>CM076584.1:251871656-253071656 GCA_034641835.2 Pinus albicaulis | reverse complement strand
GTTTGTTCAGTCACATGTTCGCTGAGTCTCCGAGCTGTGTATGAGTCGGTTTAGTCATTCATCTTATCAGCTTGTTGTCTGATTACTTGGTATTTTTTTTCGATTCTAGGATTGGTCTTATTGTAGGATTGTCGAACTGTCACCCTAGTGTCTATGTGACCCTCCATTTATCGCCCTGAGCATAGATGCCATTGCTCATTGAGTCGATCTGAAAGTCCTTTTTCTGCATGAGAAAATGCATGTTTGGTTTGTGTCTGTTTTACATTCACTTTGGATTGGTATCTTTGTGTTTTGATCATTTCATTCGAACTTGCTAAAAAATTTCATCTCCTTTGTTTCTTTTCTTATGAAAGACGTGGAATTTGTGTGGAAAGGGAAGTGTGAGAAAGCCTTTTTGAAGCTAAAGCACGGTGTAACAACAACACTAGTTTTACGAGGACCAAACTAGAAACTACCATTTCATATCTCTACAGATGCATCTGACATAGTTGTAGGTGCAATTTTGGGTCAGATGGAGGAAAAGAAGCATGATGCCATCTATTATATCAACAAGAATTTAACTCCAGCTAAGCTCAATTACAGAGTGACTAAGAAATAATTCCTAGCATTAATGCATGTTATCAATAAGTTTCAGCATTACGTCACTGGATATTAATTATTTGTACACACTAACTACTCTTCCATTTGATTTTTAATGTATAAGCCTATTATCACTGGTAGAGTTACACAATGGTTATTGTTGTTACAGGAATTGGATATCACTATTCTAGATAAACCTAGAAAAGAAAATGTAGTTGTTGATTCCCTTTATAGGTTAACCATAGGTGATAATTGCACTCCTACTGAGGATTCTTTTCCGAATGAGTATCTTTTTTCCATATCTACTCACTCATTGTGGTGTGTAGATATAGCCAACTATCTTGCTGCAGGTAAATTTCCACATCATTTATCTTCCAGAGAAAGAAGGAAGATCCTACAATAGAGTGCCACTTACTCCTGGATAGAGGGAAATATCTATCACACTGGACCAGACTTTCAGATTCGGTGATGTGTTAGAGAAGACATGACTTTTGATTTCTTGAAGGCTTTTCATGAGGAGCCCTGTGGAGGGTACTTCATGGACAAGAGGATGGGGTACAAAGTGCTCTGAACAGGGTACTACTGGCCAACTATATTATAGGATTCCAAGAAGTTTGTAAAGGGGTGTACTACTGGCCAACTTTATTATTAAAATTGTATTTATGAGTGTAAAATAGATTTAATTTTAAAAATAAATATTGTATTTTAAATTATATAATTTTGATAATTAATAATTACAACTTTAATATAATGATAATGGTTGTTAACTGAGATCTAATGTGAAAGCTCACTATAATTTTGACATGTTAAAAGGCTAGGAAGATCGGTATTGCAATAAAGATTATAAAACTGAGATCTAATGTCAATATACGCAGGTCACTCTAAGAAAAAGTGATTTTCATCCTCAATGTTCATATTCTGAATTTAAATAATGTAATTTAATTATTTAATTTTGATAATTAATAATTACAATTTAATATATTTAAATAATAAAATTAACTTTTTTTTTAAATTAATTTTAAAAATTTAATAAAATTGAAATTTGATATAAGTTAAATATTTTTAAATTATATTTAAAATAATAAATTCATTTATGTATTTAAAAATAATATTTATATAATTAAATATTACAATTTTATAAAAAAATTATAAATCAAATTCAAAAAATATATAAAATTACATAATAATAATAATAATAATAATAATAATAATAATAATAATTTAATAGTAAATATTAAAACAACTAATATTAGAACAGCTCAATTGAATATTACAATGAAAATGTAAGCAAGATATATCAAAAAATTCTAGATTAAATTTTACAAATTTACTCTATGATGTACCAATTTTAAAACTAAATGCATATTGTAATCATAATTTTTTTTAATGAAGTGATTCCTATAAATTATAAAAAATATGTATCATACTTTTGTTTGCTTGGTACCCATTTGTTTATTATTATCAACAATTTTATTAAACTTACAAATGAAATAACATCATGGTACTTGTTCATTAATATAAAATATGTTACTTAGAAACCGAGCATACAAGCTATATTAATCAAACAAATAGAGTTACATATATACATGAGGCACAGTCTCAAGATAGAGAAGCTATCTTAGACGCACAATAGTTTGGTTCTCTCAACCTCACACCAAAATAGGAACTAACCTATCAAATAGGAACAGACTCTATACATAGAGAGAATCACAACTGAAAACAAGTAGGAATTACATATTCCAACACTCCCCCTTAATGACTACTTGTCTCAATATCTATCTGCAAAATCTACAACTGGTCCTGTTTGGTAATTACATTGGTTCTATTTGGTAATTACACTTTGTATCTTGTTCATGCTGTTGTCGATGTCCATATAAAGGAAAAACCATCTACCGAAATGCATGGGTTCCAACTGCTGCAACCACCAGTCTACTAGGAAGTCCTTCACATACATGGTTCATCCAACCTTTTGATTAACTCCCCCTTGATATAAAATTTCACCTTATGGAGTCTCAAACCAATACGGCCCACCCAAGTGTATCCATCCCGCATGACACACTCTTCCAGGATGTTAAAACTCTCTGACAGAGGGAACATATAACAAAGGGGTATGCATGCCTCTCTGGGTCTTACAACATGTACAAACAATAAATGACATGTAGATTTTCTTCTAATTACAAACTATGACTCATACTCATGGTCATGAGTCTATTCCAAGAAACCCACATTAAAAAAACTCTCACAAACTTGATTGTCCATCTTCCTTTGCCGCTCACCATACCATTCACCTCCACAAACACCGCACTTTCATATGCTGGAACATAGCATTAATTTGGCTTTGTAATTTTGAGTATTTGGCATCTTCATTTTACTTTGGCAAGCTGGTCTTGGTCTCCATGTTTTACCTATCATCAATTAGAGTTGCAAATTCTAACAGAATGACATCATATTGAGGTTGCAAATCTCAATATTTATACAAATTTCCAAGACTTCTCGATATTTACCCATACCAAACAAAAACAATACCAAATGAAAATATAAGAACAAGAGATAACCATGACAGTAATACAATATCCATGAAGAAAAAATTGGCGTGCAAACGTTCAACACATGGCCACGCCATTCACTGCTGCGGATAGACTGCCCCGAATTTCAGTTCACCAAAACACTGGCCACACTGTTGTTGTGAGTAGATCCAAGATCATACACTACACGTTGTCTTCAATATGATCCCTATCAGATCAATGAAAACTGATCGCTCCACGTTGCTTCATGCACATGCACAAGCAACACCCTTTCACTTGCTCGCTAGTTCACATTTCAACAAGCAATAATTCAGCTCCACCACATAGGCGCTCAACCTTGAGGAGATACAATGTAGCCACCAAGGCTCAACTCAGCCACCAAGGCTTATCACAGTCATGAAGGCTCAACACAACCGCAAAGGCTCACCACAACCATGAAGGCTCACCACAATCACAAAGGCTCAACACAACCACGAAGGCTCACCATAGACACAAAGGCTCAACACTGTAACACCACATTCACTTGGCAATTTGTTTTTTTTTTTTTTTTTTTTTTTTTTTCAGTCAATACTATATTCCTGAAGAATTAAATATTCAATAGGTATACATTTGTAGCTCCAACATATATTATTTTATTTTATTTTCCTATTTAGAAGTAAATCTGGGATTTCCATTAACAATACCCTCTTGACTATACCTTTATCACCCATTAACACCTTTATTAATCTAACAAGGGCCTATCTCAAGGTATTTGATTAAATGGTTTTCTATTTGCACTTTGATTTGCTAATACCTTGCTCATCCTTTTTGTACATGAGCTTAGTACACCTATTAAACATTTCAGGAGTCTTTTCTCAGTTGGTTTAATTTTTCTATTATTCGATACACCTATCGAATTCATTAACCATATCATATCTATGTGATTTTATTATCATATGGTCTGTTCTACAAATGTGACTCGCTCCCTATTTTAATAGTCGCACTCTTATACCACGTTGTTACATATATGGGTGTATACCTATAACCTATTGATTGTATACGAATTCAACTTGCATATGGCCTTAGGGCTGCACGGTTTTCAAATTAATACGTCTACCCTCACACCAAGATTTCTTACGTGTACTTATTTGTGTTGGGATTTCTATGTGTAATGTCTATTGAATTCCCGTAGTACCATGCCAGAGTCTCATTAAATTTTTGATTTGTCTTATGCTTTGTCAGGATTTACACCCCCGTTCATTTCTCCTTATTTTAATTAATACGTGGTTTTTGATCGCGTTCTGGTACTTTGGCATTGTCGCCCATTAATTTTTACCTTACGTTTCACAGTGAACATATTCACGCTGAGGGTTATGCCCTTCATTCTAGGTATTTGGATTTCACACTCTTGTTTAATTCAATTCGCACTCAGTTGAATGGTTACTGTACTATTCGGATTCGATGATTGGGGTTTCCCTCTCTGGTTCTCATTTTTGTAGGTATTCTCGTCGCAGAGTGCTCTCCGTGTTTCCCCATCTTGATATTTCAAGAAATGCTACCAGATTCGACCATTAACATTGTTATTCATTTTCTCTCAGGTTGGTACTCTGTTATCATCCAGAAAATTGTCATTCTCATGGCTAGAAATAGGTCTTCCGTTTGTGGAGCAGTTTGTCTTATTCGACAGTCAGATTCAATTTGTTCATATAGCTCGCCCCCTTTTTATTTTCAAAAGAACTATGGCATTATGTAATTTATGATTTCTCACTGTGTAATATTCTGGACATTACACATCTTTTTTTTTTACATATACATACTCTAGAGTATTCTCAATTTTAACCAATACGCCTACCTGGTATTGGGTCACTGTACTAATTTTTCTCTTCGAGCCTTTTATCTAGAGTTTTGCAGTGGGTCAATACTGGTTCTGGGTGTGGAATAATGGAGTTACTTGTATTGGCATATTCACAAAATATTGACCCTATATTGTTATTAATTAAATATTGTGGGTTCCAGTGTATAGAATATTATTATTTGTTTCATTTCGTATCAGTTCAAAACCACATAAGGAGACGAATAGTATTTGTTTTTAAATCATAATTCTATCTCAGTCTGCTATTTTAATTCGGTGTCCCTTTTCTGTCAAGGGTGAAATCATTTCCTTCATAGTACCTATATTATGTTCTTGTAAATTCAAAATAATGAATGGTTTCCAGAATATATATATATATATATATATATATATATATATATATATATATATATATATATATATATATATATATATATATATATATATATATATATATGGGACAGAATAACATTGTCTTGTTCATTCCTTATTATAAAATTGTTTATGTTGGCTTTATGGTTCCTCCTTTACTATATCTCTCTGGTAACTTTTCTATACATTTCCTGATAGAAAAGAGTTTTTTCCTGTTTGCAAATGAAAAATATAAATTTCTACCATACAGTAATAATACCCTCACCTAGTCATTTCACATGAATAGTGTTGTTGTGGGAT
Source organism: Pinus albicaulis (assembly GCA_034641835.2). Taxonomy (NCBI): domain Eukaryota; kingdom Viridiplantae; phylum Streptophyta; class Pinopsida; order Pinales; family Pinaceae; genus Pinus; species Pinus albicaulis. The sequence continues at coordinate 253,066,049 of CM076584.1, read as the reverse complement.
ATTGTCACCTATTCCTCCACTCAAAGGCATAAATATTCTTTTAAATCCCATTCTGTTTTATTTTTACTTTTATTTTTATTTTCATAGCAGTAGTGTGAAATTATCTTCATGGGAAATAACAATCCACTTTATTTACTCATAGTGTTTTACTTCTTTTAGCATCAATTTGACAGTTTAGCCTTACTGCTAATTTTACTCAGAGTAGACTCACTCATGGTACAATAGAGAAAGCTTTAATATTGTTATGATCATTCAGTACAACAAAAAACTCCCGAGGATTAACTTACATCATAATTACACCAACGCCACTCTTAAGTCTGCACAATATTTCTGTATACATGCTTGTACATATCTAAAGTGTAACTTATCATAGTTTCCCAAAGTTCACTACATGAACTAATACACATTTATTTATATATATTTTTTGTATTTAATTACTATCTATTTCAGAAGTAGATTAAATTTACATTAACTGTTCTAGGGAATCATTTATACTCTCTTCATATTTAAACCATCTAATGGTTTAGAGGTTCTGGTAGACAGTACTCCCTAGTATTCTTTCCTACTACCATACAAAAGTTTAGGGGAATTATTTCTTCTATTCAACTCTGTTAAAAGTAAGAAAATTCATAACACAACAATTTAACTCAACATAATCGCCACAACAGTTTTCACTACTATCCAACAACATCTAATTTAATTATTCATCAAAACTGTGTGCATACCACTTCTGTGATGACTAGTCCTCCCAACCTTAGAGTTCCTTTATCCACAGAACTCACCCCCAAGCTGAGATCCTCTCCTAGAACAGACCAACCCCAATCTATTCTGGAGTAGCTTATTTAAGCTTATGCTCCCCAAAGCTTGTTTCTAATTCTGCATCCAGAATTATAGGATGATTTTATTCCTGTTTGCCTAGGCTTCCCTTATTTAGGGACTTTTAAAGTTGCTTTCTGCTTTTCCATCTTTTTACCTCTTCCCAACTACTCTCCTCCTCATTGGGGAATCTAGATTTTTCCTCAAAAATCTAAATTAGAAATAAATTCTTTCAAGGGTTTTTGAAAGATTTTTTGGGAAATTCTTAGCCTCTTTCCATACCTCATGGATTTGGCAAGTGAACTCAAAATTCTCACTTGGTCAATATGCACAGAAATATTTTATTTATTTTTCACAATTAAATAATTAATTACATCGACACTATAATTATCCATTGGGGTCCACCCCCTTTGGGTTTAAGTTCAAATTTCTAACTTGAAAAACATGAAACTAGGGGTGTTACAAACACATCCACGAAGGCTCACCGCAGGCACAAAGGCTCAACATAGCCACGAAGGCTCACCGTAGCCATAAAGGCTCAACACAGCCATGAAGGCTCACCATAGCCACAAAGGCTTATCACATCCATGAAGGCTCACCACAACCGCAAAGGCTCAACACAGCCATGAAGGCTCACCGCAGCCACAAAAGCTTATCACAGCCACGACTCCATGGTCCAATCCTGCGTCGTCCACAAATTCAATATCAACATGCATAAAATTCAACAATTTTATACACAAAAAAGTTCTCGTTTCAGTATCCAATTCCCCTGGAATCGCAGCGTAATGCCACTTCCCATGTTCACAGTATAACGGTAGGGTAACTTCCAAGCATGCCTCCTCATGCTCGCTGACTGGCTGCAACAATGAATAACCATTATCAAATTAATCTCCTCGCAATTGAACATTCAGGTATGTTTCCATCACACTGGGCACACACAAACTCGATCATCCTCCAATCTTTGATGTATTTCCAAGCACTATCCTTTGTTGCCATTTTCATTGTCATGTCTTCATCATATCTGGTAGTAAATCATTCCTGCAAATAAATTTTTCTATTGTTGGAATGGGAAATTCCAACAAAGACTCACACTCGTGACAATAGTTTCCCAAACTAAATGTCACAATAAATAAGTTAATTCTTTCAACCAGATTTACATTACTCACATGACCACTCTTAAAGAAATATTAGACAACGGAAAATAATAATGCAAAGTACTACGACCCTTCATGCAACAATATGCTTAGCACTTCAACATAGCAGCAATGGAGATCTTGTCCTAGATTGTACGAAACACTTTCTCTCCTCCAACTCAACATACAAGTAGCATCAAATCTGGTGTATGATCCAACTTCATTAGAAACAATTGCTCAACGCCTTTTTTAAGCAGGCACCAACAAATCTTATCTCAGGCGTTGTGAGATGAAAAATATATTGTAACCCCTTTTAAAAAGAAAATTAAAAGGAAGAAAACAAATTTAACAATACTGATTCCAGTGAAGTTGTGTTCACCAAATCGTCTCATCATACCACCAGGGACCACTTGACTTGGCCACACCAATTTTGGCACCACGTACCACTCCAAACGCACTCCAGAGGCCGGTTTAAAGGCCACTGTTGTATGTAAACAAATAATATTGATCACATTGATTGCGGAGATATTCTTGGCATTTAGCAGTTGCCATCCTTTCAATCCTCAAATAAAATTCATTTTTTAAAGCATCTGAAGCCAACTGAGCCGTCACAAGATTCTCGAATGCTTCCCTGTAAATTTTTGATACCATCCTCCCATCTAAAGACAATATTAGATAAATTCTACTGGAAAACTTCACTTCTTTCTTCTTTGACTCCCCCTCGGCTGTAGCAACAACATGATTCTTAAGGCTAAACCAACGAGGATTCACAGTCTTATGATCGAGTCGTTTGTCTATGATATTCAGAGGAATCATTACTCTCCCCATAATTTCTTCCTTATTCTGCCTCAAACGATCCTCGACCATGAGAACCAAAAGATCCTCAAATGGATCTTCTACCACAAAAAACAACTCCTCGTTCCAGAAAGGACTCATGTTTTGACTGGGCACAATTGGCTTTGTCTTCAGCATCCAATTTCCCAACTGAACCTTGACATGAAAATCAAGAAACTTCGTCTTGTCACTGGGAATCAAATCCTGAGCTTCAATCACATTCCCCCTGACATACCACAATTTGGGCGAAAGATAGACCTTGGATTGAGTATTGACAAACCCATCCGACTGCACCATTTCTACATCTGAGTGCCATGCCTCTGAAAACGCTTCGTCCACCTGAGTGCCCAACCAAACAACTAGCATCAACTTGGGAGTTCAACCAGAAAACACTTCTCCCATAGTGTTACGACAACAAGTGAGGGAGAAACATCGTTAGCTCACGCAACTTCACTCTCCTGCAGTAGCAGATCAGCTCCTGCATAACACAACATCACTTCCATTGATAGATCCTCGAACCTTGCTACCTGGCACGAACGAACATAGACTTCACAACAGATCCGAAATTGAGGTTTCTTCAACCAGTCAAAGAAGAAAAAACAACTTCATCGACATATGAGATTGTTTTGATATAGTTCTTTTAATATTAATTAAAATGGGTAGAAAAAACATGATAGATGGTTATTTTTTTTAGAGTGTTTTGTTAGTTTTTTCTAAAATTATATTAAATTTTTATAAATTGAAATATTTTTATAAAAACGTTATCAACTAAGCAATTAGTCTTTTACAAATTTAATTTTTTTTCATAAAAATATCTCTATGGTTACGGTTACAATTTTAAAAGAAAGATTGATTCTCCCGGATCTTTACACTTTAATAAGCATGGATGCTTGAAATTTTTCGGACGAACCTTGTATATAAATTTGGATTAAGGTACAGACAAAACCAAAGAAAAGCTTTCATAAATTCATATCCAATCTAATACTGCTCCAACTGAAAATATTGGGCAGATCAAAGGGTCCAAGATGGAATTTAACTTCTGAGATGGCCTTTAAACTATCTGCATCTATCACTGGAGTAGCATGGATTTTATTAGCTTCTTTGGTTTCTGTGGTGTTGCGGGCCTCCCTGTGTTCTTCAGCCAGCAACAACCCCATTGAAAACTGCTGGAACAATGGAATTTGGGAACAGAATCAAAATAAGTTGGCATATTGTGCCTTGGGCTTTGGAAGTGCAGCCAATGGAGGAAAAGCAGGGGAAATATACACAATCACCACCCCAGTGGACGATGCTGCAAACCCACCAACTAGAAGTTTGAGATATGGGGTGACACGTAAGGATCCACTGTGGATTGTTTTTGCCAAGGATATGAACATCAAGCTTAAGATGCCCCTGGTTTTGACGAGCTAGAAAAATATTGATGCATGGGGAGCGACATTCCAGATTGGTAATGGACCCTACCTACGCATAATGAAAGTGAACATCGTTATTGTTGAAATGTTAATTTCAATTGCAGCCCTGTACTCAGAGCCGCTTTCTAGATTTGTTTGAATGGCTCTGTCAAAGAGACGCTTTCTATTTTTGCTGAACAGTCAAATTCAACGTTTAAAAAAAAAAAAACAGTCCTTTAGAAAAAAGCAGTAAATTTCATTTTTTTGTTTCAGCGCCAGTCTCTGTATTTGGAAAAATAGAGTACTTATTTATACACTGTAAATAGAGTGTTTTACTTTTGTTTTGAACAATGCAGGAGACCTTTTTTATTTGAAACCCAGTGGTCCCCACAAATTTCAAGCGTCTTGTTGATGTGGCGAGTTCCAATGCATTCATCGCAATCAGAAGTCACATATGAATCCACCATATTTGTGTTTTTTTCTGATGGTATGTTCCGATGCGATCATCGCATCGGAAGTATTTTTTGTATGGTCCAAGTGCAATGTGAAATGGTGGACCCGATGAATGGTTATGAAACGGAGTTAAATCTCATCACGCATCCGTTTACAATCGGCGTTGGAACGTTTTTATTTTGGCCTATTCGTATAATCATGTTCCAGACCCAATCTTGTTTATTGAGGCAGATTTAAATGGATTTTGCACCACAATTTGTGCTTGCATCAGCAAGCCCTTGGTGGACCCGATATAGTTTATAGGTGTGATTTTATAAACCATCGCGCACACAAAAGTCCATCGTACACCAGCCCATTTTCTAACGCGAAAAGGTTTTATGCGATTTGGTTTATTCGGGTTTTTGAAATCCGGCGGAGGTTTGTCAAAAGGTTCCTTCATGGTTTTATTAAATTTTTGTTATATGTTTTAATATAACGTGCGACGGAGGTTTGTTAAGGTTCCACATTGGTTTTGTTAATGTTTTGTATCGCGCGAAGAATGGTTTAAGTTGATTATATGTTATACATATGTTTTTACATATGTGATATAAAAACATGCGCAAAATGTAAAGTGGGCCCGACAGTTGTTTTAGTTCATAGAATTTCATATAGTTTTTATGTTATGTTTATATGCGCGGCATATATAAAGTGAAAATCCCGATGAGGCATTGTAATGTCTTTGTATTTTCACAGCAGTGTATTTTTATTTTAAAAACAGAGTGACAGTGTATTGTTGTTTTAACACAACAGTGTTATTTTGAAGAGACAGAGTGTTTCTCTTTTTAGTGAGACAGAGTGAAGTTTTTTCCAGCACTTTGTTTGTAATAGTCATTTTGTAAGCCCTCTGTGTGAGGAAGAATTTTGTAATACTTTTTACAGTTAATGAATAGAAGTTTTAAAGTGTGAATCTCTGTCCTGTGAGCAAATTTTTTTAAAAATTCTTTGTGTTAAGGTGGAGAGAATTATTCTCTCTATTGGTTGTTCTGGAATTCTCAAAAATTCCAACATGGTATCAGAGCTAGTCCCAGCTCTTTGAAGGTGTCAATGAAGCTGAAGGAAGGAGTTATTTTTGCAGCAGCTTCTCCAGCAGTGTGAAGACTCAGTTAAGAAGAATCTAAGGTATTTCTCAAGTCATTCTTTTTAGTGTTACTGTTGAAGATGGTAAGTTTGTTTTAAAAAACACAGTCAAGTGTTTGAAGCATAGTTAAGAGTGCAAGAATGGCTAGAGCCAGCACTAGAATGGGTATTGGTAATACTCAGCTCCCACAATTTAATGGGAAAAACTATGACTACTCGGAAATAACTATGAGAGCCCTGTTTGCTTCCCAAGACTTATGGGAACTTGTTAAGGATGGCTTTGAAGAGCCAGTAGATGAAAATGAGTTTGATGATTTAACTCAGGCAGAGAAGGAACTGTTGAAGAGAAATAAGAAGAAGGATCCTAGAGCTCTCTACTTTTTTTATCAAGCAGTGCATGACAGTGTGTTTCCAAGGATAGCAGCAGCTAAGAGATCCAAAGAAGCATGGAAAACTCTCAAGACAGCCTATCAAGGCATGGAGAAAGTGAAGGCAACAAAACTACAGTTGCTAAGGAGAGACTTTGAGACTCTTTGCATGAAGGAGTCAGATGACATTGACTCATTATTCACACATGTGATTGGAATGGTCACACAGATAAGGTCTCATGGAGAGACTTTTGAAGAAAGAAGGATTGTGGAGAAACTATTGAGGAGTCTACCCTCAAGGTTTGATGTGATTGTCACCACCATAGAAGAGACCAAGGATCTCACAAAATTTTCAGTTGATGACCTACATGCATCACTGATGACACATGAGCAGAGATTGGGTAGAAATTAAAACTCATCTCTAGAGCATGCCTTTAAGACCCATATGTCCTTTGGAAGAGGAAGAGGGCAAGGCAGAGGAAACAAGAGAGGAAGAGGAAGAAGCGAAAATAGAGGTGGAAGAAAGAGTCCAACAAATGCTCAAGGAAGGGGCAGTAATCCAAATCAACATCAAGGCCAAGGCAGCAGCTAGCAAAGTGGTCAGCAACATGTTTAAGGAAAAAGGTATGATAAATCTAATGTCCAATGTCACTATTGTAAAAAATATGGAAATTATGCAAATGAATGTAGAAAGAAACAACATGATATAGGTAATAGAACAAATGAAAATTTTACTAGAGAAAATATCAGCCAAGATAAATTGTTTTTAGCTTGTAATATGGCTGAGGAAAAGAGTGAAGATTTATGGTTTCTAGACTCTGACTGTAGTAACCATATGACAGGAAACATAGCCATGTTTTCTATGTTAGATGAGAGTGTGAAGTCACAAGTCACACTAGGGACTGATAGTAAAGTTTCTGTTATGGGAAAAGGAGATGTAAATGTTTTAACAAGGAAAGGTGAAAATAAATCCATAGCAGATGTCTATTATGTTCCCGGAATGAAATGTAACCTCTTAAGTATTGGAAAGCTTGTTCAAAAGGGGTACAATGTTTTCTTTGAGGATGATGTTTTCACCATCATGGATAAACCACCCAATAAACAATGTATTGCTGAAGTGAAGATGACAAGGAACTAGATGTTCCCTCTCAGGATGAGAGCATATTTGAAAAATGAATAAGAGATAGCAGCAATGACACAAGAGGCTTTCCAAAGCGAACCAAAAGATGGCAATTGGTTTTGGCACTTGAGATTTGGACATCTCAACTTTGGAGGTCTTAACTTGTTGAACAGAAAAGGAATGGTAAGAGGTTTACCATTGATTGAGAAACTGGATAGCCTTTGTGAAGGTTATATCTTGGGGAAAAAACACAGAGAAAGCTTTCCATCCGAGAAAAGCATAAGGGAAAAGGCACCCTTAAATATTGTCCACTCAGATTTATGTGGACCGATGAAAACTCCATCACTTGCTAGCAGCTACTATATGTTAACATTCATAGATGATTTTACAAGAAAAACTTGGGTTTACTTTTTGAAAAACAAAAGTGAAGTGTTTAAAAGATTCTGCAATTTCAAAGCACTTGTTGAGAACCAAAGTGGGTTGCATATCAAAGTCCTGAGAACTGATAGAGGAGGTGAGTATATCTCTAAATATTTTCTACAGTTTTGTAGAGAAAATGGGATTTATAAGCAGTTTACAACTAGATACACTCCGCAGAAAAATGGAGTTGCCAAAAGGAAGAATAGAATGATCATGGATATGGTAAGGAGTATGTTAAAGGCAAAGAATTTTCCGAATTATTATTGGGTTGAGGATGTACATTGTGTAGCGTATATCTTGAATAGATGCCCTACAAAAGTAGTCATGAAAAAAGTTCCGAAAGAGGCATGGAGTGGCACAAAGTAAGGTGTCACCCACATGAAATTTTTTGGATGTGTGGCTTATGCACACATTCCAGACCAGCTAAGGAAGAAGTTGGAAAAAAAGGGGGAGAAATGTATTTTCATTGGATACAGTGAGGAATCCAAAGCTTATAGGTTGTATAACCCATCCACCAAGAAGTTTATGGTGAGCAGAGATGTTCAGTTGATTGAAGAGGAAGCTTGGGATGGAAGCATAGAGAAAACAATGAATGTCAAAAACTGTTTGTCTCATGATGAAGATGATGATGAGTTGGCTAAAATACATCCCGAAACAGCAGCACAAACACAAGGGCAGCAAGAGACACCCTTGAGGATAAATGAAAGTGCTTCTCCAAGCACACGACAAGGAGGAAATTCAAGTGCTTCTTCAAGCATTTGTACACCTAATGAAAGAAGTAAGAAGTTCAGAAATTTAAATGAAATTTATGAAAAAAAGGCAGAAAATGAAGTTATGAACTCTTTGTTTGCTTTATATTGTCATGTTGATGACCTTATCCACTTTGAAGAAGCTATTAAAGATAGGAAATGGATAAAAGCTATGGATGAGGAGACCAATGCCATAGAAAGAAACAAGACATGGGATTTACTTGAACTACCAAAAGGTAAAGATGTCATTGGAGTTAAATGGGTCTACAAGACCAAGAGTAATGTTGAAGGCAAAATAGACACAAGGCCAGATTTCTTTTCAAAGGGTATAAGCAGAAGCATGGGATAGACTATGAGGAAACTTTCGCACCGGTTGATAGAATGAAAACTGTGAGAGAAGTGTTGTCCATAGTAGCACAAAACAAGTGGAAAGTTTACCAAATGGATGTGAAGTCAACATCCCTAAATGGAGTGTTAATGGAAGAGGTTTACATTGAACAACCTCTAAGCTACGAAAAGAAAGGCCAAGAGCACAAAGTGTGCAAGTTGAAGAAAGCTCTTTATGGGATAAAGCAAGTGCCAAGAGCATGGTACAGTAGGATAGATTCCTATCTACTGGAAAATGGATTTGAAAAATGTGAGGGAGAACCCACCCTTTACATTAAAGAAAAAGATGGAAAAATGATAATTGTTGTGTTATATGTTGATGATGTTATTTTTACAGGTAATGTTGATTGCCTTGCTAAAAGTTTTAAAAAGGTCATGAAAGAAGAATTTGAAATGACTGATATGGGTTTGCTGAAGTACTTCTTAGGAATAGAAGTAGAGAAAAATGAAAATGGGATTTTTATATCACAAGAAAAGTATGTCAATGAAGTGTTGGAAAGATTCAACATGCAAGAGAGCAAAGCAACAATCACTCCCACAGTGATGGGATTAAAACTCAACAGAGAGGACAACAACAAGGATTTTGATCCTAGTTTGTATAAGAGCATAGTTGGCAGCCTCATGTATTTGACTACAACTAGGCCCGATATAATGCATGCTGTTAGTTTGATATCCAGATTCATGGAGAGGCCAAAGGAAGCACATTGGTAGGCAAAAAAAGGATTCTAAGGTATGTTAAAGGTACAAAAAGGTTTGGTATTTTATATATTGCTTCATAATGTTCAGATTTAATTGGATATACTGACAGTGATTGGGCTGGAAGTGTAGAAGATCGAAAAATCACTTTCGGTTATGTTTTTCACATGGGTTCAGGAGCCATTTCATGGGCTTCTAAAAAACAACCTATTGTAGTGTTGTCTACAACAGAGGTAGAATATGTGGCAGCTATAGCAGCAACGTGTCAAGCAATTTGGATGAGGAGGATGTTGAGAATTTTGTGCCAAGAGCAAGCAAAAGGAACTGTGATTTTTTGTGACAATAGCTCAGCTATTGCATTATCGAAGAATTTTGTGTTTCACAAGAGGACGAAACACATTGACACAAAGTTTCACTACATCAGGGAGCTAGTGAACAATGGCGAAATTGTCTTAGAACACTGCACAAATTAGAAGCAGTTTGCAGACATTCTGACCAAGCCATTGAGGTAGAAGAGTTTTGAGTTTTTAAGAAAATGTCTGGGTATTATTGATAACCCAGTAGTTGAAATTAAGGGGGAGTGTTGAAATGTTACTTTCAACTGCAGCCCTGTACTCAGAGTCGCTTTCCAGATTTGTTTGAATGACTCTATCAAAGAGCCGATTTCTATTGTTGTTGAACAGTCAAATTCGGTGTTTAAAAAAAAAACAAATAGTCCTTCAGAACAGAGCAGTAAACTTCATTTTGTTGTTTCGGCGCCAGTCTCTTTATTTGGAAAAACAGAGTACTTCTTTATATACACTAAACAGAGTGTTTTACTTTTGTTTTGAACAACGCGGGAGACCTTTTTTATTTGAAACCCAGTGGTCCCCACAAAGTTCAAGTTTTTTGTTGATGTGGCGAGTTCCGATTTGTTCATCGCAATCGGAAGTCACATATGAATCCACCGTCTTTGTGTTTTGTTCCGATGGTATGTTCCGATGCGATCATCACATCAGAAGTCTTTTGTGTATGGCCCAAGTGCAATGTGAAATGGCAGACCCGATGAATGGTTATGCGACGGAGTTAAATCTCATCGCGCGTCCGTTTACAATCGGCATCAGAACGTTTTTATTTTGGCCTGTTCGTATAGTCATGTTCGAACTCGATCCTGTTTATTGAGGTGGATTTAAATGGATTCTGTGTCACAATTTGTGCTTGCGTCAGCAAGCCCTTGGCGGACCCGATATGGTTTATAGGTGCGATTTTATAAACCATCGCGCACACAAAAGTCCATTGTACACCAGCCCATTTTGTAACGCGAAATGGTTTTATGCAATTAGGTTTATTCGGGTTTTTGAAATCTGGCAAAGGTTTGTCAAAAGGTTCATTCATGGTTTTATTAAATTTTTGTTATATGTTTTAATATAACGCACGACGGAGGTTTGTTAAGGTTCCACATTGGTTTTGTTAATGTTTTGTATCGCACAAAGAATGGTTTAAGTTGATTATATGTTATACATATGTTTTAACATATGTGATATAAAAACATGCGCGAAATGTAAAGTGGCCCCGACAGTTATTTTAGTTCACAGGATTTCATATAGTTTTTATGTTATGTTTATATGTGTGGCATATATAAAGTGAAAAGCCCGATGAGGCATTGTAATGTCTTTGTATTTGCACAACAGTGCATTTTTATTTTAAAAATAGAGAGACAACGTATTCTTGTTTTAACACATCAGTGTTATTTTGAAGAGACAGAGTGTTTATTTTTTTAGTGAGACAGAGTGAAAATTTTTCCAGCACTTTGTTTATAATAGTCATTTTGTAAGCCCTTTGTGTGAGGAAGAATTTTGTAATACTTTTTACAGTTAATGAATAGAAGTTTTAAAGTGTGAATCTCTATACTGTGAGCAATTTTTTTTTTAAATTTCTCTGTGTTAAGGTGGAGAGCATTATTCTCTCTATTGGTTGTTCTGGAATTCTCATAAATTCCAACAGTTATCATTCATGGATTGCAAATCAGTAACTGTGTTCCCAACGCGGCGTGCAACGTTTTGGTGTTGGAAGGTAGTGTGGCATTGATGGAACCACAGGACGGAGATGCTATATTTGTACAGGGTTCCACTAATATATGGATCGATCACAACACCCTCTCCTAGTCCCAAGATGGTCTGCTTGATGTTACAGTAGGTTCCACAACAGTTACTATTTCCATTTCCAATAATCGCTTCTTCAACCATGACAAGGTATGTCAAGCCTCACCATCTTCCATGATATTATAATTGTAGATTTTGAGAATATTTTGAAATGTGACAGAGAATGAGTTAGTTTCATGACTTGGATTTTAATATCATGAATTTAAATAGATAATGAGTTAGTTTCATGACTTGGATTCTAATATCATGAATTTAAATAAAAAATTTGAAGAATTTCATTTTATATCTAATAGATAATTTGATAAATTAAAGATTTCGAGAATATTCTAAAATCCAACATGTAAAATTTGTAAAACTTATTCATAAATTTGTGGAACTTATTCATTATGCAGGTGATGCTGTTAGGGCACAACGATGACTATGACGGTGATAAGAACTTGAAGGTAACCGTTGCATACAACCACTTCGGACCAGGCCTCACGCAGAGGATGCCAAGGTAAATTCAGTTTATTGCTGATACAATCAATCCATAAACTAACAACAACGACAATTAAATTGAAAAATGAATATGGTTGTGATGTCAATCCCTAAACCCTAATAACAACAACAATTAAATTGAAAAATGAATATTATTGTGATATTGTCAGGGCTAGATTTGGTTACGTGCACATAGTGAATAACAATTACGAACCATGGGGACTGTATGCCATTGGAGGAAGCATGCACCAAACCATAAGAAGCGAAGGAAATCGGTTTGTGGCCCCAAGTACCTGTTATAGAAGCAGGTGACATGGCGTGAAAACTGTGGCGGTGATTCCTCTTGTCCCATTGGGTGGCTCTGGGTCTCAGTCGGGGATCAGTTTCTCAATGAAGCATACTTCAATGCTTCTGGTAGAGGAACGGCTCTTCCACCCTACACTGGAGTGCAAAAATTTGTAGTTGGCAGTGGGACCTCTATAGAAGAGATGACTAAGCAGGCGGGAGCTCTGGGCCGAGTTACCTCGAAGCCTTGCGTTTGTACGTATTTACAAATATATATAGTTTGGTTAATTATAAGATTTCATAATAATTTTTGTTATTACAAAAATATTATTAATATTATATTATTTTCTTAGTTTTTTATTACACTTGATTATTTTCTGATTAAATCATATTAACCAAATGAGATTGTTTTTCTGATTAAATCATATCATTAACATTGGGTCATCTTTATCACCATCTTTATTACACTTGATTATTTTCTGATTAAATCATATTAACCAAATGAGATTGTTTTTCTGATTAAATCATATCATTAACATTGGGTCATCTTTATCACCATCTAATATGGTTTATTTAGCATAATTTAAAATCTGACATTTTTAATTGAATTACAATTTCTATTATTAAAGTTGTATTTATGAGTGTAAAATAGATTTAATTTTTAAAAACATATTGTCTTTTAAATTATATAATTTTGATAATTAATAATTACTATAATATAATGATAATGGTGATTAATTTCGATTGAGACTAAACATTGGTCTATTGGACCTAAAGAAATAGATTATTTAGTTTGTTTTAAAATTGTACTCCTATGTTCAAAGAGTTTGGAGAGAAGCCTTTCGAACTTATTATAATTTTGACATGTTAAAAGGCTAAGAAGATGGATATTGCAATAAAGATTATAAAATTGAGATCTAATATGGGTGGGTGTACGCAGGGCACTCTAAGAAGAAGTGATTTTCATCCTCAATGTTCATATTCTCAATTTAAATAATGTAATTTAATTATTTAATTTTGATAACTAATAATTACAATTTAATATATTTAAATAATGATTTTTTTTAAAATCAATTTTTAAAATTTAATAAAATTAAAATTTGATATAAATTAAATATTTTTAAATTATATTTACAATAATAAATTCATTTATATATTTAAAAATAAAATTTATATAATTAAATATTACAATTTTATAAAAAAAATTTAAATCAAATTCAAAAAAATATAAAATCAAATAATAATAATAATACTAATAATAATAATTTACTAATAAATAACTCAATTGAATATTACAATGAAAATGTAAGCATTATATATCAAAAAATTCTAGATTAAATTCTATAAATTTACTCTACCAATTTTAAAACTAAACCCATATTGTAATCATAAATTTTTTTAATGAAGTGATTCCTATACATTATAAAAAATATGTATCATACTTTTGTTCGCTTGGTACTCATTTGTTTATTATTACCAACAATGTTATTAAACTTAAAAATTAAATAACATCATGGTACTTGTTCATTAATACAAAATATGTTGCATGGTAATGTTTATTATGTTTATTATTATGAATAAGGTATTTTCTTGAAGTATAAGATAAAGGTTACATAATAGCTATTATTTGTTATTTAGTTTAAATATAGTTTAATTAAAATAAAAATTAATAAAGACAAAAATTTCATCACAAAAATGAAACAAAATTTCATAGTAAAACAATTAATAAAATATTGTATTGTTGAATTTCATCACCAAAAATTAAAAGATATTATAAACTAATATTTTCTATCTTAATATATATACTTCAATATATATGTTTATTTTTTAATATATATTTATGAATTTTATTATACAAAAAAATAGAGCAAAATACATATATTTCTAGTTAAACATTCATCTTATTAAATGGAATATAATCATTGTAGATGTATATTGATTTGACAAGTAGTTTTGAATTGTGATGTACCATAATATGATTGATTTGATGATTTCACAAGGATGCCTAATATAGATAATGCATTAGTTTATTACTATAAGTTTAACAATTTTAGATCGATGGAGAATAGAAAGAATGATTTGATCTATTATCATAATTTTTAAAAAATTATGGAACTAGAATATATATATAATTTTGAATACATGGTAACATTATAAAGTTAATTTTTAAACCATTTTTCTGATTAATAAATTTTTGGTATTTTTATTGTCAATAATCACCTTAAAATACTTACATTAAACATTACACTTGTTTTGAAGATGGGTTGTCTTAGCTAATACTCTTTATTTGATAATCCTATAATATTTGTGTGCATCATCAAAATTTTCCCCTTGCTCCACTATTATTGCAATTCATTTCTCTTTGATTTAGTTGTCACTTTGTCCTCTCTTTTGTACATACCCTGTCTATGGTTATTCATAGAACTTATAATGTTTTATCTTGCATGCACATCAACAAATTTTTGGCATTGCCATTATCACTCATCAATTTAAAATACTTATGTAAAACATTAGACTTTCTTTGAAGATTTATTTCCTTAGCTAGTGTTCTTCCTTTGCTAATGTTTTAATGCATCATCAATTTCTCTCATTGCTCCTCTATTAATGCAATTATTTTCTCCTCGTTTTCATTTTCATTCTCTTCTCTCTTTCATACATTCCCTCTCTCTATGGGAATTAAGAAAAATTATAGCATTTTATCTTGTACGGACAACAATACATTTCTCCCTTGTAGTTGGCATGATATCCTCTTCTACTCTAAAACTTGAAAGCTTTGCTTCTACCACAATACGTGTTTTATTTGGATTTGTTTGTATTTTCTTGTACATTGTATTCCCTTACATTTTTAATGCTTCATTTAGTGAGGTACCCAACAACTAAACCTCATTGATCTTTTAATTGTGACTAATTGTGTTAATGATTCTTGTATGGGTATGTAAATGTAAATGGGAAAAAGTTCGAGAATAATTGTAATTATAATTTAATGCCAATTCATGAAGAGATGAATCATTAATAGAGACAATGAAAAGCCATGAGAGGAGGACGCCAACAAAAGGGGTTTATGAAATTAATCCCATCCCATGAATTATTTCCTTGAGTCAATATTCTGATATTGTTAACTTTACCCAAGAAAAATATCTAAGGGGAAGGTGTAGTAATAATTTCCAACAACTATGAGAGAAGTGAGACAGTGGTACCAAATTTCCAAAAGGTATGGTTTATGTACCCTCCATTCTAGAGACTTATAGCCACCCACATAATCCCATTAAGTGTAGAAACTGGATAAAAGAGAAGGAACTCATGCATAAAAGAGGAGAAGAGAAAAGTGAAGTGTAACATAGTGAAAAGAATAGAGAGTTGATAAGAGGCTCTAGTGTGAACCAAGAGAAAACCATGTGTGTGATTCTTGTCCACATAGTTTTGGTAAGTGAGGTTAATGATTGATTCCTTAGCTTAAGAAAAGGGTTGAATGGATTTTTGGAAAATTGTTTGTGTTCTGCTCAAAGACGCTGGAAGGAAGGGTCGAGAGACTCTTGATTGGGTGAAGGGCTCCTTTACAGTTGTACATGCTTGAAATGGCATAAACTGAGAAATATTGTTGGAATCCATGCACCAAATAATTAAAGAGATGCACTAAGAGAATCTTAGCTACGTGAAGGGATATCCTTGTGTTGTGCAAGCCCCTTATGGCCACATTGTGAATGAGAATGAGCCTTGCTTGAAAATTTGAAAGACTCCATACTGAATTTTGAATGGATGAGGGAGAGTGACATTCATTCTTACACCATTTCTAGTATGGGAGACATTTTCCCACTTGGGTGCTTATTATGAAGAGAAACTAAGAAACCACCCATAATTGTTGTGTAGAATTCTAGGCTTGATGTGATCTCAGGGAAAGTAATGAGCTTGGTGAGATGAAGTAGAATGGCCTTCATGACCCCAGCCTGTAATGTTTTCTAGGGCTTTTCTCATGGATTCATGTTTTGGCTTGTGGGTGGCCAATTGCAAGAAATATTACAATGTAGCTAATACTATGGTGGGGTGGAATGTGGCTTACCCTTCATTAGTTGCAGGTAGCATAGGATTTTCTAGGGTAAAACTTTTATCTATTTTGGATGGTGTGCGTGCCTGTGTATTTCTTTCAGTTCCCTATTTCTTTCATTACAACTATTTCATTTATTTAAGTATAATATCAACTATTAAAGAATCTTATATCTAAAGAAAAACTAATCTACAAGGTACACATTTCAGTAATTTTATCATATATGTTGTGACAGACTATTCCAATGGAATATCCAAAAAAATTTACAAATCAATTTGTGTGAAGCACTAAGTGAATGATAGAAATAAACTTTTTATTTCATAATCTATTTTAATTTTTTGTATCTTAGTATGCTAGATAACTATACTTGTTTTCCCAAAGGGGAAACTCAATTGGCGATTTTCGTGATATGAAGTATTGTGCAAAATAAGATACCCAAGGTTCAAATCCCCTTGGAGTAACCCAAAATATGGAGAGCAAGAATGTTGTAGGCCCCAGAGGTATAGTGATAGCAGTCATAATTTTCCTCATGTCACGTGAATACGAGGCCAGCCCATTTGTCGATTCCTATGGTATATAAAAAATTTTGCACCCATGAACTAGTATTATGAAGTAGATATGATTTCTTCAAGAAAATGATCATTGCATTTAATCCAATCACCAAGGGAATTTTAAAATGCAATTAGATTCATATAAGGCTTAAATTTCTAACCAACTTTCCTTGAAATATAACATCCATCATCACAATTCTCTTCATTATCATTTTCATCATCACTTGGATCAATCAGGCCCAATATTTCTAGACTAGGGCATTCTCCGATAAGGACACAATTCACACTTTATAAGTTGATCTTCATTAGTGAAACCCATACCTCACAAAACTTGCACTATTAATAACAATGTTCTAATGGGAAAATTTTGATCCTTTTCTGTCTCCTTTAACAACGACTGCAATTTTGATAAGATAGAAGATTATTTTCTGCGTAAACATCATTTATTTCCTATTGTGTGTCTTTGTCTGTTGTTCACGAGTAGAAACCTAAAATGGATGGAATGCTAAATATTCCTCCATATATTTGTTGCATTTGTCTGGTTCCTTCATTGTGGAGGTAGTGAATTCTCACCTAACCTATCAAAAAATAGAGACAATAAATTAAGTTGGCCTTCTCTAACAAGGTCACAATTTAATTTGGATAGTAAATTTCTCATCTGAATTTGATAAAGAAAATTTCAAGAAATATGAATATGGGATTGTTAAATAATTTTTTTATAGTGGAAATGGATTTAGGACTATCAGAAACCCTGTGATTCTCCAAATATTTTAAAGTTGACAGTTGTGATCTGGATATTCAAAAAATTTCGCCAGATTTTCTGAAAATCATTGCCAGAATTTCTATTATTTTCTGGGTCAAATTGTGCTCTGTTTAGACTCATGTCAAAATAATATTGATTGGAAACCAATATTTTTGGAGCTATAGCTCCATTAGTGCAGTGGGGAAATATATGCCAACCCTTGAATTGTGTACTTGCCTAAATCCAAGGGTTGGCATATACTACCTCGGTGCATTAATGGAGCTATAGATCCAAAAATATTGATAGCCATTATGATTGTTGTTTTCTGTCAAGATTGATGTAGAGATATTTGTTGTTTGTTTTCATGCCAAATTGCATTGTGGAAATAGTTGTTGTTTGTTTTCGTGCAACATTGCATTTGAGGTTCCTCGTCATTTACAATGAAGTTGTTTAATAAAATCAATCTCAATTTCTACGATCAACCTTAACTTTTGTTAGTTACATTAAGCTCAAATTTATTTAAAGATTTGAATTAACACTCAATTGTTAACTTAAATCTAGGTGTTTTGTATTTTTTTTAAAGTGTAGTCTAAAAAACCCCACAAATTAGTTTAGAAAATAATGGAGATTCCGGTAATATTATGACAATATCTGGAAGAATATTTTGAAAATATGGGTTACATCTCGTCAAAATTCAGGATTTTTGGTGCCCCAAGGATTTTTGATGGTGCTGAATCCATTTCCACCATAAAAAAACGATTTAAACACTCCATCATTCTAATTTTTTGATTTATTTTACGAGATTCTAACAAAAAATTACTATCCTAACAAATTTGTGGTATTAGTGGACAACTAAGTCACCTGACATGGGGACATGGGACATGATGGACACATGGATTTGAGTGTCATATTCGGGACACGGTGAGCCTCGGAACAAGACACATCTGGACCCGTTATATATATATATATTAAAAATTACATATTTCTTACACAAATTCATACAAATTCATTGATTCAAACATAGATCTTCATCTAGATGTAAGTTTTACAAAGATTTAAGATACATGATACATTGATACACATGGAGCCACATGTCCCGGAATACATGAAAAATGTGATTGCAGTCATGTTTTTTCATGTATTTCTCATTTTTTTGTGTAGAATGGTCCATTGAAAGTATGCAACATGGGTACTCCTTGGATGAGGAATTAAATTTTGCATCCAACGAGTACTCCTGCTCTAAATTTGAGTAAAAACTTTGGGAGATAAGTTGAAAATACGAGTTGAAAAAGTAGTTTTATTATTTTATTATTTTTTAATATTTTTACCCTTTTACTTAAAAAAATGATGAATCACTCCCCATGGTTGACATCATCATCTTGAATCCTATTGGTTCATATAAAGTTTCTTTTTTTTGTACATTTTTCTTAGGAGGCCCATTTTAGACCTTAAAATTCCCCTAATGTCTAGAGGGATTGCCTCTATTCGTAGAGGGGATTTTCCTGCTCAACAAGTTGGCGACTCCACTGGGGATAAGTGTGACTGTCATCTCTCGTTGTTCGTTTTGAAGTTTTTCTTGTCTATCCAACTTTGGTCGTATTGTCATTTCTCTGCTTTGTTTTGCTTATTTGACTTTTTTAAGCCACTCCACCTATTCTTAGAGTGATAAGCTTGGCTTTTTCTCAGCTTCCTTTTCTCTTTTCCTTGGTTTCCTTACTTGGCACTATTGTTTTCATGAAATTCGCACTGATTGGCGCGGGTTGTCTTCGGCACGGGTGCGATTTTCCCTGTTCAGCACGGATTACTGCTGAATAGTTGTACTGAATCTTCTAGGTTTGGTTTTTAGGTTTCTTGTCTGAGATTCCAGTGCATCTTACCCTCTGGATTGTTTTTTCCTCCCAATATTAATCCATTTGGATTCATTTTTTACTTCCATGTCTCGTTCATTTCGGTTGAATATCTCTCATTTGATCAGTGTGGCTTTTTCATCCTATGATTTCTAGGTGTCTTTGATTGTTTGTTCAGTCACATGTTTGTTGAGTCTCCGAGCTGTGTATGAGTCGGTTTAGTCATTCATCTTTTCAGCTTGTTGTCTGATTACTTGGTCTTTTTTTTTTATTCTAGGATTTATCTTGTTGTAGGATTATCGAAATGTCACCCTAGTGTCTGTTTGAACCTCCATCTATCGCCCTGAGCATAGATCACATTGCTCATTGAGTTGATTTGAAAGTCCTTTTTCTGCATGAAGAAATGCATGTTTGGTTTGAGTCTGTTTTACATTCACTTTGGATTGGTCTCTTTGTGTTTTGATCATTTCATTCGAACTTGCTCAAATATTGCATCTCCTTTGTTTTATTTTCTTATGAAAGACATGGAATTTGTGTGGACATGGAAGTGTGAGCAAGCCTTTTTTAAGCTAAAGAACTGTGTAACGACAACACCTATTTTACGAGGACCAAACTGGAAAATTCCATTTCATATCTCTACAGATGCATCTGACATAGTTGTAGGTGCATTTTTGGGTCACATGGAGGAAAAGAAAAATTATACCATCTATTATATCAACAAGAATTTTACTCCAGCTGATCTCAATTACATAGTGACTAAGAAATAATTCCTAGCAGTAATGCATGTTATCAATAAGTCTCAGCATTACATCACTTGGTATCAATTATGTGTACACACTGACCACTCTGCCATTCAATTTTTAATGAATAAGCCTATTACCAATGGTAGAGTGACACGATGGTTATTGTTGTTACAAGAATTGGATATCACTATTCTAGATAAACCTAGAAAAGAAAATGTAGTTGTTGATTGCCTTTCTAGGTTAACCATAGGTGATAATTGCACTCCTACTGAGGATTCTTTTCTAGATGAGTATATTTTTTCCATATGTTCTCACTCACCGTGGTATGCAGATATAGCCAACTATATTGATGCAGGTAAATTTACACATCATTTATCTTCCAGAGAAAGAAGGAAGATCCTACAATAGAGTGCCACTTACTCCTGGATAGAGGGAAATATCTATCACACTATACCAGACTTTCAGATTCAGTGATGTGTTAGAGAAGACACAAATTTTGATATCTTGAAGGCTTTCCATGAGGAGCCCTGTAGAGGGTACTTTATGGACAAGAGGATGGGGTACAAAGTGCTCTCAACAGTGTACTATTGGCCAACTATATTCCAGGATGCTAAGAATTTTGTAAAGGGGTGTGATAGCTCCCAAAGGATGGGATAGCCTCTACAATTAGGCGAGATGTCATTACAACATCAAGTAGTGATAGGGTCATTTGAGAATTGGGCCCTATATTTTGTAGGGCCAATCAATTGGTCATCACAACAGAGATCATATATATTAGTCTGTACAGATTACGTTAAAAAGTGGGTCGAAGTAAAGACATTAACCAAAGCTACAGATTAGGCTGTTTCAGACTTCTTGGTCGAAGATATTTTTATTCGTTTCGGGATTCCCAGGGAGATAGGGATGGATGGAGGGCCCCAATTTACATCTCATTTGATTTAGAAACTAGTTGAGAAGTATGGAATTCATCACAGGATCACTTCACCTTATCATCCACAAGAAAATGGTCAAGTGGAGAGCACCAAAAAATTTATTGAGGGGATTTTGACAAAGACAGTAGCCAGCCACCGAAGGAATTGGGCTGAAAAACTTCCAAAGGTACTGTGGGCTTACAGAACAACATGGAGGAACACTACAGGCTTCTCACCCTATGAATTAGTGTACAGTAAGAATCCATTATTCCCCATAGAGTTTGAAATAAAAACATTGAGAACAACATTACAAGTCAATTTGGATTTAAGTACAACACAAAGAAAAAGGTTGAATCAACTCAATGAGTTGGAATGGTTGGCTTCCATTCAGCAGATAGAGATCATTCAGCAGCAAAGAGCTAGATGGCATGACATGTTCAGTATGAAGAATAAATTTCAGAAAGGAGATTGGGCTCTCTTTTACGATTCAAGATTCAAGGATTTCAAGGGCAAGCTCTGCACTGGATGGCTAGGTCCTTACGAAGTAGACGAATTCTTTGATAATGGGACTATAAAATTGGTCACCATTGACAGTGCTAAGACACTGTAACTAGTTAATGTGCACCTTCTGAGGTTATATCATCTACCGGCTTCGAAGGATTCATTTATTAACATTGTCGTGGACTCTGATCTTCATGTTACAGCAGCAGGGGGATGTTCCCCTGTGCAGCTCAAACATTGAATTTCCAATAAGTGTAACAGTTGAAAACCACTCTTGTGGAGGCTGTTACACATGTTTAAATAATAATAATAATAATAGTCATAATAATAATAATAATAATAAAAGAGCCTCACTGTGAAAACCGTTTTTGAGGCGTAGCTCGAGGATTGGTAGCAGTTGAAAACCATTCTTATGGCGGCTACTACACCCATTACCCTAGAACATCATCCTTTGTTTCTTGCATATTCTATAAAGATGATGTTACCCATTTTTTTCAGTATTTATCTATTTACTTTTTTCTTCTCCTAACCAAATGATTTATGAAGGATAGCGTAGTGGTTGTCTTTGATGTTACATATGTAACAGCTGGCAGCCACAAAAGTGTTTTGAATCTTGGCTACCATTCTAATATGCAGAAATTATTACGATATTAAAATGAGACCACCATGACTGCTAGATAAATCACACCATTATATCAAGCTCCGCCTCCACGTCTTCTCAGGTACGTCACTAAAAAGGTAACATCACCATCCTCTAATAATTTTATGATTATGCCGAGATTAATAAAAACAATTTTTATGGTCGTGGAATGCCATCATCATTAAAATGGGGGGGTTAAATATTGTCATGATTACAAGAAATTTGTTAGCCCTAAATCCGCCATTAAATCCCGCATGCATCGAATTGAATACTATGACAACCGATCATGATCAGATTTTGCCAAGAAGGGGATTCGTACTTGAAGCATGTCACTTTCAATAATTAGACATTAATAGAAGGTATGTGCAAGTACGAATCAGTGATTTAAAATATTTTCACCTCACGCCATGACATTCCATCATCCCCCTCTGCCAGAAGTTCATGCACCCTTAGTCGAAATTCTCAATCCAAGATAGCAGAGTAGGTTGCCGGGAGGTAGCAAGGAACACGTCGAAATCCTGGTTAGTTGAACTTAAGGATTATATGAGGATAACAGCAAGATGGGAGGATCAGCAGTGAGACATGAGATGGACTCCATTGAAGCTTTACAGATTTTCGCAGAAGCATATCAGATATTTAGGGATGTTGGGTTGCTCGAGTACTTTCAAAGGTTGAAAGGCTCAAACGAAACATTTGCGATGGAATTCGCTAGGAATTTGAATGACCATCAAACCCAAGTTAGGGGTTTGTGGATCGAAGTTACAAAAGAATTTGTGTCCCAAATCACCACATTGCCGACTAAGGGCAGAAGATGGCTTAACAGGAAGGCTAATGATCCTTCTCTGAAGGAGGATTTCCTTGTAGGAGAAGAAAAATTGGAGAAGAAAGGAAGAGGGGTTGATAGACTATCACTTCCCCAACCTTGGGCAGATCTGCCCCTGAATTTGATAAAGTACATTAGCTATGAGGGAAGGTCTACAATTGTCTTCAAGTACCACTTTCCTCTATTGAACCATCTTCGGCACCAGCAAAAGATCAATCTTCCATATTTCCTACTGGGAAATATCAATCATATGGCTGCAAAATTCAAATCGGCAACAGATCCTGAAGCTTGTATTTTCAACCATGGTCTTATCAAACTGATTATGTTGGGTGCCTTAAACCAACAAGGAAAGAGCTGGGAAGATTTCAAATAGAAAAGACCCAGGACGAGCCGGGGGAAACAAGCCAAGACCTAGGGAAAATGTCATGAATAGTTTGGAGTCCAAACTCAGTCCACCAAGGCTAGAATTGGGAAGAGGCCCATTGATAAGCTGATTGGAGAAAAAAAGCTGAAATAAAGGGTGAATATTCCGGTGCCAATGGAACCGTCGCCAATAGATGAGAAGAAGGAGAAGGTAGAAGATTTTGAAGAAGAAGGAAAAGAACCCTCCTCGCCAGGTAGGAATGAAACTCATACTCTACTTTTAGAAATTGAAAATTTAAAGAAATAAAATGAACAATTAAAGCAGAGATTGGCAGAAGCTGGGAAATTGGAAGCCTCGGGGCTGGATACCCTAGCCGAAGGTGTCAATAAAGTTGGGGGGGGGGGGGGGGGAGAAAAATCCAAGATCCATATTCGCGACATGTTCCCAAGAGTTAGTAGCAGTAGGGTATAGATTTTTTAGGTAAGCACCTGCCCAAGGGAGACTAAAACAGATCCTAGGGAGGCTACTCCATAAGAACTTGTTGAAGATATTGCTGCTACACAAGAACCAACAGTTAAAGTAGAGCCTCCCACAATAATTGACCTGGAAGTCGACACAGAAGAACCTGTAGAGGCCACTTCTGTTACAGAGGAACCAATGGTGAATACAGAGGATGACCTAGGTGAAACGAAGGAGACTGCAACACAAGAACCCACCTATGACACTAATGTTACACAAGAACTAGTACTTGAGGTGGAGCAGTCCCACGCTAGAGAGGTTGTCACACTTGCCATTGATATTTCATGTAGTGGAACGTTGGGTCCCACTATGGGATGGAGTTTCGAGAAGATTTCACTAATCTTTGACTTGAATAAATGGAAACAAGAGGCACTTTCCCTGCAGGAGGGAATGATCTCACTAAAATAAAATCAGAAGAAAATAGGTTCCCTACAAGAGAAATGGACAAAGGAAGAATTGAAGAGATGATGGGATGAATGGAAGAAGAAGGAAGCTGAAAAGAAACAAGAGGAACAGTTGCTACTATTACGATAGTAGGTTCATGATTTGACTAATGATAAACGGAAGTTTCATGACCTTACCCTCAACTTGTTGGGGTGCAAGGGACCTTCCTTGTCCTACCCTATATTTCTATGGGAACATTACTATTTGTTTCAAATAAAAGTTATTATGGAAGACATGCCCTATGTGGGTACTTCTACCGGCACCTTTTTAGATTTTTTATGCGCTTCTGATTTTGATGAACGGAGCTTGCTGTGCGAGCTATTTTTGCACAACATTATTTGTGAGCACGCTAGTATGTAGATGGTAGCAATAGTATTCTCGTATATGGGATACTTGTAGTTACGTGATTTTGTTTCATTTATGAGAAATCAGATTGAGTGGAATCTGTCCACAAAATTCATGGAGACTAATGAAGAAAAGAAAACGATATGGATTCGATCTGAACCAGGAAGGGCCGATGAACTAAGGCGAGAATTCAGAAATATTTTAACTACTCCTGAAATAAGGGAACCAACTGCTGCCTATAGGAGAAGAATTGTGGATTTCTTCCTCAATAAGTTTGCACAAATGAAGAGTCGAGCACTGACAGGATGCCTCAAACACACTGAATCTAGTAGTGTTGGATTGCTGGAAGGAGATCCTTTTGTATTTAAGAATGTTGTAGTTGTTGTTACACATGTACCAGCATACGCCTGGGTAATAAATTCCCTCGGTGTTTCCTGGATTGGACTGAAATTCAAATATCCTTTGATATGGCTACGAGTAGAGGAATACCAGGAACACTATGCACTAAACGATTATGAAGAATAATCCGAGCCAAGACAGTTGGTGGCTACTTAGGGGTACATATTTCCAGATGAAGATACAACCAACGCATATGACGTCACTGATCTACACAGGAGATATTATTGAGGAAGCTAAGTTTTTCTACATGAGGAGATGCAAGTACTTCAACTGGGGGGAGATGTTGGGTGTCATTTTTGTACTTATTTCCTACATTTGCTTCCCTCATTTCTACCCTTTTTTACCTCCAACCTTGGGACTATCTTTGCCTTTTTCCTTTCTCCTTATTGTAAAACATTGTAACTTTACTGTGTTTATTACCTTGTCGTCCTCATCAATTATTATGATGTATTGTTTCCTTTTTGTGGCGAATTGGGGTGAGTATTGGAGGAATTTATTTGTTCCTTTTGTTATTTCTTTCAATTACCACTTTGAGCACAAGAGACCCAGAACATACAGGTGCATAGAACCAGTTGGGAACATGTTGTTATAATGTGCTATTACACGGCACTACTACCTCACAAAGAGTCAACGCCTCCACTGTCATGACCTATGCTGTTACACTATGATGTTGTTACACGGTGATGCTATTACAGAACCGTTGTTACAGTCGCGGTGTTGATTGCATACTATCAACTTCCAGATGTTGATCTATCTTCAAAAGTTGTTATGTTATAGCTGTCGCATTCCAACGACAATTGTAGGAGTAATTATGTCTTGTCATTTAGGATAATAGCTTTAGGTAGTTTTGATTGAAATCAATATATTCCGAGTTAAAACTCTATTGAGGGAATCTGTTGTAACTATAATTACTTTATTTTGATCAGTATGAGAATCGTATTGTTCTTATGACTGATTTGTTCCTCATTTCTGGACATGTAACTTTTATAAGCACTCGGACCTCTAAGGTCAGGAGGTTAGAATAAAAACGTATCATCATTTTGACTGTCTATTTTTTCTCATTATAATCTACAATATCGTATTGTTGTTTTTGCCTATGTTGACAGATTTAGTTCTTATTTAATTTCTATCTTCTCTTGCGCCCTGTTAGGGAGGACAGACCCTCCTCTTTAACAAGGACTGCAGTGACAAAGTAGCAGCAGTATATTTCATATTTTCTTCTATCTATTTGTGAATTTCTACTATTTTGGTATTGGTTGTAAGTAGATCTGCTTCAGTTCAGGTATTTATTATGTTGTTGCAAAGATTCAATTAGAAGTACTAGCTGGTCTAGCTATTGTGTGGCGCACTAGGTACCAGTTTATCTGAAGTGTGATTGCATTCTTGTAGATATTTTATTCCTGCATGAGTGTTAATTTCCAGCAATTGGTTTAGCAACGATTTCTTTTTTATTTAATTATGCTTCTGGTATTATGTATCGGCACAGACAGTGCAACTATCATTGAAATAAAATACGTCCATGTATTAATAACTTATGTGTACTTCCTTAGTCAATTAACAGTGATTGAAACAATTCAACTGTTAGTACTCTACTGGTTAATGTTTAACAATGAATATGTTTCAGTAAATTATGAAAACTGAAATAAATTATATGGTTGTCAAATATGGTCCGTAAAATTAAACGTTAATGCGGGGAGAGAGGAAAAATTATAGGTCAACTATGGATGGTAGTGAACCTTTCTTCTCTGTTGACCTATTTTTTATCAAGGAGTATTTGAAAAACACTGTCTATTTATCTATGTTTTCTTCCCTATGTGCAATAGTGGCTCTAGGGGATCTAGGTATGGATATGTTTAATTTTAATCTTAACTAGTTGAAAATGAACAAGATCAAACTGCAGTCACTTCTAGTTTTATGAGGACTTCTTCTCCCTTACAAAACTTTCATTAAAAAATATAGATAGAGTTACCATCAATGGCGGAGTTCAACAAGATCCTTTTCGTGTGAAAATGAGAGTCAACAAATATAGATGGAGTTATTTTGATGGCACATTTTTTTTATTCCTTGAACCCATGAATTCTTGATGATCAATTTGGTTGCAAGCAGTTCTGCAATTGTCTCTTTATATAACCTAAATTTTTCCACAACCAGTTCTTGATTATGCTCGTCAAACATATTAATAACCATAATATTTTCATATTATTAAAATAAAAAATGCTAAATGTAGGTTTAGGGATATTACACTTCACCACCCCATTGTTCCGAGAGTTTGATACCACAAACATGGTGGTCTCAACAATGCTAGTTTGGGTGATATTACCAAATCTCTCCGTATCATTCTGGCACCATAAGGTACTAGAGGAAATATGTCACACTAGGAAAATATAGATAGATGGACCTTGAAAGATCAAGAAAAGGTATATTCTCCTTTGCTAGAATTTGTGTTGAGATATACCTCAAAAAATATACACCTAATCACATACAAATGAAACACAAAATGTTCAATGAACCCAAGTATTAGACTATGATAATACGGTATTCAGAATACGGTATTTAGAACATTTTCAGAACTCATGTCCATAGTAAAAAAAAATATTCGAAAGAAGAAAGCGGCATGTCCACCAAAAAAAGAAGTGTGCAGACCTTACATCCCCATTTGTCAAAAGAAGAAGGAGAGGAAAGCATGGAGGTTTCCCCAGGTCAAGCAGAAGTGGTCACTCAGGGTTAGAATGAAGTCATTTCCCATTAGCAGAATGGCATCGAAATACAAGAGATCTAGGTGTCAAATCAATAGAAATATGGAGTTTTGTTCAGAAAAAGGGATGGGGGGTTCAAAAGGAGCTCATGGCTCAAAAAAGGGGATGGGGGGTTGAAAAAGAGCTCATGGCTCAGAAAAGGGGATTGGGGGGTTGAAAAAGAGCTCATGGCTCAGAAAGATCAGACTCAAACCCAACTCTCACATCAATTAATGGATTGGAAATGGTTCTACTTTACCCTAGCCCGAGGGATTGGAAAAAAAACCTTAAACAAAAGAAGTTAAATGACTATTTTCACAAATCTCATCCTCACTTCATTACAAATGAAAGTTTTTTAATGCTATCCATAAATAGTAATAAATAATTTCTTTAATTTGATGTAAAACACAACTATAATATATATTATATAGTTAGTTTTATATCTATAAATAATAATAAATAATTTCTTTAATTTAATAATAACAAATAGTATCTTTAATTTAATGTAAAACACAACTATTATATTATAAGTTAGTTTTATATATGATAAGATAGTAGTGACCATAAAAGAACATAATAATTTGAAAATTGAATATAACAACTTCATATGCATAACAACTTCATCGGCATATGAGATTGTTTTGATATGGTTCTTTTAATATATTAAAATGGGTAGAAAAAACATAATAGATGGTTATTTTATTTTAGAGTTTTTTTTGTTAGTTTTTTCTAAAATTATATTAAATTTTTATAAAAACGTTATCAACTAAGCAATCAGTCTTTTACAAATTTAATTTTTTTTCATAAAAATATCTCTATGGTTACGATTTTAAATGAAAGATTGATTCTCCCGGATCTTTACACTTTAATAAGCATGGATGCTTGAATATTTTCGGACGAACCTTGTATATAAATTGGGTTTAAGGTACAGACAAAACCAAAGCAAAGCTTTCATAAATTCAGATCCAATCTGATACTGCTCCAACTGCAAATATTGGGCAGATCAAAGGGTCCAAGCTGGAATTTAACTTCTGAGATGGCCTTTAAACTATCTGCATCTATCACTGGAGCAGCATGGATTTTATTAGCTTCTTTGGTTTCTGTGGTGTTGCAGGCCTCCCTGTGTTCTTCAGCCAGCAACAACCCCATTGACAACTGCTGGAACAATGGAAATTGGCAACAGAATCGAAAGAAGCTGGCAGATTGCGCCTTGGGCTTCGGAAGCGCAGCAAATGGAGGAAAAGCAGGAGAAATATACACAGTCACCACCCCGGTGGACGATGCCGCAAACCCGCCAGCTGGAAGTTTGAGATATGGGGTGACACGTAAGAATCCACTGTGGATTGTTTTTGCCAAGGATATGAACATCAAGCTTAAGATGCCCCTGGTTTTGACGAGCCAGAAAACTATTGATGCAAGGGGAGCTAAAGTCCAGATTGGTAATGGACCCTGCTTACGCATAATGAATGTGAACAACGTTATCATTCATGGATTGCAAATCAGTAACTGTGTGCCCAACGCGGCGGGCAACGTTCTGGTGTCGGAGGGTAGTGTGGCATTGATGGAACCACAGGACGGAGATGCTATATCTGTACAGGGTTCCACTAATATATGGATCGATCACAACACCCTCTCCCAGTGCCAAGATGGTCTGCTTGATGTCACAGTAGGTTCCACAGCAGTTACTATTTCCAATAATCGCTTCTTCAACCATGACAAGGTATGTCGAGCCTTGCCATAGCCATAATTGTAGATTTTGAAAATATTTTGAAATGTGACAGATAGTGAGTTACTTTCATGACTTGAATTCTAATATCATAAATTTAAATAGAAAATTTGAAGAATTTTATTTTATATCTAATAGATAATTTGATAAATTAAAGATTTCGACTCTCGAGAATATTCTAAAATCCAACATGTAAAATTTGTAAAACTTATTCATTGAATGAATGAACATATGCAGGTGATGCTGTTAGGGCACAGCGATGACTATGACGGTGATAAGAACTTGAAGGTAACCGTTGCATACAACCACTTCGGACCAGGCCTCACGCAGAGGATGCCAAGGTAAATTCAGTTTTTTGCTGATACAATCAATCCCTAAACTAACAACAACCAAAATTAAATTGAAAAATGAATATTGTTGTGATGTCAATCCCTAAACCCTAACAACAACAACAATTAAATTGAAGAATGAATATTATTGTGATATTGTCAGGGCTAGATTTGGTTACGTGCACGTAGTGAATAACAATTACGAACCGTGGGGACTGTATGCCATTGGAGGAAGCATGCACCCAACCATAAGAAGCGAAGGAAATCGGTTCGTGGCCCCAAGTACCAGTTATAAGAAGCAGGTGACATGGCGTGAAAACTGTGGCGGTGATTCCTCTTGTCCCAATGGGTGGCTCTGGGTCTCAGTCGGGGATCAGTTTCTCAATGGAGCATACTTCAATGCTTCTGGTAAAGGAACGGCTCTTCCACCCTACACTGGAGTGCAAAAATTTGCAGTTGGCAGTGGGACCTCAGTAGAAGCCATGACTAAGCAGGCGGGAGCTCTGGGCTGAGTTACCTCGAAGCATTGAGGCTCTGAATTATGAATTATGAATATTCTACGTATTTACAAATATATAGTTTGGTTAATTATATGATTCCATAATAATTTTGGTTATTACAAAAATATTATTAATATTATATTATTTTCTTAGTTTTTTATTATACGACTATGGTTATATTATTTTTGGTTGATAATGAGATTGTTTTTACCAAATTAGATTGTTTTTTTTATTAAATCATTTCATTAACATTGGTTCATCTTTCTCACTATCTAATATGGTTTATTTAGCATAATTTAAAATCTGACATTTTTAATTGATTTACCATTTTCATTATCTAATTAAATCATATTATTCACATTGGGTCATCTTTCTCACCGTTTTATATGATTTATTTAACATAATCCAAAATATAACATTTTTTATTGAATTATAATTTTCATTATTAACGTTGTATTTATAAATGTACAATGGATTTAATTCTTAAAAATATATTGTGTTTCAAATTATATAAATTTGATAATTAATAATTACAACTTTAATATGATGATGGCCCAATATGAATGTTTTTTTGCAGAGCAGCTTCTGTGACCTTATCAGAAAATTTAAATAAAGACTCTATTTCAGATAAAATTGGTGTTTTTAAATAGATTTTATAATTTTCCTGAAGTGTTTTTATTGTGCTACTTGGCAGTTCAATTTATCTCTGATTTTAATTTTACAATGATGAAAGTTACAGTGATAAAAGCATTAAGGAGAGCTATTTACAAATCTTAATCTAAATATATCTTTACATATTTATTTATTTTTTCTTATCCTCTTTTTCTTCAAATTTGTAATTTGCTTATAAGTTGTTACGATCATGCTCCCAGTAATTGCTACTCTCTCCCAGACCTTTCGAACAACACCAGCTCTTGCTATCTATCCTTCTGCAGCTCAGGAAAATTCAACCTCCTCTTTCTCCATTGTGATTATGGTAATATCAAATCAAATTAAGTAATGTCAGAGATGATTATGGTGATATCAAACCAAATTAGGTAATATCAAAAAACCACTAGATTGCTGAAAAAATATAATTTACAAATATGTTATTTCTTTTTTTATAAAATTTAATTTCTTAATATTAAACTAAACCAACTAAATCATTTTAGTTACTTGTCTTTCAACAACAGTAGCTTTGAACAGTAGTTTAAAACAACTCTCTCTTGGATTTTGGTGAAAACATTACTCCACTCACAGTTTTAAGCAATCGAAAAATTTTAATTATATATATTAAATGAGTAATTTTTATTATAATATATATTATTTATCTAATATAAAATTGATGTAAAATTTTATGAATTTTAATTATTATAAATTTTTTAATTAATAAAATTAAAATAAATATATCCATTTATATTTTTTAAAATAAATTTGTAAAACTTCTCACGAAAACCTTTATAAGCTTCACAACCATAAGACAATGCAGTTCTTTATCATCTCCTCTGCCCAAGGTTGTTGGGCGAGGGGCTCAACAAACTCCTCCACTCAAGGTTGTTGGGCAAGGGGCTCAACAAATTGGATAGATAGTATCGCATTATTTGAGGTAATTCTGATTTAGAGAAAGCTCTCTTGGATTTTGGTGAAAACATTACTCCACTCACAGTTTTAAGCAATCAAAAAATTTTAATTATATATATTAAATGAGTCATTTTTATTATAATATATATTATTTATTTAATATAAAATTGATGTAAAATTTTATGAATTTTAATTATTATAAATTTTTTAATTAATAAAATTAAAATAAATATATCAATTTATATTTTTTAAAGTAAATTTGTAATACTTCTCAGGAAAACCTTTATAAGCTTCACAACGATAAGACAATGCAGTTCTTTATCATCTCCTCTGCCCAAGGTTGTTGGGCGAGGGGCTCAACAAACTCCTCCACTCAAGGTTGTTGGGCAAGGGGCTCAACAAATTGGATAGATAGTATCGCATTATTTGAGGTAATTCTGATTTAGAGAAAGATAAGAAAAATGAAAACGGTTGATTAGGTTTTAAGTTGGGTTTTCAATTTTATTTTATTTTATTTATTTATTTATTTTATTTTTTTAATTTCTAATTTTATATCATAATTATTTCAATTAACGAAAGTTATATGAATATAATTTTTTTTTAATACATGATACACATTGAATTTAGCTATATATTTTATGTGAAATGATGTAAAATAGTAACTAATAAGTTAATGAAAATACTTTTTAAACTTAACTTGTAGTGCAAAGGGTTAAGACTATCACTAATTTGAGTGGCTTTACTAGCTTTAGCTTATACTCTCCAGTATATAAGTTTTTTAGATGCCAATATGGATATTCAAATGTTGTAGTCTAATGGTTGTTCCATGTCTTAGGCATGTTTTCATCAACAATTGCTATTTAAGAAGGGTGCATAAACAATGATTACTCCATATTAGTTTGAGTGTATGATGTGTAGAGAGTCCCTTAAGAAGCCATTAGTGATTCAGAATATTGTGTAGGAGGAAAAGGAAGCAATTCTTCCATGGAGTGAGTTTGCATTCTTGGAAGTTTTTTTATGAGATCATAGACTTCTACATAGAAAAAGTGAAGTTTCCTCTTGTCCACAGTTTAGTGTGTATTGTTTTGAAACTCTCTCTTTGGATCTTTGGCTCCATTAAATTACAAGGCAATAGAATAGATAATGGTTCTATGAGGAACCAATGACAATATCCATACCTTAATAGTATACTTTTCAGTGGTATATTTGTTTCATAAATATGAAGGCTAACTAAATTGCTTGTATTATTGAGGTACCAAAAGTATTTTGGAGTATTTGGGAAGCCATATAACGTCTTTGTTATAGTTTATGAGTTACGTATGGAGTTACCTTGATAGTATACTTTGAGTTACTCTATTTGTTGCATAAATATAAAGGTAGTATACTTTGAGTTACTATATTTTTTGCATAAATATAAAGGCAAGTTAGGTTCCCTGTCTTAATTGAAATTGAAGTAACAAAAGTGTGTTGGAAGCTATATAAATTGGATTTTTTTTTAAATATGTTTTTTTCTCACTAAACTGCTTATGCAAAATTTTGGTTTGGTAAAATAATATTTTTCCATGACATATCAATTACCCACTTCAAAGCAATATTTTTTCCTATATTTTTTGCATAAATATAAAGGCAAGATAGATTCCATGTACTAATTTATGCATGGAAATTGTACCAATTAAAGAGAAAGGCAGTTCTAGAAGTAAAATAATATTTTTATGCATGGCAATTCTAAAAGTAAAATAATAATTTTCCTATATTTGTTGCATAAATATAAATGCAAGCTAGGTTCCATGTACTAATTTATGTAAGGAATTCTACAAGTAAAATAATAATTTTCCTATATTTGTTGCATATATATAAAGGCAACCTAGGTTCAGTGCTACTAATTGAAGGAGTAGAAGTATTTTGGAAGCTAGATACATTGGATTTTCTTTCAAATATGTTTTTTCTCTAGTGTAATAATGTCCAAAGACGTATTTCTATGTATGGAAATTCTACAAGTAAAATAATGATTTTCCATCGAAAATAGCAAATTACCAGGCTCAATGCTTAGGAATAATGTCCAAAGACATTTTTCTATGTGTAGTAATTCTACATTTTAGCTTATAACAATTCATGAGGTACAATTGGAATGGAAGTAGGCCAAAATAAGCATTAAAGAATAAAAAAAACTTGACTATAAATTAAATAAACATTACAAAGTATAAATTGAGTAAACATTCCATTCTAGTATATTTAGATAGTAAACACTTATTTCAAAAAAAATATTTGTTTTTCACTTTTATACATCTCAGGGGATATTTTTTATTCATGTTTATACATCTCAAGGGTTCCCCATGGCCAGCTTACCACAAAAAAACCCACATAATACATCTAAAATAAAAAGGTAATGGAAAGCCATATATAAAAGATAAATTAGATATAAAAGAAAATTCAAGTAGCCATCCTTGAGATAGTACTAGACAAACTCACAAGTATCTAAGAAATCACGGGGCAAAATTTACCCTATAAAATGAAATTGCTAAAGAAGTGGATACGGGAAATGAAATAAAATTCAAGCAGCTATCCTTGAGATAGTACTACACAAACCCACAAGTATCTTCAAAATAAAAATTTTGATGAATATACAAAGATGTCAAAATTCCTCTTGTAGTTGAATATTCAAAGATGTCAAATCTTCCCATTACATGAATGTACTCTCCATCATTTACAATTGAATGGAAAAACTATTGAGAATTGAACATAGAAAAACAACAAGTGGTTAACTTATTTTACTAGACTATCTTAACATTGAAAATAAAAATTTGGATGAATATGCAAAGAGGTCAAAATTGCGATGAATATGCAAAGATGCCAAATATTAAAATCTTCAGTGAATATTCAATGATCAAATCTTCCCATTACATGAATCAAATCTTCATCATTTACAATTGAATGGAAAAACTTTATTTACAATTGAATATAGAAAAATTACCAGTGGTTAATTGAATTTTATTAGAATATCTCAATTCCTACGAAGTTATACTTAAATATGAATGCAATGTCTTTGAGACCCTCTTGTTTGTGGGATGAGGTACCCACCTAGGAGCAGGGTTGCGAAGGCATACATACTCTACTCGCTCGAGATTTTGAGTCTATAACCTCTTAGGAGGAAACACATGCTCTTAACCATTAAGCCCACTCAAATTATAATAAACATATTTTTAATAGTAACAAGTTTAAATATATTTAAAACTCGCTTGGATTAAAGATAGTAAAATCTACACTCCTGAGAAGTCAGGAGTTAAGAAGCACGGGCTTGCACATTATCGAGGTGAAAGCCCACTCCACCCTATTATATATTGCAATGCAATCTGTGTCTTTGAAACCACACACATCATCTAGTACCACCTGCAACCTATTTTCATCAGCATTCTTAAGAACAAGCAACCCCATATTGCTAAACAATGAAAAAACCAAAGCATTGTAAATAATTTCTATAGATAAATGCAATATAAGTTTATAACCATATAGCCATCCTATTTTTTTCCATACATAGAAATAAAATAAGGTGAAGAATATACATAGAGATACCTGAGCGAGAGGACAAGCCACAAAGAAATAAAAAAATGAGGCCACCGAGAGTAACCACAATGACGATCATTGCCATGCTCCAGTGATTAATTTACTACCAGAATAGATCGGTTGGTTTCCACAGGTTATGGGATATACTCAATGTATGACCAAAATACACATTGGTACACAATATGCTGTTGTCCTGGGTTGGATTTTGATGGCCATTTTTTCCATAAAAAATGTTTAAAATTTTTGAACGACTGTGTCTTACGATGTTCCTCTCTATTCTTTCCATATACATTGTATTATGTGTATATTGTATATACTAGCACAATCACAATTACCAATGTGGTTGATATACGTCGATAGGCATATATACAATAGATTTACAAAAATAAATTTACAACCACATTCACAAATGTGGTTGATATATGTTGATAGGCCTATATCCACCACCCACCACATGTATATTATGAAAATAATCATTATATATTTATGAATATAATTACCAATATATTTTATATAACTACTTATAATATATTAATAATATTAACTACATGCATATTATATATTAAACTAATATATATATATCTATATCTATATCTATATCTATATATCTATATATATATATATATATATATATATATATATATATATATATATATATATAATTTTGTGAATACAATAGTTATAACTCAAACTATACTAAAATTAAAATATAACATAATAATAGTATTGTATTACTATTTATAATAAGTATATATCTCTTACCAAAATCCCAAGGGATTATTAATATTATAAGCAAAAATAACTATTAAAACCAAGGGTCTAATATTATAAACTGAAGGAATTAGAGAACCCTAGGGACAAATATTAACAACCTAAGAGATCAAGAACCCCAAGGGATCCATATTAAAAGGGGAAGAGATTAATAAAGCATAAGAATTAATATTTTAAACAAAAATGAATGATAAACTTACATGATTATTAATATTATAAACAGAAGAGAACAATAAACTTTAGGCATTATTAATAATATAAACCTAATGATTTAATAACCTGGAGGATCAATAAACCCAATGGATTGATAGTAAAAACCCAAGGAAATAATAAACCCAAGGGATTAATACAAAGAAAACAAGGGTTTATAAACCTAAGGGAACAATATTAAACATAAGAGATTAATATTATAAACCTTTAAGTATACAAAACTGCTAAGTATAAAACCCTTAGATAAATACTATAAACCATGAAAAAAACATTAATATTTTAAACTCAAGGGATTAAAAAACCAAAGCCATTAAATGTTAATCCAAAGGAATTATTAATATCATAAAGTTAAGAAATAAATAAATAGGAGCTTTTAATATTATAAATCCAAGAAATTAGTAAACCTAAGAGGAAATTATTAGAAACCCAAGGGATCAATATAAATATTATAAACTAAGAAATTAATAAACCCTAAGAATCAATATTCTAAAGTGAAGAGATTAATAAACCCTAACAATTGATATTTTAAACTCAAAACCCTAAGAAATTAATAAACCTTAAGAATTAATATTTTAAACTCAAGAGATTTAAAAATCCAAGGGATTATTAATATTATAAACCAAAAGAAGTAATAAACTCAAGGCATTAATATTATAAACCCAAGGAATTGATGAATCCAAGGGATAAATATTAAAAAATTAAGGGATCAATAAGGCGAAGGGATCAATATTAAAAACATAAGGGATTAATATTAAACCTAAGATATTAATATTATAAACCTGAAGTATATAAAAAACGCTTAGATAAATACTATAAACCATAAAATAAACGTGGTTGGCCATGCTTGATTTAAACATGGAGATAGTTGTTGTCACAATTAGTAAACTCAAGGGATTAATAAACCCTATGAATTAATATTTGAAACTCAAAAACTTATGAAATTAATAAACTATAAGAATAAATATTTTAAACTCAAGATATTAATAAACCGAAGGGATTATTAATATTATAAACCAAAAGAACTAATAAATCCAAGGCATTAATATTATAAAAAAAAGCAATTGGTAAACCCAATGGATAAATATTAAAAACCTAAGGGATCAATAAGGCCAAGGGAACAATATTCAAAATACAAGAAATTAATAAACCCTAAGAATTAATATTATACACTCAAAAACCTAGGAAATTAATAAACCATAAGAATCAATATTTTAAACTCAAAATATTAATAAAACCAAGGGATTATTAATATTATAAACAAAAAAAAACCCAAGGGTTGAATATTATAAACCAAAGTAATTAATGAACCCAAGGGATAATTATTAAAAACCTAAGGGATTAATAAGGCCATGGGGTCAATATTAAAAACACAAGAGATTAATAAACCCTTGGAATAAAGATTTTAAACTAAAAAACCTAGGAAATTAAAAACCCTAATAATTAAAATTTCAAATTCAAGAGATTAATAAACCCAAGAGATTATTAATAATATAAACCAAAATAAGTGATAAACCCTAGGGTTTAATATTATAAACCAAAGGAATTAGTGAACCCAAGGGATAAATATTAAAAACCTAAGGGATAAATAAGGCCAAGGAATAATTTTCAAAATACAATAAATTAATAAACCCTAAGAATTAATATCTCAAAAACCTAGGAAGTTAATAAACCATAAGAAAACTCAAAATATTAATAAACCCAAGGGATTATTAATATTATAAACCAAAAGAACTAATAAACCCAAGGGTTAAATATTATAAACCAAAGGAATCAGTGAACCCAAGGGATAAATATTAAAAACCTAAGGGATCAATAAGGCCAAGGGTTCAATATTAAAAACACAAAAGATTAATAAACCCTAAGAATAAAAATTTTAAGCTCAAAACCCTAAGAAGTTAATAAGCCCATTTACTATTATAAACCAAAGGAATTGGAGAACCCAAGGGATAAATATTAATATTATAAACCAAGAAACTCATAAACCCTAAGAATTAATATTTTAAATTCAAGAGATTAATAAGCCCTGAGAATTAATATTTTAAACTAAAGAGATTAATAAACCCAAGGGGTTATTAATATTATAAACCAAAATAACTAATAAACGCAAGCGTTTAACATTACAAAAAAAGGAATTGGTGAACCCAAGGGATAAATATTAAAGACTTAAGAGATCAAAAAGACAAAGATACCAATATTAAAAACATAAGAGATTAATAAATTAATAAACCCTAAGAAATTAATATTTTTAACTCAAGAGATTTTAAAACCCAATGGATTATTAATATTATAAACCAAAAGAACTAATAAACTCAAGGTTTTAAATTGGTGTCACCGAGGGAATTGGTGAACCCAAGGGATAAATATTGAAAACCTAAGTGATGAATAATGTGAAGGGATCAATATTAAAAACACAAAAGATTAATAAAGCCTACAAATTAATGCTTTATTTAAACATTGAGACAATTATTGTCACAATGCGGCGTTGTATGAAAAATGATCATGGTTGGCCATGGTTGATTTTCACATTGAGAAAATATCTGTCATAATGTGACTTTCGACCATGGAAGACCTTGATCGACTACGACTAACGATGATTAACAATGGTCACCCGTGGTTGATTTTCATATTGAGAAAATGTTTTTCATAATGTGACATTGGACCATGCATTAACATTAAAGTGTATGACTAATATTTAATGCCTAATATTACCAACCCAAAGAACTATAAATCTCAAGGGATTAATAAACCCTAAGAATTAATATTTTAAACTCAAAATATTAAGAAATTAATAAACCCGAACAATTAATAATGTAAATTCAAGAGATTAATAAATTGAAAGGATTATAATATTATAAACCAAAATAATTAATAAACCCAAGGGTTTAATATTATAAACCAAAGGAAATGGTGAAACTAAGGGATACATATTAAAAACCTAAGGGATCAATAAGGCCAAGGGAATAATATTAAAACATAAGATATTAATAAAGCCTAGGAAAAAATATTTTAAACTCAAAAACCTAAGAAATTAATAAATCATAAGAATAAATCTCTTAAACTCAAGAGATTAATAAACCTAAGGGATTATTAATATTATGAACAAAAAGAACTAATAAACCCAAGGGTTTAATATTATAAACCAAAGGAATCACTCATGGTAAGGGATAAATATTAAAAACCTAAGGGATCAATAAGGCCAAGGGATCAATATTAAAAGAAAATGAGACTAATAAACCATAAGAATAAATATTTTAAACTCGAAAACCTAAGATATTAATATACCCTAATAATTAATATTTTAAATTCAAGAGATTAATAAACCCAGGGAATTATTAATACTATAAACCAAAAGAAGTAATAAACACAAGGGTATAATATTATAAATGAACGGAATTGGTGATCCTAAGGGATAAACAATAATATTAACATTAAAGGGATATTCAATTTCACCATCATTGCAACCAAATAAAGAACATGGAAAGTAACAAATATTTTGTGTTGTCTTTACATAAAAAATTTCCACTACAAAAATGGACTTGAAACACTAAATCAAAATTCATTTATCAAATAGCCTCTTCCAAAACACAACCAGACTGACGAAAAAAGGAAAACCAATTCTAATCAAGAGGATAATGATCATGATACTCAATGCTTTCCAACCAATCCCTTCTTGTTTTACTCCCAATCTCCCTCATGTGCATATGCAACAAGTATTTTACATTCGTTTTCATTTCATCCAGCACACAAAGATGATCATCAATAAACGCAGGATGGAAGTTGTGTTTTCTATCAAATTTGTTCAGAAGATACGAAAGAGAACTTATCACTCTAGAAATATTTTCCACTGCTTGATTATAATATATTCCATCATTATTATCCATATCTGCATTTGAAAAGAAAAATGACAAAATCAAAATTACTACACACAAAAAATCTATGCACACACACACACACACACACACCCGCATAGATATATATATATATATATATATATATATAATATAACATCCAATTTTTATTATTGTTAGAAAACTTTACCTTAAAAATTCATGCTATAAAATAACCTAACAGTACATGAACCAAATGATATAAAAATTTCTACAAATATAAATCTCATTAGCAATACATATTGCACAGATGAAATGAGTGATAAATTAAATGAGCGATATGACCCTTATTACAATAGTCGACAAGAATTCACAATTTCGTTAAATTTATCTTTAAAATCAAATATCAATAACTTGTTAGTAATTATATATTTGTATTTAAATTAATGTTATTGTGTATATAAATTTTATTTAAATATTAATTTCAAATATAAATATGTTGGCATTGAACCAAAAAAACCTAAATTTATTAAACCTAATCTTCAATCAAAATATCTATGTCAATGTTCAATGTTGATATTCATATTAAAGTATAGACACAATGTGTGTTTAACATTAATATATTAAATCATTAAAATTAATTAATAGACATAATAATTAGCAACATTAATATAGGTAATTTTCAGTATGGTGGAGAAAATTTTCATTACTGTTGGATATCATTCTAAATAATAATATTAATAGCATTTAGCCCATAATTTTGTAATTCGTGATATAATATGAATTCACAATATTAATATCAATATGAACAAATTATTAAATTGATTTTTAATGGTTGTCTTATATAACTCATTGTTTATGTATGAATGGTTCATTGTAAAAAGAAATGAACAATAGCCACTTAAAAGGAAGAAGTAAATTGAAGAACATGAAAAACGATGTAAACAACTTTCTCAAATATTACTATGAATATGATGAATCAAAAACGATGTAAACAGGTTTCTCAAATATTACTATGAACATGATGAAGGTATTCATCTCATTAATATATGAAAATCAATATTATATTAAAATTAAATAAAGAGGACAATAAAAGCAATTCAAAAAACATTCTATAAATAGGTCACAATATTATTAGTTGCATGTCATAGGGATATGGAATTCATTATTTATTTTTAAGGATTGGCTCATATAACTGGTTGTATATGTCTGAATGGTTCATTATAAGCAAAAGAACAATAATGACTTAAAAAAACGAAGTGAATTGAAGAACATGAAAAATGATGTAACAAATT
Organism: Pinus albicaulis; assembly: GCA_034641835.2. Lineage (NCBI taxonomy): Eukaryota > Viridiplantae > Streptophyta > Pinopsida > Pinales > Pinaceae > Pinus > Pinus albicaulis. Next base: position 253,024,278 of record CM076584.1, on the reverse strand, counting down.
TCTCAGATATTACTATGACTATGATGAGTGTATTCATTTCATTAATATACGAAAATCATTATTATACTAAATGTAAATAAAGAGGACAATAAAAGAAAAAAAGAAAATTCTATGTCACAATATTATTAGCTGCATGTCATAGTGATATGGAATTCAATCTTGAATTTTAATGATTGGCTCATATAACTGGTTGTTTATCACTGAATGGTTGATTGTAAAAACAAAACAATAACCACTTAAAAAAACAGAAGTAAATTGAACAACACGAAATACGATGTAAACAAATTTCTGAAATATTACTATGAATATGATGAATGTATTCATCTCAGTAATATATGAAAATCATTATTATATTAAAAGTAAATAAAGAGGACAATAAAATAAATTCAAAAAACATTCTACAAATAGCTAAAAGTATTAATAGTTTCATTTCATAGCGATATGGAATTCAATCACTCCTCTTCTTTCTTCCTAATAGTAACATATGCACTATCTTTCATCTGGGCATTACGCTGGAAAGAGAAAGGTGGTGCAATGTGCAAACCATCTATTGATTTCACTCTTGATATGGTTGTGAAGGTTAGGCCTTACAGCTCTTTATTCCCGATATCAATTGATTCTTGTTCTAAAGTCAATCCCTGTGATTTGTGGATTGTAAGAGCACATGCCATCTTTAAAGGAATTTGTTTTCGATTTCCTCTTATCACTGGTGTGATAGGTACAATGTTTGGATTTCCTACATCAAATGGAACACCAACATACTTATAAAAAAAAACAGTTGTGAACATTGGAAGCTGAGGTGGTTTAGAGATAGGCATATAAAATATATCATTCACATAACCAAGTGCACCATTCACCAAACCACCTTCGACCCATAAATTACGTGTCAACATAACACGTTGACCAAAACACAACAAAACTTCACGGTCCAATTGATCATCATCAACACCACTTATTTCTGAACACCTTGAATTCTTAGCAACACATCGTGCAATTGGAGAATTTAATGATTCTAACATATGCATGTTATGGAAGAACACCAAATTATTTGTTGGAAACATGTGAACTGTTGCATTAAATAAATCCCTTTCTCTAGGATGAAACCTCATATCAGCCCACGACATAAGAAACTCCCAATCTTCAAGAACAAGTTATGCATTTCTTATGTTGTTTAGTACTCTACGAAAACAAGATTGTTTCTCATTATTCCCTTTTCGGTGAAATATTGTGTCAAGAGTGACAACAATGTCGAATTTTTTCCACAAGAATTTCCTTGTTGTATTACCTGCATATAAAGGCTTATCTCTCATAGGAGGTATCTAGCCAAGGTCACCCACAAGGATGATGTATCTTCCACCAAAACAACAATTCTTTTTCTCAGGAAAATGCTTCTTGTAATCGAGCATCTATTTGCATGGATAACATTGATCCTAGAAAACTCATTTCATCAATAAATATATATCGAATATGCCTCATTTCTTCTTGGAATATTGCTAGTGATTGCCCCTATAGCGGTTTCATATCTTTAATTGGAATTTTTAGAGCCCAGTGGATTGTTTTTGCATGTATATTAAAAGAAATTATTCCTTTTGGGGCAAGAAGAATAAAATGACATCTTCCATTACTTGAAAAATTAGAAAGAGCTTCAAAAATAAAATGGATAAGGAAAGACTTTCCAGTGCCTGCAGTGCCCTGAAAAATCATAAGAAGAGATTCATGAATCTCATATTCAACAAAATGACTTAAAATAATTTTAAAATCAAGTCGTTGTTTTTCTGCCAATGTATCGAGAGATGAAAATGTTCTTTTTGAAAGGTCAAGAATATCGCCCCTTGACTTTCCATTCCTTATGAAATTAATAGCTTCTTCAGCCACATCATCAGAAACAATTGTACTTTTATATTCAAAGGATATATCAAAATCCCTGCGACCAAGGGTGTGAAGATCAGAAACATTCACATTATTTGGTGGAACCAAGCAAGATAAAAGCTTCCATTCTTGAAAATCATCTTCAAGATTCATTTCCTGGTTAGAAAAATCACCATCTTCTTCATATTCAATATTTTCGACAATTGATGGATTTCGATCAACATGCCATGCTCGATATTTGAAATTCCTCTAATTTTCAATAATAATTTCAGTTGAAAGCCCAATTTCCATAGAAATGTCACGAAATGGCTTGTACAAGAGAAATTATGTCCAAAAAAAAAATTCAAACTCATATGAACCCTCCCAGGAATAGAATAAAACCTTGGCCAAACCCAAACAATAGCATGAACATATCTAGGCTTCCAGGGATCTCTTTTACGCATGCTATCAAATGTCCAAGATCTTGTTGTTTCTATCAGAGATAGATGTCCAAGGAAAAAAGGTCTCTTCTAATAATTTTGAATGAAAGTATTCTTAGATGAACATTACATGTTATCCCTTGATATTTTCCTGAAAACATTTCTTCCAACATTTAAGGAAACAAATTTTTGGCTACAAACAACAAGAGGTAGCTTAAGCAACATATGGCATGTTTCTTGTGCTCCAATGTTACAACCAATAATTGTTTCTACAAGAAACCTTCTATAAGCACACAAAGCATGATCCTCAGAGGCAGTAGAATTTGAAATTATAGTTAACATATCATGATAAATTTCAGACCTTTTTTCTTCTTTTGATGCATACTTAACAATATCCTTCAAGACAACATAACGAGAAAGCACTAGTTGGCAATCAACATCTGCATGCCACATTGTTAGAAGGTCAATGTTATGTACATTGAGCCTGTCATTGTTTCTTGTCGAGTCATATTTTTTTCTTCCTTAATCATTTATTAACAATCTTGATTCCTCATAAAGATCACATGGAGCATTATACCAACATTTGAGAATAGTTCCCTTTTGCACAAACAAGAATCTACACTACACATTGTGTGCCTTTGGACATGGTTTAACAATTCTTCATAATCATTATGAGGATTGCAAGAGAATATATGTTCAGTATTCAATAAGCAAGGATCATCATTGAGGCTTCTTGGAACCATTATGTGTTGATGATGTATGTCACGTGGATTCCATGCAGTTACATAATTTTCAAAGAATCTCTTTGCAATTTGTACATCAGAAGCATTTGACCAATCAAGTCTTTCCATGTCAGGAGCACCTTGCAACCCTAAGAAGCCATGGATATGTGTTGAACCTCTATGCTGCCACTCATATCTGAAGAAAATGAATATATAGTTACTAAAAATATATAAATAGAACCATAACAAAAAATTGACAACGAATAGAAAATAAATTCAACAACACAAACCTGTACCAGAAGTCTTTCGCTTTAAGATATTTTTGGATAACTTCCTCTCAAAATATATTGAATCTATGGTGTATAAATGTGGCAATAATATGAGGGTGTTGGATAAAATTATCAATTCTCATACGATTCTCATTTAAATAATGAGAATGTGAATGTATAGGCATGAGGTTATGCAACTCTAGCCACTTTGTGTCAGTTGCACTCAAAGTAAAAAACAAATATGGACATCCCAAATGAGTAATAATGTCATTCAATTAGATCCAAATTTAGTCTAGTATGCCCTTGTACTTCTCAGAGAAGAACCAAACAAAATAATATTCTTAGCCAACTTATTATCTGATAAATCAGAAAGTTGGTGACGCAAGTCTTCAATTGTTGTCGGTGAGTTATCATGTAAATGTTTCTTCACAAAAACTATAGTAGTTTCCTAGCTCCGATGTCGCATTATCATGTTCAATATGTAATATCAAAAGAGAGGATGGCTTCCAAACCTCTGATCATAGTATCTAAGAATATGCAATGCATGCTCATGAAGTTCAACACTACAAATACACGGTTACAACCAATCATCATCACCAGTGGGGAACAATGTGGGGAATGCCATGTCTAATAATCCCTCAGTATTATATTCATTCACTGAAGAGATTCCAATATTGGGCAAGTCCATTTCTTGAACATGTGAAGAATCAACATTATCAAGAAATTCTCTAATTTCTTCCACTTCTCTTCGTTCATTAGGTAGGAGAGCAAAAAAAAAGAAGAAGGATGAGATGGAAAATGATCAACATGCAATCCTTCATTATTAGTTGCATTGATCTCAGATTCTTCAATATCACAATCAACAAATTTAAGCCTAGATGTGACATTTGTTGATATTTATGGAAGAGCATTCATTGAATCATAGTCAATTACAACTCGATAATATCGATCACGCTCAATTTTGAAAAGCAATGTAGCCATAAATCGAGATATTTTTACATAACATTCATAATATTAGACTGAACAACATGTCTCCTCACAATTATAAAATCAATATCTTCAACATGTCGAGGAAGAATTTGTGCAATTGAGGAGATATCTTGAGGAAAGATAATTGTGTGACCACTATACTTATATTTCCCACCTTGAGCATGTGTCACTTGCAAAATAGGATTCACATGTGCTATTAGAATTTCTTCAACTTGAGTAAGAACTCTTAAAATGTGAGGTTTCTCACCAGGATCCATGTTATTATATCTAGGGAAACGATGGGAACCTCTTTCATTCTCACATCATCTGCAAATAGGTCCTTCAGAATCTCTCAAAACCTGAATTCCTGGATATGTTTCTTGGCATATGTGGCACATTTGGACAATTGAAAACCTATCTATATTTTCTCGAAATATTTTATGCACTGCAATCATGTTTTCATCAAAATGAATATGATCTGTATTGGTCGAACCATGTACACAATGATGTGGAAGAGTAAAATTTCTTCTAAAATGTACTTGATTTTCAACACAATGAGATTCCCTTCCCAAATTTGAAACATGTTGAATTTATCTATGATAGGGCCTTACTAAATTTATGGTTTGCATTTCTGGAACTTGAGAGGATGATAAGGGCCCACTCCACCCTATTATATATTGCAATGAAATCTGCGTCTTTGAAACCACACAAATCATCTAGTACCACCTGTAGCCTATTGTCATCAGCATTCTTAAGAACAAGCAACCCCATATTGCTAAAAAATGAAAAAAATCAGAGTGTTGTAAATAATTTCTATATTTAAATGAAATATAATTTTATAACCATATACCCATCCTATTTTTTTCCATACATAGAAATAAAATAAGGTGAAGAATATACATAGAGATACCTGAGCAAGAGGACATGCCACAAAGCAATAAAAAAATGAGGCCACCGAGAGTAACCACAATTAATATCATTGGTTGGTTTCCGCAGGTTATGGTATATACTCAATGTATGACCACAATACAGAATGGTACATAATATGTTGTTGTCCTAGGTTGGAATTTGATGCCTATTTTGTCTGTAAAACATGTTTAAAATTTTTGAACGACCGTGTCTTATGATGTTCCTCTATGTTCATTCCATATACATTGTATTGTGTGTATATTGTATATATTACTTTTATCTAAATATTTAAATGGAAAAATTCATAATTAAAACTTTATATATTTCCCGAATTCGAAGAAGTGCTATCAGTTCATAAAAATGACCCTGTATCATTTAAAAATTATTGCATTTTCTCGCCTCTTGCTCTATTTTGTTGATTATTATGGATCTTCATTGGATCCCATGTGCTTTTTATTAATGCAATCCTCGAATATTCACATATTGTTGAAGATGAGATACTCATTGATACTGGTTTATCATGATTAATACTTTATCCATAAGGTTTTCCCTCACTTTTACCTATTCATTAGATCTGATTCCGCATTTTTTTTTAACTCTGACATATCCCATTTATTTCAGATTTCACCTCTTCATTCACAGTCATTTATGGGAAAATGTCGGTTGTGAAATTTTAGAGTTTTTAGCAAAAAAAGATTGAAATTTTTTACGATAAATCTTAATTTGTGTTATTTAAACTGGTTTTAAATTGTATATGTGGATTCAACACCCTGAAAAACCCTTAGAACACCTCTATTGTGCATAAATTGCCCAAAAAATTAATAATTTCAATAAACTCTTGCCTAATTATTAAAAAATTATACCAAATAAAAGAGAATAAAAACTTTCAAAAAAATTACATAAAAAAAACTCGATTATCGACTGGATGAGAGGATTCGTTTGGACGAACTGGAGAATTACCCCACATGAAATCGGATGTGAGTGCTTGCTAAAAATATATTACAACTTACAAGTCCCAAAATCATGAGTAGGTGACACTATCATAGGCCCAAATGGAAATGGGTCAGGTGGCGGTGTTAGATTAAGATAGGGTATTAAAACAGAAAGTTAAGTCATGGGAGCGTACAAAAAATAGAAAAATGAATTTTAGATTGGAATTGATCAAGGATCATATTGGGTTGTTACTGAGACACATTGACGGTGATCGTCAGAAAATTGAAGCCTGGGAATGGATTAAAAAGCTGGAGTCTAAAAAAAGGAGATTCTACTCATCCAGGAGAAGACTTGGAGACTAAATATCAGAGTCATATGGCTCATAGAGGGAGATCAAAAAACAAATTTTTTTTCACACATATGCAAATGGGAGGAAGGTTCAGAATGCATGGAAAATATCACATGAAGGAAATGAGTATAACGCGACAGAAAATATCTAACAGGAGGCAGTCAGATATTTTAATAATTTCTTTAACGAGAGGGAAGGATCATATATTGCTGGTCAAATATGGGCTGTGTAGGAATCTCCTGTTATGTTTAATGCTCAGGATAATGGAATTTTAAAAAAAGAACCTATTATGGTGGAGGTAGACGGTATCTTAAATATGTTTCAACTGGATAAGAGTCCTGAGCCAAATGGATGGACCCCAGAATTATTTTTACATTTCTCTGATTTGTTTCTCCACGATCTGACAGACATGGTTGAGGAGATCAGGAAAAAAGGGGAAGATACTGGGGTCCATTAACTCCACCTCTGTGACACTCATACCAAATCAGAAAGGAGCTTTAACCTTTGAAGATTTTTGACTGATCTCACTGTGTAACACACTCTATAAAATAACAACAAAGATGATTTTGGAGCATATCAAAGGCGTATTAGTAGTACACATAACGAAAGGACAATCTGGATTTTTAAATAATAGGCTTATTCATGATGTGGTGGCAACTATTCAGGAGGTGATGCACTCGATACATAGTAAGAAGACTGAGGCGATCATTATGGAAGTAGATCTTAGTAAATCATATGACCGCATTGATTGGGCTTACTTAAGGATTATTCTGCATGAGATCAGGATGCACAGGAATGTGTTTGAGTGGATCATGGGTTGTGTCTGCAACTCGGAAATGGCCATTATTATCAATGGATCAACCTGTCGTTTCTTCAAGCCCAGGAGAGGACTTAGATAGGGTTGTGCACTATCACCTTTACTCTTTCTACTGATCATGGATGCACTCAGCAGAAAGATATCTGAGGCTAACGCATTGGGTATTTTTAAAGTTATTAAAATCACTCACAACCAGGATGTAACTCACAACATATTCGTGGATGACGTGGTATTATGTGGCTTATTGATCATATATTGTCGGGATACTCTCTCTCACATATTCCAATGTTTCTACAATGCATCGGGGATGATTGCCAATGAACTAAAATCATGCATATACTTCTCAAAGGGAGATCCTATCGTTATTGCGGATATTTGTGGTATTTTCAAATTCTATAGGAAACCAATTTTGGAGGGGATGACTTATTTGGGCTTCCATTTAAAGCCAGCATAGTATCGATCATCTAATTGGCAATGAATGATATAAAAATTCCAAAAATAGATCAGAGGGTGGTCACATAAATATTTTTCAAAAGGTGGGAAGATCATTCTCATTACGGTATTTTTACAAAAGATCATGATATTATGGGCTCATCTATTTTTTATTCTGTCCTCCATCATCGACAGGATAAAAAATTTGGCAACTAATTTCTTATGGGATGTTATGAAGGCTGAAAATAAGTATCACCTTGCCCGCTGGGACCTCCTATCCATTCCAAAGGATTGGGGGGTTGGGGATATTAAACATTGACATATTTGGGAGATCCCTACTGATGAAATATTTATGGAGATTTTATATCATAATGGGATGTGGAGAGATACCATGTGGTTTAAATATTAAAAATCTATGAATCTTGATGATGCTTACTTTTTGGGGTGGCGGAGTGCTGAAAGAGGTTCACTTATTTGGAGAAGCTTTAAAAAAATATGGTCTGTATTATGAAAACATCTAAAGTCGAATTTCGAGAATGGACAGAGAATATTGATTGGTGAGAGAAACATTTGATGATTTCTGATGGAAATTTTCCTTGGGGAGAAAGTTTTACAATGTCTTCATGGGAGAGGGATCTTTTATTTTTCACAGGTCATCAAATATTGGAAGGATGACATCCCATGATGGCAACACGTTGAAGAAATGGGATTATAGGGTCAATTGGAAAATGAGTGGAATATTTATTTGGAAGAAGTAAGAGGCATGGTATGGAACATAAAATTTGAAGGAGACAATATTATCTGGGGAGGCGGTTTACAAAAAGGAAATATAGTTATAAATGAAACATATGTGGAAAAAATGGACATTATTCTTGTTCCAAAGGGTAAGTGTTGGTTTTCTGCTATTTGAAAGGTAAAGGTGCAGATTAAAATAATAATTTTCATGTGGTGTGTGTGGAAGGAGAAAAACTTAACTTGGAGGAATCTTATGAAAAGAGGCAGGATCGGCCCAGGAATTTTTTGTCTTTGCATGAAGGATGATGAGGATAAAAGGCATATTTTCTACAACTGTGTTTTTTCCACTGAGATGAGAGATATTTTTTGCAGAGACTTCAACTTTCTAGATTCAGAATATTAGACAACTGAAGATTGTACCAAATGGTGTCTGGACAAAGGTAAAGGTTTTATAATCATTCCCCTAATGTATCACTGGTATATATGGAAGAGCAGGAATAAGCAAATATTTGAGGATATAATCATTACTCTAAAATGGATTTCATCTCATATTATTAATACTTGGGATGGCATGGAAATCAAACAAATACCACCTAAACATCTATCGATCAGGATGCGACCACATGAGATAAATAATCCTGCGAGGTTCTTTGATGGGGAAACACATAATGGATGATGTGGCTGTGGCACATGGCTGATGATATCCCCAACATGCCATTATAAGCTACACTGGTATGGGGCCCTTGGCTCGAATACTAGGGCATAGATGTTGGCACTTTGGAGCCTACATTGGTTTACCAAACATTTATACATGGATACCATGTGGATCTTTGTATATTCAAAAGTACTAATTAAACACCTCAATCACAGGAACTGGATGGAACCCATACATTTAACATCATGGATAGAACAGATCTAAGAATTGGCCAACAATTTCTCCAACATTACGTTCACACAAATTTATAGAGATAAAAACTCGACTGCAGATAGGTTATCCAAAAAGGGTCTGGTTGGTACCTTTGGGGAAATCCAATATGAAATTTTTTAAGCTGAAGGGATAGGAGCTCAAGGGATGGTCGGATTATACTAAATATGTGTTGGAAAATGAAGGTTTTTTCAGCTGAAGATTTTTTATATAAGAATATGTACTATGTATAGGGGAGGTTCACCATGGAAGTGGCCCATAAAATACAGAGGGGGGTGAAGAAAAAGCATATGAAAAGACACAGGTTGATTGAAGCACATCATAACCAGAGGAAGAGCAATGGAAAAATAGAGAATGAATACAATATGGGGTTTGATTTTTGATATATACATGAGAAAATTCAATTGTAATGGAAAAATAGAAGAAGCTCTATTTTTTTACTATCAAGTATATATACATTTCATAAACTATATGTGATCTAGATTTATGTATGAATGCAAAAAAATACAGAAATAACCATAAGCATAGAAATACAATGGAAATAAGGCTTCATTTCATTAATATCAAATCACAGAAATATGCTTACAAACATGATGGAAATAAAATAGCTAGGGTGCTGGTAGCGAATCTCTGAGAAGATATGTGGCGACTAAAAACCTATGAACTATATTACAATGAGGCTCGAGGGCCTATTTATTATGGAGAAAAAATGGAGAATTCTAAACGTCCAAAAACCTAACCCTAGGAGATGAAGCACCAAAACTATGGGCCTTGTTTGGGTAAATTGGTGTTTCAACTTCCCAAGGACGTAAATTTGGCATACTATATCCATTTGGGGCTTCAAAATGGCTCCGAAAGTTCAGGACCCGAAAAACTACTAAAAATAGTAAGTTGTGAAAAAAAAACTAAAAGAGACAATGGTGGGGCCCCAAGTGGAATAGGCAGGTGGCCACCAATATCCACCTGGATCATTCCTCCCCCCTTAGGAAGCAATGGTCCCCATTGCGTTGAGTTCCTCCATGAGATGAGGAAACTTTTGTTGAACTTGGTCCTTGGTGAACCACTTGCCTTGGTGCAGGAGTTGGCCAGCTTTGACAACCCGATACAGTTGGATCTTCTGTCGACGAGTGTTCTTGATTTGCATGTCCATGATACAGTCTGTGGTGGCCTGTTCCATGCAGTTTGGGTTTAACTCTTTTGGTGTGAGTTCTTCTACAATGTCAGAGGTGTCCAATAGAGGTGGGAAGTAGGGACGAAGGTGGTCTACATTGAATACTGGGTGCAGACCAAGGAATGGTGGAATACTGAGCTCGAAGGCATTGTTCCCTACAGCCTTGGTGATGGTGTACGACCCATATTGGGCCCTAGGTGAATCTGGTGGTGGGGTCAATGAGGTTCCACGTATAATGTAGCCACACTTTTTCGACACGGAAGTTGTGTGGCACCCGATGTTGATCATGACGTTACTTGTACTTATCGTTGGCTCCGTCCAGTATTTCATGAACCTGTTAGCGGATGTCTTGAATTGTGCTCGATGAAGTTTTCTTTGTCGGCTTAATTTGGACATGAGCCGAATCGGCACGAGTAGCCCTAAATGGCATGGCTACGTCAATGGGACATAGTGGCTACAATCTCGAGCCCACTGAAAGGGGTTGTGGCCAGTTGAGCTATGGAGAGGCCCGGTTATAGCTTGTGTTGTACATAAGGGAGGATCTCATCCCATGTGCATGGATGCTTTGAATTGTACATGTGTAGAATGTGTACAGTAATTCTGTTGACGACCTCTGTCTAGCCATCTATTTGGGGATGGAAAGCTGTGGACTTGGTGAGCTTGGTGTCCAGCATTGACCAAAGGTTGGACCAAAATGTGCTGAGGAACCTGCTATCTCGATCTGATATGATAGACATTTGGATCCCAAAGTACACCCACACTCTTTCAAAGAAGAGTTTAGCAGTGACTTCTGCTGTGATATTCTTCTTGCAGGCCGCCATAATGGCCATCTTCGAGAATCTGTTGACAACCATGAAAAAAAAATCATTTCCATGCTTAGTAGAAGGAAGGACTGACATGCAATCCATGGATATGGATCCCAAGGTCGACTAGGGGTAGGTAGCGGAGTATAGAGCGCTTGCTTCTTAATGGTCGGTTTGGCAATGGTGCAAGCAGTGCAGGATCTGATGTACTTCCCGACATCTTGTCGAAGGTTCGGCCAATAGAAATACTTTTGCAGTACTGCCACTATTTTCTCGACCCCAAAATGCCCAGCGGCTCGACTGTAGTGCGCTTCCCATATCATCTTGGCATGCTCGCTTGAAGGAACACAAAGGTGTCCCAGGTGACATAATAGTGCATCTTGGAGGTGAAAATTTGGAACTTGCATACCCCCCAAGAGTGCCTTGTATGTGTAGTTGAATTCTGGATCGCTCTTGTAGAGAAGCGGCCAGTCAGAAGTCTCATGCCCACAAGAGTTGAGAACGGTGGTTATGGCCATGATCGGTGGTCGGCTGAGGCAGTCTGCAACATTATTGGTGCTACCCTTCTTGTACTTGATGTTCAAATGAAATTGTTGCAGATATGTGGACCACTTCTGATGGCGATCATTCTGCAACTTCCCTTGTGTCTGTATGAACTGCAGGGGCCGGTGGTCTGTGTGGATGATTGTTTCCTTCCCCAAAATGTAATGCTTCCATTGTCGATAAGCTTGCACAATGGAATACATTTCTTTGTCATAAGTGGGATACTTGCGAACTGTGTCAAACAATGTCTCACTGTGATATGCCACTGGATGTCCCTGTTGAGTAAGAACTGCCCCAATAGCATAGTCAGAGGCATCTGTCTCGATCTCAAACGGCTGCTGCAAGTCTGGTAAGGTGAGCACTAGGGCAGAACAGAGGCGATTTTTCAATTCTTTGAACGCCTTCTGTTGAGGTTCCGACCAAAAGAATTTTGCTCTCGCTCCTCCTTTGGTGACTTGACTCAAGGGCCAATTGATATGAGAGAATCCCAACACGAATCTACGGTAGAAATTAGCAAGACCCAGAAAGCTGCGAAGCTCTGTTATAGTAGTCGGGGCTGGCCAATCCCGAATGACTTGGATCTTGGCTGGATCCACATGCACCCCCCTTTCATCAATAATGTATCCCGGATATTGAACCTGGGTCATGCCAAACGTGCACTTCTCCAAATTGGCACACAACTTGTGTTGCCGCAGTGTTTGGAGGACTTGTCGGATGTGGTGAAGGTGCTCTTCCCAAGTCTGGCTGAAGATAAGAATGTCATCCAAGTACACCACTACAAATGAGTTGGTGAATGGCCGCAAGATGTCGTCCATCATCCTCATGAAGGTTGCGGGAGCATTCGTCAACCCGAAAGGCATGACCAGCCATTCAAAAAGGCCTTCCTTAGCTTTGAAGGCAGTCTTCCACACATCAGAGGGTTCAATTGGTACCTGGTGATGCCCAGACTTCAGGTCGATCTTACTGAAATATTTTGCACCTTGGAGTTGGTCCAGAAGGTCATCAATCCGTGGGATTGGGTACCTATTCCGGACAGTGATCTTGTTCAGCGCCCGATAGTCAATACAGAGTCTCCACGTCCCATCCTTCTTTTGTACCAACACGATCGGGCTCCCACGGGGCGATGAACTTGGTCTGATGTGACCTTTCTGCAACAGCTCCTGAATCTGCCTCTTGATTTCATCATTTTCCAGAACAGAGCGTCGATAGATCAGTCCATTGGGTAGCGGCGCACCTGGGGTCAGATCAATCGGGTGCTTGACCTGGCAGTGCAGAGGAACCCCTGTGGGTGAGGTGAAGATGTCCCCGTACTCCTCCACGACCTTATCCATTTGTTGTTGTCGTGCAGAGGGGCCCTGTCTGGAGGTCGTGGCCACAGTCTTCTTCTTGCCCTGGGGGCGGATCATCAGAAAAATGAATTTCATGGTTTGGGAAATGAGCTTGCTACATTGTTTTGCAGTAACCAAAGAGATAGTCGTAGGAGGTGGTACCTCTGGTATCCTGTACAACTTATTTCCCAAAGTAATAATAACAGCACGAGGTCGAGACTCATACACAGCATGACGCTTCCACAAGTATGGTTGTCCTAATAATACATCAGAAACATCAATAGGAGCAACATCACATAATACCTCATCAGTGAAGGGCTTGATGCTATAGGGAAGGCGACACTGCTGGCTGACGCGGAGATCTCGTCCTTGGTGAAGCCACCCGATGGTGTATGGATGTGGGTGAGCTGTGGTCGGCAAGCCCAACCGCTTCACAGCGTCTGCTGAAATTAGGTTCTTTTGGCTCCCATTGTCGACAATGAACTGTACAGGGGAGCCCTTTACCCACATCTGGGAGTGGAAGAGACGTTCCTCCTCCTCTGGATCTTCCGGTTCCTCCTTCTGGATCTTTGTAGTGGCAACAGTGGCATTGGGCTCCGCATCAATAATCTGTTTCCCTTTTTCATTCCCCTTTTCAGGTTCTGATTCAAAGTCGGAGCATGCATCTGACTTAGAAGCCCTCATCTCGGCCACTAGCGACTGCTTGGCCCGACACTCACTTGTGTTGTGAGTGGAGCTCTTATGGAACTCACACCACTTTCCCGTGTCCTTCTTTGGCTTTGCGGTGCTGTTCTTTTCTTGTGGCTTCGATGAGTTGTCTTTAGCTGCCATGCCTTGGCTTGGTCCTTTGTTCTGCGGTTTGGAAGCACCTTTCCCTTGCTTTTGATTCGCAGATCCAAAGTCTCGCTTCTTCTGCTTGAATTTCTGCTCAATCTTGGCAGCATACCGGTATGCCGTACCAAGCGAGGAGATGTCAAGGAACTTCATTTCCTCCTGAATGTATCTGTGCAGACAGCTGCGATACTTTAGCACCAGATGTTTCTCTGAATCTTTGATACCCAACTTTGTGCGCAGGGTATGGAACAGATTCGTCAGCTCATGCACATCTTGATCCCTTTGTTGTCGTAGCGTGGTCCATTGTATGTACTTGTCCTCATAGCTCCCCACAGGATAGTACTGTTCCTTGACGGCGTCTCAGAAAGAATTCCAAGTTGGTACGGCCGAGAACAGAGAGGGTTCTGTCTGGTCCTTGTTCTCACAGTAGGTTTCCCACCAGTCCTTAACATGGGGGGTAGCTTTGAGGAGTGCAAAAATAATCTTCTCCCGGTCTGAAAAGTCATGAACAGAGAAATATCCTTCTAATAGATTCAACCATCTATCTACGGCATCTGCGTCTATTTGACCCTCAAATATGGGAATGTCAAAATTTACTTGTACCTTAAATGGAGTCGCAACTCCAGAGTGGCTACTGGATGCAGATGCGCCGCCGGTGGGCAGCCGTTGAAGGATCTGAGAAAAGCTATCCATCATCGCGTTCCTTTGTTTTTCGAGGGCCTCCTCGAGCAATATTTTGATAGGATCTCCTGCTCCCTCATATTTCTTTTCATCCCCCATGGGCGTCCGTCGAGGTTTGCGAGGCTGATCTTGCAAAGGTTCCACCAGATCGAGCCCTAACTCCTTATACCCCGACCTCGTTGGGGACATGCAAAGAAGGATCGAGAAAAAGAAGACCGCTTTGATACCACTGATCTGGATTTATGCAGGAACACAACAGAATACAGAAATAACCATAAACATAGAAATACAACAGAAATAAGGCTTCATTTCATTAATATCAAATCACAGAAATATGTACAAACATGATGGAAATAAAATAGCTAGGGATGGTCTCGTTAATATCTGAGAAGAGATTTGGTGACTACAGACCTCTAAACTATATTACAATGAGGCTCAACGGCCTATTTATTATGGAGAAACAATGGAGAATTCTAAACGTCCAAAAACCTAACCCTAGGAGATGAAGCGCCAAAACTATGGGCTCCGTTTGGGTAAATTTGTGTTTCATATTCCCAAGGACGTAACTTTGGTATACTATCTCCGTTTGGGGCTTCAAAACGGCTCCGGAAGTTCAGGACCCGAAAAAATTCTAAAAATAGTAAGTTGTGAAAGAAAAATTGAAAGAGAAAATGGTGGGGCCCCAAGTGGAATAGGCGAGTGGCCACCAATATCCTCCTAGATCAATATGGATCATTTTTGAACTCTTGTGCTGGTACATAAATTAATGACATTTTCCAAAAAATTTAAATCTTCAAAATTATGTTTCCCACATACCATAAGGTCCGTTTCAACTTACGGTATAGTTCATTGGTTGACATTATATTTCCTACTCAGGGTTGGTACAAATTGATTAACATTACATAATAAGACCATAGTCAAATATATGAAAAATAAAACTAAAATATTTTCAAAAAATAATTTTTTTTTTAATGTTAATTTTATATAGCAATATAATTTATATTTAAATAAAAAATATTTCATGGTTAAAGGAATTATCCAAAACCATGGCCAAATGTATGAAAAATAAAAATAAAATATTTTCAAAAAATAATTTTTTTTTTTAATGTTAATTTTATATAGCAATATAATTTATATTTAAATATAAAAATATTTGATGGTTAAAGGAATTATCCAAAACATGATATTTTTTCTAATGTAGAAATAAAAAGTAAGAACACGATTTATAAATACTATCATTATTACTTTAAATAATCTTTATTGAGAAGGATTATAACTATGCAATGAAAAAATATTATAATTTTCCATGATAAGGATGAGAGAGTTTGGTATTTTTTTTCATTTTTTTACTCCTTTGCAAAGAATTTCTATATTCAGGTTTTATTTTGGTAATGTGGATATTTTATCATATCAATTCATGGACAAACAAATAATAAGAAAGATGTAGTTATAAAATAGAAATTTGAATTAAATGAATGAATCACCACATACAAAATAAATTAATCAACTAAATATCTGAAAGATAGTGATACATACACATAGGTCAAGTGGCTAGAAAATACATAGTCTCCAATATATCATGCTTAAGATTTTCAAGATAGACAACAATAAATTCAATGAGAATAAAAATGATGATGATGTGATGAAAAGAACAACCATCACTTCCTACATGAAAAATAACGTAGAATTTTCAGGCCAATAGGCCTTTCTTTTGAATCAATGCATTTTATTTTATATTCTACCATTTTTGTATGATGATGACATCTATCCAATTAAAATTTGGTAGACATTTCATATCACTCAGACAGATGTCTAACTATAATTCCGCAGACTATTTTCCCTCTTTGTGTAACTAGATTTCCGTAGTTTATTCACCCTATTCCTGTAGTGACAGTTTCGCATATATTTAGTCATCTTTGTGTTATATTTGTCACACTTTCAAGAAGGATGTCTCCAATTTGAAAGACTTGCGAGAGTTCTGTAGATATTTTATCAGCTTCTTGTTACGATTGCCGCACTTGCGAGAAGGATGTCTCCAATTTGTAGGGCTTGCGAGCCTTCATGAGTCTTAGCTAAGCAGGGTAAACCATGAATTTCCATTCGAAGATCTTAGCTGAGCGGGGTAATGGTCTCAAACAAGCCATGAATTGCCACTCGAAGATTCACCATTACTCGCTAGATTTTGCAAGACATGCCTAATGTTTTACCACGATTCTAAAACTAGATACCAATTCCAAGTTCCCTCTTGCTGTTTGTGGAAAATGAGGAAGAGAATGCATCATGACCGTGGATTTGGTGATGAGTTGTTTGACCAAAATTTTTTTTGAGAGTCCTTTCAAACTTTTATTTGTTTGACCTTGGAGGATGAGCACCACGGTTAGTCAACTCTGGTTTTTCCAGTGAATCCTTTTTTACTTTACTATGCACTTCTAATTGAACGGAGGATGCTAGTTTATTTGTTTGATCAGTCCAATGGAACTAGCTTGTGAAAAAAAATTACAATCTCTGAATGCAATCTTAGAACAAGATAGATGTACTGCCACGTGACAAACAATATATCATTATATTGAACAAATCAAAATTGGCACAATATCAATGGAATGTGGTGACAGAGAAGACTTCAAGCACACATTACATTATAGGTGGAAGGTTTTATGTGATAACTAGACTCTTAGTTCCCCAAATTATAAGCCCACGGGGTCCTCATTTCTTTTTTTACTTTCGCATCTTTGGTTGTTTCTCTTACTGCATATTTCATTGAAATTTGGTGAAGAGAAATATTTTTCCATTTCAAAATAACATAGGAAATAGTTACAACCCCCACCAACACAACGAATAGCCATGCCAACACGAATAAACCAGAATCATAAAAAAACCTTGATTGTGAGAACTCAGGAACTCTCACAAACACCTTAGTTTTCCATTCAAGGAAAAGAGCTATGTGTATATGCTTTCAAACTATTAAAGTAATTTCTCTCTCTCGTTTAATTTTTCAATTGAGTAGAATATTATTATTTTAAGAAGGGATATTGAGTAAATTAAAAATTGAGCATAGATTGTATTACACATCTCCATTATACTGGATTTTTTTCAAAATGTTTCATTTCTAGATTCTGCAACATCCTCCCATCAAGAAACACCTTCTTAGATATCAGAGTGTGGAAACCCTTCTTACCTCAACATTGTAACACAATTTAAAATGGTGAACTCATTTTCCATCATCTTCGACTATCGATGGAAGACTCAAGAACGATTCAATGATGAGATTCTTATTGTTATTTTTATGAGTTTCATTGACTTGGGATCTATTCTAGGTCGTATGCTTCTTAAATTGTAAATCCATAGTTATATTCTCATTTTCACATTCTCTTCTCGCTTCTAACAAGCATATATTATATCAATTTCCACCTTGTAACGTTTCTTTTATACATATGCTTTGGAACAAAAATAAGACTTTCCATTACTAGTGGATGAACGCTATATATAAACCCCTTGCAATGCCTCCATATTTCGATGATATATAACTGCTCTCGGCAGAGTGCATGAGCCTTAGACATATATGTATAAAGTTGCAGGCCCTTTATTTTCGACAACAAATATTTTTTTTCTAGTTGAAGAAAACATACTACCTTCATTAATTAAAAGGAGGGAGTTATATATTTCTGTTAGAATTTAGTTGTTTGATTCCTTATTTCACTGTGTAGTCATGGCATAAATGAAACAGATCTGCCAACAAATAGTCACATGTGGTTAAAAAAAGGAAGGAGTTATATATTTCTGTTATAATTTATTTTTTAAAGTGCATATTTCAGTGTGTAGTCATGGCATAAAAGAAATAGATCTGTCAACATGTAGTCATCTGTGGAAAAAATATAGACGGAAATTTATGAGTACCTCAGCATGGCAGAAATACAATATAAAAATTCCATATGCCTACCAAATGCTCAACATATGGTGTCTATGAGCAAAAAAATGGAAAAAAACAATCCAGTTAGTGCACAAATGATATGGTCTCTCTGATCACTGAGTCAATGAAGAGCTCAAATATAATCATAAATCATATTCGGCTGAAAAGAGATCCGACTTTTAGAAAGAGCATATATATCCATCAATAAATAGATACATAATGTTGTATTATATATAATTTCATTGAACACCCTTATAAGCACTGAATGATCTCAAAGCAGGGGATATTTGCATGAATTCTCTCAATTTTTTTGGTTTCATTATGATTTTTCCTCATCCTTAATTTGATTGAGACATTTTGTGGCTTATTATATTCAATTTCAGGAGCATCAATCTTCTATTTATAGAATAATTAAATTGTCAAATTTCAATCCATAAAACATGTCCATCCTTTCTAGTACCACTCGTCAATACAAATACATTTCCTTGTATTCACAACTGGGATAGATACCTTTGTGGATAGTGGTTGCATGTAGAATTGTTATCTAATTTTATGGAAAAAAGATCTTGCAGCAAATAAAACCTCTTACATTTTTAATGCTCTACTGATAATAGCGAACTCTATCCCTGGATCAAATTTTTCCCTACAGAATTCTGCTACAATAGTGGCAACCATGAAAAATTTGTTGGGACTTACATAACTTTTTGAAACAAGTTAGTCATCTTAAAATTTATTGTGATTTTTTCCCTAAGGGTTAGTTCCATTGGTTGGTGATGTTATAATTATAATCTTATCATTAATCTAACATGTTGTACATGTCCTCAATTCAATTCCCACAATGTTAATTTATAGATTATATTCTCTCTTGAAATGCTTATAATATTGGGATGCCCACAATTTCAAATTTTAGTTTGTATTCTTTCTTGAAAATGCTGATAATATTTAGATGTTGAATTCAAATATACATGTGTTTTTGAAATTATCACAATTTAACTATCCTATCAGTATCTCTTTGTACCTTTTGGGACAATTGCTAGGAAAATATTGTATTGTTGAATTTCATCACCAAAAATTAAAAGATATTATAAACTGATATTGTTTATGTTGATATATATATACACTTGAATATATATGTTTGTTTTTTAATATATATTTATGAATTTTATTATATAAAAAAGGAGAACAAAATATCTATATTTATAATTAAACATTTATCTCATTAAATTGAATATAGACATTGCATATGTATATTGATTTGACAAGTAGTTTCGAGTTTGTGATGTAATATAATTTGATTTCATGATTTCACAAGGATGCCTAATATAGATAATGCATTAGTTTTGTTGAAATTCAACAAGAAAATGCAACACACACACTAGTGTGGGATCACATGTCACACAGTGATGGGTCCTAGCGATACATTAGTGTGCAAGCCAAATTATTAAATAAATTGGAAATATGTCTAATTTAATTTTCCCTTAATTAAATTGGACAATAAATTGTAATTGTATCTCATAATCACTTGTAATAGTTAATAGAGTGTGATAGACTCAATTAGCTCATGAAATTCAAGTTGAGGGTGGTTGGTGAGGCATGTAGAGTGATTCTGTTTTTTTTAGAGTCCAAGTTGCAGTTAGTGTATTAGTTTAATGCATGAGAAATCAGTTAACTCAATTAAGTGACTTAAAGTCAATCTAACTAGTTGTAACTAATTATTGCACTAGTGAGTGGTCAAGTGAATTAAATCAGATTTAATTCACATGGAGCGATATGTCAAGTGCCTCATGATTTACTATTAATAACTGCATTCATGTCAGTTCCGATGAAGACCCATTTGAGATAAAGGTTAAAGGGATGCTAACTATCAGTTGTATTATTAGCAAACTGCCCAAATGCAGTTAACCCATGATAGGATTTCCCATGAGAATTGCGCAATAAAGGAAGGTTGAAATTCCTAAATAATAAGGATTTAATTATAATAGGATTGTGCAAGAAAGGTAGACTAAGAAAAGGCAGGAAATTGGCTAAGTTTTGGTTGATTTTGTCTGTATCAGTGTGAGACAGTTGGAAAAGTGCAAAAAACTCTTGTGAGAAGAGTGCATTGTATTATTTCATGATTCCTTAGTTGAATATACAATATAATATGGAGGGTTTTTGAGAATAAATCTCTCCCCAGGAAAAATATTTGTGTTGTGGATTGATTTTATTCTTTATTTTACTTGGTGTGATTGTGCAATCGTGTTTGATTTCCACAAATTAATTGTTAGAAGGATTCAATATCTTGCTTTGGAACATTACAAGATCAAATTGAATCCATTTGTATACATACTATTTTTATAATTTTTACATGGTATCAGAGTGCAATAAATCACTATAGTGGAGAATAAATTGAGTCTGTGTTGAACAACATTCGAATTTTAAACATATTCTTTGTTGCGGCAAATGGATCAAGATAGATTTCAATGGATTAATATTGGAATATGAACTCGAGGGCAGTTATAATTATATTTCATAGAAAGACAGAATGGAGGCAGTTCTGGAGGACAACGGGTTGAAATAATTCATTGATAATGATATTCCCAAGCCCACAACAGTAGGTGCTGCTCTTCTTGATGCTTGGCAAAAGAAGGTTGCAAAGGCGAGGAGGATATTATTAGAGGGAGATCGATATCACATTGTCTCGAGTCTCCATGGAAAGGCGACTCCATATGCAATGTGGAAGGCCTTGAAAAATCTATTATAGAGTAGCAGTGATCACAGAAAATTGGCACTGAAGGACAAGCTCAGGAAAATCCAAATGGAGAAAGGTGACACTATTATGAAATACTTGACCAAGTTCACCCAATGTCGAGATGAGCTTGGAAGTGTCGTGATTACTGTAGTGGATGATGACTTGGTGTGCCTAACACTTCTAGGCCTTCCCAAGAGCTGGCATAGTTATCAAGACTCTGTCAATGGGAGGTAAAAGCTACCAGATTGGTAGCGAATTTTGTTTTATTTGGTACAAGAAGAATTCAGGCAGAATACCAGGGATGGATCCTCCTCTAAAACATATGATGAGGAAAATTATGCCTTGGATGGTAAGGAAAAGAGGGGGAAGGGAAAGAAATCCTATTCCAAATTTGAGACCGGAAAAGAAGGAAAGAAGCGCGACATGTCCAGAGTGAAATGTTTTCATTGTCACGAGCATGGACATTATGCCACTAATTGTCCACATAAGAAGAAGAACAACAAGAAGGCTTTAGGATCTACAGCAGGTGATGCTTTGGCTTCACAGTTCGAATTGGACTTCTCACTCATCCCATGCATGGTGTCTAGTGCGATGGGATCAGTGTGGTACTTGGATAGTTATGCATCTTTCCACATGACGGGAGACAAAGAACTCTTTAGTATCTTGGAGGAGAATGATCTTCAGATGCACATCGAGATGGGTGATGACAGAAGGTATATTTCTACTAGGATTGGTACAGTTACTTTCCAGAGACAGTCAAGTAAACCTTTCTTATTAAGATATGTCATGCATGTACCAGTCTTGAAAAATAATTTAGTTTCAGTTGTTATGTTGTAGGATAGAGGATATGATGTTGTTTTCAGTGAAGGTAAAGTATTCCTTCGTCACAAAGCCACAAGACAGGTTAAGAAGATTGGGGTTCGTGTGAAGAATCTCTACAAACTTGATGTAGATGGTTTCACAACATTGATGGGTAAAGAAGACATAGTGGTGAGTCAGGATGAGGGTGAGTAACGACACAGGAGATTGGGCCACATAAACCATGATGCTTTAAAGGTCATGCAATAGATTTCTACGGAGCTTTCAAAGGGTACTCTTGCACAGATAGACACGTGCAAGGGATGTACCATGGGGAAGTATATAAAGGCCACTTTTTACCAGAAGGAGAACCAAGCAAAGAAAATCCTTGAGAGAGTTCACTCAGATGTGTGTGGACCATTCTCTACAACTTCTACGATGAAGCACAAGTATTATGTGATTTTTGTTGATGATTTTTATAGAAAGTGTTGGATCTACTTCATGTAGAAGAAAGATCAGACATTCTCAAAATTTTGTGAGTTCAAAGCACTGGTTGAGAAAGACACAGGGAAGCACGTGAACAATATAAGGAGTGAAAATGGTGGTGAGTACATCTCCATTGAATTCATGAAATTCTGTTTCAAAGAAGGAATTCAGAGAGATTTTATTGTGCCTCATAACCCACAAAAGAATGGGGTTGCAGAAATAAAGAACAGGACAATTGTGGGTGCGGCAAGAGCGATGTTACATGATCAGGGCCTATCATTGCATTTGTGGGCAAAGGCATGCAACACAATGGTATTTGTGCATAATCGTAGTCCTCATCAGATACTTGGCATGAGTACACCAGAGGAGGCTTTTTCTAGTAAGAAACATGATGTTTCATATTTTAAAATTTTTGTCTCATCTGTATATTTCCATGTGACAAAATATTCCAGAAAGAAGCTAGAACCAACAACAGATATTGGAATATTTGTGGGGTACACTAATACTCCCCACAACTATCGGGTGTATTTTCCGAACATCAGGTTAACAATTGTCAAATGGGATGTAAATTTTGATGAGGAGAAATCCATGTGATTATCCCTTGAGAGGAAGCTTGATTTTCATGCACATAAGGTACTCTTGGTTCAAAAGGATGAACCTCAAGATGTGGAGCAAACACATGCAGAGGATCATGGAGTGGCATAAATAACACATCCAGAGCCATCCACAAAACATGGTAGGAGGCGCACCACAAAAGCTGACAAATTGAGACTTGATGCAACAGAATATGTAGGAGCACCTACATCACTGTGTAGACAGAGACAATCACCAAACAAGTTTACTAGATACATGGCTCTTATGAGAAATTGTATTGTGAAAGATCCATCCTCTTTTGAGGAAGCAGTGCAACAACCAACTTGGTTTGATGCCATGGTTGAGGAGTATTACTCCATCGTCAGGAACAGTGCATGGGAAGGTGTCCAAAGACTAGTTGGGAAGTTAGTGGTTGGATATATATGGATCTATAAGGTGAAGCAGGCAGCATATGGGAGTGTGGAGAAGTACAAGGCTAGATTTGTAGCCCAGGGATTCTCACAAGTTTAGGGGATTGACTATGAGGATAATTTTGCACTAGTTGTGAGGTACTCATCGATTAGATCTATCCTTGCACTCTCAACATAGATGGGGTGGCATATACATCAGATTGATGTGAAGACTACATTTCTCAATAGAGTTATTGAGGAAGAAGTGTACATTGAGCAGCCATAAGGTTTTGAGACTTTTTATAGTTAGTCACGTGTTTGTAAACTCAAGAGAGCATTGTATGGGCTGAAGCAAGCACCTCGTGCTTGGTACACAAGGATTGAAAACTATTTCACTGGGTTTGGCTTCAAAAAGAGTGATGCGGATGTGATCTTGTACCAGATTGTGGTTGATGGTAATATTTTGATTATCGTACTTTATGGTGATGAATTATTCTGACAGGTGATGAGTAGCTCATAGCTTCTTGCAAAGAGGATCTTGCAAGAGATTTTGAGATGAAGGACATCAGACTCCTTCACTATTTCCTTGGTTTGGAGATGTGGAAGCGGGATGGGGAGATATTTGTTTCTCAAGGCAAGTATGCCAAATAGATTCTGAGGAAGTTCCACATGGAGAGATATAAACCCATGGAGACTCCTCTTGTAGGAAACTAGAGGAAGGAGGATGCTACTTCAGGTGAGGTAGTGGACACTACTGTTTACAGGAATCTCATGGGTTCACTCATGTACTTGGTGAACACACGATCAGACATATGCTACGTAGTTAACTAGCTTAGTCAAGCTATGGTTAAGCCGACCAAGCTCTTTTTGAAGTTGGGGAAGCATGTCTTGAGATATCTCAGGGGCACTATAGAGTATGGATTATGGTACAGACGGACAGAAGGACAGAGGGAGTGAAGCTTCAAGGTTTCACTGATGTATATTGAGCAGGCAGTCCATCAGATAGGAAGAGCACATCAGGACGGATCTTCAGCATAGGATCGACATCAGTTTCTTGGTACAATAGGAAGAAGAGATCAATTGCACTCAGTTGAGCCAAGTCAGAGTACATGGCAGCCAGTTAGGCAACATGTGAGGCCATCTAGATAAGGAAGATACTTGTTGGTTTGTTTTTTTATCAGATGGATCTGACGGTGATACATTGTGATAACCAGAGTTGCATAAAACTCTCTATTAATCTAGTATTGCATGATAGTTCCAAGAATATTGAAATTTGGTACCACCATCTCATAGATTGTGTTCAGAGATGCATTATGTTACTTCATTATATTCCCACAGAGGATAAAGATGTAGATATTCTGATGAAGGTGCTCGCCAGGAGAAAATTTGAATACCACAGAGGCAAGATCAGAGTAGCTGATAATATCTTTCTTGTTCAGAGGTAGTGTTGAAATTCAACAAGAAAATGCAACACACACACTAGTGTGGGATCATAGGTCACACATTGATGGGTCCTAGCGATACATTAGTGTGCAAGATAATTTATTAAATAAATTGGAAATGTATCTGATTTAATTTTCCCTTAATTAAATTGGACAATAAATTGTAATCTTATCTCATAAACACTTGTAATAGTTAACTGAGTGTGATAGACTAAGTTAACTTATGAAATTCGAGTTGAGGGTAGTTGGTGAGGCATGTAGAGTGATTCTATTTGTTTTAGAGTCCAAGTTTTAGTTAGTGTATTAGTTTAATGCATGAGAAATCAATTAACTCAATCAAGTGAGTTAAATTCAATCTAACTAGTTGTAACTGATTGTTGCACTAGTGAGAGGTCAAGTGAAATAAATTAGATTTAATTCACATGCAGTGATTTTTCAATTGATTGATAATTTACTATTAATAGTTGCATGCATGTCATTTCTGATGAAGACCCAGTTGAGACAATGGTTAAAGGGATGTTAGCTATCAGTTGTATTATTAGAAAATTTCCCAGATGCAGTTAACCCACCTTAGGATTTCCCTTGAGCATTTCATAGTCAAGGAAGGCTGAAATTCCTAAATAATAGGGATTTAATTCTAATAGGATGGTGCAAGCAAGGCAGGTTGATCAGAGGTAGTAAATTGGCTAAGTGTTGGTTGATTTCGTCCAGATCATCATGAGACAATTGGTAGAGTGCAACAGACTCTTGTGAGAAGAGTGCATTGTATTATTTCATGATTCCTTGGTTTAATATACAATAAAATATAGAGGGATCTTGAGCAGCAAGCTTTCCCTAGGAAAAATATTGTGTTTTGGATTGATTTTCTTCTTTATTTTACTTGGCATGATTGTGCGATCAATATGTCTAATTTCTGCAAATTAATTGTTAGAAGGATTCAATATCTTACTTTAGAACATTGCAACATCAGATTGAATCTATTGGTATACATATTGTTTGTATAATTTATACAAGTTTATTACTACAAGTTTGACAATTTTAGATGGATGGAGAATAGAAAGAATGATTTTATCTATTATCATAATTTTAGAAAAATTATGGAACTAGAATATATAAAAATTTGAATACATCGTAACACTATAAAATTAACTTTTAAACCATTTTTCTAATTAATAACTTTTTGGTATTTTTATTGTCAATAATCACTTTAAAATACTTACATTAAAAATTACACTTGTTTTGAAGATGTGTTTTCTTAGCTAATACTCTTTATTTGATAATCCTATAATATCTGTGTGCATCATCAAAATTTTCTCATTGCTCCACTATTATTGCAATTCATTTCTCTTTGCTTTTGTTGTCACTTTTTCCTCTATTTTGTACATGCCCTCTCTATGGTTATTCAAAGAACTTATAATGTTTTATCTTTCATGCACAACAACACATTTTTGGCATTTCCATTATCACTAATCACTTTAAAATACTTATGTAAAACATTACACTTTATTTGAAGATGTATTTCCATAGCTAATGTTCTTCCTTCGTTATTGTTGTAATGCATCATCAATTTCTGTCATTGCTCCTCTATTAATGCAATTATTTTATCCTCATTTTCATTTTCACTCTCTCCTCTCTTTCATACATTACCTCTCTCTATGGGAATTACGAAAACTTGTAGCATTTTATCTTGTATGGACAACAATACATTTTTCCCTTGTATTTGACATGATATTATCTTATGCTCTAAAACTTGAAACCTCTACTTCTACCACAATATGTGTTTTATTTGGGTTTTCTCGTATTTTCTTGTAGATTGTATCCCCTTCCATTTTTAATGCTTCATTTAGTGATGTCCCCAGCAACTAAACCTCATTGATCATTAGGGGAATTTTGAGGTCTAAAGTGGGTCTCCTAAGGAAATTATAAAATAATAGTGGAAAAAATAAAATAATATTTGATGACATCATCAAATTTTAGAGGGAAAAATGGAAAAACTACTTTTTCAACTCATATTTTCAACTTATCTCCCAAATTTTTTACTCAAATTTCGAGCGGGAGTAATCGTTGGATGTGAAATTTAATTCCCCATCCAAGGAGTACTCATGTTGCATACTTTCGATGGGTCCTACTACACGAAAAATGAGAAATACATAAAAAAACGTTATTACAATCACGTTTTTTATGTATTTTATAATAGAGTTCATCAGTATGCAACATGGGTACTCTTTGGATGAGGAATTAAAATTTTTGCATCCCTTTCCCAGTACGCCCTTTTGGGAGATAAGTTGAAAATACGAGTTGAAAAAGTAGTTTTAATATTTTATTATTTTTTAATATTTTTACCCTTTTATTTAAAAAATGGTAAATCATCCCCCATGGTTGTCATCATCATCTTGAATCCTATTGGTTGTTATAAAGTTTATTTTTGTTGTACATTTTTCTTAGGAGGCCCATTTTAGACCTCAAAATTCCCCTAATGATTTTAATTGCGACTAATTGTGTTATTGATCCTTGTATGGGTATGTAAATCTAAATGGGGAAAAAATCCATAATAGTTGTAATTTTAATTTAATGTCAATTGATGAAGAGATGAAGCCTTAATAGAGACAATGAGAAGCCATGAGAGAAGGGACACCAAAAAAAGGGGTTTATGAAATTAATCCCATCCCATGACTTATTTTCTTGAGTCAATAATCTGATATTGTTAACTTTACAGAAGAAAAATATAAGGGGAAGGTGTAGTAATAATTTCCGACAACTATGAGAGAAGTGAGATAGTGTTACCAATTTTCCAAAAGGTATGGTTTATGTACCCTCCATTCTAGATATTTCTAACCACCCACATAATCCCATTAAAGGGAGAAAATATAGAAAAGAGAACATGCAAAGAGTAGGAACTCGTGCGCAAAAGAAGAGAAGAGAAAAGTGAAGTGTAACATAGTGAAAAGAATAGAGAGTTGATAAGAGGCTCTAGTGTGAACCAAGAGAAAACCCTGTGGGTGATTCTTTTCCACATAGTTTCGGTAAGTGAGGTTAGTGATTTATTCCTTAGCTTAAGCAAAGGGTTGAATGGATTCCTGGAAACTTGTCTGTGTTGTGCTCAAAGAAATTGGAAGGAAACATTGAGGGACTCTTGATTGAGGGAAGGGCTCATTTACTATTGTACATTCTTGAAATGGCATAAAATGAGAAATATTTTTGGAATCCATGCACCAAAGAATTAAAGATAGGCACTAATATACTCTTAGATAGGTGAAGGGATCTCATTGTGTTGGGAAAGCCCCTTATGGATGTATTGTGAGTTAGAATGAGCCATGATTAACAAGTTGATAGAATCCATACTGAATTTTGAATGGATGTAGGAGAGTGACCTCCATTCTTACACCATTTCTAGTATGGGATAAATTTCCCCCCTTGGGTGCTTATTATGAAGATCAACTAAGAAACCACCCATAAGTTTTAGGTAGAATTATTGGCTTGATGTGATCTCAGGGAAACTAATGAGTCTGATGAGATGAAGGAGAATGGCCTTCATGACCCCAACATGTAATGTTTAGCAGGGCTTCTCTCGTGGCTTCATGGTTTGTCTTGTGGGTGGCCAATTGCAAGAAATATTACTATGTAGCTAATACTATGGTGGGGTGGAATGTGGCTCACCCTTCATTAGTTGCAGGTAGAATAGGATTTTCTAGGGTAACATTTTTATCTATTTTGGATGTTGTGTGTGTGTGTATTTCTTTTAGTTCTCTATTTCCTGCATTACAACTATTTAATTTATTTAAGTATAATATCAACTATTAAAGAATGTGATATCTAAAGAAAAAATAACCTACAAGGTACATATTTTAGTTATTTTATCATATATGTTGTGACAGACTATTCTAGTGGAATATCCACGACAATTTACAAATCAATTGGTGTGAAGCACTAAGTGAATGATAGAAATAAAATTTTCATTTCATAATCAATTTTAATTTTGTTGTATATTAGTGTGCTTGATAACTATACTTGTTGTCCCAAAGGGGAAACTCAATTGGCAATTGTCATGATATGAAATATTGTGTAAACTAAGATATCCAAGGTTCAAATCCCCTTGGAGTAACCCAAACTATGGAGAGAAAGACTATTGTAGGCCCCAGAGGTATAGTGGTAGTAGTCAGGCCTTTCTGCGTGTCATGCGAATATGAGCCCAACCCATTTGTTGATTCCTCTGGTATATAAAAAAATGTGCACCCATGAACTAGTATTATGAAGTAGATATGTCTTCTTCAAGAAAATAATTATTTCAAAATCCAATCACCAAGGGAATTTTCTAATGCAATTAGATTCATATAAGGCTTAAATTTCTAACCAAAGTTCCTTCAAATATAACATCCATCATCACAATTATCTTCATTATCATTGTCATCATCACTTGAATCAATCAGGCTCAATATTTCTAGAGCCGGGGCATTCTCTTATAAGGACACAATTCACACTTTATAAGTTGAGCATCATTAGTGAAACCCATACCTCACAAAACTTGCACTATTAATAACAATGTTATAATGGGAAAATGTTGATCATTTTCCATATCCTTTAACAAAAACTGCAATTTTGATAAGATAGAAGATTATTTTTTGCGTAAACATTATTTATTTCCTATTGTGTGTCTTTGTTCATAGTTCACGAGTAGAAACCTGAAAGGGATGGAACGTTAAATATTACTCCACATATTTTTTGTGTTTTTCCGGTTCCTTCATTGCCGAGCTAGTGAATTCTCACCTAACCTATCGAAAAATAGAGATAATAAATTAAGTTTCCCTTCTCTAACAAGGTCACAATTTAATTTGGATAGTGAATTTCTCATCTGAATTTTATAAATAAAATTTCAAGAAATATGAATATGGGAATCTCCTTACGCAGTGAAAAGATATAGTTTTTCATCATCCTTCAGATGTTAGCACATATCAACAACTGATGGAGATTTAGTATTGAGGATGCAGCCCAACTAACTTGTATGTCAAAGATTGGGCAGGATTTTCAGTTATTTGTCTCAGCAACTAAAGATTCAGTGCAGCAGTTGACAGCATGATGTAGTATATTGATAGGGAAATGAAGTAAGAATATGGCAGTGGCATTGGTAGCTTCATGGGTAGAAGAACAAAATGGTAGCAACAACACAGTGATGAAGGGAATAATTTCAATCTTCAGCGCAGAGACCCACACTAGAGATCAGTGCAGAGCTTCAAGGTGAAGCAGAGTTGTACTAGAGCACATTCCTCGCTAAGAGGGAGTGTTGAAATTTTGAGTGTTTGGGTAGCATCGGATGTGCTCTAGATTCCAAATTTTTTTGAGGGACTAGGATACATCAGATCTCTAAGACCCAGAAAAGGATTTCGGAAATTCCATCTAGTTTGGGAGATAATTATTTAATTAATATTTTTAATTAAGTACCCTAAGTCTAACTTAGGAAAATTAAAATATTAAAGGTAATTAATTAAAACATGTGATGGAACTGACTTAAGTCACACAGATCAAGCTTTCTTTTAATATTAGACATCGATTCAATATTAGATCATGGTAGTTGGTTTCCCAACAAGAATGTATAAAGGAAAGGCTTGGGGTCAGTTGGAGAACACACACACAGAGTTAGAGAACTGAGACAAAGTTGAAATTATAGGGCAGGGTTTGCTAAGAATTTTCAGAAGTGTTTCAGTTGGAGCAAGGGGTAGTATCGACTAAGGGGATGGTCTAATCCTAAAACCAAGAATTAGAAAGAGGTAGAGAGGAGAAACTAGGAGTAGTGTAGAAAAGCAGGGGAAACATCATCAACTATGCAGTAGTTGTGCAAGGCAGAGGGATTCAAGCCCTAACTAGGTGCTACGCAGGCCCAAAAAGGACAGTGCTAGGCAGCAGGAGACCATCCAAGGTTACGTAGAGACCCTTCTATGGCAGCGTAGGGTCTACGTCACCCATTTGGGTGTTACACAGGCCACTGTAGGCTAATGCAGAGCCACACAGAGGCTTACAAGGCTGATTCAGGGGCTTCAGGGGAAGCACTAGGGTTTCTAGGGCCAGAAATTGGCTGAATCTTGAAAATTCTGTATGAGGGTGTGGATCAGTCAATTTTTTTGTTTGAGAACCACATGTTAGCTGTAGATCTATTATTTTCTCTATTGAGTCAACTAGTAAGGTACTAAGATTTGTTGTATTTAGAAACTACTTAATAATATAAAGCATCCAGCAGCCAAAAGGCCGGCTTTCCTGCATTGGGTTTTTTCGGGGAAAATTGTCCAGAAAATCTTGCCTTTCACTTTTTCTTTGTGCATGTATTTCTGTTTTAGATCTGAATTGGTGAAAGTGTGTTATGTTTTCACTTTGATATTAATCGGAATATTTCAAAATTAATAACTTGTTTAAGTAGGAGAAGTATAACCAGATCTAACAATAGAGTTTCTGCATAAAGTAACATTCCAAAATTTTCACATGGTATCAGAGAAATTGTAGATCTAGCAGGGTCACCAATAGAATACTGAATAATCCTTTCTGCAGAAAGCAACAAAAAGAGTAGCCCCTACTTTGGAGAGTGCATGGAATTTCAAACATCTCTAGGGTGCATGGTGGTTGCAGAATAAAATATGAAACACCTCATAATAATGACCCTCGTGGTACCATAGAGAACTATAGAGGATCAAATTCTAGCCACCACTGTCAAGAGGAAGGAGAAAGTATAGCAGAAACAAGGGGAAAATTATAAGGAACTGACACACAACTCAAACCTAGAGCAACAATGGTGATAAGGATTAATTTCCCAATCATGTCGTTGTGGAGAGGGGGGATGTGGAACTCCCATCCTAGGTTCTATTTAGATCTCTAGAGTAACCAGGCTCCCTAACTACCCATACAATTTTCGTATCAGAGGCTCAATACGATGTTAGTAAGAACAGAGGTTACCATATCCATGGGGATAGGAGGAGGATTGAGTGGCTCGAGGATGAGCCACATTTTTGTGTTGGGGGCCTTTTGGAGCCCAATTTTTTTTTTGTGAAATTTTGATATGTATGGTACTGTGTAAGAGGATTGAGGAGCGTTGAGCACAAAAATGGGCTGGTGAAGATAAAAGGAACGCTCATAATAGGTCAGGGGTCGAAAATATGAATTCATAATTTAGGATCTTGCTCAACGAGAATATATAGAGTCATCATCTGATAAAGTAAAAGGTCATTCCCCTGTTTATTACATGTCTATATGTATTTTTTTTCATTATTAATAGACATGTATGTTTGAGTCTATATCTGCTATGCAGCCCCGCTGTAACATTAATTGATATACATATATATTGTTGGTTCCACATTGTGGATTTTTTCTTTGTTGTATATGTTGTGCATAGGTGAATGGCTAGTGAGCCCAATTGTGTAATTATTATGTTGTAGGCCATGGTTCCCTTTTCTTATAGAGAAACATAATATGATGGAAAATTGTTTTGCTTCTTATTATTCTAGTTGTTTTCAATTTAATGCTTAGTTGTGGCACTACGTTATCATGAATTTTTGGAGTGGTCTAGTTATTTAGAATATTTTTATCTGGAAGGCTATTTTTCACATATATATTTCCATTGTTCAAGAATACTCCAAATTACATGGATTTGATAGGGTAATAGGAAATGTTTGTGTGCCTCAAATAAATGCACATCGGGACATGTAATTAATCAATAGTGATATAATGATCAATCCACCCTATGGGTCTATGAAATTTTACCTCATTATTATGCTGTAATAATTCCCTAATGGACCTCAGTTTTATGGTGTAACAACATCCTAATGGGCCTTAGTATTGTGGTGTAAAAATGTGCTAATTGGCCTCAGTTTTGTGGTGTAACAACAAACTAATGGGCCTCATTATTGTGGTGAAATAACTCCTTAATGGGCCTCAGACTTAGCGTTTAATAGTTCCCTAATGTACCTTAGTTCTTGGGTATGAAAAATACCCCTTTGGGCCTTCTCATATATGATATGAGCTAAAAATATAATAATGATATGAAGGAGATATGATGAGCCCTATGAAAAGGATATCATGACAAACCTATGGTTATTCTGTTGCATTGTTATTGCAATTTTATCTCTACATAAATTCTTATGGTGATATGGAGTGAATGAAATGTGAAAATGTTTTAAAATGAAATTGTCTACAACAAAGACTTCTAACCCTAAGAAAATTAACATGGTTATTACTCTATTGGTTAATGGTTAATAATAAATATGCTTGAGTTAATATTGA
This sequence comes from Pinus albicaulis, assembly GCA_034641835.2. Taxonomy (NCBI): domain Eukaryota; kingdom Viridiplantae; phylum Streptophyta; class Pinopsida; order Pinales; family Pinaceae; genus Pinus; species Pinus albicaulis. The sequence goes on along the minus strand of CM076584.1, from coordinate 252,990,964 downwards.
AAAATGAAATAAATTATATGGTTGTCAAATATGGTCCATAAAATTAAACATCAATGCAGGGAGAGAGGAAAAATTATATGTCAACTATGCATGGTAGTGAGGCTATTTTCTCTGTTGAACTATTTTTCTATCAAGGAGTATCTAAAAACCACCATCTATCTAACTATGTTTGCTTTATTATGTGCAATAGTGGATCTATGCGATCTAGGTATGGATATGTTTAATATTAATCTTAACCAGTTGAAATTGAACAACATCAAACCACACTTACTTTTAGTTTTACGAGGACTTTTCCTCCCTTACAAAAATTTTGCTCAAAAAGATAGATAGAGCTACCATATTCAATCTCTCTCTCTCAAAGATAGATAGAGCTACCATTTTATGGACTCCATATAGCATTCTCTCTCTCTCTCTCTCTCTCACATCCAAAGGAGGTGGTTAGTTTACATCAAGAGGCCCAAAAAAGGGAGGGTCACCACTCACAAGGATGGTTTTGACATTATTCTATAATATCACTAGTTAGTTTATCCTGACACCGATTTTGGGAAGGATTTGCAAGTATAATAAAAAAATGGTGTCGACACAATCTCCATTATGGGGCTTTCAGAAGCTCGATAGTTGCTTGTCCCCCCTACATGATGGTATGGCACATGGAAAATATGGGTAGAAACCCTACTTTGGTGAGTTATGGAATTTCAAACATCTTTATGGTGCATGGTGGTTTCACAATAAAATATGAAACACCTCATCATAACAACCCTCGCGTTACCATGGAGAACTCTAGAGGATAAAAATATAGCCACCTCTCAGAAGAGGAAGGAGCCAGTGTATCACTAAGAAGGGGAAATGGTAAGGGAAAAACACATAACTCGACCCTAGAGAAAAAATGGTGGTAAGGATTATTTTTCCAATAATGTCGTTGTGGAGAGGGGGGATGTGGAACTCCCATCCTAGGTTTTTTTAAGAGCTCCAGAGTAACCAGGGTCCCTGACTGCCCGTGCAATTGTTGTATTAGAGGATCAAATACAACGTTAGCAAGGACATAGGTTACCATATCCATGGGGATAGTAGGAGGATTGAGTGGCTCGAGGATGAGCCATATTTTTTTGTTGGGGGCCTGTAGGAGCCCACATTATTTTTTGTGAAATTCTGCTAAGTATGGGGTTGTGCAAGAGGATTGAGGAGCGTTGCAAGTATAGATTGTGGACAACAAGGGGCTAGTGAAGATAAAATGGAATATTCATAATAGGTCAGGGGTCGAAAATATGAAGTAAAAATTGAGGAGCTTTCTCACTGAGAATATATAGAGTCATCGTCTGCTAAAGTAAAAGTTTATTCCCATGTTTATTATGTGTCTATATTTTTTTTTTTTCATTAGTAATAGACATGTATGTTTGAGTCTATAACTGCTATGCAGTCGTACTGTAGCATTAATTGATATACATATATATTGTTGGTTCCACATTGTGGATGTTTGTTTTGCTATATATGTTGTGCATAGATGAATGGCTAGTGAGCTCGATTGTGTGATTATTATGTTGTAGCCCATGGTTTCTTTTTCTTATAGAGAAACATAATATGATGGAATGGTCTAGTTATTTAGAATATTTTTATCTAGAAGGTTATTTTTCACATATATATTTATGTTGTTCAATAATACTCCAAATTACATGGATTTCATAGGGTAAAAGGAAGTGTTTATGTGCCTCAAATAAATTCACACTAGGACATGTAATTAATTTATAGTGATTTAAGGATCGATCCACCCTATGGGTCTAAGAAATTGTACCTCAGTATTGTGGTGTAATAATGCCCTAATGGACCTCAGTTTTGTGGAGTAACAACGCCCTAATGGACCTCAGTTTTGTGGAGTAACAACGCCCTAATGGGCCTTAGTATTATGGTGTAGCAATGTGATAATTGGGCAGGGGATAAATATCACCAATTATATCCAATAACATTGTTGGAATAAAAAAACGCACGCGCATAGCGATCCCGTTTGAGTAGTTTTTCGGTCGTAGAGGAGCCACAGCTGCCGCCAGAGTGCGCCTGGGGGTGGGGAGCCTTCTCCCACCCCTCCGATCTAATTTTAGGATGCCTTCCGAATACTGTTAACATAGAAAGGGAAGAAACGCTCGATCCTTGATGTCTTGAAATTTATCAAAAAACTGGAGGAAATTCCTGAGATCGCCCTGCCAGAGGATCAACAGATAAAAATCGCCCTAGCCCTGGCTGACAGAGGGTTGGTTGGGAAATTTATGGGTCTTTTTCCATCTACAAAAACAAATGATGACTGGATTCAACACAACTGGAGGCCTTAGCTGAAAAACAATGTGAGCTTCTATGCTGTCGGACGAGGCTGTTTCATCTTCGAATTCACCACCAAAGAAGATCGAGATTTGGTATTTAGAAATGGTCTGTATTTCATGGGAAATCAGGGTATGTATCTTAATAAATGGACTCCTGACTTCGATCCTTCATTCGATGTCCCTAAGGAGGTCCCAGTCTGGGTCCGACTTCCCAACCTCCTGATCCATTGCTGGAGCTTTCACTCCTTGTAGAAGATTGGAAATGGGCTAGGCCGATTCATTGATAAAGTAGATAACAAGGACCAATATACCTACGCAAAAATCAGTGTGGAAGTCGACTTAGAAGCTGGTCTGCCTGAAGCGGTAAAACTTACAGTTAGAGAATGGCATCATTATCAAAAGTTGGACTATGAGCAATTTCCTTTCAAATGTAGAACCTGTCATGAACATGGACACTTCCAACGAAATTTCCCGAAATCTCCAACAGGGGAGAAGGTGGAAGAAGAAGGATGTAAAGAGATAGAAAAGGGCAAGGCTATCCTAAGGCCAACTGAGAAGAAAAATTCTGGGCCATTGGGGAAGCCCCAGTCTAAAACAAAGGCCAAAGAAGCTCCAAAAGAAGGCTCCTCCTTAGGTGAAAAGGTGGAATCCATTGAGACCCAAGAAGAACCAGAAGACTTGTCGAAGAAAGTGAAAGAAACTGGTGCAGAAACATTCATTCCCCCAGCAGATGATGATCAAAGGGGAAACGAAGGTAACAAGGAGCACATCAGTCTTGCCTCCAATTCTGGGGGAGAAACAGAAGAGAGAGACTCTGAATTAGACAACTCACAAGTCACCCCTATTAAGTCGGCCAAGGGTCGAAAATCCAAGAAGAAACAGAGAGAGGAAAAAACTTATCTGGATGTAATCTAAGGCTCCCAGAAAAATCTCAAAGGAATGATGAATACCAGATCCATGCGTAAGCATGGAAAGGCTCCAAAAGGAGCCACAACCTCCCAAGCCAATAAATAATGAAATACGTCTCCTGGAACTGCAGAGGGTTAGGCAGTAGGCTGAAAGAAGAAGCCTTGAAAGACATTGTGAGGATGTATTCACCTGAAATCCTTCTGATCCAGGAGACAAAGCTGGAGGATCTTCTTCTCCTCCAAGCTAGCAAAGCTTTCTGGCATAAAGGCCAAGGGAGAGCTGTCAATGCTAGAGTCACCCCTAGAGGGATTTCCTCCTTTTGGGACAACTCCATTTATGATCTGATTCATGAAGAATGTTGCCCCCACTGGCTATTCACTAAGCTCCTCCACAAAGAATCTGGCCATCAAGTAAGTATGTTCATTATAAATGCTCCAGTCTTACTAGTTGAGAAAAAACTTTGTTGGGACTCGCTCCAGTCCTATCTTTTTTTGCACAATCTAGAAAACATTATTATTGCAGGTGATCTGAATGTTACACTAGCTGTAGAAGAGAAAAAGGGTGGCTCCCCGGTCAGGGACCCAGCTAGAGAATGGGTTGAAGACCTTATGTTGGGTTGGGATCTGGAGGATATCAAGCCCACATCTAGGAAATTCACCTGGTCCAACAAAAGGATAGGCCCCAGCCATATTGCTGCTCGTTTGGACAGATTTCTCATCCAAAACTCTTTCTTAACATGCGGTCTAATGGCCACCTCTAAAATCTTGCCGAACTACACTTCTGATCATAAACCCATTCTGCTTGAGCTCTCCCTAGATGGAAACCTTGACCCCATTCCCTTTAGATTTAGTCCTCTGTGGATTCAGCAAGATGGTTTCTAGAAGGTGGTCTCAGAGGCCTGGAACCGGAAAATCCAAGGATCCCCATTCTTTGTGTGGGAAGAAAAATTGAGGGGTCTTAAAAGAGGGCTCAAGGAGTGGGCTAAAAGGTTGAAAACACCCACCGCCAAAAGAAAGGAGACTCTTGAAAAACTTGTTGTCCATCAATTAGCAATGGAGAAATCTGCTGTAACTCAAAGCCTCCTTCAAAAATAAGTTGAACTGCAAAAAGATTTACATAGAGCAAGTAGGGAAGAAGAAGAGTTCTGGAGACAGAAGTCCATAAATCTTTGGTTACATGCCGGAGAAAAAATACAAGCTACTTCCATAAGCAAGGTGAAGCACGCAAACACTTCAAAACAATAAATGAAATTCATTATCAAAATGCTGTGGTTAAATATTTTGAAGGCATAAAGAGAGAAACCCACTCTTTCTTTGAAGACCTTTACTCAGCCCCTAAAGACCCTCCTTTTGATCCTCATGCCTATCCAATTGAACTAATTCCTCATTGTGTTCAAGATTCTGATAATTCTTTGCTGACTGCTCCGATCAGTATGAGTGAGCTCAAAAAAGCTTTGGATTGCATGGAACCGGATAAAGCTCCTGGCCTTGATGGGTTCACAGTAAGGTTCTATCTGACTTGCTGGCCCACAATAAAAAATTATCTTCTGAGAATGGTCAGGAAATTTCAGTCATGTGCCAAGATTGGAAGCATCATCAACTCAGCCTTCCTTTCCTTGATCCTGAAAGAGAAAGGCGCCTCCAATTTTAGCAGATTCCAACCCATTTCTTTGTGTAATTCTAGTTATAAGTTGGTTACCAAAATAATAGCCAACTGCCTCAAGAAAATTCTGTCAGTCAACATCCTTGAAAATCAAGGAGGATTCATCAAAGGGAGAAAGATTTTGGACAATATTGTGCTGGTGCAAGAAGCAGTTCACTCAAGCTGTCACCAAAATGAGAAAGGTATGGTGATTAAGCTCTATTTGGAAAACACCTTTGACAGGGTGAGACATGATTTCTTGTTTACTGTGATGAAGAAATTGGGCTTCTCAATAGCCATCATAAATTGGGTGAAAGCCTGCATAGCCTCCCCTTGGATAGCGCCGTTGATTAATGGTCGATCAACAGAATTCTTCCAAGCCTCAAGGGGAATAAGACAAGGTTTCCCTTTGTCCCTGCTCCTTTACGTTATTCAAGCCTCAGTGCTCAGCTTCTAGCTAGACTACAGTCAACAGATCCAAACTCTGCCAGGCCTTAGAATGGCTCACAATGTCAAAGAAATAAACCATGCCCAGTTCACTGATGACACATTATTTCTTGGAGGAGCAAGCATAAATTATGCAAGGTACTTTAAGAAGGAGCTGGACATTTATAGGGAGGTCTCGGGTAGCAATATCAACTATCTAAAAAGCACAATCTAGGGCTCGAATTGCTCGATCAAGGAATTGGAAAACATATCAAGGCTCTTAGAAATGGAAGGAACACGACATGGGAGTCATTTAAATATCTTGGGATCCCAATATTCAAATCCAAACTTAAAGTAGCCCACTGGATGCCCTTGCTAGAAAAGCTAAAACTCAAAATTCAAGCTTGGGGAGCCTCATGGTTGAATCATGCTGGGAAGGTAATCCTTATGAAATATGTTCTCATAAGTCTGCCATTATATCAGCATTCCATCCTTCTTGCCCCTAAAACCTTTATCAGTAAAATGGATGGTCTTCTGAGAAGATTTCTATGGGAAGGGGGGGGGGGGGAAATAATGAAAGAAGGCTTCATTTAGTAAACTGGGACACTCTTAAGATTCCATTCTTGGAAGGATGTCTCCAAATGTGCAATTTGGCTGCCCAAAACCTTGCTCTAGGCTGCAAGCTCCTTTGGAACATTATCTCTGGGAAACCTAGTTGGAGTAAGAGAGTCCTGTGGAAAAAATATTTTCAGGGGCAGCGTCTGAGGTGCTTGGATTAGCCTCCAAGAACATCCAAAGGATCTCCGGTTTTCAAACTCTGTCTCACAGCATTGGAGCACTTCAGCCACAACCTATACTGGATCCCAGGTAATGGGAAAAAAATCAGAATTTGGGATGATTCGATCCTAAGTGATCAACCTTTGAACCAGTTGGAAGAACTTGTAAATATTAAAGCTTGGCTTCAGGCCTGCAATTTGAAAACCCTTTGGGACATCTCCAATTGGACAGATGATGTAAGAAGTATTTGGGACAGTTGGAATCTGGGGGAGGTCCCTCAATGGCTGGAGGGAGAAGCCTCGTTATTGCTGGATTTTCTCCAAGGAAAATCTCCTTCAAAGGCTACTTCTAAGGACAAAAGAGGGTGGGGATCACTCTCAGGCTCATACTCAACATCAGAAGGTTACAAAAGCATGATGGCTATCCCAAATGTTCCTTCGGATCCAATTCAATGGAAATTTATTTGGGCCTTTCCTTCTCTTCCCAAAGTTGACTTCTTCTGCTGGATGTTGGCACATAAAAGTATCCTCACTAGAGATAATCTGTGAAGGCATGGAATGGAAGGGCCCTCCAGGTGCCCCCTATGTGTGTCAGATGAAGAAATGGCTGATCATCTATTTTTAATGTGCCCCTTTTCTCAAGAAGTTTGGAGGGTTGTCTCGATGTTAGGATCTGAAAAAATAGAGCTCCCCCGAAATATACCAAATCTTCTTCAAAACTGGGCCAAATTATCTCTGTTCTGTCTCTCCAAAAAAATCCTTCTCAGGACTGGCTGGATGTGGATTCCCAAATTCACATGCTGGAAACTGTGGCTGGAGAGGAAAAATAGAATTTCCAAGGAAGAGAGCTGTAACCCTACCATAAGAAACGAAATGGTCCTGGACAACGAGGAGGATCACTGGCTTAAAGAACTTGTTCCAAGCCATAAGGACAACCCCATTCCTCTTGTAATAGCCTCTTCTAATTTGGAAATTCATCTGGATGAGCAGGATTTCAATAAGTGGAGATCAGCTCTAGATGATCACTATCTTTTGTTCGACGGGGCCTCTAAAGGTAACCCTGGAGCAGCGGGCGATGATGGGGTTCTCTTGAGTCCTGGAGGTTCAACAAAGTTGCGGTTTGCTTGGGGTTTGGCCAATGAAACAAACAACAGAGCGGAGGCTCTTGCTCTTTGGCAGGGTCTAAATCTGGCGATCAAGAGGAATTTCCTATCCATCTCTGCCTTTGGAGACTCTAGGCTAATTATCCAGGCCATGAAATGCCAAAAGAACCCTTCTCAGGTTCATTTAGCCTCCATACTCAAAAAAATCAGGCTTATCTTACCCAAGTTCCACAAAATCTCCTTCTATCATATTCTAAGGAAGTTAAACTCTCAGGCGGACTTGGAAGCCAACCTTGGCTCTCTCCGGAATAGGAGATATCTGTTAGTTAACAATGTTGAATCAATCTGCAGCATTCCATAAATCTATTGAAGACTGGCCCTCATTACCTTTGGGCATCCTCTGTTTCAAATTTCTATCCATAACCCAGCACTCCGGGATTGGACCAAATCGAGCAGAAAATTGCTAAGGATCATGGACTCTACTATAAAGACACATTCAGAACGATCTCCCTTCAATTTTGACCTCTGCCTTCTGTTAGATTTCATCGTTGTCTCATTTTGCATTCTGCTGGGCAAGTTATGGGCAGACCACGAAGACAACATCAAAGGTAGAAGCAGAAAAGCCTCGGCTGCACTTTATATGGGAACTGCAAGCATAGCCTACCGATGCAATGGATCTCCTCTTGGTAATCTGAGAAGCAATGCTAAGAAACTGCAAGCTAACACGGAGGAAAAACAAGATGCCTCTCTAATTCAAGCTCCAGCGCATACCCATGCCCGTTTATGCAATCTTAGTGCAATTTCTTTAGCAGATTTAGCCAACGTGAGATGCTCTCTCCTCAGCGATCTTAGACTTTGTAACAAGGAAAGCAATCTCAAACTCTATAAAATGGAAAGCAAACTTAGACAGAGTAACCCTATAATAGCCTACGGCAGCTGGTTTTCCGCCACTTAAATAAAAACTACCCGTTGCTGTAAAAAAAAAACAATGTGCTAATTGGGCTCAGTTTTGTGGTGTAACAACGCCCTAATGGTTCTCATTCTTGTGGTGAAAAAACTCCTTAATGGGCCTCAGTATTATGGTAAACCAGTTCCCTAATGGACCTTAGTGCGACCTCTTTGGGCCTTCTTATCTGTGATATGAGATATAAATGTGACAATGATATGAAGGAGATATGATGAGCCCTATGAAAAATATATCATGACAAACCTATGCTTGTTTTGTTGCATTGTTATTTCTAATATTGTCTCTACATAAATGCTTATGGTGATATGGAGTGAATGTAATGTGAAAATGTTTTATAATGAAATTGTCTATAACAAATACTTCTAGCCCTAAGAAAATTAACATGTTTAGTACTCTACTAGTTAATGGTTAGTAATGAATATGTTTGAGTAAATGTTGAAAAATGTAATAAATTATATGGTTGTCAAATCTGGTCCATAAAATTAAACATCAATGTGGTGAACCAATTTTCGTTGTTGACCTATTTTTCCATCCAGGGGTATCTGAAAACCACCATCTATTTAACTATGTTTGCTTCCCTATGTGAAATAATGGATCTAGGTGATCTAGGTATGGATATGTTGAATATTAATATTAACTAGTTGAAATTCAACAACATCAAACCGCACTCACTTTTAGTTTTATGAGGAATTATCATTCCTTACAAAACTTTTGTTGAAAATGATAGATAAAGTTACCATGAATGGTGGATTTCAACACGATCCTTTTCATGTGAAAATGAGAATAACAACTATATATGGAGTTATTTTGATGGCATTTTTTTTTAAAATTCCTTGAACCCATGCATCCTTGATGATCAATTTGGTTGAAAGCAGTTTTGCAACTATTTCTTGATATAGCTTAACTGTTTCCACAACCAATTCTTGATTTCACTCTTCAAACATATCAATAACCATAATATTTTCATATTATTAAAATCACAAATGCTAAATGTAGGTTCTAGGGATATTACACTTCACCACCCCATGGTTCCTAGAGTTTGATACCACAAACATGGTGGTCTCAACAATGCTAGTTTGGGTGAGATTACCAAATCTCCCCCTCTCATTATGGCACCATAAAGTACTAGAGGAAATCTGAAACACTAGGAAAATATAGATAGATGGACCTAGAAATATCAGTGAAAGGTATATTCCCCTTTACTAGAATTTGTGTTGAGATATACCTCAAAAAATATCCACCTAATCACATACAAATGAAACACAAAATTTTCAGTGGACCCAAGCAGTAGACTACAGTAATACATTATTCAGATGTTGAGCATGCTTACAAGTAGGAAATTTGCAGAACTCATGTCCATAGTCAAAAAATATTCAAAAGAGGAAAGCAGCATGTCCACACAAAAGAAAAGTTTGTAGGCCTTAAATCCCCCTTTATCAGAAGGAGAGGAAAGTATGAAGGTTCCCCCAGGTCAAGCAGAAGTGGTCACTTAGGCTTAGAATGGAGTCATTTCCCATTAGCATAATGGCATTGAAATACAAGAGATGTAGGCATTAAATTAATAGAAATATGAGGTTTTTTTCATAAAAGGGGATGGGGGGTTCAAAAAGAGCTCATGTCTCAGAAAGATCAGACTCAGACAAAGAAAACCCACCTATGACATCAATAAGTGGATTGAAAATGGTTCTAGTTTATCCCAGCCTAGCGAATTGGCAAAATAACCTGAAAAAGAAAGGAAAAAAAATGAAAAATTAAGTGACCATTATCACACTTAGCTTCGATTTTACTATGTATGTTTATTGTCTTCCAATTGTATTTCTCCTAAGTTAAGAGGATTATCCTTTTTGGACACCTAATCCTCAACGGGTAGGTGTGGAAGGCAAATGGACAAAAGGAGTCCAAGAGACCACTTGGAAGATGAATCCAAGGGTCACCTAATGTACTATAAAATCACATCTATGGTAAATAGTAATAGATCACACACGTATCTTTATGTCCTTGTGTGTTTAGTTTCTCCTTATGTGTGGTTATCATGCGTGTGTTTAACATGGTATCAGAGCGGGCGATCTCCTGCCTAGCTCTAGTGTGAGCCACTTGCTCTTGTGGCCTGTGTAAACCCGCAAGCCCTAGGTGTTTTTAAGCATATAATTTTTGCCTCTATTTAGCATATTTGAAGGCTGACACATCTGCTTTTGTTTTAATGCCCCCACCTGCCTTTCTAAAGCGTTGCTATATTTTTGGCTACAGATTGTCACCTCTGTCCTCTGCATATTGCAAAACTGTCACTATCCCACTGCAAAATCTGTGCATTACTGTCCCCTCTCACTGTCGAGGAAATGAGTTTGCCTTGTAACTCCCACATATTACTGTCATTTCTGCATTGAAAATTGCAGAGAATTTGGACAGTCACTGCTGTGTGGCCGCCTCAGGCTCCTTCACTCACAGACCTCCTTCCGCATAGAAAATCCTTAGGAAATAATCCTTTGGCAGAAATAATATACTAAATGGTGGTTTGTAGTGGACACCATTTATAGTGACTATTGCATTCTATTTGGTAGCAGGCACTGCAAGCACGTCCATTGTTGAGAAGAGCACTGCTAACAACTACCGTGTTTTCTCCGTAGCCTTGGTCGTTTAGATTGTTGTATGCACATGCATCACCTCGGTGCAGCCCTCCATGCATTCCTCCCACAATTCTTTCATCCATACAACTTCCCTCAATCAACCTTCATACCATTGTAGTCTCCACACAGAAGTTTCCCATGAAGCTATGTGTAGCACTATTTTTAGTATTGGCGAAACATATATTGCCGAAAACTAGCATATGATGTTGGGTGGATTCGGTTGGGGTTCATAGTTATATTGTCTCTACTCAGAATGAAATATTGTATGTAGAAAATGAAATCTGAATCAGCTTATGACTGCTGAGATGATGTGAAGAATCATACCCAAGTTCATTTTTCATTTTTTGAGCTCATACCCAAGTTCGTTTTCGTTCCTAGGCCACTACAGAAATTATACCCAAATATATTCCATTATTGGGTCATTAAAAAAAATTCATATCCAAGTGTGTTTCATTATTGGGTTATGGGGAAAATAATGCCCAAACCAGTTTTTTTCACTGAGTTGGGTTTAAATTTCCAATAACACCAGCTTCTGCTTTTTTATATTCCCATCTTATACATATTTTATAGTGATGGTAGCGTTGGGTATTTATAGTTTTTATTTTCTTTTTCTTTCTCCTGCAAATTGAAATCTCCTGCAACGTCCAGGTCTCCTTTCCAACCTGTGAATGGACCTTTATTGTAGGATATTTATATGTATGCATTTGAAAATATAGAAAATGCCTCTATATCAGCAATTCTACTTACTAGAATTGTCACCACTTTCTCATCTTATTTCTCAAAGAAATATCATTTTGTATTGCAACCATTTCTTGTTGAAAGCTATTAGTGATTGGCATATTGTTTTGGAGGGGATCTGCAGGAACATTGCACATTTAGTTTCCTATCACATTTCCCATTTGTTAAGTGTGATTTGTTAACAAAATGGTCAGAATTACAGAGATATTAAAGTTTTTAGAGACTCTCATACTCTCCATGAATGAGTCCAGTATGGTCAAAATAAGAAAAGCCTCTCTTTCAGACATTCAAACTTGTCTGCAAAACACATAAGAGAAGATTTATTTTTTGCATCTTGAATCTCAACTTCAGCAAGCAGAATTACAATAATGGAGTCATCATTCTAAACTTGTTTATGTTCATAAAATTGAAAGAGACTCCCATAAGAAGCAAGCCAATAATGTTGCGGCTAATTCACATTCAATGACCAGTATAAGAGTAGATTTGCACTCAGAAGCAAACAGCTAGCCTACACTTCCCAAGCCCATCATCGAACCTTGGGAAGAGCTTGTCCATAACAAGCACAGAATAGGTCTTGGATATGAAAAAGAGTTGTCCTTTCATATTCCAGACTACTCCAAGCCCATCAAATTTCAAAGTGCCAGATTTATTCATGACAGTTCACCTTCAGTTGTTCCAGATCCTGCTCCTCTTCCACAACAACAACAAAAAATTGAAAATTTCCAACACTTTGATTTAGTTGGCCATATGAAATATCACTGTTTTGATGTTCACCCATGTAAGCACTATGGTCGACACACCCATTCTTCACACAGATGCTTCAGAAACAAGCCTCTTGCAAGAACAAAGATTCATCTTGGATGGATTGCTTCTTGGCAATGGGAATCAACAACTAAGAAGATGTTTAAATCACATGTTAGAACTTGTTCTAGAATAATGAACAAACTTGTAGTTTATTTTTTTCCATCATCTCACCTTGTACCTGACACGAGGGAAAATGGTGGTCATCTACAAGCTTCAAAGTCACATCAAGTGAGCCTGAGCCACAATCTCTCATTCCAGATTTAGAGTTATAATCATAGACACGGATGCCCATGAGCATGCCTTTGGTTGGTGGACAACCCTGAACCATCGTTGTGAGGTTGATATTCTTCCTCTTCAAATAATTCAGAGCACTTCCTCTAGCAGAAGACTTAAGCTTCTTGCCAGTTTTGGAAGAGTTCCCGGAAATGCATCAAGCATTCCAATGTTGGTGGTCATCCTTAAACCATCACACGTTGTAGACCTCCATTCTTCTAGGTTGAAGGTCTCTCTCTTCAAATATGAGGGACACTTCCTCTAGCAGAAGCCCTCAGCTTCTTGTCAGATTTGGAAGAGTTCCGAGAACTGTAATAAGCACTGCGTTCTAATGTTGGTGGTCATCCTTAAACCACCTCTTTATGCCAACATTTCAAAGAGTTGATTCAGCCTAAGTGTTGCCATGCATACTTTTCAGATTTGTATTACAACTCTCTTCTTGGACTCACACATACCCCTTCAGATTAAGGGGGGCAATGTTGGACACCTAATACTCAACGGTTAGGTGTGGAAGGCGAATGGACAAAAGGAGTCGAAGAGACCACTTGGAAGATAAATCCAAGGGTCACCTAATGTACTATAAAAGCACATCTATGGTTAATAGTAATAGATCACACACTTATCTTTCTGTTCTTGTGTGTTTAGTTTCTCCTTATGTGTGGTTACTATGCATGTGTTTAACAATATTTTTGAATGTTTTTAGCATATACAATATATAATTTTGTTACTTGTCTTCAAATTGAATCAATTTACATTTTTTTCCTTGGGAATAAAAAATGTATATATCATATAAAGCAATTTGGAAAATAATTTTTTATTCGTAAAACTTTTTAGGTAGTATCACTATATGTTACATTTTGTCCTTTTTTACATATATTTATTTGTCAATTTTCTCCTAAATTTAAAGAATATTTTTTGGACTATGGACTCTATATAGCATTCAAAAATATAATTTAAACATTATATATATATATATATATAGAGAGAGAGAGAGAGAGAGATACAAAAAAAAAAAATCAAATTTTTCACTCTAAAAGAGGTTTGATGAGGTTTGGTCTTTCTCGAGACATGCTAGATTTGTGGTTAAGATGGATCTATACTAGTTTTGTAGTTGATTGAAGCATCTAAGAGTAGTATTTGAGAGGATAATAAAAGAGGATTAGCATAGTGTAACAACAATTCATGTCATAAGAAACACTATAGTGAATGCCCCACTTTCTTTGTACTTACATTTCATAATTGAAGAAAAGAGAGTAAAACATAAGCCTCACCTTATATCCATCATTTTTTCATGATCTCGTGTTTATATATGTGGATGTTGTGTTCATGGGCATTTGATTTGAGATTGAAAAAATTAGCTATTTATAAATTGAGGAATGTGAAAACAATGCGATTTAGATTTATAAATAGTTGGATTTCTGGTAAAAGAGAATGCTCAGGTTAATGTTTAAAAGTATCCTAATAACATTAATCACAAAGTCAAATTTTCTATACCTATAACCAACTCCTATTTAATTTGATAAATTGTAATTAATTTGTTAATTGAATTTTTATAAGAAATGGAATTTGTGTGTATTTATCAGCCAATCTCATAGAAAGTAGTAAATAGTGTAGCTAACTTTTTTTATTTTCAACATTTTTATAAAAGTATATTTTTCAAAGCTTTCTAAATATTTTAAATTAACATTATATCATTAAAAATATACAATATTATCTTAATAAGGAAGTAAATGGGTCTAAAGAAGATATATAAATCTATACATTTTTATCAATTACATTTATGAATATATTTATAACACAACTATTATATTATATAGTTAGTTTTATATACTATAAGGTATAAGGTAATTGAGGATCATGATAATTTGAAAAATAAATATAGCAACTTCATTCCTAAAATGATAGTGTCCTTTTAATATATTAAAATGTATAAAAAGAAGTATAAAAGTATAAACCAGAGTTGATTTTTGATATTTTTTAAAATATTTATCAATATCAAAATATTTAAAAACAGTTAGTTGGTTCTCTCTAAAATTATATTAAATATGAAAACGTTATCAACTAATCAACCAGTGTTTTACAAATTTAATTTTTTTTCGTAAAAATATCTCTATGGTTACGATTTTAAAAGAAAGATCGATTCTCCCGGATCTTTACACTTTAATAAGCATGGATGCTTGAATTTTTTCGGTCGAACCTTGTATATAAATTGGGTTTAAGGTACAGGCAAAACCAAAGCAAAGCTTTCATAAATTCAGATCCAATCTGATACTGCTCCAACTGCAAATATTGGGCAGATCAAAGGGTCCAAGCTGGAATTTAACTTCTGAGATGGCCTTTAAACTACCTGCATCTATCACTGGAGCAGCATGGATTTTATTAGCTTCTTTGGTTTCTGTGTTGTTGCAGGCCTCCCTGTGTTCTTCAGCCAGCAACAACCCCATTGACAACTACTGGAACAATGGAAATTGGCAACAGAATCGAAAGAAGCTGGTAGATTGCGCCTTGGGCTTCGGAAGCGCAGCCAATGGAGGAAAAGCAGGAGAAATATACACAGTCACCACCCCGGTGGACGATGCCGCAAACCCGCCAGCTGGCAGTTTGAGATATGGGGTGACACGTAAGAATCCACTGTGGATTGTTTTTGCCAAGGATATGAACATCTAGCTTAAGATGCCCCTGGTTTTCACGAGCCAGAAAACTATTGATGCAAGGGGAACCAAAGTCCAGATTGGTAATGGAGCATGCCTACGCATAATGAATGTGAACAACGTTATCATTCATGGATTGCAAATCAGTAACTATGTGCCCAACGCAGCGGGCAACGTTCTGGTGTCGGAGGGTAGTGTGGCATTGATGGAACCACAAGACGGAAATGCTATATCTGTACAGGGTTCCACTAACATATGGATCACAACACACTCTCCCGGTGCGAAGATGGTCTGCTTGATGTGACAGTAGGTTCCACAGCAGTTACTATTTCCAATAATCGCTTCTTCAACCCTGACAAGGTATGTGAAGCCTCGCCATTTTTCATGATATTATAATTGTAGATTTTGAGAATATTTTAAATACTTTAATGGTAGATTTTGAGAATATTTTAGGAGAATATTTCATCACTTTCATTCTGATATCAATAATTTAAATAAAAAATTTCAAAAATATTTTTATTAGATAATTTAATAAATTAGAAATTTAGAAAATTTTCTGCAATCCAACACGTAAAATTAGTGGAAATATGCAGGTGATGCTGTTAGGCCACAGCGATGACTATAACGGTGATAACAACATGAAGGTAACCGTTGCATACAACCACTTCGGACCAGGCCTCACGCAGAGGATGCCAAGCTAAATTCATCCCATCCAATCCCGCCCTCTCTCTTAATTAAATCTATCAATCAACCCCACGCGGCCTCACACTAATTCAAATATTATTGTGAGATCATGTCAGGGCTAGATTTGGTTACGTGCACGTAGTGAATAACAATTACGAACCGTGGGGACTTCCTGCCATTGGAGGAAGCATGCACCCAACCATAAGAAGCGAAGGAAATCGATTCGTGGCCCCAAGTAGCAGTTCTACGAAGCAGGTGACATGGCGTGAAAACTGTGGCGGTGACTGTGGGTGGCTCTGGGTTTCAGTCGGGGATCAGTCGGGGTGGCTCTGGGTGGCTTCTGGTAAAGGAACGGCTCTTCCACCCTACAGTGGAGTGCAAAAATTTGCAGTTGCCAGTGGGACCTCAGTACAACCCATGACTAAGCAGGCGGGAGCTCTGGGCTGAGTTACCTCGAAGCCTTGCGGTTCTGAATTATGAATATTCTACGTATTTACAAATATATAGTTTCGTTAATTATATGATTCTATAATAGTTATGGTTATTACAAAAATATTATTAATATTATATTATTTTTATGGTTTTTTATTATATGATTTTAGTCATATTATTTTTGGTTGATAATGTTATTTTTTTTTCTGATTAAATCATAGCATTAACCTTGGGTTTTCTTTTTCACAATTTTATATGATTTATTTAACATAATCTAAAATCTAATATTTTTGATTGAATTATAATTTTCATTATTAAAGTTATATTTATGAGTGTACAATGGATTTAATTCTTAAAAAAATCACCTTTTAAATTATATAAATTTGATAATTAATAATTACAACTTTAATATGATGATGGCCCAATATGAATGTGTTTTGCAGAGCAGTTTTTTGACCATGTCAGAAAACTCGAATAAAGAATATATTTCAGATAAAATTTGTGTTTTCAAATTGAATTATAATTTTTTTAAAGTGTTTTTATTATGCTACTTGGTAGTTCAATTTATCTTTGATTTTATTTTTACAATGATAAAAGTTAGTGATGAAAGCATTGGAGAGCGCTATTTACAAATCAAAATCAAAATCAAAATCTATCCTTACATATTTATTTATTTATTCTTATCTTTTTTCCTCTTTTTCTTCAAATTTGTAATTTGCTTTTAGGTTGTCACCATCATCATCATGCTCCCAGCGCTACTCTTTCTCGAACCTTTCGAACAACACCAGCTCTTGCTATCTATCCTTCCGCAGCTGAGGCAAATTCAACCTCCACTTTCTCCATTGTGATTATGATAATGTCAAGTCAAATTAGGTAATGTCAAAGATGATTATGGTGATACCACACCAAATTAGCTAGTATCAAAAAGCCCCTAAATTGTTGAAAAAATATAAGTTACAGATGTGTTATTTCTTTTTTATATAATTTAATTTCTTAATATTAAACTAAACCTACTAAATGATTTTAGTTACTTGTCTTTCAACAGTAACCAGCTTTGCACGAGTCGTGCAGTTTTTAGTTTAACACGACTCCCTCTTGGATTTTGGTGAAAACATTACTCCCCTCACAGTTTTAAAGAATATTTTTTTTTTAATTATATATATTAAATGGCTCATTTTTATTATAATATATATTAAATTTTTTTATGAATTTTAATTATTATTATTTTTTAATTAATAAAATTAAAATAAATACATCAATTTATATTTTTAAAAATAAATATGTAATACTTCTCACTTAAACCTTAATAACCTTCACAACCATAAGACAATGCAGTTCTTTAGCTAAAGGTTGTTGGGCGAGGGGCTCAACAAATTCATTTTCGGAGAGATAGTCTCACATCCTTATTTGACCTAATTCTGATTTCGAGAAAGATAAGAAAATGAAAACTGTTATGTTGGGTTTTCAAATTTTTTTTTATCTCTAAATTTATATTATAATTAGTTTAATTAAGGAAAGTTATATGAATACTAGATTTCTTTAATACATGATACACATTGAATTTAGGTATATATTTTATGTGAAATGACTTAAAATAATAACTAGTGAGTTAATGAAAACACCTTTTAAACTTAACTTGCAGTGCAAAGGGTTAAGACGATCACTAATTTGAGTGGCTTTACTGGTTTTCGCTTGTGCTCTATAGTATATAAGTTTGTTAGATGCCAATATGGATATTCAAATCTTGTAGTCTCGTGGTTGGTCCATGTCTTAGGCATGTGTTTTCATCAACAATTGCTATTTAAGAAGAGTGTATCAACAATGCTTACTCCATATTAGTTTGAGTGTATGATGTGTAGAGAGTTGCTTAAGAAGCCATTAGTGATTCAGAATATTGTGGAGGAAAAGGAAGCAATTTTTCCATGGAGTGAGTTTGCATTCTTGGAAGCTTTTTTTGAGATCATAGACTTCTACATAGAAAAAGTGAAGTTTCCTCTTGTCCACGGTTTAGTGTGTATTGTCTTGAAACTCCCTCTTTGGATCTTTGGCTCCATTAAATTACAAGGAAATAGAATAGATTATGGTTCTATGAGGAACCAATGACAATATCCATACCTTAATAGTATACTTTTGAGTTGTATATTTGTTTCATAAATATGAAGGCCAACTAAATTGCTTGTATTATTGAGGTACCAAAAGTATTTTGGAATATTTTGGAAGCTATACAAAGTCTTGGTTGTAGTTTATGAGTTATGGATGGAGTTACCTTAATAGTATACTTTGAGTTGCTCTATTTGTTGCATAAATGTAAAGGTAGTATACTTTGAGTTACTTATTTGTTGCATAAATATAAAGGCAAGCTAGGTTCCCTGTACTAATTGAAATTGAATTAGCAGAAGTGTCTCGGAATCTATATAAATTGGATTTGTTTTTAAATATATTTTTTTCTCACTAAACTGCTTATCCAAATTTTGGTTTCGTAAAATAAATTACCCACTTCAAAGCAATATTTAGGCAAGATAGATTCCCTGTACTAATTTATGCATCGAAATTGTACAAATTAAGAGAATGGCAATTATACAAGTAAAATAATATTTTTTTATGCATGGAAATTCTAAAAGTAAAATAATAATTCTCCTATATTTGTTGCATAAATATAAAGGTAAGCTAGGTTCAGTGCTACTAATTGAAGTAGCAGAAGTATTTTGGAAGTTATATACATTGGATTTGCTTTCAAATATGTTTTTTTCTCTAGGGTAATAATGTGCAAAGACTTATTTCTATGTATGGAAATTATACAATTAAAATAATGATTTTCCATCAAAAATACCAAATTACCAGGCTTAATGCTTAGGAATAATGTCCAAAGACATTTTTCTATGTGTAGTAATTCTACATTTTATTTTATAATAATTCATAAGGTACAATTGGAATGGAAGTAGGCCGCAATAAGCATTAAAGAATTAAAAAAAATTGAGTATAATTTGAGTAAACATCACAAAGTATAAATTGAGTAAACATTCCATTCTAGTATATTTAGATAGTAAACACTTATTTCAAAACAAATATTTGTTATTCATGTTTATACATCTCAAGGGATATTTTTTATTCATTTTTATACATCTCAAGGGTCCCCCATGGCCAGCTTACCACAAAAAACACACATAATACATCTAAAATAAAAAGGGAATGGAAAACCATATATAAAAGATAAATTAAATATAAAATAAAATTCAAGTAGCCATCCTTGAGATAGTACTAGACAAACCCACAAGTATCTAAGAAATCATGGGGCAAAATTTACCCTATAAAATGAAATTTCTAAAGAAGTGGATACATGAATTGAAATAAAATTCAAGTAGCCACCCTTGAGATAGTACTACACAAGCCCACAAGTATCTTGAAAATAAAAATTTGGATGAATATGTAAAGATATCAAAATTCCTCTTGTAGATGAATATTCAAAGATGTGAAATATTCCCATTACATGAATGTATTCTCCATCATTTATAATTGAATGGAAAAAATATTGACAATTGAATATAGAAAAACTACTAGTGGTTAATTGATTTTACTAGACTATCTTAACATTGAAAATAAAAATTTCGATGAATATGCAAAGATGCCAAATATTCAAATCTTCAGTGAATATTCAAAGATCAAATCTTCCTATTACATGAGTGAACTCTTCATCATTTACAATTGAATGGAAAAACACTATTTACAATTGAATATAGAAAAACTACTCGTGGTTAATTGAATTATATTAGAATATTTCAATTCCTACGAAGTTATACTTAAATATGAATGCAATGCCTTTGAGACCCTCTTGTTTGTGGGACAAGTTACCCACCTAGGAGCAGGGTTGTGAAGGCATACATGCTCTACACGCTAGAGGTTTTGAGTCTGTGACCTCTTAGGAGGAAACACATGCTCTTAACCATTAAGACCACTCAAACTGTAATAAACATATTTTTAATAGTAAAATGTTTAAATATATTTAAAACTCACTTGGATTAAAGATAGTAAAATCTACACTCCTGAGAAGTCAGGAGTTAAGAAGCATGGGCTTTCACAATATCGAGGTGAAATCCCACTCCACCCTATTATATATTGCAATGCACTATGTGTATTTGAAACCACACACATCATCTAGTACCACCTGCAACCTGTTTTCATCAGCATTCTTAAGAACAAGGAACCCCATATTGCTAAACAATGAAAAAAACCAAAGCGTTGTAAATAATTTCTATAGATAAATGCAATATAAGTTTATAACCATATATCCATCCTATTTTTTCCATACATAGAAATAAAATAAGGTGAAGAATATACACAGAGATACTTGAGCAAGAGGAAAAGCCATAAATAAATAAAAAAATGAGGCCACTCAGAGTAACCACAATTGTGATCGTTGCCATGCTCTAGTGATTAATTTACTACCAAAATAGACTGGTTGGTTTTCTTAGGTTATGGGATATACTCAATGTATGACCACAATACACAATGGTACACAATATTTTATTGTCCTGGGTTGCAATCTGATGGCCATTTTGTCCATAAAACATGTTTAAATTTTTTGAACAATCGTGTCTTATGATATTCCTCTCTGTTCATTCCATATACATTGTATTGTTTGTATATTGTATATACTAGCACAATCACATTTACCAATGTGGTTGATATACGTGGATAGGCTTATATCAAATAGATTTACAAAAAAAAATTTACAACCAAATTCACAAATGTGGTTAATATATGCCGATAGGCCTATATCCACCACCCACCACATGTATATTAAGAAAATAATCATTATATATTTATGAATATAATTACCAATATATTTTATATATCTACTTATACTATATTAATAATATTAACTATATGCATATTATATATTTTTTTTTTTCTAAGTAGGGCTAAATTCTATTATGTATAAAATATTAGTACAAAACTGCACCAGCATCAGCTAGGGAAGCCTGAACGCTGTGCCTGATGATCAAGCAAGACAAGCATAGTCGGGACTGCCCATTACGGGAAACCAGTCCAATAATCCATAATGTCTTAGCCGCCCATAATAGGGAAACCGGCTTTAGTTTTGCAAAAAACAAAATGAAACTATAGCTGAAATAAGTAAACTGCCTGTACAGCAAAGCAGTGTAGCTAAGATGCTTATAGTTTTGCCCAGAATTTAAAAAAACCTGGAAGCTATAACAGCTAAGATCCATGAGGAGGAGAGGGGTCTTCTTCAACAATTCTGCATGTGTACAGCTCATTTCTGTTCACCTGAGCTTCACCTGGAACATTTCCACCCTCCTCGCGCGCTATCTCCATTGAAGGCTTGAGCTGAGGAGCTGAAAGAGCAGGGCCATCTCGTGGAGAGCTGTTGCTGAAGGAGGGAGCGGCCATCGTGGAGGAGCTGGGTGGAGCGAAATTCGGGACAGTTTCCCTCAGGGTCACAGTGATGAACGTGGTGAGAGTGGCATCACATGAGGTGCATTCGAACCTCAGCTCAGAGCGCTGAGAGGTCTGACGAATGGAGGGTCGAAGGGAGCTGACAACAGCAGGAGGCTCAAGGGGAACTGGCGGTATAGAGAAGGCGTCAGGGGATATGCCAGAGGCAATTTCAGACAAGGGAGCAGGAGAGGGAGGCACACGATGGTTAGGAAGCCGACCACGAGAGGAGCCCCTCCGGGCTCGCATGCGCTCGCGAAGGCGGGGCATGGTGACAAAAGCAGAACAAGTCTGAGCGATAATCCCCAAGGAGTCGGAGGGAGAATGAGAGGGCTGACTGCCCCCTTCCTGAGCAGACGAATTCAGAGAAGTGCGACTGAAACCACGAAGCAAACTGACAGAGGAAGTGGCGGAATTACCTGTCTGAGCAATGTTGTTCCAATCTTTGCGACTGCACCAAGGACTATGAGAGAAATGGCAATTAGGCGCAGGTTCGAAACAGGCCACAATCCAGCAACGTTTCCCTGTAGTTGTTTTGATGGCGGCTTCAATGCTCGCAGGCGAGCAGATTACCTGCAATGGCTGAGGAGAGCCGAAGCCGTTCCCCTCTCCATTCAAATTGCAGCGCAAACCTTCCATACCAAACGCAATGACCATGTCGGGGAGCCAAATGAGCCTTTCAAGGCGGAGAGAATTTGCATCAGGCAAGACATTAAGACTGTAGTTAATGATAGTACCGGGAGCCATGTGGGCTGCACCGGCGAGGGCCATCGGGAAGTGGTCTGAGTGCCACGTTCCCGGATGGCCTTTAATCAGCCGCATCCGGCGTGGTGCTATCGTTGTGCACCTGTGCAGTACATTGCTGTAGCAGAGCTTCATCGGGAATGCTGTGTAGAGGGCCCTGGGTGAGGGTGCTCATGCTCTCAATTCCAAAATTTGCCAACAGATCAGCAATTTTATTGTTTTCTCTTTTGGTATGACTGAAAGAGATAGCTCTATGCTGCATTAACCAATCACTTAAACGCTTGATTCTAGCCTCCAGACGCCAACTATGGGCAACTTTCTCCGGAGTGGAGCCCCATAGGAGTCTTTTGGCCATGTTGATCAAGATTTGGGAGTCTCCTTCAATGATAATGGGAAAGAAATTGTGGAGATGAGTCAGACAAAGACCTTGCCACAGTCCTTCTAATTCAGCCGAATTATTGGAGTCCCATTCAATGGCGCCATAAAAGATGATCTGAGTCTCTCCTTCGTGATTTCGAATGATGCCTCCAAAGCCCGCAGGCCCCGGGTTTCCTTTAGAGGCTCCATCAAAATTTAGCTTGAAAACTCCTTCAGGGGGAGGAGACCAACAAGGGGGGGGAGAGGGGGGATGAAGGACAGAGGGAGAAGGGGTGAAAGGAATGCGGAGGTTCCAGCTTTGCCAAATGGAGATTTCCTTGGGATTGTTAGGAAAGTCATCTTCATTCCATGAATGGAGGGCGAGGGATTCCTGCATATTATTGCAAAAGGAAGTCCATAAATGGTCCAGATTGGAAGCATGATTTTTGAAGATTCGTTTGTTTCTTTCTTTCCATAAAGTCCAGAATACTAAACCTGGAATCAGCGACCACATAGCATTGAGGATGGGAGAGAGGAAAGGGCGGGAGGGCCATCTACGGAGAATGTTGGTGATGTCTCCCAAGGGTTTGGCTTTCTGACACCTGAAGCTGCATTTCTCCCAAAAGGTATTAGCTAAGGGGCAAAGCAATAAAAGGTGTTGGATGGTTTCCTCAGACTGAAAGCAGTTGGGACATTGGGAGGGGCCGAAGAAACCTCGTTTAGCAAGATTATCCCAGGTGAGAATTCTTTTGTGACTGAGAAGCCAAAGAAAAGTGGAGACTTTAGGCCAATTGAGATTGTTCCAAATATTAATCCAGAGAGGATCACTCGGGAGAGGTTTGGGATGCAGAATGGTGTAGGCTTCTTTTGTGGAGAACATGCCTTTGGTGGTATTGCCCCATCTTATAATGTCGGGCTCATCTGCACTTCTGATTTGTCTTTTGCAAAGTTCAGCATTGAGAGCTTCTAAGTCAGGGCCGCTAGCTTGAGGCGCAATAGCTTGAGGAGCCTTCCACTGTCTGAATCCATTACTGTTGGTGTCTTGCCATTGATGGCAGACCCGGATGTCTTGTACATTGCTGTTGTCCTCTATATTGATGTCAGGGAATGTCTCAATAAGAGTAGGATTTTGCTGCCATGAATCCTGCCAAAATCTTGCTGAAACACCATTGCGGATTTCCCAAAAGCTATGTTGTTGTATGAGAAGATGATGCTGTTTAGCTGTGTTCCATATGAGAGAGCCCTGTTGCTGCGGAGTGAATCTGATGAACTCAGCCGTGGGTTTGTTGTTGGCATATTTAGCGTTCCACCATTTGGCCCAAGGAGTGTAGGGTCTGGACGTCCAGTTCCACCAGATGCGAGCAGCCATTACGTCGTTGCTATGTTGAGGATCGCGTAGGTTCAGACCGCCTGCATCTTTGGGTGTGCAGACCAAATCCCATCTGACTAAGGCCCATTTTTTATTTTTGCTAGATGAGCCCCAAAGGAAGTTGCGTTGCAAAGATTTGATTTGTTTGAGGACCCACTTGGGCGCTGCTAGAACGGAAAAAAGATACATGGGCATTGACTGAAGCACGGATTTGATAAGGACAAGTCTACTGGCCAGATTTAGAGCTCTAAAAGTCCAAGAGGTGAGTCTTTTCTCCAAATTATCAAGAAGCTTGGTCCAGGAGGAGTTCCGGATGGAGGAATCGACCAGGGGAGCACCAAGATATTTGTCCGGAAGATATGCAATAGAGAAACCAAGGATGCGAACAATGTTGGCTTGGGTGAGAGGGGGGGTGTTGAAGAAGAAGATCTGGGATTTGGTGTTATTGATGGTCAGACCCGAGGCTGCGGAAAAGAGACGAAGAATGGCTTTGAAGGCTCGAGCTTCCTGCACAGAGGGATGGCCAAAGAGCATGTTGTCATCCATGAATTGCTGATGAGTGGTGACAGGGGCTCCATGAAGAGAGATACCCCGTAAGTGCTGGGAATGGACCTCCTTACTGATTAAGCGGCCAAGTCCTTCGGTCATGAGCACGAAGAGAAAAGGGGAGAGAGGATCCCCTTGTCTAATGCCTCTTGAAGGATGAAAAGGAGGAGAGGGAACACCATTGACAAGAAGAGAAAAGGAGGTAGAGGTGACGAGGCTCATTACCCATCTAATCCACATTTGATCAAAACCAAAGGCATTTAAGGTATGATGGATGTAATTCCAATTCAACTTATCAAAGGCTTTGGAGAGATCGAGCTTGAGAAGCATACCTGGTTTTCTCCAAATCTTCAACGAGTGCATGATTTCATGGGTTAGGATGATTCCATCCAGAATTTGGCGTCCTTCCACATAGCCTGTCTGCTCTGGCGAGATTAGAAGAGGGAGGAGCGGTTTGAGACGATTGGAAATAACTTTGGAGATGATTTTGTATATGACATTACAAAGAGCTATGGGTCTGAACTTGTCCGGAGTGTTGGGCTGATCTTCTTTGGGAACCAACGCAATGAAGGTGGAATTGAGAGAGGGGAGAAGCCAATGCGTAGCTCTGGATTCTTCTACAAGTTGCCAAACCTCAGTTTTGATAAGATCCCAGAATTGGTGGAAGAAGTTAGAGGTAAAGCCATCAGGGCCTGGAGCTTTCCCATCTTTGAACTGCGCTACCGCTTCATCCACTTCTTGAGGTGAGACAGGTCTGAGCAGCATTTTGTTGTGCTCCTCAGTGATCAGCTTGGGGATGTTCTGAGGGACTTGATGGATATCATGTTGTCGATTTATTTGAGGCTCTTGGTGAATGCCTTTGAAATAATCAACCAGCTCCTGTTGCATTTCTTCATGCGTTTCCTTCCTTTCCCCCTGCGGACTGAGAATGTGATTGATTCTGTTCTGCATCCTGCGCTGCACAGTGGAGGCATGAAAGAACTTGGTATTTTTTTCTCCCTCTTTTAACCATCGGACTCTGGATTTCTGTCGCCAGAGTATTTCTTCCTGTTTGTATCTCTCATCCAGCTGGATTTGAAGGGTCTTTTCCTTCTCTGCTAGCATCTCCGTCCGGCCTTGAGTTATGATGTCCTGTTGCAGTTCTTGCATGCTTTGCTCGAGGACTTTCTTTTCCTTGAAAATATTACCAAAGACAGTAAGATTCCAATGTTTGATATGGTGTTTTATGTATTTGAGCTTCTGCTAAAACTGATACATTTTGGATCCCTTAGGTGGCTGAAAGTGTCTCCAGGCTGTCTGAACCATTTCTTTGAAGGAGGGATGAGCTAGCCAAAAGGCTTCGAACCGGAATGGTCTTCTTAAATGAGACCCTAGATCCTGCCATTGGAGTAGGATAGGCCAGTGATCCGATCCAGCATAGGGCAAGATGGAGCTTGTAATGTCTCCGCCTATGTGAATTGCATTGTCGGAGAGAAGAAATCGATCAAGCTTGGAGGCGATTTGATGACTTCCGGATCGTTTGTTGTTCCATGTAAAGATACCATTGGAGAAAGGCATATCAATGAGCCAATTGGTGTTGATGAAGCTTTTGAAGTGATTGCTATCCAGGTCTGATCTGGATCTCCCGCCAGTTCTTTCTTCCATTCTCATAATCATATTGAAATCGCCGCCAATCAACCAAAGAGGATGGCACCTGTGAGAATTGAGATGAGAAATGGTGTTTAGGAGCGCGATCTTACTGCTTTGATCTTGAGGGAAATAGACATTAGTCAAATGTCCATGAATATTGGTGCCAATTGGATGGAAGGTGGCTTGTATAAGGTTATGAGCTGCATGGAAATCAGAAAGCTGTATTGAGCTGGTGTCCCAGGCTATTGCTAGGCCCCCGGAAAAGCCTGATGCATCTACAGCGACTGAACTGCTGTTGGGCCAGGCTTTGGAAAGGATGGCGCCCAGCAGATTACTGTTACATTTCGTCTCTTGGAGGAAGAGAATTTGAGGTCTTTCTTTTTGAATCATGGATTTGATCATCCGGTATTTTCCTGGGCCATTAAGCCCTCTTACATTCCATGATATCAATTTCATGGGTAACTAATTTTCAAGAGGTTTGAAGAATCTGGTCAATTTGGGATATCTCCCTGAATCGACCAACATTTCCCCGATCTGCATGGTGCGCAGCCAGTCTGGCTTTCTGCCTCGCTTTTTGCTCTCCTTCAGGACTTTCAAGCTATCCCAATGGCTTCCTGATTGGATCCCCAGTTTTTTATTCTGATGCGCTTTGGAGAGTACAACCTCCAACGTTTCGATTTGGTGAGGAAGGATCTTGTCAAATTCCTTCTTTTTGCAGGCATCCTCCAAGCCGATGAGATCCAGATCTCCCAGATCGAGTCCTTCAGAATCCTCCTCCATTAGGGAGGGTTGCGTGCTTTCCAGAGGCGCTTTGCTGCTCGGAATGGGGCTGGAAGATTTCCCTTCTAGATCTGTAACAATGGGGTTCCAGGACACCTGCTTCGGGGTCGAGAGGGGGTTAGGATTTGAAGGGTTTTCCAAAAGCGGAGAAACTTGAGAAGGTCCAGGGTTAGAGGACTGGATCTGGGGGGGGGGGGGAGGGTTTACAGGAGCAGAGGAGGTAGGGTTTATCGTGGTTTCCTCAGGCAACGGATCAGAGCTTGCAAGGGCAGCAAAGCTATTGCTGGTGGAGGGAGTAGACGAAGGGGGGGTCGGTTTAGAGATGGGCGGGGGGGTTTTCTTGCTATTTCGCCTTCTGGAAGGGACCTTGGTGAACCCTTCTGCATCTTCTTTGTCTCCAGCGTTTTGAGTCTTGTTTTGGGCAACAAGAGGGCAATCTCTGAAGAGATGTCCGTGTGCATGACATCTTCTGCATCGAAACGGTATATGTTCATAGTCCAAAGGTTGGACCCATTCATAATCATCATGAAACAAGCTTACCGCATCTGGAAGGGCTCGATCCAGCTGCATTTGGACACAGATTCTCGCATAAGAGGTGTACCTTCTTAGCTTCGTTTCTTCAGCTATTTTGATGAACTCGCCAAGCCCGCTGCCAATCGCTTGCAGAGATTCCTCATCCCAGTATTCGAGAGGCAGAGAATAGAGCCGGATCCAAACTGGAGCCCAGTTGAAGTTTTCTTGGTCAGGATTGAACCTTTCCACCCAGTTCCTCAGGTATAACCCTGCCGAGTTAAAGAAATAGGGGCCGCCATCCATAACCCGATTTCTGTCCTCAAGGCAGTTGAAGTCCGCTGTAAAGAAGCCCTTTGGACCTAGTTGCAGACTGACATGTCCTTTTGGCTTCCATTTGGATGCGATCCATCCTTGTAGGGCTTTTTCAGTCGGCCATAGCCCCATAAATTTTCCAATGAGAGCATGATCTCTCATGTACTGAATCCTAGCATTGATTCGATGACTGGGCAGATCTATTTTGGGTCTGTCTGGAGCTATTGGTTTGCAGGTTGAAGAGGTAACCTGCGGCGCCTCCTTCTGTGGTTCAGAGTTCGTTTGCTGGGTGCCTTTCTTCTTCTGCGCATCGGCTGAATCTGTCATGTTCAAGTCAGAATCTGTTGTCGTTTTGTGATCTGTGGCAGGGGGAGACTGACCGCCTCCCCCCGTTCCGGTTTCCATTGCGGTGTGCAGTACGAGCGATCAGAGGTGAGCGCTGTCAGTGCTGGCAGAGGTGCATCGAGGACTAGGGTTTCTGCAGGACGAGAGAAGCGAAAACCCTAGCGGAGCTCAAACCCTAGCAGAGCGCTCCATACAACATTCTTATGCATATTATATATTAAACTAAAATATGTTTATATATATATATATATATATATATATTATTTTTTAAATACAATAGTTATAACTCAAACTATACTAAAATTAAAATATAACATAATAATAGTATTTTATTACTATTTATAATAAGTATATATCTCTTACCAAAATCCCAAGGGATTATTAATATTATAAGCCAAAATGACTATTAAAACCAAGGTTCTAATATTATAAACTGAATGAATTAGAGAACCCTAGGGACAAATATTAACAACCTAATAGAGAAAGAACCCCAAGGGATCCATATTAAAAAGAGAGGATATTAGTAAAGCCTAGGAATTAATATTTTAAAGAAAAATTAATGATAAACTCACATGATTATTAATATTATAAACTCAAGAGAACAATAAACTTTAGGGATTGTTAATAATATAAACCTAATGATTTAATAAACTTGGAGGATCAATAAACCCAATGGATTGATATTAAAAACCCAAGAAATAATAAACCCGAGGGATTAATACAAAGAAACCAAGGGTTTATAAACCTAAGGGAAGAAAATTAAACATAAGAGATTAATATTATAAACCTTTAAGTATAAAAAAAATGGTAAGTATAAAACCCTTAGATAAATGCTATAAACCATGAAAACAACATTAATATTTTAAACTCAAGGGATTAAAAAATAGAAGCCATTAAATTTTAATCCAAAGGAATTATTAATATTATAAAGTTAAGGAGCAAATAAACTGAAGCTTTTAATATTATAAACCCAAGAAATTAGTAAACCTAAGGGAAAATTATTATAAACCCAAGGGATCAATATAAATAGTATAAAATAAGAAATTAATAAACCCTAAGAATTCATATTCTAAAGTGAAGAGATTAATAAGCCCTAGCAATTAATATTTTAAACCCAAAACCTAAGAAATTAATAAACTTTAAGAATTAATATTTTAAACTCAAGAGATTTAAAAATCCAAAGGATTACTAATATTATAAACCAAAAGAAGTAATAAACTCAAGGGTTTAATATTATAAACCCAAGGAATTGATGAACCTAAGGGATAAATATTAAAAATTTAAGGGATCAATAAGGCGAAGGGATCAATATTAAAAACATAAGATATTAATAATTCCTACAAATTAATATCTTAAACACAACCGATTGATAAACTCACATGATTATTAATATTATGAACTCAAGGAAATAATATTAAACCTAAGAGATTAATATTACCCTTAGATAAATACTATAAACCATAAAATAAGCGTTGTTGACCATGCGTGATTTAAACATGGAGACAATTGTTGTCACAATTAGTAAACTCAAGGTATTAATAAACCCTATGAATTAATATCTGAAACTCAAAAACTTATGAAATTAATAAACCGTAAAAATAAATATTTTAAATTCAAGATATTAATAAAGCCAAAGGATTATTAATATTATAAACCAAAAGAACTAATAAACCCAAGGGTTTAATATTATAAACCAAAGGAATTGGTGAACCCAAGGGATAAATATTAAAAACCTAAGGGATCAATAAGGCGAAGGGAATAATATTCAAAATACAAGAAATTAATAAACCCTAAGAATTAATATTTTACACTCAAAAACCTAGGAAATTAATAAACCATAAGAATCACTATTTTGAACTCCAAATATTAATCAACCCAACGGACTATTAATATTATAAACCAAAATAACTAATAAACTCAAGGGTTGAATATTATAAGCCAAAGGAATTAATGAACTCAAGAGATAAATAATAAAAACCTAAGGATTGAAAAGGCCAAGGGGTGAATATTAAAAACAAAAGAGATTAATAAACCCTCGGAATAAAGATTTTAAACTCAAAAACCTAAGAAATTAACAAACCCTAATAATGAATATGTTAAATTCAAGAGATTAATAAACTCAAGAGATAATTAATTTATTATAAACCAAAATAAGTGATAAATTGAAGGGTTTAATATTATAAATCAAAGGAATTGGTGAACCGAAGGGATAAATATTAAAAACCTAAGTGATAAATAAGGCCAAGGGAACAATATTTAAAATACAATAAATTAATAAACCCTAATAGTTAATATTTTACACTCAGAAGCCTAGGAAATTAATAAACCATAACAATCAATATTTTAAACTCAAAATATTAATAAACCCAAGGGATTCTTAATATTATAAACCAAAATAACTAATAAACCAAGGGTTAAATATTATAAACCAAAGGAATCGGTGAACCCAAGGGATAAATATAAAAAACCTAAGGGATCAATAAGACCAAGGGGTCAATATTAAAAACAAAAGAGATTAATTAGCCCTAAGAATAAATATTTTAAACTCAAAAACCTAAGAAATTAATAAGCCCTAATCATTAATATTTTGAATTCAAGAGATTATTAATATTATAAACCAAAATAAGTGATAAAACCAAGGGTTTAATATTATAAACCAAGAAACTAATAAATCCTAAGAATTAATATTTTAAACTCAAGAGATTAATAAACCCTAAGAATTAATATTTCAAACTAAGGACATTAATAAACTCAAGGGGTTATTAATATTATAAACCAAAAGAACTAATAAACGCAAGGGTTTAATATTACAAACAAAAGGAATTGATGAACCTAAGGAATAAATATTAAAGAACTAAGGGATCAATAATACCAAGGGATCAATATTAAAAACACAAGAGATTTAATAAATTAATAAACCATAAGAATTAATAAACCCTAAGAAATTAATAGACCCTAAGAATTAATATTTTTAACTAAAGGGATTTTAAAACCCAAGGGATTATTAATATTATAAATAATTGCAGGGAATTGGTGAACTTAAGGGATAAATATTAAAAACCTAAGTGATCGATAAGGCAAATGGATCAATATTAAAAACATAAGAGATTAGTAAAGCGTACAAATTAATGCTTGATTTAAACATTGAGACAATTGTTGTCACAATCCAACGTTGGAAAAAAAATGACCATGGTTGGCGATGGTTGATTTTCATAATGAGAGAATACTTTTCATAATGTGACATTCAACCATGGAAGACCTTGATCGACTACGACTAACGATGATTAGCAATGGTCACCCATGGTTTGATTTTCATATTGAGACAATGTTTTTCATAGTGTGACATTGGACCATGCATTAATATTAAAGTGTATGACTAATATTTAACGCCTATTATTACCAACCCAAAGAATTATAAATTTGAAGGGATTAATAAATCCTAAGAATTAATATTTTAAACTCAAAAACCTAAGAAATTAATAAACCTTAACAATTAATAATGTAAGCTCAAGAGATTAATAAACCGAAGGGATTATAATATTAAAACCAAAATAAATAATAAAACTAAGGGTTTAATATTATAAACCAAAGGAAATGGTGAGCACAAGCAATAAATATTAAAAACTACGGGATCAATAAGGCCAAGGGAATAATATTAAAAACATAAGAGATTAATAAACCTTAGGAATTAATATTTTAAACTCAAAAACCTAAGAAATTAATAAATCATAAGAATAAATATTTTAAACTCAAGAAGTTAATAAACCTAAGGGACTATTAATATTATGAACAAAAAGAACTAATAAACCCGAGGTTTTAATATTATAAACCAAAAGAATCACTCATGGTAAGGGATAAATATTAAAAACCTAAGGGATCAATAAGGCCAATGGATCAATATTAAAAGAAAATGAGATTAACAAACCATAAGAATAAATATTTTAAATTCAAAAACCTAGGAAATTAATATACCCTAATAATTAATATTTTAAATTCAAGAGATTAATAAACCCAAGGGAATATTAATATTATAAGCCAAAATAAATAATAAACACAAGGCTATAATATTATAAATGAAAGGAATTGGTGATCCTAAGGGATAAGCAATAATATTAACATTAAAGGGATATTCAATTTCACCATCATTTCAACCAAAGAAAGAAAATGGAAAGTAACATATATCTTTTGTTGTCTCTACATCGAAAATTTCCACTACAAAAATGGACTTGAAATACTAAATCAAAAATCATTTATCAAAAAGCCTCTTCCAAAACACAACTAGACCGACGACAAAAGGAACACCAATTCAAATCAACAGGATAATGGTCATGATACTTAACACTTTCCAACCAATCCCTTGTTGTTTTACTCCCAGCCTCCCTCATGTGCACATGTAACAAGTATTTTACATTTGTTTTCATTTTATCTAGCACATGAAGATCCTCATCAATAAATGCAGGATGGAAGTCGTGTTTTATATTGAACTTGTTCAGAAGATATGAAAGAGAACTTATCACTCTAGAAATATTTTCCACCACTTGATTATAATAGATGCCATCATTATTATCCATATCTGCATTTGAAAGGAAAAATGACAAAATCAAGATTACTACACACACAAATATATATATATATATATATATATATATATATATATATATATATATATATATAAAACATAACGTCCAATTTTTATTATTGTTAGAACACTTTATCTTAAAAAAGTCATGCTATAAAATAACCTAACACTACATGAAGCAAATGATATAATTTTGTTTTACAAATAAACCTCATTAGAAAACATATTGTACAAATGAAATGAGCGATATTGTACAAGAATTCACAATTTTGTTAAATTTATATTTAAAATTAAATATCAATAATGTTAGTAGTTATATATTTGTATTTAAATTAATGTTAATGTATATATTAATTTTAGTCAAATATTAATATCAAATATAAATATGTTGTCATTGAACCAAAAAAAACCTAAATTTTTTAAACCTAATCTTCAATCAAAATATTTACATCAATGTTTAATGTTGATATTCATATTAATGTATAGACACAATATCTATTTAATATTAATATATAAAATCATTAAAATTGATTAATAGACATAATAATTACCAATATTAATATAGTTAATTTTAGGTATGGTGGAGAAAATTTTCATCACTGTTGGATATCATTCTAAATAATAATATTAATAGCATTTAGCCATAATTTTGTAATTCATGATAGAATATGAATTCACAATATTAATATCAATATGAACAAATTATTAAATTGATTTTTAATGGTTTTCTCATATAACTCCTTGTTTATGTGTGAATGGTTCATTGCAAAAAGAAAAGAACAATAGCCACCTAAAAAGAAGAAGTAAATTGAAGAACATGAAAAACAATGTAAACAACTTTCTCAAATATTACTATGAATATGAGGAATGAAAAACAATGTAAATTTTTTTCTCAAATATTACTATGAACATGATGGATGTATTCATCTCATTAATATATGAAAATCAATATTATATTAAATGTAAATAAAGAGGAAAATAAAAGAAATTCACAAAACATTCTATAAATAGGTCACAATATTATTAGTTGCATGTCATAGGGATATGGACTTCATTATTTATTTTTAAGGATTGGCTCATATAACTGGTTGTATATGTCTGAATGGTTCATTATAAACAAAAGAACAATAATGACTTAAAAAAAGGAAGTGAATTGAAGAACATGAAAAATTATGTAACAACTTTCTCAGATATTACTATGAATATGATAAATGTATTCATTTCATTAATATACGAAAATCATTATTATACTAAATGTAAATAAAGAGGACAATAAAATAAAAAAATAACGCTCTATGTAACAATAATATTAGTGACACTTCATAGTGATATGGAATTCAAACTTTACTTTTAATGATTGACTCATATAACTGGTTGTTTATCATTGAATGGTTGATTGTAAACAATGGAAAAATGACCACTTAAAAAAATGGAATTAAATTGAACAACATGAGATACGATGTAAGAAAATTTATGAAATATTACTATGAATATGATGAATGTATTCATCTCAGTAATATATAAAAATCATTATTATATTAAAAGTAAATAAAGAGGACAATAAAATAAATTCAAAAAACATTATATAAATATCTAAAAGTATTAATAGTTTCATTTCATAGTGATATGGACTTCATTCGCTCCTCTTCTTTCTCCCTAACTATAAAATATGTGGTATGTTTCATCATGGCATAATGCTAGAAAGAGAAACACGGTGCAATGTGTAAACTATCTACTGATTTCACTCTTGATATGGTTGTGAAGGGTAGGCCTTGCTGCTCTTTATTCTCGATATCAATTGATGCTTGTTCTAAAATAAATCCTTCTGATTTGTTCGATTTCAAATTTGAGTCCTTTGGGGTCATGCATCGTAAAAATAGCACCGATGGTTTATCGCGCGTACCATCCAAATATTCTGGGGAAGTGCGCCCTTGTTCTCCGCGAGTTTATTCCTCGGAAAAAAATAAAAAAATAAAAAAATAAAAAAATAAAAAAATAAAAAAATAATAAATAATAAATAAAAATAAATAAAATAAAATAAAATAAAAAAAATCCTTGTGATTTGTCGATTGTCAGAGCCCATGTCATATTTAAAGGAATTTGTTTTTGATTTCCTCTTATCACTGGTGTGATAGGTACAATTTTTGGATTTCCTACATAAAATGGAACACCAACATACTTATCAAAAAAAACAATTGTGAACATTGGAAGCTCAGGTGGCTTAGAGACAAGAATATAAAATATATCATTCACATAACCAAGTGCACCATTCACCAAACCAGCTTCGACCCACAAATTACGTCAACATAACACGTTGGCCACGACACAACAAAACTTCACGGTCCAATTGATCATCATCAACACCACTGATTTCTGAACGCCTTGAATTTTTAGCAATAAATTGTGCAATTGGAGAATTTAATGATTTTAACATATGCCTATTATGGAATAACACCAAATTATTTGTTGGGAACATGTGAAATACTACATTAAATAAATCCCTTTCTCTAGGATGCAACCTCATATCAGCCAGCGACATAAGAAACTCCCAATCTTCAATAACAAGTTCTGCATTTCTTATGTTATTAAGGACTCTACAAAAACAAGATTGCTTCTCATTATTCCCTTGTTGGTGAAATATTGTGTCAAAAGTGACAACAATGTCGAATTTTTTCCACAAGAATTTCCTATTGTATTACCTACATACAAAGGCTTATCTCTCACAGGAGGTAGTTGGCTAAGGTCACCCACAACGATGATGGATCTCCCACCAAAAGTACAATTCTTTCTCTGAGGAAATGCTTCTCGTAATCAAGCATATATTTGCATGAATAACCTTGATCCTAGAAAGCTCATTTCATCAATCAATATATATCAAATATTCCTCATTTCTTCTTGTAATATTTCTATTGATTTCCCCCATAGTGGCTTCATATATTTAATTGTAATTTTTAGAGTCGATTGGATTGTTTTTGCATGTATATTAAAAGTAGCTATTCCTTTTGGGGAAAGAAGAAGCAAAGGAAATCTTCCATTACTTGACAAATTAGAAACAAATTAAAAAATACAATCGATAAGAAAAGACTTGCCAGTGCCTGCAGTGCCCTGAAAAATCATAAGAAGAGATTCACGAATCTCATATTCAGCAAAATGCCTTAAAACAATTTCAAAAAATAGTCATTTTTTTCTACCAATGAATCTGGAGATGCAAATATTCTATTTGAAAGCTCAAGAATATCGCCCCTTGACTCCCCATTCCTTATAAAATTAATAGCTTCTGCAACCACATCATTAGAAATAGTTGTGCTTTTCTAGTCAAAGGATATATCAAAATCCCTTCAACCAAGGGTGTGAATATCAGAAAAATTCACATTATTTGGTGAAACCAAGTGAGAGAAAAGCTTCCATTCTTTAAAATCATCTTCAAGATTCATTTCTTGGTTAGCAAAATCACCATCTTCTTAATATTCAATATTTTCAACAATTTATGGATTTCGATCAACATTCCATGCTCGATATTGGAAATTCCTCCAATTTTAAATAGTAATTTCATTTTAAAGCCCAATTTCCACAGAAATGTCATAATATGGCTTATACAAGAGAAATTGTGTCCAAAAAAAAGTTTCAAACTCATCTAAACCCTTACCAGGAATAGAATAAAACCTTGGAAAAACCCAAGCAATAACATTAACATATCTAGGCTTCCAGGGATCTCTTTTACGCTAGTTATCAAATATCCAAGATCTTGTTGTTTCTATCAAGATAGATGTCCAAGGAAAAAATGTCTCTTCTCATAATGTGGAATGAAAGTATTCTCATATGAAAATTGCATGATATCCCTTGATATTTTTCTGAAAAACATTCTTGAAAAATTTAAGGAAACAAATTTTTGGCTACAAACAACAAGAGGTAGCTTAAGCAACATATGGCATGTTTCTTCTGCTCCAATGTCACGGTCAATAATTGTTTATAAAAGAAACCTTCTGTAAGCACACAAAGCATGATCCTCAGAGGCAATAGAATTTGAAATTATAGTTAACATATCATGATAACTTTCAGACCTTTTTTCTTCTTTTGATGCATACTTATCAATATCCTTTAGGATAGCATACCGAGAAAGCACTGGTTGGCAATCAACATTTGCACACCACATTAGGTCAATGTTATGTACATTGACCCTAGCATCATTTCTTGTCGGGTCATATTTTTTTCTTCCTTGATCATCTATGAATAATCCTGATTCCTCAGAAAGATCCCATGGAGCATTGTACCGACATTTGAGAATAGTGCCCTTTTTGCACAAACAAGAATCTACACTACACTTTGTGTGCCTTTGGACATGGTTTAACAATTATTCATAAACATTATCAGGATTGCAAGAGAAAATTGTATTAGTATTCAATAAGAAAGGGTCATCATTGAGGCTTCTTGGAACCATTATGTTTCGACGATGTATGTCACATTGATTCCATGCAGTTACATAATTGTCAAAGAATATCTTTGCAATTTGTACATCAGAAGCATTTGAATAATCAAGTCTTTCCATGTCAGGAGCACCTTGAAACCATAAGAAACCATGGATATGTGTTGAACCTCTATGCTGCCACTCATATCTAAAGAAAATGAATATACAGTTACTAAAAAAATATAAATAGAACCATAACAAAAAATTGACAATGAATAGAAAATAAATTCAACAACACAAACCTGTACTAGAAGTATTTCGCTTTATGATATTTTTGGATAAATTACTCTCGAAATATATTGAATCTATGGTGCATAAATGTGGCAATGATATGAAGGTGTTGGATAACATTATCAATTCTCATATGATTCTCATTTAAAGAATCAAAATTTGAATGTATAGGCATGACGTTAAGCAACTCTGGCCACATTGTGCCAGCTGCACTCAAAGTAAAAAAAAAATATGCACATCCCAACTGAGTAATCATGTCACTCAATTCAGATAAAAATTTAGTCCAGTATGCCCTTGAACCTCTCAAAGAAGAACCAAACCGCATAAGATTCTCAGCCATCATATTATCTGATAAATCAGAAATTTGGTGACGCAAGTCTTCAATTGTTGCCAGTGAGTTATCATGTAAATGTTTCTTCAAAAAAACTGCAGTAGTTTCGTAGCTCCGATGTTTCATTATCATGTTCAAATAGGTAATATATAAAGCGAGGATAGCTTCCAAACCTCTGATCATAGTATCTAAGAAGATGCAATGCATACTCATGAAGTTCAACACTAGAAATATGTGGTTGCAACCAATCAGCGTCACCAGTGGGGAACAATATGGGGAATGCCATATCTAATAATCCCTCAGTATTATATCCGTTCACTAGAGAGGTTCCAATATTGAGCAAATCCATTTCTTGAACATGTGAAGAATCAACATTATCAAGAAATTCTCTAATTTCTTTGACTTCTCTTCGTCCATTAGGTAGGCAAGAAACAAAAGAAGAAGGATGAGATGGAAAATTATCAACAGGTAATCCTTCATTATTAGTTGCATTGATCTCAGATTCTTCAATATCACGATCAAAAAATTTAAGCTTCGATGAGATATCTTTTGATCTTTCTGGAAGAGCATTCATTGAATCATAGTCAATTACAACATCTCAATAATATCAAACATGCACAATTTTGAAAAGCAATGCAACCATAACTCGAGATATTTTGACATAACATTCATAATATTTAGACTGAGCAGGATGTCTCCTCACAATTGGAAAGTTAAGATCTTGAACATGTCTAGGACGATTTTGTGCAATCAAGGAAATATCTTGAGGAAAGCTAATTGTGTGACTGCTATACTTATATTTTCCACCTCGAGCATGTGTCACTTGCAAAATAGGATTCACACATGCTATTAGCATCTCTTCAACTTGAGTAAGAACTCCTAAAATGTGAGGTTTCTCTCCAGGATCCATGTTATTATATCCAGAGAAACTATTGGAACCTCTTTCATTCTTACATCGTCTGCAAATATGTCCGTCGAAATCTCTCAAAACCTGGATTTCCGGATATGATTCTTGGCATATGAGGCACATTTGGACAACTGACAAACTATCTATATTTTCTCGAAATATTTTATGCACTGCAATCATGTTTTCATCAAAATGAATATGATCTATATTGGTCGGACCATGTGGAGAATAATGTGGAAGTGTAAAATTTCTTCTAAAATTTACTTGATTTTCAGCACCATGAGATTCCATTCCCAAATTTGAAACATGTGGAATGGATCTATGATAGGCCCTTTCCAAATTTATGGTCTGCATTTCTAGAACCTAAGAGGATGATAAGGGCCCACTCCACCCTATTATATATTGCAATGCAATCTACGTCTCTGAAACCACACACATCATCTAGTGCCACATGCAACCTATTGTCAGCAGCATTCTTAAGAACAAGCAGCCCCATATTGCTAAACAATGAAAACAACCAAAGCATTGTAAATAATTTCTATAGATAAATGAAATATAATTTTATAACCATATACCCATCCTATGTTTTTCCATACATAGCAATAAAATAAAGTGAAGAATATACACAAAGATACCTGAGCAAGATGACAAACCACAAAGAAATAAAAAAATGAGGCCACCAAGACTAACCACAATTACGATAATTTCCATGCTCTAGTGATTAATTTAATACCATAACAAATTGGTTGGTTTGCACGGGTTATGTGATATACTCAATGTATGACCACAATACACAACGTTACCCAATATGTTGTTTTCCTGGGTTGGAATTTGATGGCCATTTTATCCGTAAAACATGTTTAAAATTTTTGAATGACGGCGTCTTATGATGTTCCTCTCCATTCATTCCATATAGATTGTATTGTGTGTACATTGTATATATTATTTTTATCTAAATATTTAAATGGAAAAATTCGTAATTAAAACTTTATATATTTCTTGGATTCGAAGAAGCACTATCATTTGACAAAACTCACCCTATATCATTTAAAAATTTATTGCATTTTATTACCACTTTCTTTATTTGGTTGATTATTATGGATCTACATTGGATCCCATGTGCTATTTATTAATCCAATCCTCGAATATTCACATATTCTTGAAGATGATATACTCATTAATACTTGTTTATCATGATTAATAATTTATCCATAAGGTTTTCCCTCACTTTTACCTATTCATTAGATCTGATTCCATATTTTTTTGAACTCTAAGATATCCCATTTATTTCATATTTTTCCACTTCATTCAGAGTCATTTATGGTCAAATGTCAGTTGTGATTTTTTAGAGTTTTTAGCAAGAAAAAAATTGAAAAAAAATACGATAAATCTTAATTTTTGTTATTTAAACTGGTTTTTTATTGTATATATGGATTCAACACCCTGAAAAAACCCTATAACACTTCTATTGTGCAGAAATTACCCATGACACTTATAATTTCAATAAATTCTTACCTAATTTAAAAAAGATTATACCAAATAAATTTAAAAAAAAAACAACAAGCTTTCAAAAAAATTACATAAAAAACAACCCGATTATCAACTGGACCAGAGGATTCGTTTGGACGAATTGGAAAATTACTCCACACAAAATCGGATGCGAGTGCTCGCTCAAACTATATTACAACTTACAAGTCCGAGAATCGTGCGTAGGTGACACTGTAGCGGGCCCAAATGGAATAGGGTTAGGTGGCGGTGTCAGGCTAAGATAGGGTATTAAAATAGAAATTTAAGTCATGGGAGCATACAAAAAAGAGAAAAATGAATTTTACAATGGAATTAATCAAGGATTAGATTGGGTTATTACTCAGACAAATTGACAGTGACCGTGAGATAGTTGAAGCCTAGCAATGGATTAAAAAATTGGAGTCTGAAAAAAAGGAGATTATACACATCCAGGAGAAGACCTGGAGACTAAAGAGTAGAGACATATGGATGATAGAAGGAGATGAAAACACAAATTATTTTCACACATATGAAAATGGGAGGAAGGTTCAGAATTCCATATGGAAAATATCACATGAAGGAAACAAGTATAACACGACAGAAAAAAATCCAACAGGAGGCAATTAGATATTTTGAGAATTTCTTTGAGGAGAGGGAAGGATCATATATTGCAGACCAAATATGGGTTGTGCAGGAATATCCTATTATGTTCAATGCTTAGGATAATGGAATTTTAAACAAGGAAGCTACTATGGAGGAGGTAGACAATATCCTAAAGATGTTTCAATCAGATAAGTGTATTGGGCCGTCTGGATGGACCCGAGACTTATTTTTACATTTCTCTAATTTGTTTCTTCGGGATCTGACAAACATGGTTGAGGAGATCATAAAAAAGGGTTAGATAATAGGGTCCATTAACTACACCTTCCTGACACTCATACCAAAGAAGAAAGGAGCTTTAACCTTCGATTATTTCCAACCGATTTCACTATGTAACACACTCTATAAAAAAAAAAAAAGCTTATTGTGGAGCATATCAAATGTTTATTAGAAATACACATAACAAAAGAACAATCTGGATTTTTAAATAATAGGCTTATTCATGATGCGGTGGTGACTGTTTAGGATGTGATGCACTTGATACATAGTAAGAAGACTCAGGCGATCATTATGAAAGTAGATCTTAGTAAAGCATATGACCACGTTGACTGGGCTTACTTAAGGATGATTCTACATAGGGTTGGGATTCACATAGATGTGGTTGAGTGGATCATGGGTTGTGTCTGCAACTCAGCGATGGCCATTATTATCAATGGATCGACCTCTCATTTCTTCAAGACCAGGAGAGGATTGAGATAGCATTGTGCACTATCACCTTTACTCTTTCTACTGATCATGGATTTACTCAGTAGAAAGATATCTGAGGCTAACGCATTCGGTATTTTTAAAGGTATTAAAATCACTCACAACCAGGATGTAACTCACAGCATATTCGTGGAACAGCCTATTCATGGATGACGTGGTATTATGTGGCTTATGGATTAGAGATTATCGGGATACTCTCTCTCACATATTCCAACATTTTTGCAATGCATTGGGGATGATTTCCAATGAACTAAAATCATGCATATACTTCTCAAAAGGAGATCCTATATTTATTGCGGATATCTGTGATATTTTAAAATTCCAGAGGAAACCACTTTCTGAGGGGATGATTTATTTTGGCTTCCATTTAAAGTGAGCACAGTATCGATCATCTGATTGGAAATGGATCATAGAAAAATTACAAAAATAGATCAGAGGGTGGTAACATAAAT
The DNA here is from genome assembly GCA_034641835.2 of Pinus albicaulis. NCBI lineage: Eukaryota > Viridiplantae > Streptophyta > Pinopsida > Pinales > Pinaceae > Pinus > Pinus albicaulis. Next base: position 252,948,742 of record CM076584.1, on the reverse strand, counting down.
GTTTATCAAAAGGTGGGAAGTGGATTCTCATTAAGGTAGTTTAACAACAGATCACTATATTTTGGGCTCATCTATTTCTGATTCTATCCTCCATCATCGATAGGATCAACATATCAGTGACTAATTTCTTATGGGATGGTATGAAAGGTGAAAAGAAGTATCACCTTGCCCGTTGGGACCTCCTATCCATTCCAAAGGATTGGGGGTGCTTAGGAATATTAAACATTGACATATTTGGGAGATCTCTACTGATGAAATATTGACAAGAGTGCCGACAGAGGTTCACTTATTTGGAGAAGCTTTAAAAAAATATGGCCTGTATTCCAAAAACATATAAAGTGGAATTTTGAGAATAGGCAGAGAATATTGATTAGCGAGAGGAAAATTATAGGATTTCTGATGGACATTTGCCTTGGGGAGCAAGTTTTACAATGTCTTCATGGGAGAGGGATCTTTTATTTTGCACAGATCATCAACTATTGGCAGGACGACATCCTGAAATGGCAACAGATGAAGACATGGGATTACAGGGTCAATTGGAAAATGAGTGGAAGATTTATTTCGAAGAAGTAATAGGCATGGGATGGAACAGAAAATATGAAGGAGACAAGATTATCTGGGGAGGCAGTTTACAAAAAGGAAATATAGTTATAAATAATAAAAAAATATGTGGCAAACATGGAAATTATTCTTTTTTGAAACAGTAAGTGCTGGTTTTATTCTATTTGGAAGGTAAAGATGTAGATTAAAATAATAATTTTCATGTGGTGTGTGTGGAAGGAGAAAAACTTAACTTGGAGGAATCTTATGAAAAGAGTCAGGATTGGCTCGAAACTTTTATTTCTTTGCATGAAGGATGATGAGGGTAACAAGCATATGTTCTACAACTGTGTTTTTTCCACTGAGATCAGAGCTATTTTATGCAGACATTTCAACTTTCTAGATTTAGAATATTACACATCTAAAGATTGTACCAAATGGTGGCTAGACAAAGGTAAAGGTTTTATAATCATTTCCCTAATGTATCACTGGTATATATGAAAGATAAGGAATAAAAAAATCTTTTAGGATATAGTCATTACTCCAACATGGATTGCATCTCATATTATTAATATCTTGGATGGCATGGAAATCAAACAAAAACCACCCAAATATCTATCGATCAGGATGCTACCACATGATATAAACTATCATGTGGGGCTATTTGATGGAGCAACACAAAATGGATGATGTGGATGTGGCACTTGGTTGATGATATCCCCAACATGTCATTATAAGCTACACTGGTATGGGGGCTTTGGCTCGAATACCAGGGTAGAGACATTGGCACTTTGGGGCCTACTTTGGTTTACCAAACATTTATACATGGATACCATTTGGATCTTTTGATATTCCAAAGTACTAATTGAATACCTCAATTACAGGAACCGGATGGCACCCATACATTTACCATCATGGATATAAAGCATCTCAGAATTTTCCAGCACTTTCTCGAGCATTACATTCACACATATTTGTAGAGATAAAAACTTAACTTCTGATAGGTTATCCAAAAAGGGTCTGATTGGTACCTTTGGGGAAATCCAATATGAAAATTTTAAATCTGAAGGGATAGGAGCTTGAGGGATGGTCAGATTCTACTAAATATGTGTTGGAAAATGAATAGGATCTTAGAACAATAGTATCAGATTTCATTACGGGGAGGACTGATAATACTGCCACATATGTGAAGGTTTTTTCATTTGGAGATTTTTGTATATAAGAATTTGTACTATGTATAGGGGAGGTTCACCATGGAAGTGGCCCATAAAATACACAGGGAGGTGAAGACAAAGTATATGAAAAGAGATAGGTTGATTGAAGCACAGCATAACCAGAGGACGAGTAATGGAACAACAGAGAATTACTATAAGATGGGGTTCAATTTTTGTTATATATATGAGAAAATGCAATTGTAATGGAAAAATAGAAGAATCTCTATTTTTTGACTTTCAAGTATGTATAAATTTCAGAAACTATATGGAACATTTTTTATCTCTTGTGTTGGTACATAATATATACCAAGCGTTTTTCATACTGAAAAGGGGTATTAATGACATTTTCCAACAAAATTAAATCTTCTAAATTATGTTTCCCGCATACCATAAGGTCTATTTCAACTTACGGTATGGTGCATTGGTTGACATTGTATTTCCTACTCAGGGTTGGTATAAATTGATTAACATTACATAATAAGCCCACAGTCGAATGTATGAAAAGTAAAATTAAAGTATTTTCAAAAAATAAATTAAATATTTTTTAATGTTAACTTTATATAGCAATCTAATTTATATTTAAATATAAAAATATTGATGGTTAAAGGAGTTATTCAAAACCACACTCAAATCTATGAAAAATAAAATTAAAATATTTTCAAAAAATAATTTGTTTTTTTTAATGTTAATTTTATATAGCAATATAATTTATATTTAAATATAAACTTATTTGATGGATAAAGGAATTATCCAAAAAATTATATTTTGTCTAATGTAGAAATAAAAAGTAAGAACAGTATTTATAAATAGTATCATTATTACTTTAAATAATATTTATTGAGAAGGATTATAACTATGCAATGAAAAAATATTATGACTTTCCGTGATAAGGATGCGAGAGTTTGGTATTTTTTTTTCGTTTATTTACTCCTTTGCAAAGGATTTCTATATTCAGGTTTTAGTTTGGTAATGTGGATATTTTATCATATCAATTCACTAAAAAACAAATATTAAGAAAGATGTAGTTATAAAATAGAAAGTTGAATTAAATGAATGAATCACCATATACAAAATAAATTAATCAACTAAATATCTAAAAGATAGTGATACATACAAATAGGTCAAATGGATAAAGAATCCATAGTCTCCAGTATATCATGCTTTAGATTTTCAAGATAGACAACAAGAAATTCAAAGAAAATAAAAATGATGATGATGTGATGAAAAGAACCACCATCACTTCCTACATGGAAAATAGCATAGAATTTTTAGGTCGGTAGGCCTTTCTTTTGAATCAATGAATTTTATTTCGTAGTCTACCATTTTTTTATGACAATGACATATATCCAATTACAATTCGATAGACATTTCATATAACTCAGACATATGTCTAACTATAATTTCGTAGATTATTCACCCTCTTCGTGTAACTAGAGTTCCGCAGATTATTTACCCTCTTCCTGTAGTGACAGTTCGAAAGATATTTAGTCATCTTCGTGTTACAGTTGTCACACTTTCGGAAAGTATGTCTCCAATTTGCAAGACTTGCGAGATTTCTGTAGATATTATGTCATCTTCTTGTTATGGTTGCCACACTTGCGAGAAGGATTTTCTCCAATTTTTAGGGCTTTCAAGCCTTCATGAGTATTAGCTAAGCAAGGTAAGCCATGAATTTCCATTCGAAGATCTTAGATGAGTAGGGTAATGGTCTCAAACAAGCCATGAATTTCCACTTGAATATTCACCATTACTCGCCAGAGTTTCCAAGACATCCCTAATGTTTTACCAAGATTCTAAAACTAGATACCAATTCTGAGTTCCCTCTCACCGTTTGTGGAAAATGAGCAAGAGAATGCATCATGGTCATGGATTTGGCGATGAGTTGTTTGACCAAAATTATTTTTGAGAGTCCTTTATCACTTAAAATTTGATTTGTTTGAACTTTTAGGATGAGCACCACAGTTATTCAACTCTGGTTTTTTCAGTGACTCCTTTTTTGCTTTATTATGCACTTATAATTGAACAGAGGATGCCAATTTATTTGTTTGATCAGTCCAATGGAACTAGCTTGTGCAACAAATTTACAATATCTCGATGCAATCTTAGAACAAGATAGATGTACTACCACGTGACAAACAATACATCATTAAATTGAAGAAATTGAAATTGGCAGAAGATCAATGGACTGCGGTGACAGAGAAGACTTCAAGCACACATTACATTTCAAATTTTAAACTTCTGCGATTAATGATTTGTAGAGTGTCTTCCTGATCCATCGCATCAATTTATTCATTTTTACCGACATTTCGAACCTGCTACTAAGGTTAATTATCAAGGTGGAGATGTGAGGAAGAGAGATCTCAAGAAATGGAATGAGGAATAAATAGGGGTAGGGAGGAAAAAAGAATTGACATGTTTCAAAAATTATTGAGTTATTTACTTTTAGCAAATTCTGATATATTTGAATTTTAAATTAAATTAGGTATTAATTTCACAATTTAAATTAGTTAAGTATTTATTTTATTTTATGTATTGATTAGGTATTTATTAATAGTAAACTAAAAGAAAAAAATTCTCTATATTTTATTAGAAGGATAGGTTAATAAAAAGGGTCTTATGAAATTGTTGTAAGTTAATATGCAAAAATAAATTAATGCTAGAATTAAAGACACTAATTAAGTAATAATATTTAAATGGATTATGTTGTAATTATAAATTTTAATGTGTAGATATAATTAGTTCATTTATGTATGATATTATAAAATTGTGATACGTTAATTTATTAAAAAATATATATTAATGTTGGATTATAAAGACTCATTAAATAATAAAGTTTAAATGAATTATGTTATATTTATAAATTTTAATGTGTAGGTAATGTTGAGATGAGAAAATTAATTGTACTATATTACTACGATTATTAATTTTTCAATATGTAAAACTAATTGATTAATTCATTAAGGGAGAGAAGGTTGTCTGTGATAACTAGACTCTTAGTTCCCCAAATTGTAAGCCCTCGGGGTCCTCATTTTTTTTTTTAACTTTCACATCTTTGGTTGTTGCTCTTACTGCAGTTTTCATTGACATTTGGTGAAGAGAAATATTTTTCCATTTCAAAATAACATGGAAAATAGTTACAACCCCCACCAACACAATGATTATCCATGCCAACATGAATAAGCTAGAATCATAAAAAAACATTGATTGTGAGAACTCGGGAACTCTCACAAACACCTTAGTTTTCCGTTCAAGGAAAAGAGCTATGTGCATATGCTTTCAAACTATTAAAGTAACTGTTCTCTCTCCTTTAATTCTGAGGTTGAGTAGAATACTATTATTTTAAAAAGGGATATTGGGTAAGTTACAAATTGAGGAGAGATTGTATTACACATCTCCATTATACTGGATTTTTTCAAAATGTTTCACTTCTAGAGTTCACAACATCCTCCCCTCAAGAAATGCCTTCTTAGATATCAGATTGCAGAGACCCTTCTTACCTGAACATTGTAACACAATTTAAAATGGTGAACTCATTTTCTGTCATCTTCGACTATTGATGGAAGACTCAAGAACGATTTAGGGATGAGATTATTATTGTTATTTTTATGAATTTCATTGACTTGGGATCTAGACTAGGTCATGTGTTTCTTAAGTTGTAAATCCACAGTTATATTATCGTTTTCACATTATATTCTCGCTTCTAACAAGAATATTTTATACCAATTTCCACCTTGTAATTTTTCTTTGAGACATATGCTTTGGAACAAAAATAAGACTTTCCATTACTAGTGGATGAGTGCTATATATAAACCCCTTGAAATTCCTCCATATTTCGATGATATATAACTGCTCTTGGCAGAGTGCATGAGCCTTAGACATATATGTATAAAGTTGCAGGGCCTTTATTTTCGACAATAAATATTTCTTTTTCCAATTGAAGAAAACATACTACCTTCATTAATTAAAAGGAGGGAGTTATATATTTTTGTTAGAATTTAGTTCTTTGATTCCTTATTTCATTTTGTAGTAATGGCATAAAAGAAACAGATATGCCAACATATAGTCACGTGCAGTAAAAAAAAAGGAGGGAGTTATATATATCTGTTATAATTTAGTTTTTAAAGTGCATATTTCATTGTGTAGTCATGGCATAAAAGAAACAGATCTATCAACAAATAGTCATCTATGGAAAAAATATAGACAAAAATTTCCAAGTACCTTAGCATGGCATAAATTCAAAATAAAAATTCCATATGCCTAGAAGAAGCTCAACAGATGGTGTCTATGAGAAAAAAATGGAAAAGAACAACCCAATTAGTGCAAAAACAATATGGTTTCTTTGATCACCGAGTCAATGAAGAAATCAAAGAAAATCATAAATCATATGAGGCTAAAAAGAGATCCCACTTTTAGAAATAGAATATATATCCATCAATAAATAGATGCATAATGTTGTATTATATATAATTTCATTAAACACCTTTATAAGCACTGAATGATCTCAAATTCTCAAATAGCAAGGGATATTTGCATGAATTCTGTTAGGGTACCGTGATTTAGCAGATTGGTAGAACAAATGCATAGGGTAACATCAGACCAGTCTTTGGAGTGCTAGGACCTAGCCTTCCTAGACTCAGAGAGGGCTCTCTCTATTGTATGTAAAGGATGTGAACTTGCTTGCTTCTAGGGTTTGGATTTTAGGCTAGTTGTTAAGTGTAGGGTTTGTTGTTTGTTTTGGTTGGGTAAGATGTTTAAGTGGAATAGGTGGAGTGAGAGGTCTTCAAATCATTGGACTATGGATTCTATGAAATTCATGGATATCTCAATAGTGAAACAAGATGCATAACAGGGAAAATATAGCATGGTCAAATGGACCTTAAAAGGCATGTGTGAAGTGAAATGAACATTAAGTATGGGAGCATAGTAGGTGTGTAAGGGAAGTGAAGAATCCTTAAACAAGTACTTTTTAAACAGGATGGTATCAAATACTAATTAACATAAGGAAATAATCATAAGATATGGCAAAACAATAGCTTTTTTATTATACTTAAGTAAACAAGCATTCAAGATGAACAATTCAGTGAACCATAGAAAGCAAGAAAATTATCTAACTTCTAGTGATTTCACCTTTAAGGTTTTTAGAAAGCATATAAGATAACATATAACTTTAATAAAAGAAGAGGGAACTCCCAAAAATCTATGATCAAGCTACAAATAAATTTAAGGCAACTTCTCAAGTGTGGACAAAGGGCATGATCAGAACATGACCTCTTTGGCTAAAACCTAACAAGTAGTACCAAAGAGAGATTCCAAAACAGAGTTTAAATAGCATCAAATAAGCAGGGATGACCATAAAACATATTTGAAAACTACTATATTGAACCATTCATGGAATAAACAAGCATAAGTAGGTCTAAGAAGCAACTAAGAATTTATTAAACAAACCCAGTAGAGGAAAACATCAAGGCAATAGAAAACAGGAAGGACTAAGGTGCCTCAAACAACATTTCTTAGACTATACTCTTATGTTATACTTCAACATAGAAGGATGTAATAAAATGATACATGAAAACAAGAACTAATATAGGCACATCACTGTTAACCATGCTCAGGGATCCTGCAAGCTATCCTCCTTCATCATCAATCAAGGAAATCCATTCAGAAACTCCACAAGACCAACTTATTATTCAAACTCAAGAAAACCATGTATTTGTCTCAAAAATCATAAAATTCCAACATTTACAATGAAAAACTCATGCTCTATTTATCTTATAATATGAGGGAAAAAACCCTTGGGCCTCGATAGGGTTGGAAAATGTGAAAATCATTCATAAATGTCATAAATGCCCAAGAGACCATGCAAGGCGCAAGGCACAAAATATCCCATGAAATAAATGCCAAAATAACTTCTAGCACCTAATTCTAGAGTGATTTGCCTTAAAAAATACTAAAATATGATTTTGCAATAAATGAGTGTGTTTTGTTGAATTTTGGCCAAAAACACACATTGTTGTCTATAAGCGCAATGCCAAAATAGGTCTTGTTGCAGCCAAGTTTTTGGGACCTTCCTGATATCGGATTTTTCTCTCTCATGGTCCGTTGGAAGGCCTGACGAGTATTATTTATAGATATACCTTTGGTTTTCTTACTTAGCCTCTATAACTTATCCAAAAATTAAAATTCCCAACACTGCTATGAGTGCAGTGCCAGGCCTGAAAAGAGGGCAGAATGGTGAAAAATGAGGTGTTTTTTGACCTTTTGAGGGGTCAAAAGTTATCCAAATGCTCTAAAATTTAGTGAGAATAGTGTACTAGGCATGAGTAGTCCAAAAATGTAAATTTTTACCTCTGAATATGCCTGAGGGAAAAGCATAGTGCCAGTGGCGCTGCGCTTATAGGACTTCAAATTCTCAAAAAACAAAAACTTGTCCAAATTTCTTCAAAATTGGTGGATGTCTCCTTCAAGGGGTTTGAGAGTCCTGTAGAGAAAAGTTTGCCAAAATTCCAAGTCTAGCTTGGGCTTTTTCTTCTTTTAGTGCCTGTATTTTAGCTTGGGCCTTCTTCAGTTTGGCCCTTGCAACTTGGTTTCTCCGTGCATAATGCTTAGTCATCCTCCTTTTGAGGTCAAGATTCTTGTTAGCCTTCTCCAATTTAGCCTCCAAGTGTATGTTGGCTCTTTCCAACCAAGGCTCCCAATCATATGGTATCTCCATGGCCAAAAGCTCATCTAGGGGGAGTTGTTCTGCTAGGGCTACTTCTTGTTCTCTTTTCTTTTCCAATGCCTTAATCAACCCCATGGTTTTAGGCCTCCTCCTAGATTGTCCTTCCTAGCCCTCACTCTCTTCATAAGTGCCCATGAACTCTTCTAGTTTCACATGTGCCCTTTGGGATTCTTTCTAGGTGTTAATGTCTCTAGCCTCATAGATAGCAATTTGTGCTCCTAGCTGCCTATGTTCCAAGTCAAGGGCATCATTCACACTTTTGGCCCTATTTAGATTGGCTTGGAGGTCTTCAATGAGTGCATTTTTTCTTTGGATAGGCAAGTTTGAGATCCTTGCCTCCTCCTCTTCATCATTGTCCACCTGAATGATTTCAAACTCCCTTTCCACCTCATGATCTTCTTCTTCTTATTTTACCTTTGTTTTCCCTTGTTTAGTGGTTGAGCTGAGGTAGATGGCATGGTCCCTTGCCTCTTGGAGGTAGCAAACACAAGCCCTGACCCTCTCTGGTATGTGAGTGAAAAGGGTGTGATGGTGGTCTTGTTGGTGTCTTTATCATGACTGTGATCCTTGTTGTTGTCATCAACTTCTTCATATTCATTATTGGTATCATCAGACATCATATTTTCTGCCTCATCATTGTCTTCTACATCATCATCACTCCCATCCTCTTCATTATTTTCTGCATTATCATTTTTCTCTTCATTTCGGATAATGTCCTCTTCCTTGATGTGATCATCATTTATACTATCAGCCCCTTCCCCTTTTTCACTATCATCATTACTAGGACTACTTTCATATTTATCTTCTGCACTCTCATCATTCTCATTATCACCGAGGAGCTGACTATTGTCATGACTGTCATGACAGTTGTAATGACTTTCATGACTATTTCCTTCTTTTTTGTCTTCTCTCTCACTGTCTTCTTTATTATCTGCCTCTTTGTCACTATGGTCTGTTTCATTGGTATCACTGTTGTCTTTAGTTTATGCATTTTCCTCACTATCATTGTCTTTTTCATTTTCATCTTCTTCCATATCTTCTGGACTGTCATCCTCTTCCTCTGTTTCCATGTCCTCTACCTCGTTTTCACTGTTTTTCTCACTTTCATGCTCACTGCCACTTTCTTCATCATCATTTCCTTCTTCTTCCTCTTCATCAATTTATGTCTCTGCTTCATCTTCATTTTCTTCCTCTTCCTCATCATCTACTTGTTCTTCACTTTGGACTGATTTATCATCACTCTCACCCTCTTCATTTTGATTTGAATCATTATCATCATTTCCCTAATTTTCACTTAATTCATCATTTCCACTTCATTATTCATTTGATGCATCAATATAAGGGGAGGAGGGGAAGTTTTCTTGAGGTGAGGACACTTGTGTAGATGATGAGGGAAACTTGGGTTGATGAGGGAGTTATGTGCTTGTGAAGACTTCATGTGCGATGAATACCTCCGAAGGTGTGCCCTTCGATTCCAACTAATGTAGAACCACCATCTTGATCAAGGAATGGTGAAAAAAACTCTACATTTGTTGGGAAGGATTCCTTCTCTAGACAACAGAAGACATTTTTTCCATACTCCTATAGAGGTAGTAGGGCAAGTTGCGCATTTTGAACCTTGTGAAATGCATGAGGAGTCTAACATGGTAGGAATAAATTCTGTAGTATCTCCCTTCATAGTTGAAGTACTTCATGATAACCTTCATCAAGGGTGCAAAACTTTGTTTGAGGTGTGAGAAAGGAAAAATTGCCTTGCAGCCTTCTCTGTACCTAGTCTTGACAAATGGCTCATAATAGTTCTTGTCCAATTTGGTTTTCTTAAACCAATTTTCACCAATAATAGGGATACCTGTAGCATCAGAGATGGCATATGCTGATAGTTCGAAGTCCACTCCTGCAAGGCTTGATTGTTTTTTTTGTAGGTTAAGAATGAAAAGCCTTGTAAGTTGTAGGTGGCCTTTCACTTGTTTGACTCTCTCAGAAATTGGAAATGCCCTAAATTATGGAAACATGAGAGAATCATGGGAGATGAGGTAATAGCCACTATGCTCTGGGGTTCAAATCTATTCACTTTTCCTCCTTTGTGGTTTGGCCTCATAGGACCTTGGCCTCTTTCACTACTGCTACTATCTTCTGCTCCTGGCATGATGATTAGGGATGTTTGTGGACAAATTAGGTTTGCTTGTGACACTTATGTAGGAGTAGTGCAAAGGAGATGATGGTGAAGGAAACCTTTGCAAATGAGTGATACGAAGGCAGTTGTATGAATGTTTTTCCTTCAGCTTGAAAAAGGGTTGATCTTGAACTCATCTATGTTTTCCCTAGTTTCACCCTCTTTCAAATGGAAATTACTAGCTTGGAGGTAAAAAATATAAGTTTACTTGTCATGAAGACCTGGGGTTTACAAATCCTAGGGTTTAATCATCTCTTTTAACCTTTAAAACACAAAAATTGCTTGGAGGGAAAGGATGAAAGGCCACTTACCAAATCATATTTTTTGCAGGGTCTTGAAGACAACTTGGAGGGTTTTCTAGATCCTTTGGCACCTCCTTTCCAAAATTGGAGAATTTTGTTATAAGCGCAACACCCTACCCACACTATTTTGTCGCCCTCTATGCGTAGTGCTGAGTGAGTCGGGCGGTCTGTGAGTGTAGCATTGGGTAGAGTCGGGCATTCTGTGTGCAAAAATGTCTCCTCGTGCAGGCCTGTCGGCCATTCAGTGTAGCGCCGGGTAGAATAATGAGTTTTAGGTCGGCTTGTGGGCATAGAACCCTCCTCCTGTGCATGTTGGTCTACCTGTGCATAATGCCAGGCTATACGTGCAGCGCCACCTGATGTATGCATAATGCAGTGTAAAAATTACACCGCGGAGACCTCTACTGTTGTAGCACTAGGCTCTATGAGCACAGCGCTTGTGTCTCTACGTAGCACGAGTGACTTGGCCCAGATCCTCCCAAAAAACTCAGAATTTTTCTCCTGAAGGGTTTTCTATCCTTGCAAATGACAAATGAACTAAAAAATTATAACTGAGATTCCTTTATACCTTTGAGAAATCAATCGAAATTAAAAAACCCACTTTGCTAAGTTTTTGTCACTTTATCTTTTGACTGATATACTTTTTTTACCTTTTTGTAGGTGAGTTTGAAAATATTTCAAGGTAATTATTCTTTCTTTGGTGATAGTTTACTAGAGAAATGAAGAGGTTCCTTTCAACTTGAGGGTTTTGGCACTGTCATACCCTTTTTTGTCTGTACTAATAAATTGAAAAGCATGTTTTATCCCTTTTTGACACTTCTGACTGTAAGTGATCTGAAAACATAATTTCCTTACTTTCTTACTGATTTTGACAGTGATGTATCCATTTTGAAAAATATTATAGATCATGCATTCTATGTCTCTTCTTGGCTACTTCTAATTTGTTGTAGGTGCCATGACACAGTTGTTCTGGTCTCCTTCATCATTCTTTGTATTTTAACAACCTTCGTTACTCAACAATAAACTCATGCTCAACTTCATCTTCCATTTTGAAGCTTAATCCTATGCCTTTTTTCCTTTGACCATTTTGAGGGAAATTGACTGAAAATGGAGGCTTGATCTCCCTCACACTAATACTATTTTCATATTCTTCCTTTGATGTAGTGAAGCACTATTGCCTTGGCCAACCCTAGGAATTTCCTTTAACAACTTTTTCTAAACTTTCTTCTATCATGATGGAGGCCCATATTCTTCATTTCACCTACTTTTCCTATATTCCCAAAACTTTAGGTTTTAGGGCTGTTAGAGAAAAATAATTAGTGTTGTCTTCTAAGTTCTCTATAGCCCTTTCAAGTTCATTAATTTTTGTCTAGTTCACCTCACCTTTTTCCCTTTTTCATTTTTCTAAAAATATTCAATTTATGCTTGGTTGTGTTGATGTGCCTCTGTCCTTGTGGTCTTTTGTATTGGCTCTCTTTCTTGGTAACATTGTTTAGCCAATCAGCCCTAAAACCCTGATTCCCTTTTAACATAGGCATGCTTCCTTTTCTTTCCTATGGATGTCCTTTAGTGAGGAGTTGGCCTCTTAACTTACCTCATTTTATACTGATATCCATCTTGACATTCTTACAGAAATGTGAAAAAGAGTAGTCGTCCCTTGCAGAATTAGTGCTTGACCAAGGAGGCCTTGTTTGAAGGATTTTTTTGTCTATCTTGGAAAACCATCTGTTGGCCTTCTTTCTTATTTGATGCAACTTCTTGGCACATTTAAAATATTGATTTATAATACCAAAAAAACCTACAACTTATGAAACCCTAAATGACCTAGTGGGAGGCTCTTTGGACTTGGTCTTTGGCTGAAAACTTGACTTGGGGTATTTAGGTGTAAAACATAGCTTTTGACAAACTTTATGTATTGCAGACCCAAAAATACTAATTTTGATTTATCTAAAGAGCCTAAATAGGTATCTTAAGACCACCGATGCTTGAGGCACTTGGTGAATAGGGATAAATTTTAGGCTACTTGGCAATCCGAGGTGGAAGTGAAAGGGTTATAGGTAGGAAAAACAGAGTACTGAGCTCATGGGTGTGAAAATGGGATAGAGATGAGTGTCATGAGCCTATGAGGGTCTTCTAGGAGTGATAGGCTGACCATGATATGATAGGATAGTAAAATAGTGAAAATTTCATCCTAAGGATAATGAAGGTAGTGAGACTTCTAGAACTCACAATATCCATGAATTTTGTTTCTATAAATCTAGGATAGGCATTTAGTCATCTATTAAAAAGAAAAATTACTGATGACTAACAATGGCTCCACTTGGGGAGGGCAACTCCTTTTTAGGAGGTGTCCAGAATTCCAGATCTTTGGTTTTATGAAGACCAGTTCCTTATCCATTTTGACAAATATTATAGATCATGACATGGTTGTTTTGATCTCCTTAGTCATTATTTGTAGTTTAACAACCTCCGTTACTCAACAGTATACTCATGCTCAGCTTGGTCTTCCATTTTGAAGCTTAACCCTATGCCATTTTTCCTTTGACCATTTTGAGGGCAATTGACTGAAAATGGAGGCTTGATCTCCCTCACATTGATACTCTTTTCATTTTCTTCCCTTGATGTAGTGAAGCACTATTGCCTTGGCCAACCCTAGGAATTTCCTTTAACAACTTTTTGGAAACTTTCTACTGTCGTGATGGAGGCCCATAGTCTTCATTTCACCTACTTTTCCTATATTCCCAAAACTTTAGGTTTTAGGGCTGTTAGAGAAAAATAATTAGTGTTGTCTTCTAAGTTCTCTATAGCCCTTTCAAGTTCATTCATTTCTGTCTAGTTCAACTCACCTTTTTCCCTTTTTCATTTTTCTAAAAATCTTCAATTTATGCTTGGTTGTGTTGATGTTGCTTTGTCCTTGTGGTATTTTTTATTGGCTTTCTTGCTTGGTAACACTGTTTAGCCAATCAGTCCTAAAACCCTGATTCCCTTTGAACATAGGCATGCTTCATTTTATTTTCTATGGATGTCCTTTAGTGAGAAGTTGGCCTCTTACCTTACTTAATTTTCTGTTGATAGCCATCTTGACATTCCTGCAAAAATATCAAAAAGGTTAGTCGTCCCTTGCAGAATTGGTGCTTGACCAAGGAGGCCTTGTTTGAAGGCTTTTTTGGTCTATCTTGGACAACCATGTGTTCACCTTATTTCTTATTTGATGTAGCTTCTTGGCACATGTAAAACAGTGATTTAGAATACCAAAAAAACCTACAACTTATGAAACCCTAAATGACCTAGTGGGAGGCTCTTTGGACTTGGTCTTTGGCTAAAAACTTGACTTGGGGTCTTTGGGTCTAAAACATAGCTTTCGACAAAATTTATGTATTGCAGACCCAAAAATACTAATTTTGATTTATCTAAAGAGCCTAAAGAGGTATCTTGAGACCACCCATTCTTTAGGCACTTGGTGAATAGGAAGAAAGGTTAGGCTACTTGGCAATTCTAGGTGGAAGTGGAAGGGTTATAGGTAGGAAATATAGAGTACTGAGGTCATGGGTGTGAAAATGGGACAAAGATGAGTGTCATGAGCCTATGAGGGGTCTTCTAGGAGTGATAGGCTAACCATGATATGATAGGATAGTAAAATAGTGAAAATTTCATCCTAAGGATAATGAAGGCAGTGAGATTTCTAGAACTCACAATATTCATGAATTTTGTTTCTAGAAATCTAGGATAAGCATTTAGTAATCTATTAAAAAGAAAAATTACTGATGACTAACAGTGGCTCCACTTTGGGAGGGTAGCTCCTTTTCAGGAGGTGTCCAAAATTCCAGATCTTTGGTTTTATGAAGACCAGTGCCTTATCCATTGGGCAGATTTTTCTTTCTTTTCATTTGTTGATGCTTCTTTGAAGTTGTGATCTCACGAATATGAAAAACATGATTACTTCAACTTCATCTCTACCTACCCAGCCTAATTGCCTAACATTTTTTCTTCCTTGGGTGCACTTGAATTGTCAAACCCTTGACATTTTCTTCTTTTGAAAGAAGAAAAAACTATCTACTTCTACCCTTATTGCTTCCAAGAGTTCATATTATGCTAGTGAACACTTTTATTCTCTACCTAGACTATTTGACTATCAAGATTAAGCTGTTTGACAGACTTCATTCTCTAAGCTATTGACATGAAATTGAAAACATGGTTTGAACCAAAATTAAGCAATCTGATTCACCATGGGCTCTGGCATTGGAACAAACTACACAAAAACATTATTTTTGTACAAACAAAACTAGAAATCATGAGGGCTATGAATGATCATTTTTTAAGCTTCCTCATATTTCTCTTTGGTTCAGATTTAAGCATGGAGAACCAATATCTTCTCTTCCTAATATATTCCTACTGACAAGTCAAGTTTATATGCTTTGACAAGTTCTCTTTCACTAACCTATCAGTAATAAATTGAAAACATGTTCAACCATGATTAGGCTAGATGACTGAACAAGACTCTGTTTTTAACAAGTAGTGGCATTTAGGCTGCACACTTTCAGTACTACTATTATTTGGGTATGGGGCTATACCTATTTTTCAATTCTGCCCTCCTTTTCATTCTTTCTTTGTTTTTGTATTTTTTTTTTTTATCAGCATTTAAAAACTAGAAAGATGCTGATAGTTTTGAGCTTATTTGCATTCCTATCTATCCTAATCTAACTTATACAATATATACATTCATTTGGTGAACTCGCTTTTCCAATATAACCAATCAAGTAGATGATTTCATGAGGGATCTTGGTTAAACTCTTTAAGGGTTTTGAAAAACTCAAAAGGCCACTCCCACCTCACTTGTGTTTGAACAGTAGTGCCTAAACTTTTCTTTAAACCTTGCATCAAACTGATTTTGACATATTTTACTCCCTATTCAACTACCTCAAAGAAAATAGCAAATGGATCTTGAAATAGTACCTGGCCTAGAGGATTTAGGAAATAAGCTTGATCCGGGACTACTTTTTTCTCCACTTTTCTTAACTTGGAACTCTTTTGGGAAAGAAAATCCACCTCTTCCTCATGATCATATGCACTGTCAGACTCATCATATATTTCAATGTTATCCTCTAACAAACCTAATGTGCTTTGATAGACTTGGTTGAAATATGTGTGAAGGCCATAATATTGATGAGCAAGAGCACTCTTGGACAATAAATTTTCCCGAGAAGGTAGTGCAACAACTCTCATGTGATTATCAACTTCTCTGCCTTAATTTGCAATTTGTAATCCAGTGGAACTTGGTGGCTGCAAATCTAGAGTTAATGAGGATTCCATGTTCCAAATGATTTCCTCAACCATTTCAGGAGAAGGCTTCTCATTGAAAAATTTCTCAAGAAGTTCATCATCCTCCTCAACCTCAACATCAAAACTGAAAGATTCTAAACTTTCAAGGCTTTCCTCATTAGTGTCATAGGTGACCTGTATTGGTTGATTACTGCTTTCAAGCTGATGATAGTGAACTTCATCCCACAAATCAACTGTTGATTGCTCTGCAAGATCAACTTCTATTTGGAGAAAATCATCATCATCATACTAATCAAAATTTGGAGAATCATCAACATAAATAATTTCACCAATCAAGCATATTGGATTACTAGTTTGTTCTTCTTTAAATTGATCTACAAGTTCACTTTCTGACTTATGGTAGACATGATTGGCAGGAGAATAAATAGAAATTTTTTGTTCACATGAAGGATTAGAGGTTGTCTGCATGTTTAGAAGTTTATTTATTTCTTCTTCAGTTAAAAAAGGAGGCATTTTTCTCTTTATTTTGAAATAACTACAACAATTCCCTTTCTCTTGTGAAATCTTATTGAGGGGTTGAATGTCTTCTTGAGCCTCACCTAGAAGAGATGATGAATCATCACTTGTGCCTTTAGAGAGATCCTATGGGTTTTCTTTCATTCCCTGATTGATTTCATCCTCAACCAACTCTTCCTTATTTTTGTGATAGTTACTTTGAGCATGAGATTCATGAGTTGCCTCTGATAGATTCTAAGGGTGCCAATTTCTTTTTATAATCTGAAATAAATTAAAGCACAAGGGTAGAGACTCTAAATGTTTTGACTCCTCCTTTATTTCATATTTTGTGATTTCAAGATGGCTGATTGATTCTTTAGAGCACTCCTTCCTATTTCTATTTGAAACTTGCTTGTAACTCTCTCTTAATAGTGAAGCACAAGATGTAGGAAGGTAAATAGTACCTACTTGACAACCTTCTTCATTTTCTTCTTTGTAATCTTGCTCATCATGCATATTTTTTTTGTTGTTCTTGTCTTGTAGTAACTGAGTTTGTTCTTCCCAAGGAAAAAGTATAGGTTGTTTTGAATAAGCAACACCAACCTCAACCTTGTACTTTTCCTCTTTCCTGCCAAGTATATGCATCATTTTTTTTATTGTATATATCAACATCTCTAGCTTTGCCTCTTTGTTTATTCTTGGATCCATCTTTGTTTAATCAAAAAGGGTCACAGCATATTTTCAACCAGTCTAGAGTTTTCTACTAGCGGAGTCTCTAAGTGTATTGAGAATTGTGGAGTCGCTGGGTGGAAGATTCCAACTTTGCTGTCCACCATCAGCAATATGAGGACTAATTTTTTCATTTCCAAGGAAGTTTGTGAGAACTAGTGGGGTTAGTAGGCCTACTCGAGGCTAGTGGAGTCATCAGGTGGATGTTTTTTGTTGTTTTAAGGATATGTATATATGGTCCACCACCAATAACTGACAAAAACCAATCTAGGGATTTTTTTTGGGGTTTTCTGAGTTCCTTTATGTAGCTCTCAGGTTTCTATGAGTTTCCTACAACTGAGTCATCATTTTTCTAGGATGGTGAAACAACCAGATTCTACTCTTTGGCTAACAGTTTGAGTTCTCTATGATTTGATAAGGTTTTTTGAAGCTCTAAGGAGTGCTTAGATTGTCACTAATCTCAAAAATCCTCTCAGCTTGATTTCCAATTGTGTTAGGCTATGAGTTGGTGATAAATCAATAGATGCTGTGTAATAAGGGTTTCTAAAGTCCTAAGGAATACTTATATGGTTATTGACTCAGAAGGTCCCACTGTGATCGCCATTGCATTAGTGATGGTGATGAGGTGGCAATTAATCACTGGATATAGAATGTTTCAACTTATGACTTACTCAAAAGGTCCCACCGTGATTGCCATTATGTTAGGGTCCCATGATTTAGCAGATTGGTAGACCAAATGCACAGGGTAACATCAGACCAATATTTGGATTCTTAGGACCTAGCCTTCTTGGACTCAAAGAGGGCTTGTATGTAAAGCATGTGAACTTGCTTGCTTCTAGGGTTTCGATTTTAGGCTACTTGTTAAGTGTAGGGTTTGTTGTTTTTTTTGGTTGGGTAAGATGGTTAAGTAGAATAGGTGGAGTGAGAGTTTTCAGATCATTGGGATATGGAGTTTATGAAAGTCATGGATATCTCAACAATGAAACAAGATGCATAACAGGGAAAATCTATCATGGTCAAATGGATCTTAAAAGGCATGTGTGAAGTGAAATGAACATAAAGTATGGGAGCATTGTAGGTGTGTAAGGGTAGTGAAGAATGCTTAGACAAGTACTTTTTAAACAAGATGGCATCAAATACTGATCAACATAAGGACATCATCATAAGATATGGCAAAAAAATATCTTTTTTACTATACTTAAGAAAACAAGCATTCAAGATGAACAATTCAGTGAACCATAGAAAGCAAGATAATTATCTAACTTCTAGTGATTTCACCTTCAAGGTTTTTAGAAAACATACAAGATAACATATAATTTTAATCAAAGAAGAGGGAAATCCTAAACATCTATAATCAAGCTACAAATAAATTTAAGGCAAATTCTCAAGTATGGACAAAGCGCATGATCAGAACATGGCCTCTTTGGATAAAACCTAACAAGTAGTACTTCAAAGAGAGATTCCAAAATACAGTTTAAATAGCATCAAATAAGAAGGGTTGACTATAAAACATATTTTAAAACTACTATATTGAACCATTCATGGAATAAACAAGCATAAGTAGGTCTAAGAAGCAGCTAAAAATTTCTTAAACAAACCCAACAGAGGAAAACATCAAGGAAATAGAAAACCGGAAGGACTTAGGTGCCTCAAACAACATTTCTTAGCCTATTCTATTATGTTCTACCGCAACATAAAAGGATGTAAAAAAATGATACATGAAAAAAATAACTAATAGAGGCACATCACTATTAACCATGCTTGGGGATACTGTAAGCTATCCTCCTTCATCATCAATCAAAGCAATCCATTCAGAAGCTCCACAAGGCCAATTTCTTCTTCAAACTCAAGAAAACCATGTATTGCTCTCAAAAATCATCAAATTCAAACATTTACAATGAAACTCTCATGCTCTATTTATCTTATATTAGCAGGGCAAACTGCCTAGATAGGGTTGGAAAATGTCAAAATCACTCATAAATGTCATAAATGCCCAAGAGACCATGCAAGGCCCAAGGCACAAAATATCCCATGAAATAAATGCCAAAATAACTTCTAGCACCTAATTCTAGAGTGATTTTCCTTAAAAATCACTAAAATATGATTTTGCAACAAATGAGTGTGTTTTGTTGACTTTTGGCCAAAAACACACAATGATGTTTATAAGCGCAACGCCAAAATAGGTCCTGTTGCAGCCAAGTTTCGGGGACCTTCCCGATGTCAACCTTTGCTCCTTGATGGCCCATTGGAAATCATGCTAAGTCTTACTTACAGATATACCTTTGGTTTTATGATTGAGCATTTGTAACCTATCCAAAAAGTCAAATTCTCAGCACTTCTCTGAGTGTAGCACCAGGCCTGAAAGGGAGGCAGAATGGTGAAAAATGAGGTGTTGTTTGACCTTTTGAGAGGTCAAAGATGCTCCAAATGCTTTGAAATTTGGTGAGAACAGTGTGATAGTCGTGAGAAATCTAAAAATGTAAATTTTTCCATCTGATTATGCCTTAGGGAAAAGTGTATCACCAGTGGCGCTACGCTTATAGGCCTCCAAATTCTCAAAAAACAAAAACTTGTCCAAATTTCTTCAAAATTGGTGGATGTCTACTTCAAGGGGTTTGAGAGACTTGTAGAGAAGTGTGTGCCAAAATTCCAAGTCCAACTTGGCCTTTCGGTTATTTTAGTGCATGGATTTTGGCTTGGGCCTTCTTCATTTTGGCCCTTGCAACTTGGTTTCTCTGGGCGTAATGCTTATTCATCCTCCTTTAGAGGTCAAGATTCTTGTTAGCCTTCTCCAATTTAGCCTCCAAGTGTATGTTGGATCTTTCCAACCAAGGCTCTTGATCATGTGCTATCTCCATGGCCAAAAGCTCATCTAGGGGGAGTTGTTCTACTAGGGCTGCTTCTTGTTCTCTTTGCTTTGCCAATGCCTTCTTCAACCCCATGGTTTTAGGCCTCCTCCTAGATTGTCCTTCCTCACCCTCACTCTCTTCATAAGTGCCCATGAACTCTTCTAGTTTCTCCTATGCCTTTTGGGCTTCTTTTTGGGCTTAATGGCT
The DNA here is from genome assembly GCA_034641835.2 of Pinus albicaulis. NCBI lineage: Eukaryota > Viridiplantae > Streptophyta > Pinopsida > Pinales > Pinaceae > Pinus > Pinus albicaulis. The sequence continues at coordinate 252,928,232 of CM076584.1, read as the reverse complement.
CTAGCCTCATAGATAGCAATTTTTGCTCCTATCGTATCATTTAAAAATTTATTGCATTTTCTTGCCTCTTGCTCTATTTACTTGACTATTATGGATCTACATTGGATCCCATGTGCTATTTATTAATGAAATCCTTGAATATTCACATATTGTTGAAGATGAGATACTCATTAATACTTGTTTACCATGATTAATACTTGATCCATAAGGTTTTCCCTCTCTTTTACCTATTCATTAGATATGATTCCACATTTTTTTGAACTCTGAGATATCCCATTTATTTTATATTTTTCCACTTTATTCAGATTAATTTATGGGAAAATGTTGGTTGTGATTTTTTAAAGTTTTTAGTAAGAAAAATATTGAAAATTTTTATGATAAATCTTAATTTGTGTTATTTAAACTAGTTTTTAATTGTATATATGGATTCAACACCCTGAAAAACCCTTAGAACACTTCTATTGTGCAGAAATTACCCATAAAACTTATAGTTTCAATAAATTCTTACCTAATTAAAAAAAATATATACCAAATAAATTTAAAAATAAAAACAAGCTTTCAAAAAAAGTCCATAAAAAACAACCCGATGATTGACTAGACTAGAGGATCCATTTGGACGAATTGGACAATTTATCCATGGGAAATCAAATGTGAGTGCTTGCTCAAAATATATTAAAGCTTGCAAGTCCGAGAATCGTGAGTAGGTGACACGGTCACAGGCCCAAATGGAATAGGGTCAGGTGGTGTTGTCATGTTAAGATAGGGTATTAAAACAAAAAGTTAAGTCATGGGAGCGTACAAAAAAGAGAAAATCGAATTTTACATTGGAATTGATCAAGGATTAGTTTGGGTTATTACTCAGACACATTGATGGTGACCATTAGATAGTTGAAGCCTGTGAATGGATTAAAAAACTAGAGTCTGAAAAAGAGGAGATTCTACTCATCCAGAAGAAGACCTGGAGACTAAAGAGTAGAGGCATATGGCTGATAGAAGGATATCAAAACAAAAAATATTTTCACACATATGAAAATGGGGGGAAGGTTCAGAATGCCATATGGAAAATATCACATGAAGGAAATGAGTATAACACGATAGAAAAAATCCAACAAGAGGCAATCAAATATTTTAAGAATTTATTTAAGGAGAGGGAAGGATCATATATTGTGGATCAAATATGGGTTGTGCAGGAATATCCTATTATGTTAAATGCTCAGGATAATGGAATTTTAAACAAGGAAGCTACTATGGAGGAGGTAGATGGTATCCTAAAGATGTTTCAACTGGAATATAGTCTTGGGCCATCTGGATAGACCCTAGACTTCTTTTTACATTTCTCTAATTTTTTTCTTTGGAACCTAACAGACATGGTTGAGGAGATCAAAAAAGAGGGGTAGATACTAGGGTCCATTAACTACACCTTCCTAACACTCATACCAAAGCAGAAAGGAGCATTAACCTTCGAATATTTCTGACCAGTTTCACTATGTAACACACTCTATAAAATAAAAACAAAGATTATTGCGGAGCATATCAAAGGTGTATCAATAGTACACATAACAAAAGAACAATCTGGATTTTTAAATAATAGGCTTATTCATGATGCGGTGGTGAATGTTTAGGAGGTGATGCACTCAATACAAAGTAAGAAGACTTAGGTGATCATTATGAAAGTAGACCTTATTAAAGCATATGACCGCATTGACTAGGCTTACTTAAGGATGACTTTACATAACGTTGGGATGCACATAGATGTTGTAATATTCCTAATTAGCGATAGCTAATTGGAATAATGGATTTTGTATATTTTTTACATCTATGGGTTGTAAATAAATAAAAAGTGAGAAAAGAGGGTCTAACTCACTTTAGTAGAATAAGACATCTTCCTAGTAGCACAACGTTGTGAATCAAGGGGGGGTCAAGGGGGCCAAACACCACATAGAGGAGGGGGCCCTACGTGTAGTCTAGAAGCTTCTGCACTGATAAGGATGAGGATGTGGAGGAGAGAGAGATTACGATGGGTTTTGGAGGGAAACCAATGTTATAAAAGATGGAGGAGCCTCCTCATTTAGATCATTCTTGAGTTGATTATTTTGGAGTGATACTTTCTTCTTCTTGAGAACGCTGGCTATTTAGCCTGTTTGCAGCACTATTTAGTGCATTAAGTGTCTCTGGTCGGAGATATCGCCCTTAGCCCCGGGGGACTTCGAGTGCCTGCTCGGGCAAGGTTTCTTTCTTAGTATTTTGGGATTCATTTCATTGTTTGGGTTTGTTGCAGAGCTGGAGCTTATAGAGACTGTGCAGTCACTGGGAGAGAGAACATAGTCCACTGTGGAGGAGCTTTAGATTGGGGTTTCTGCAGGTGATTTTGCCAGGATTTTGAGCAGAGGGTCAATCTTTTCCCATCAGAGGATTTTGGCAGAGTTTGTGGCATTATTTCAGCTATTTCTATCTAGCCACTGCGCAGTGCCTTGGAGGCCATCGTAATTCACTTGGGAGGCAGTTTCTGGTGATTTCTGGGGTTGGCCATTCTTGGAATGGTTTTTGGATCTTGTCTGGATTGTTGAGGAGAGGAGGTTTACCAATTCTCATCTCATTCTAGCAAGGGGATCAACCCCTAATCTTCAATCCATTCCAGCAATAGCAGCTATACGACAGTTTTCGAGCAGCTGGGACACAATCCATAGAGCAGCCATTTCCTGTCTTTTCTAAGAGTTTTTTCTTATTTTCTTTGGGAAATATTGCTTCTTGTACTTCATTACATTTCTTATATTAATAAAATGGCTCAGAATTTTCTCTCTATTTTCTGGTTGAGTTGTCGTAGTTGCCGTTGTTGTTGTAGTTGTTGTATTCTCTTTCTATTTCTATTTTTGAGCACCCTAGTTCTATACCACTTGGTGTGTTTATATTTTTCTCCTAGATAGAGTCTGGAAAGGGCCAGGAAGCCTCCGGATCTCATCCTCTTTTAGAGGCGACACATCGGGTAAATGCCCTCCCAGTCTATCTCTGGTTAGATATTGTCGTGTTTTAGAGATATCCCCGAAATGGGATATTACAAATGTGGTTGAGTGGATCATGGGTCATGTCTACAACTCAACGATGGCCATTATTATCAATAGATCAACCTCTCATTTCTTCAAGCCCAGGATAGGACTAAGACAGGGTTGTGCACTATCACCTTTACTCTTTCTATTGATCATGGATGCACTTAGCAGAAAGATATCCAAGGCTAATGCATTGGGTATTTTTAAAGGTATTAAAATCACTCACAACAGGGATGTAAGTCACAACCTATTCATGGAACAACCTATTCGTGGATAACATGGCATTATGTGGCTTATGGATTATAGATTATCGGGATACTCTCTCTCACATATTCCAACATTTTTGCAATGCATCGGGGATGATTTCCAATGAACTAAAATCATGCATATACTTCTCAAAGGGAGATCCTACCATTATTGCAGATATCTGTGATATTTTCAAATTCTAGAGGAAACCACTTTATGAGCGGATGACTTATTTGGGCTTCCATTTAAAGTGAGCATAGTATCGATCATCTGATTAGTAATGGCTCAAAGAAAAATTCCAAAAACAGATGAGAGGGTGGTCACATAAATATTTATCAAAAGGTGGGAAGTTGATTCTCATTAAGGCAGTTTAACAACAGATCACAGTATTCTGAGCTCATCTATTTCTGATTCTATCCTCCATCATTGACAGGATTAACATATTGGTGACTAATTTCTTATGGGATGGTATGAAGGGTGAAAACAAGTATCACCTTGCCCTTTCGGACCTCCTATCCATTCCAAAGGATCGGGGGCGGGGGGGGGGGGGGGGGTGCTCGGGCATATTAAACATTGACATATTTGGGAGATCCCTACTGATGAAATATCTATGGAGAAGTTTATATCATGATGGGATGTGGAGAGATATCATGCGATTTAAATATTTAAAATCTATGAATCTTGATGATGCTTACTTTTTGGGGTGGCAGAGTGCTGACAGAGGTTCACTTATTTGGAGAAGCTTTAACAAAATATGGCCTATATTCCAAAAACATATAAAGTGTAATTTCAGGAATAGGCAGAGAATATTTATTGGCGAGAGAAACATTAGGGGATTTCTAATGGACATTTTCCTTGGGGAGAAAGTTTTACAGTTTCTTCATGGGAGAGAGATATTTTATTTTGTACAGATCATAAACTATTGGCAGGACGACATCCTGCAATGGAAACATGCTGAATACATGGGATTATAGGGTCAATTGGAAAATGAGTGGAAGATTTATTTGGAAGTAGTAAGAGGCATGGGATGGAACATAAAATCTGAAGGAGACAAGATTATCTAGGGAGGTAGTTTACAAAAATGAAATATAGTTATAAATAAAAAATATGTGGCAAACATGGACATTATTATTAGTGGAAAGGGTAAGTGCTGGTAAAGATGCAAATTAAAATAATAATTTTCATGTGGTGTGTGTGGAAGGAGAAAAAATTCACTTGGAGGAATGTTATGAAAAGAGGTAGGATCCACCCAAAAAATTGTTTTCTTTGCATGAAGGATGATGAGGATAAGAAGCATATGTTCTACAACTGTGTTTTTTCCACTGAGATCAGAGCTATTTTATGCATACATTTCAACTTTCTGGATTTATAATATCAGACAACTAAATATTGTACCAAATGGTGGCTAAAAAAAGGCAAAGGTTTTATAATCATTCCCCTAATGTACAACTCGTATATATGGAAGAGCAGGAATAAGAAAATCTTTGAGGATATAATCATTACTCCAACATGGATTGCATCTCATTTTATTAATAACTGGGATGGCATGGAAATCAAACAAAAACCAGCCAAAGATCTATCGATCAGGATGCGACCACATGAGATAAATTATCCTACAGGGTTCTTTGATGGGGCGGAACAGAATGGACGATGTGGATGTGGCACTTGGCTAATGATATCCCCAACATGTCATTATAAGCTACACTAGTATGGGGGCTTTGGCTCAAATACCAGGGCAGAGACATTGGCACTTTGGGGCCTACTTTGGTTTACCAAACATTTATACATGGATACCATTTGGATCTTTGGATATTCAAAAGTACTAATTGACTGCCTCAATCACATGAGCCGGATGGCACCCATAAATTTAACATCATGGATATAATGCATCTCAGAATTGCCCAGCACTTTCTCCAGCATTACATTCACACATATTTATAGAGATAAAAACTTGAATGCAGATACGTTAGCCAAAAAGGTTCTGGTTGGTACCTTTGTGGAAATCCAATATGAAAATTTTCAAGCTGAAGGGATAGGAGCTTGAGGTACGGCCAGATTCTACTGAATATGTGCTAGAAAATGAATAGGATATTAGAACAATAGTATCAGATTTCATTACGGGGAGGACTGATAATACTGCCACATATGCAAAGGTTTTTTCAATTGGAGATTTTTGTATATAAGAATCTGTACTATGTATAGGAGAGGTTCACCACAGAAGTGGCCCATACAATACATAGGGGGGGTGAAGAAAAGGCATATGAAAATACACAGGTTGATTGAAGCACATCATAACCAGAGGATGGGTAATGGAACAATAGAGAACTACTACAAGATGAGGTTCAATTTTTGATATATATATATGAGAAAATGAAATTGTAATGGAAAAATAGAAGAAGCTCTATTTTTTGACTTTTAAGTATGTATAAATTTCATAAAGTATATGGAAAAGTTTTGAAATCTTGTTCTGATACATAATATATACTAGGAATTTTTCATGCTGAAAAGGGGTATTAATGACATTTTCCGAAAAAATTAAATCTTATAAATTATGTTTCCCACATACCATAAGGTCTATTTCAACTTATGGTATAGCACATTGGTTGACATTGTATTTCCTACTCAGGGTTGGTACAAATTGATTAACATTACATAATAAGACCACAGTCGAACGTATGAAAAGTAAAATTAAAATATTTTCAAAAAATAAATTAAATATTTTTTAATGATAACTTTATATATCAATCTAATTGATATTTAAATATAAAAATATTGATGGTTAAAGGAATTATCCAAAACCACAACCAAATCTATGAAAAATAAAATTAAAATATTTCCAAAAAACAAAGTAATTTTTTTCTTAATGTTAATTTTATATAGATATATAATTTATATTTAAATATAAAATTATTTGATGGATAAAGGAATTATCCAAAACATTGTATTTTGTCTGGTGTAGAAATAAAAAGTAAGAACACTATTTATAAATAGTATCTTTATTAATTTAAATAATATTTATTGGGAAGGATTATAACTAAGCAATGAAAAAATATTATGACTTGCCATGATAAGGATGAGAGAGTTCGGATTTTTTTTTCATTTCTTTACTCCTTTGTAAAGTATTTTTATATTCAGGTTTTAGTTTGGTAATGTGGATATTTTATCATATCAATTCACGAAAAAAAAAATATTAAGAAAGATGTAGTTATAAAATAGAAAGTTGAATTCAATGAATGAATCACCATGTACAAAATAAATTAATCAACTAAATATCTGAAAGACAGTGATACATACACATAGGTCAAATGGATAAAAAATCCATAGTCTCTAGTATATCATGCTTTAGATTTTCAAGATAGACAACAAGAAATTTAATGAAAATAAAAATGATGATGATGTGATCAAAAGAACCACCATCACTTCCTACATGGAAAATAGCCTAGAATTTTTAGGCTAGTAGGCCTTTATTTTGAATCAGTGCCCTTTATTTCATAGTCTAACATTTTTTTATGACGATGACATTTATCCAATTACAATTTTGTACACATTACATGGAAAATAGCCTAGAATTTTTAGGCTAGTAGGCCTTTATTTTGAATCAGTGCCCTTTATTTCATAGTCTAACATTTTTTTATGACGATGACATTTATCCAATTACAATTTTGTAGACATTTCATATAACTCGGATATATGTCTAACTATAATTCCATAGATTATTCACCCTCTTCGTGTAACTAGAGTTCTGCAGATTATTCACCCTCTTCCTGTAGTGACAGTTCCAAATATATTTAATCATTTGCGTGTTATAGTAGTCGCACTTTTGGAAAGGATGTATCCAATTTTCAAGACTTGTGAGAGTTCTGTAGATATTTCATCATCTTCCTATTATGGTTTCCGTACTTGCGAGAAGGATGTCTCCAATTTTCAGGGCTTGCAAGCCTTCACGAGTCTTAGATAAGCAAGGTAAGCCATGAATTCCCATTCGAAGATCTTAGCTGAATGGGGTAATAATATCAAACAAGACATCAATTTCCACTCGAATATTCACCATTACTCGCCAGATTTTCGAAGACATGCCTAATGTTTTACCAATATTCTAAAACTAGATACCAATTCTGAATTCCCTCTCGTTGTTTGTGGAAAATGGTCATGGATTTGGCAATGAGTTGTTTGACCAAACTTCTTTTTGAGAGTCATTTATCACTTAAACTTTGATTTGTTTGACCTTGGAGGATGAGCACCATAGTTAGTCAACTCTGATTTTTCCAGTGACTCCTTTTTGCTTTATTGTGCACGTCTAATTGAACAGAGGATGCCAATTTATTTGTTTGATCAGTCCGATGGAACTAGCTTGTGCAACAAATTTACAATCTCTCAATGCAATCTTACAACAAGATAGATGTACTGCCACGTGACAAACAATACATCATTAAATTGAAGAAATCAAAATTGGCACAAGATCAATGGACTGTGGTGATAGAGAAGACTTCAAACACACATTACATTTCAGATTTTAGACTTTTGGATTAATGATTTGTAGAGTGTCTTCCGGATCCATTGCATCAATTTATTCATTTTTACCGACATTTCAAACCGGCTATTGAGGTTAATTATCAAGGTAGAGATGTGAGGAAGAGAGATTTCAAGAAATGGAATGAGGAATAAATAGGGGTAGGTGAGGAAAAAAGAACCGACATGTTTCAAAAATTATTGAGTTATTCACTTTTAGTAAATTCTGATATATTTGAATTTTAAATTAAATTAGGTCTTAATTTCAGAATTTAAATTAGTTAAGTATTTATTTTATTTTATGTATTGATTAGGTGTTTATTAATAGTAAACTAAAAAAAATTATCTATATTTTATTAGAAGGATAGGTTATTAAAAAGGGTCTTATAAAGTTGTGGTAAGTTAATATGCAAAAATAAATTAATGCTAGACTTAAAGACACTAATTAAGTAATAATATTTAAATGAATTGTGTTGTAATTATAAATTTTAATGTGTAGATATAATTAATTAATTCATTTATGTATGGTATTATAAAATTGTGATACTTTAATATGAAAAATATATATTAATGTTGGATTATAAATACTCATTAAATAATAAAGTTTAAATGAATTATGTTATATTTATAAATTTTAATGTGTAGGTAATGTTGAGATGAGAAAATTAATTGTACTATATTACTACGATTATTAATTTTACAATATGTAAAATCCTAATTGATTAATTCATTAAGGGGGAGAAGGTTGTCTGTGATTACTAAACTCTTAGTTCCCCAAATTGTAAGCCCCCAAGGTCCTCATTTTTTTTTAACTTTCACATATTTGGTTGTTGCTCTTACTACAACTTTCATTGACATTCAGTGAAGAGAAATATTTTTCCATTTCAAAATAACATAGGCAATAGTTACAACCCCCACCAATGCAGTGAGTAGCCTTGCCAACACAAATAAACCAGAATCATAAAAAAACCTTGATTGTGAGAACTCAGGAACTCTCACAAACACCTTAGTTTTCCATTCAACGAAAAGAGTTATGTGCAGATGCTTTCAAAATATTAAAGCAATTTCTCTCTCTCGTTTAATTCTGCGGTTGAGTAGAATACTATTATTTTAAAAAGGGATATTGGGTAAATTACAAATTGAGGAGAGACGGTATTACACATCTCCATTATACTAGATTTTTTCAAAATGTTTCATTTCTAGATTTCGTAACATCCTCCCCTCAAGAAACGCCTTCTAAGATATTATATTGTGGAAACCGTTTTTACCTGAACATTGTAACACAATTTAAAATGGTGAACTCATTTTTCATCATCTTCGACTATCGATGGAAGACTCGAGAACAATTCAGGGATGATATTCTTATTTTTATTTTTATTAATTTCATTGACTTGGAATCTAGACTAGGTCATATGTTTCTTAAATTGTAAATCCACAGTTATATTCTCGTTTTCACGTTCTCTTCTCACTTCTAACAAGAATCTATTATATCAATTTCCACCTTGTAACATTGCTTTCAGACATATGCTTTGGAAAAAAAATAAGAGTTTCCATTACTAGTGTATGAGCGCTATATATAAACGCCTTGAAATGCCTCCGTATTTAGATGATATATAACTACTCTTTGCAGAGTGCATGAGCCTTAGACATATATGTATAAAGTTGCAGGCCCTTTATTTTTGACAATAAATATTTTTTTTCCAATTGAAGAAAACATACTACCTTAATTAATTGAAAGGAGGGAGTTATATATTTTTTTTATAATTTAGTTGCTTGATTCCTTATTTCACTGTGTAGTCATGGAATAAAAGAACCTAAGCTGCGAACAAATAGTCACATGTGGTAAAAAAAAGGAAGGAGTTATATATTTTTGTTATAATTTAGTTTTTAAAGTGCATATTTCAGTGCGTAGTCAGGGCATAAAAGAAACAGATCTTCCAATAAATAGTCATTTGTGGAAAAAATATAGACAAAATTTTCTGAGTACCTTAGCATGGCAGAAATACAAAATAAAAATTCCATCTGCCTAGAATATGCTCAACAGATGGTGTCTATCAGAAGAAAATGGAAAAATCCAACCCAATTAGTGCACAAACGATATGGTTTCTCTGATCACTGATTCAATGAAGAGCTCAAAGAAAATCATAAAGAATATCAGGCTAGAAAGAGATCCCACTTTTAGAAAGAGCATATATATCCATCATTAAATAGATGCATAATGTTGTATTATATATAATTGCATTAAACACCTTTTTAAGCATTGAATGATCTCAAATTCTAAAATAGCACGGGATATTTGAATGAATTCTCTTAATTTTTTTGGTTTCATTATGATTTTTCCTCATCCATAACTTGATTCAAACATTTTGTGGCTTCTTAATTCAGTTTCAGGAGCATCAATCTTCAATTTCTGGAATAATTAAATGGTCACATTTCAATCCATAAAACATGTCCATCCTTGCTAGTACCACTCGTCGATACACTTCCTTGTATTCACAACTGGGATATATACCTTTCTGGCTAGTGGTTGCATGTAGAACTGTCATGTAATTTTATAGAAAAAAAAAACTTGTAGCAAATAGAACCTCTTACATTTTTAATTCTCAACTGATAATAGCGAAATTTATCCCTAGATCAAATTTTGCCCTGCAGAATTCTGCTACAACAACGGAAACCATGAAATTTTTTTTGAGACTTACATAACTTTTTGAAACAAGTTAGTCGTCTTAAAATTTATTGTGCTTTTTCCCTAAGGGTTAGTTCAATTGATTGGTGATGTTATAATTAGAATCTTATCATTAATCTAGCATGTTTTACAAGTCCTCAATTCAATTCCCACAATGTTAATTTATAGATTGTATTCTCTCTTCAAACGCTTATAATATTGGGATGCCCACAATGTAAATTTATAGATTGTATTCTTTCTTGAAATTTTGATAATATTGAGATGTTGAATTCAAATGTACATGTGTTTTTGAAATTATCACAATTCAATTATCCTATCGGTCTCTCTTTACCTTTTGGAACAATTTCTAGGAAAATATTGTATTGTTGAATTTCATCACCAAAAATTAAATTATATTAGAAACTAATATTGTTTATGTTAATATATATACACTTCAATATATATGTTTTCTTTTTAATATATATTTATTAATTTTATTATATAAAAAAAGAGAACAAAATATCTATATTTATATTTAAACATTCATCTCATTAAATGGAATATATTAATTGTATATGTATATTGATTTGACAAGTAGTTTCGAATTTGTGATGTAAGATAATGTGATTTGATGATTTCAGAAGGATGCCTAATATAGATAATGCATTAGTTTTATTGAAATTCAATAAGAAAATGCAACACACACACTAGTGTGGGGTCACAGGTCACACAGTGATGGGTCCTAATGATACATTAGTGTGCAAACCAATTTATTAAATAAATTGGAAATGTGTCTAATTTAATTTTCCCTTAATTAAATTGGACAATAAATGTTAATTGTATCTCATAATCACTTGTAATAGTTAAATGAGTGTGATAGACTCAGTTAGCTCGTGAAATTCGAGTTGACACTATTTGGTGAGCCATGTAGAGTGATTCTATTTGTTTTAGAGTCCAAGTTGCAGTTAGTGTATTATTTTAATGCATGAGAAACCAGTTAACTCAATTAAGTGAGTTAAATTCAGTCTAACTAGTTGTAACTAATTGTTGCATTAGTGAGGGGTCAAGTGAATTAAATTATATTTAATTCACATGCAGTGATCTGATGATTTACTATTAATAGCTACATGGATGTCAGTTATGATGAAGACCCAGTTGAGAAAAAGGTTAAAGGGATGTTAAATATCAGTTGTATTATTAGAAAACTACCCAGATGCTGTGTTGGGGCAAAGTGATTGTCTGTCATTTAATTTTTCAACTCGGGGGTTTCGTAAACTTGTGAAGCATGCGTGCATTGTATGTGCTAGAAATTATCTTTCAGTTTAGATCAATCTAACTACAGAATAAAGAAAACGGATTCATCTAATCTATGAAATCAAATAATTAAAATGAAATTCAACTAACCTATGAAATCAAGTAACGAAAAGAATCAAAACAAATTCAAAATAAAATATAGCGTGCAATCACACTTGCAGGAATTGAAATTTTAATCTAAGAAATAATTTCAAAACATGTAAAGAAAAAAAACTAATGTATATTTAGTTACTCTGGCATTCAATATGAAGTGTCACATTCTTGAGATAATGTTAAGTAACCAACTATACCTAATGTTCTAGAAAATAAAGTAAAGCATGTAGAAGAGAAATCACTAATTGCATTAATTAAACATTAAATCATCCAGTCTTGAAATATGATAGAATCAACTTCTTGGAATGACCTTTAGGAATATCAGTGATGCAACTAAATCAGAATCTCAGAGCAGATGTAAAATAATGTAAAGCTAACTATGAACAACTAATGTATGTTTGATTTACTCCAACTTTCACTGTGAAGTATTACCCTCTTGAGATGTTGTGTAATAAATCAATTATACCTTAATTTCTAAGTTCCTAGAAAGCAAGTAAATGTGCAGAGGAAAAATACTCAATAACTATATGAATTAGACATTCAATCATTTAATTCTAAATAATGTTCTTGAAATTACCTTTCAGAACATCCATTGACAAAATTAATTGATAATTATATTCTAAGAAAGTAAATGACAGAACATGAAAGGAAACTAAATAAATGTGAGCTCTATTTCCTCAAACTTAATCCAATTGGAAAATAGATAAACCTTTCCTATTGAATTTTTTTTAGAAAAATCAAAGATTACACAATCATTCTAAAACAAATACTAATAAAGAAAATAAACATTAATCTATAAAAGCAAGTAAATCTCACACATTTTATGTAGCTGATCTAAAAGTATGAGAGATGGTAAATCGAGCTGCTCCATATGTAAGCAAAACCAAATCAAAATGAAAGAACATTCATGAGTAAGGTGCCACAATCTAATTCTGTATTCAAAGCTTGAGGATAACTCCAATTTTACACATGATTTGATAGGAGAAAGCTTCCCCCATTTATATAAAAGATGAGAATCTATCTCATTAATGAGAGTCCATGAATCTCTCCCTATATCTCTAGAGTTAAAATCCAAATAGGAAGTGATAAGGCACATGTCTTCTTAGAGTTACAATACAAATAGGAAATGAGACACATATCCTTATGATTCCATGATCTTCTCCATTCAAATTAGAATTTTTCCTTAGGAGGCCACATAAGAGTCTTTTGGAAGCTTCTTTTTGTCCTACACATGGAAACAAACTCATTCCACTTGTTAGGTATAAATATGTGCATATTATTTTCTAATTTTTAACCACAAATTCACTTAAAAATACTAGGAATTAATAAATTTTGGAAAAACATAAATGTAACCCAATAGTGGTAATGGTAAGGTAAATGTAATGAAATGGAGGTGGCCATGAAGGTGATAATATGGAAATATAAGTGAAAATGTAATGGAAATAAATGACAACTTCAAGGCTGTAATATTCCAAAAATTTAGCCTTCAAGCTAAATGGAATATTATAGTTGTTTTATCACTAGGTTGGTAAATAAATGGGTGTGAAGGCCCATAAGTCTCTTGAGAAACAATAAAAAAACTCCAAGTGTGAAATGATACCTTTTTAGAAGCTAAATAAAGCTCCTCCAAGGGTGAATAGGGTTGGATCATGTTGATTCAGTCAACTTTGACCAAGTCAACAACATTGATAAGGAGTAGTGGAGATTAATTAGAGAATAACGCAGTTTTGGAGGGAGATGGATCTCATGATGAAGATGACCTAATTGAGTGGGGCCAAGGGAAATCAAGCTCATATTATATTTAAGAAAGAGGATGGAAGCCATTTGAGATCATGTTTTTAGATTATCTTTTTGATATTGGTCTTCTTAGACTATTGCTTCCTCTTGCTGTTTAGTAGGGTTGTTGTGCTGTTTAGCACCACGTGTTCCCGAGCGAGAATCCCACCTCTTTCCTTGAGGGGCCTCTTGGAAGATTATTTTATTATTTTCTACATTCAGGTTTTCAAGCCAAGCTACGGCTTCTTCATCAACATAGTTTCTATAGGTTATTGTGCTATGTTGCAGGGTGCAGCAGTGGAGGGGTTAGAACCCCACTTTCTGAGCTATTTTCTCATAGGAGGGAGGTTTCCTTCTCTTTGTAGATATGTTTGGAGAGTTTTTGGGCATATTTCAGATCCTTGGCATCAGGCCATATATTTCCCATCATTTCCAGTGTTGTTCTAGCTAGGGAATGCATTATTTTTTAAAACAACTTCAATGGAAGATCTTGTGGTTTCTTTGTAGGGTTTCCTTGTGATTGAGGGGTTAATCCTTTCATGGGAGGAGAAATTTGAGGGGATCAACATCAGATCTCTTATAATTCAGCCTTCTACACTCTTGTTCTTCAATTTTCCATGTATCTTCAGCCATTGGGCTTTAGATTCCATCTTGTATAGAGTGTATTTCTGAAAACCCTTTCTGGGTTCTTTGTAGGAGTTGGTATTGAGCATCGATCTGTATTGGGAATATATTTTGAGGCTTATAACAGACCTACATATTTTGCACATCATTTTGTTGTAGCAGTGTGTTTTTAACTGTGTTGTAGCAGTCTCCGACATTCTTGTATTGTGACAAAAGTTCATTTTTGGAGTGATTTCTTAAGGGAGGCTTTTTCCTTCATTTTATATGATTCAAGCCTCACTATTATGTATTGATTTGCTGATATAATACATGATTTTATGTCTCCATATTAGTCTCCAATGATTATGAGGTTATTTACACTGCTACTTTCAATTTTATGTTCATGAACTGTTGCATTTCCCATTTTGGATATTACAAAGGCCCAACATACCCCCCAACTGAAGCTATTGCATGTCCTCATGCAATCTATTACATTCATTCCTTTTTTATCCTTTGAGCTTTGGCTTAACTTTGCATGATATCATTTGATAACTTCATACTTCTGCAAATTCTTTTAGTTGAATTGCAACATGGTTGGTTCTTGTGTTTCAACCATATTTTGTTGTTGCATTCAATATTGATCTTTGAAATTTTCATAATGATAATTTTTTTACTGTTTCAAAGTATATCTCTATTGGATTGCATCATGGCTGGTTCTTTTGTGACAACCATAATTGTGTTTGCATCCAGTTATCTTTTAAGTACTTTTGAAAAGCCATTGTATGCTCATAATAATAATGTAATAGCTAATATATTTTGAAATTATGTGTGCTTTTGAATGTGATATGAATGTGGAAAAAGTGAATATGAATGTATCCCCCCCAACTGATGGTATTGGAAATTTTATGAAATGAGGAAAAGAGGTGTTTTTTTCTAAAAATTATCATTCTAGCTTTTCATGGAATTCTATGGTAAAAAGTTATAAAATGACATACCTTAACTTACCCTTTGAAAACAGATGAGTTGCATGTGTTGTGGCTGAAAAATTCTAATCATAATCTTCTTCATGTGGCTGTACAGGTTATGGATAAAAGATTCAAGATGAATTTTTATTGCTTCTACTAAAACTGCTGAATTTGCTGCAAAATTATGTTGATTCTGTAGTTTCCATCTGATTCTGTAGTTGCCATCTGATTCTATTGATGCCCTCTGATTCTGTTGCTGTCATCTGATTCTTTTGCTGCCATCTGATTTTGTTGCTATGATCTGATTCTGACGCTGCCATCTGATTTTGCAGCTACATATCTTCTTCATTTGCTTCAAAATGCTGAAAATGATAGTCTTCATGTCTTCAAAGCTTGTTGGCATAATTCCGACTATGTGAATAGATGTTCTAATGTTGAACATAGAGAGAAATTGTTGACTTAGTGGCCAATAATGAATGGGACTGTTAACACGATAACTCTCACCATTAATGATAATGAGAGTCAAGATGTCCAAACACATCTTGCTAGGTATGAATAATTTTTCTATTGTCGAGTACCTGGAAGATCGAATGAGCAAGGAACATTAATGTATTCCCATTTTTCATCAGAAAGAATACTTTCCATTAAGGCATGCAAGCCTCAAGGTGTTTTTACAAGGATTTTAGACTCAAAGGACTATGGACTCAACAATTTGCATTGAAGCAAGGTTTATTTGTGAAATGAAAAGGATAGGAGAAGGAAAATGGAAATGGAAGATGACAATGGAAAATGAAAATGGGCCATAAGCATGTAAGTAATATTCTTGCTTTTATTTGTGGGTTATGAGTAGACAAAAAGTAATGGAAAGTGTATGAGAATAAAGGAAAATCAACAACTGGCTCTTGCTGGGAAAATAACTGTGGCTTACTTTGAATTTCTTGGTTGGATTTATAATTCAAAAGGGATGAAAGGTAATGGTCTTGATGGATATGGACATGGAATTGTTCTTATGCTTCTCATGAAATTGATCCTTTGAAGACCAATTGTGCTGGAAAATTGGTTTCCTTCAATGATCATCCGATCATCCCAAACCTGAAAAAAAACTTGACATAAAGAACATAAGTGTGTTAAAAAAGAAATGGCCAATTCCTTTTTGACTCTCACGCAAAAATTTGAATGTCAAATGAAACAGATTAAGGAAAACCAAAAGTTTTATATTCAGTCCAATTCATGATATTGATAACAATCCATTTTTAATAAATAACCATGAAAAATAAATCAACTCCCTATTGTCATATGACTTCATGCAATGTGCTCAGTAATATGATTGGCATAAAAAAGATTCATTGTGTCCTGTAAGTTAAAGCTTCACAACAAAAATATTATAATTTTTAATGCCAAATATTTAGAAATCATATAAATATTCTTCCAATTGTTCTACAAGTCACTGGCAAATTGAATCGTCATCTGTATTGCAATTTTTTTTTTCTTTTTTTTTAAATAATTTTTTTTTAAATCAATCTAATATTTTTTCATAAATCCCATTATTAAAACTACTTTGCAAAGAGAATTATTTCATTCTAGAATTCAAAAACAACAGCAGACAACTTATATGAACATATTCTAATTTTGATAGAACCTTCTCATCAATTTTTATTTTTATTTTTTAATAGATAATGTTTCTGGAGATTTCAAGATCCCAATTAAATCTAAAATAAAAATAATGATGCAATTTATGGATGATATATTATGTTGCAAAAATTCCAAGTGGAATAGAGCATGTGAAATTTGCCACAACTCTCTCAACTGATTTTTTTTATTATTATTTATTTTTTAATCATGAGACACATATGTGTCTAAAATCAAATTTATTATATCAAATTGGACTCTTAAACCACATGCCATGTGGAGAAGAGTCTTTTATTAACTTGAATTCTTCTTCTTTCAACTTTCCATGTTTAAATAGTTCAAAACAAATCATTTTTCCCTCACGCAATCTGGAAAATAGAGCTCCAAAGAACTGTGAATTTCTTCCAAATGGCTGTGAAATCTAGAAAATCGCTCGCGAGTTACCTAATTCACCTTGTTCCCGAAAAACCCCATGATTTTTTTTCTCCTAATTTGCCTTATTTTTCTCAGAAAATGCGTTTTAAAATCAGGTGTTTTTAATAGTTACATTTCTGGCAATTTCATTTTCTGGCAATAAATTTTGCAACAAAATAAAATTGTTGTGGTTTGATTTTTTTATTTGCAGCCTTTGATGTGCAATGGCTTGTCTCTCACAGAGAAGTTCAGATCGATCTTCCTCCTTCCAATTACCTGCAATGGTCTCTGCAAGCTTCTCTTCATCGGCAGTCTGCAATCTTCTCTTCATCAACAGTTTCTTCATGTGATACACTTTCATTGTCTATCTCTGCAATTGAATCTGGAATATTCTCTTCATCAGCAATTTGCAATATTCTTTTCATCAGCAGTTTCTTCATCCAATACACCTTCATTGTCTATCTCTGCAACTTTTAAAATCAATTTCTAATAATTGTTGCTTAAGGAAGATCGAATATGGAAAAGAGAAGGTTCTTTTTATTTATTGCAGTGCATGGTTATTTGTGTGGACTGAAGGCCTGCACATATGCATAAGGCCAAGAAAAAGGTTGGCCTCACGCATATGTGTGGGCTTCCTTTCCATGGGCCAATTTTTATTTTTATTTTTAATAAAAATTGTGCACATGAAATTCAATAAATCAGAAAAATATTGAGAGGATGTAAAACATTAAAATTTGAAGAACCGATAAAAAAAGGATCATGACTCAAACGATAATTTTCAATAGAATTGTAGATCAATTTCCAGCAATTTTTTTAACAAATTTTTGAATTTTAATTTTTAAATTGATTAATCTGATCTTCTGATCTTCTAGGTCACAACGAGGCGTAGGAAGAGAGCATACTAGTCAGCTTCCTCAAAAAATTTCATATTTTCACACACAAATTTGATTTCTGATGGTGATAAAAAAATGAAGTGATTCTTACTACGTCAGTGAAATTTATTAAAAAATAATTAATCGACAAAATAAAATAAAATTCTAAAACTCTAGCTAAGTTTGGTTTTAATTATATTTTCCTATCTATCTAAAAAAAACTATATATATATATATATATATATATATATATATATATATATTATTTTTAAGTACATTCATGCTTCCAATGAAGCCATTTACAGATTAGAATATTTAAAATATTCATATCCAAACTTGAAAAATGTACCTGATTTTTTGTAAGGATATGCGAAATCGACTTGACCTTTCGATTTGCCGCAAAGATCTCTTGAGGAATTGATGAATGTTGTGGTGCAATCACTTTTTGATACCATTCCTCAATGTAGTCTCTGGGCTACATTCTAGACCCTTTGTCCATAAATGGTTAGTAAAAACAAAAACAAATAAAATACACTCTAGACTGAAAGATAGTTTCTATGCACACTTCCCCGACAACAACGCCAAAATGTTGGGGCAGAGTGATTACCTGTCATTTAATTTTTCAACCCTGGGGTTTCAAAAACTTTTGAAGCATGCGTGCATTGTATGTGCTAGAAGTTATCTTTCAATTTAGATCAATCTAACTACAGAATAACGAAAACCAATTCATCTAATCTATGAAATCAAATAATGAAAATTAAATTCAACTAACCTATGAAACCAAGCAACAAAAAGAAAGAAAAAAAATTCAAAAGAAAATATAGCGCGCAATCACACTTGCAGGAATATAAATTTTAATCTAAGAAAGCATTTCAAAGCATGTAAAGAAAAACAACTAATGTATATTTAGTTACTCCAGCATTCAATATGAAGTGTCATCTTCTTGAGATGATGTTAAGTAACCAAATATACATAATGATCAAGAAAAGTAAGTAAAGTATGTATAAGATAACTCTTTAATTGCATTAATTAAATTCAATCATTTAGTCTTGAAATATGATAGAATCAACTTCTTGGAATGACCTTTACGAATATCAGTGATGCAACTAAATGAGAATCTAAAAGCATATGTAAAATAATGTAAAGCTAACTGTGAACAACTAATGTCTATTTGATTTACTCCAACATTCACTGTGAATTATTACCCTCTTGAGATGTTGTGTAATAAATCAATTATATACCTTAGTTTCTAAGTTCCTAAAAAGCAAGTAAAATGTGTAGAGGAAAAAAACTCAATAACTGTATGAATTAGACATTCAATCATTTAGTTCAGAATCATGTTCTTGAAATTACCTTTGAGAACATCCATTAACACAATTAATTGATAATTCTATTCTAAGAAAGTAAATTATAGAACATGGAAGGAAACTAAATAATTGTGAGCTCTATTGCCTCAAACTTAATCTAATTGGAAAATAGATAAATCTTTCCTATTGAAATGTTTATAGAAAAGAAAATATTACACAATCATTCTAAAACTAATAATAAGAAATCAAATAAATTTTAATATATAAAAGCAAGTAAATATCACAAATTTTAGACAGCTGATCTAAAAGTATGGGAGATGGTAAATCAATATGCTCCATATGTAAGAAAAACCAAATCAAAATGAAGGAATATTCATGAGTAAGATGCCACAATCTAATTATGTATTCAAAGCTTGAGCATAACTCCAATTTTACACATGATTTGATAGGAGAAATCGTCCCCTGTTTATACAAAAGATGAGAATTTATCTCATTAATGAGAGTCCATGAATCTCTCCCTATATCTCTAGAGTTACAATCTAAATAGGAAGTGATAAAGCACATGTCTTCTTAGGGTTACAATAAAAATAGGAAATGAGACACATATCCTTATGATTCCATGATCTTCTCCATCCAAATTCGAATTTGGCCTTAGGAGGCCACAAAAGAGTCTTTTGGAAGCTTCTTTTTGTCCTACACATGGCAGAAAACCCATTCCAATTGTTAGGTATAAGTATGTGCATATTATTTTCTAATTTTTAACCACAAATTCACTTAAATATACTAGGAATTAATAAATTTTGGAAAAACATAAATGCAACCCAAGAGTGCTAATGGTAAGGTAAATGTAATGAAATGGAGGATTGAAGGTGATAATATGGAAATATAAGTGAAAATGTAATGGAAGTAAATGACAACTTCAAGTCCCAACATGCAGTTAACCCAACATAGGATTTCCCATGAGCATTGTACAATCAAGGAATGCTTAAATTCCTAAAAAATAGGGATTTTATACTAATAGGATTGTGCAAGCAAGGAAAACTGAGAAAAGGTAGGAAATAGGCTAAGTGTTGCTCGATTTTGTATGGATCAGTGTGAGACAGTTGACAAAGTGCAAAAAAATCTTGTGAGAAGGGTGAATTGTATTGTTTCATGATTCCTTGGTTGAATATACACTAGAAGATAGAGGGTTTTGAGCAGTAATATTTCCCTAGGAAAAATATCTATGTTGTGGATAGATTTTCTTCTTTAGTTTCCTTGGTGTGATTGTGCGATCATATTTGATTTATGCAAATTAATTGTTAGAAGGATTCAATATCTTTCTTTACAACATTGCAAGATCAAATTGAATCCATTGGTATACATAATGTTTTTATAATTTCTACATGGTATCAGAGCATAGGAAATCACTATAGTAGAGAATAAATTGATTTTGTGCTGAACAACATTCAAATTTGAAAAAATATTCTTTGTTGCGACAAGCGGATCAAGATGGATTTCAATGGATTCAGATTGGAATATGAACTTGAGGGAAGTTATAATTATTTTTCATGGAAAGATAGAATGGAGGCATTCCTAGAGGGCAATGAGTTGAAATAATTCATTGATAATGATATTCTCAAGCCCATAGTGGCAGACGCTGCTCTTCTTGATGATTGGCAAAAGAAGGTTGCAAAGGAAAGGAGGATATTATTAGAGGGAGTTAAAGATCACATTGTCTCGAGTCTCCATGGAAAGGAAAATCCATATGTAATGTCGATGGCCTTGAAAAATCTATTTCGGAGCAACAGTTGTCATAGAAAATTGGCACTGAAGGACAATATCAGGAAAATCAAAATGGAGAAAGGTGACACTATTCTGAAATACTTGACCAAGTTAATCCAATGTGGAGATGAGCTTGGAAGTTTTGTGATTACTATACCAGATGATGAATTGGTGTGCCTAACACTTTTAGGCCTTCCCAAGAGCTGCCATAGTTATCAGGACTTTGTCAATGGGAGGGATAAGCTACCTGATTGGGAGTGATTTTGCTTAGATTTGGTACAAGAATAATTCAGGCAGAATACCAGGGATGGATCCTCATCTAAAATATATGATGATGAAAATTGTGCCTTGGCTGGTAAGGAAAAGAAGTGGAAGGGAAAGAAATCATATTCCAAATCTGAAACCGGCAAAGAAGGCAAGAAGCATGACATGTCCAGAGTGAAATATTTTCACTATCATGAGCATGGACATTTTGCCACTAATTGTCCATAGAAGAACAACAACAACAACAAGGCTTCATGATCTGCAGCGGGTGATGCTTTGGGTTCACAGTTCAAATTGGACATCTCACTCATCCCATGCATGGTGTCTAGTGCAATGGGACCAATGTGGTACTTGGATAGTGGTGCATATTTTCACATTACAGGAGACAAAGAAATCTTTAGTAGCTTGGAGGAGAAGGATCTTCAGATGCCCATTGAGATGGGTGATGATAGGAGGTATAGTGCTACCAGGATTGGTACAGTTACTTTCCAAAGACAGTTAGGTAAACCTTTCTTATTAAAATTTTTCATGCATGTACCAGGCTTGAAAAAGAATTTAGCTTCAGTTTCTATGTTGGAGGATAGAGGATATGATGTGGTTTTCAATGAAGGTAAAGCATTCCTTCATCACAAAGCCACAAGACAGGTTAAGAATATTGGGGTTCGTGTGAAGAATCTCTACAAACTTGATGTAGATGGCTGCACATCATTGATGTGTAAAGCATACATAGTGGTGAGCTGGGATGAGGGTGAGTAATGGCACAGGAGATTGGGCCATCTACACCACGATGCTTTGAAGTTCATGCAACAGATTTCTACGGGGCTTCCAAAGGGTACTCTTACATAGATAGACACGTGCAAGGGATGTACCATGGGGAAGTATACAAAGGTCAATTTTCACCAGAAGGAGAACTGAGCAGCGGAAATCCTTGAGAGAGTTAACTCAGATGTATGTGGACCATTATCTACAGCTTCTACAACAAAGCATAGGTATTATGTGATTTTTGTTGATGATTTTTCTAGAAAGTGTTGGATCTACTTCATGTAGAAGAAGATCAGACGTTCTCAAAATTTTGTGAGTTCAAGGCACTAGTTGAGAAATATACGGGGAAGCATGTGAAGGATCTAAGGAGTGACAATGATGGTGAGTACATCTCCATTGAGTTCAAGAGATTTTGTGCCAAAGAAGGAATTTAGAGAGAGTTGATTGTGCCTCATAACCCACAACAGAATGGGGTTGTAGAAAGAAATAACATGACAACTATGGGTGAGGCACAAGCTATTTTATATGATCAAGACCTATCATTACATTTTTGGGCAGAGGCATGCAACACAGTGGTATTTGTGCAGAATCATAGTCCTCATCGGATACTTGGCATGAGTACACCAACGGAGGCTTTTTCTGCTAAGAAATGGATGTTTCATATTTTGAAATTTTTGGCTCATCTGTCTATTTCCATGTGACCAAATATTCTAGAAAGAAGCTAGAACCAACAACAAATATTGGCATATTTTTGGGGTACATTGATACTCCCCACAACTATCAAGTGTATTTGTCGAAAAATAGGATGAAAATTGTTAGACAGGATGTAAAATTTTATGAGGAGAAAGCCATGCGATTATCCCTTGAGAGGGAGCTTGATTTGCATGAAAATGAGGAAATATTGGTTCCAACGGATGAACCTCAAAATGTGGAGAAACCACATGCAGAGGATTTTGGAGTGGCAGAAACAACTCATGCAAATCCATCCACCAAACATCGTATGAGGCGCACCACAGAAGATGACAAATTGAGACTTGATGCAACAGAACATGTAGGAGCACCTACATCACTGCGTAGACAAAGACATTCACCAGACAGTTTTACTGGATACATGGCTCTTACATGAGCAATTGTATTGTGACAGAACCATCCTCTTTTGAGGAATCAGTGTAGCAACCAACTTGGGTTGATGCCATGGTTGAGGAGTATGACTCCATCGTCAGGAACAGTGCATGGGAAGTTGTCCAAGGAATAGTTGGGAAGTCAGCGGTTGGATTTAGATGGATCTATAAGGTGAAGAAGATAGTAGATGGGAGTGTGGAGAAGTAAAAGGCTAGATTTGTAGCCCAGGGATTCTCACAAGTTGAGGGGATTGACTATGGGGATACTTTTTCATTGGTTGCGAGGTACTCATCAATTATATCTATCCTTTCACTCTCAGTGTAGATGGGGTAGAATATACATCACATAGATGTGAAGACTGCATTTATCAATGGAGTTATTGAGGAAGAAGTGTGCATTGAGCATCCATAAGGTTTTGAGACCTTTGATAGTTAGTCACATGTGTGCAGACTCAAGAGAGCATTGTATGGGCTGAAGCAAGCACCTCGTGCTTGGTACACTAGGATTGACAACTATTTCCCTGGGTTTGGCTTCACAAAGAGTGAAGCAGATGCGAACCTGTACCAGATCGTGGTTGATGGTAAGCTTTTGATTATCGTACTTTATGTTGATGAATGATTCTGACAAGTGATAAGAAGCTCATAACTTCTTGGAAAGAGGATCTTGCAAGATATTTTGAGATGAAGTACATGGGACTCCTTCACTATTTCCTTGGTTTGGAGATATGGAAGTGAGATGAGGAGATATTTGTTTCTCAAGGCAAGTATACTAGAGAGATTTGGAGGAAGTTCCACATGGAGCGTTGTAAACCCATGGAGACTCCTCTTGCATGAAACTAGAGGAAGGAGGAGGCTACTTTAGGTGAGGTAGTGGATGCTAATGTTTACAGGTAGCTTGTGGGTTCACTCATGTACTTGGTGGACACACAACCAGACATGTGCTACATAGTTAACTAGATTATTCAAGCTATGTTTAAGTCGACCAAGCTCTTTTGGAAGGTGGGGAAGCATGTCTTGAGATATCTAAGGGGCACTACAGAGTATGAATTATGGTATAGAAGGACAAAGGGATAGAGGGAGTGAAGCCTCAAGGCTTCACCGATGCAGATTCAGTGGTCAGTCCATTAGACAGGAAGAGCAGATCAGGAGGAATCTTTAGCATAGGATCGACATCAGTTTCTTGGTACAAGAGGAAGAAGAGATTAGTTGCACTCAGTTAAGCCGAGGAAAATTACATGGAAGCCAGTCAGGACATGTGAGGCCATCTGGATAAGGAAGATATTTGTTGGTTTGTTTTTTCATTAGATGGATTTGATGATGATACATTGCGATAACCAGAGTTGCATAAAACTATCAGTTAATCTAGTATTCCATGATAGTTCCAAGCATATTGACATTCAGTACCACCATCTTAGAGATTTTTTCAGAGACGCATTATGTTAATTCAGTACATTCCCACGGAGGATCAGGATGCAGATATTTTGATGAAGGCACTCGTGAGAAGCAAATTTGAATACCACAAAGGCAAGATCGAAGTAGCTGATAATCCCTTTCTTGCTAAGAGGGAGTGTTGAAATTCAATAAGAAAATGCAACACACACACTAGTGTGGGATCATATGTCAAACATTGATGGGTCCTAGAGATACATTAGTGTGCAAGCTAATTTATTAAATAGATTGGAAATGTGTCTGATTTAATTTTCCCTTAATTAAATTGGACAATAAATTGTAATCTTATCTCATAATCACTTGTAATAGTTAACTGAGTGTGATAGACTCAGTTAAATCATGAAATTCGAGTTGAGGGTCGTTGGTGAGGCATGTTGGGTGATTCTATTAGTTTTAGAGTCCAAGTTTGAGTTAGTGTATTAGTTTAATGCATGATAAATCAATTAACTGAATTAAGTGAGTTAAACTCAGTCTAACTAGTTGTAACTGATTGTTGCACTAGTGAGAGGTCAAGTGAATTAAATCAAATTTAATTCACATGCAGTGATTTTTGAAGTGATTGATGATTTACTATTAATAGTTGCATGCATATCAGTTCTGATGAAGTCTCATTTGAGACAAAGGTTAAAGGGATGTTAACTATCAGTTGTATTATTAAAAAATTGCCCAGATGCAATTAACCCACCATAGGATTTACCATGAGCATTGCACAACCAAGGAATGTTGAAATTCCTAAAGAATATGGATTTAATTATAATAGGATTTTGCAAGAAAGGCAGGCTGATCAGAGGCAGTAAATTGGCTAAGTGTTGGTCGATTTTGTCTAGATCAGCGTGAGACAGTTGTGAGAGTGCAGGAGACTCTTGTGAGAAGATTGCATTGTATTGTTTCATGATTCCTTTTTTGAATATACAATATAATATAGAGGGGTCTTGAGTAGAAACATTTCCCTAGGAAAAATATTTGTGTTGTGGAAGGATTTTCTTCTTTATTTTACTTAGCGTGAATGTGTGATCATGTTTAATTTCTGCAAATTAATTGTTAGAAGGATTCAATATATTTCTTTAGAACATTGCAAGATCAGATTGAATCCATTGGTATACATACTATTTGTATAATTTCTACAAGTTTATTACTATAAGTTTGACAATTTTAGATCAATGGAGAATAGAATGAATGATTTGATCTATTATCATCATTTTAGAAAAACTATGGAACTAGAATATATAAAATTTTGAATAAATGCAAACACTATAAAATTAACTTTTAAACCATTTTTCTAATTAATAATTTTTTGGTATTTTTATTGTCAATAATCACTTTAAAATACATACATTAAACATTACACTTTTTTTGAAGATGTTCTTTCTTAGCTAATACTCTTTATTTGATAATATTATAATATTTGTGTGCATCATCAAAATTTCCTCATTGCTGCACTATTATTGCAATTCATTTCTCTTTGATTTTGTTGTCACTTTGTCCTCTCTTTTGTACATACCCTCTCTATAGTTATTCAAATAAATTATAATTTTTTATCTTGCATGCACAACAACACATTTTTGGCATTGCGATTATCACTAATCACTTTAAAACAATTATGTAAAACATTACGCTTTCTTTGAAGATGTATTTCCATAGCTAGCGTTCTTCCTTTTCTATTGTTTTAATGCATCATCAAGTTCTCTAATTTCTCCTCTATTAATGCAATTATTTTCTCCTCATTCTCATTTTCACTCTCTCCTCTCTTTCATACATTACCTCTTTCTATGGGAATTAAGAAAACTTGTAGCATTTTATCTTGTATGGAAAACAATACATTTGTCCCTTGTAGTTGACATGATATCCTTTTATGCTCTAAAACTTGAAACATTTTCTTCTCCCACAATATGTGTTTTATTTGGGTTTGTTTGTATTTTCTTGTAGATTGTATCCCCTTCCAATTTTAATTCTTCATTTAGAGATGTCCCCAACAACTAAACCTCATCAATATTTTAATTGTGACTACTTGTGTTATTGATCCTTGTATGGGTATGTAAATATAAATGGGGAAAAAATCCAGAATGATTGTAATTTTAATTTAATGCCAGATGAAGCCTTAATAGAGACAATGAGAAGCCATGAGAGGAGGGATGCCAACAAAATGGGTTTATGAAATTAATCCAATCCCATGAATTATTCGATTGAGTCAATATTCTAATATTGTTAACTTTACTTAAGAAAAAAATCTAAGGGGGAGGTGTAGTAATAATTTCCAACAACTATGAGAGAAGTGAGACAATGGTACCAAATTTTCAAAAGGTATGGTTTATGTACCCTCCATTCTAGATACTTCTAACCACCCACATAATCACATTAAAGGGAGAAACTGGATAAAAGAGAACATGCAAAGAGTAGGAAATCATGTGCAAAAGAAGAGAAGAGAAAAGTGAAGTGTAACATAGTGAAAAGAATAGAGAGTTGACAAGAGGCTCTAGTGTGAACCAAGACAAAACCATGAGTGTGATTATTGTCCACATAGTTTCGGTAAGCGAGATTAGCGATTGATTCCTTAGATTAAGCAAAGGGTTGAATGGATTCCTGGAAACTTGTTTGTGTTGTGCTCAAAGACACTGGAAGGAAGTGTTGAGGGACTCTTGATTGAGTGAAGGGCTCCTTTACTATTGTACATTCTTGAAATGGCGTAACAGAGAAATCTTGTTGGAATACATGCACCAAGCATTAAAGAGATGCACTAAGAGACTCTTATCTAGGTGAAGGGATCTCCTTGTGTTGTGCAGGCCCCTTATGGATGCATTGTGAATTAGAATGATCCATGCTTGACAAGTTCACAGACTCCGTACTAAATTTTGAATGGATGAAGGAGAGTGACCTTCATTATTACACCATTTCTAGTATGGGAGAAATTTCCCCCCTTGGGTGCTTATTATGAAGAGAAACTAAGAAACCACCCATAATTTTTGGGTAGAATTCTTGGCTTTATGTGATCTCAGGCAAATTAATAAGTCCGATGAGATGAAAGAGAATGGCCTTCATGACCTCAACATGTAATTTTTAGTAGGGCTTCTCTCATGTCTTCATGGTTTGGCTTGTGGGTGGCTAACTGCAAGAAATATTACAATTTAGCTAATACTATGGTGGGGTGGAATATGGCTCACCTTTCATTAGTTGCAGGTAGCATAGGATTTTCTAGGGTAAAAATTTTATCTATTTTGGATAGTGTGTGTGTGTGTGTGTGTATTTATTTCAGTACTCTATTTCTTGTATTACAACTATTTCATTTATTTAAGTATAATATCAACTATTAAATAATGTGACATCTCAAGAAAAACCAACCTACAAAGTACATATTTCACTTATTTTATATTTTTTGTTGTGACAGCCTATTCCAGTGGAATATCCATGACAATTTACAAATCAATTGGTGTGAAGCATTAAGTGAATGATAGAAATAATTTTTTTATTTCATAAATTTTAATTTTACTGTATCTTAGTGTGCTTTATAACTATACTTGTTGTCCCAAAGGGGCAGCTCAATTGGTGATTGTCGTGATATGAAATATTGTGTAAACTAATATATCCAAGGTTCAAATCCCCTTGGAGTAACCCAAACTATGGATAGCAAGACTATTGTAGGCCCTAGAGGTATAGTGGTAGCAGTCAGGATTTTCTGTGTGTCATGCAAAAATTAGCCCAACCCATTTGTCGATTCCTATGATATATAAAAAAATGTGCACCCATGAACTAGTATTATGAAGTAGATATGCCTTCTTCAAGAAATGATCATTGCAAAATCCAATCACCAAGGGAATTTTATAATGCAATTAGATTCATATAAGGCTTGAATGTCTAACCAAATTTCCTTCAAATATCACATCCATCATCGCAATTCTCTTCATTATCATTGTCATCATCACTTGAATCAATCAGGCCCAATATTTCTAGAGCCAGGGCATTCCTCGATAAGGACATAATTCACACTTTATAAGTTGAGCTACATTAGTGAAACTCATACCTCACAAAACTTGCACTATTTCTAATGGGGGAAAGTTGATCCTTTTCCATCTCCTTTAACAAAAACTACAATTTTGATAAGATAGAAGATTATTTTATGCGTAAAGATTATTTATTTCCTATTGTGTGTCTTTGTCCATAGTTCACGAGTAGAAACCTAAAAGGGATGGAACGTTAAATATTCCTCCACATATTTTTTGTGTTTGTCTGGTTCCTTCATTGTGAAGCTAGTGAATTCTCACCTAACCTATCGAAAACTAGAGACAATAAATTAAGTTGGCCTTATCTAGCAAGGACACAATTTATTTTTGATAGTTAATTTCTCATTTGAATTTGATAAATAAAATTTCGAGAAATCTGAATATGGGAATCTTCTTACGCAGTGCAGAGCTATAGTTGTGCATCATCCTCTAGATGTCAGCATAGATAAAAAACTGATGGAGATTTAGTGATGAGGATGCAATCCAACTGACTTGTATGTCAAATATTGGGTAGGGTTTTCAGTTGTTTTTCTCAGCAACTAAAGATGCAGTGCGGCAGTTGGCAGCATGATGTAGTAGATTGAGATGGAGCTGAAGTATAGATGTGGTAGTCAGGGTGGTAGCTTCATGGGTAGCATAACAGAATGTCAGCAGCAATGCAGTGATGAAGAGAATCATTCCAAGCATCAGTGCAGAGAGCCACAGCAGAGATCAATGCAAACCTTCGGGGTGAAGCAGAGTTTCCCCAGAGCACATTCCTTGCTAAGAGGGAGTGTTGACATTTTGAGTGTTTAGGTAGCATCAGATTTTATCTAGCTCCCTGTTAAGCAGGCAAATCCTCTCTGCGAATAGAGACAATCCCTATAGCCATAGAGTGGGTCTAGAAACAAAGAGACATGTTAGAGTGTTGATTCCTAATTACTGAATGAAAAGAGGACACAATAGATCGAACTACCTAGATTCCAATACTGCCATCATTGCTGTAGTGGTGGTGGCCTCTCGCTCCTACCTTGGAAAGTCACAATCCTTCTGCAATCATTTATCAGGTGATCATGTCTAAGGGAAAAAAAAGCTCAAAATTGGAACTACTCAGAATTGGTAATAAATTGATCGATCGGATAGTTTTTTTCATTTTTCTCCTAACGCCGTGAACAACACTCAAATCTGATGTCGGATGTGGAAGATATTCAAGTTTTAAATTGCACAGTAACCTTCAAAACAAGACCTTGAAACTTAAAAAAATTTCATCTTCAGAAAATGTTTTTATGGAAAAAATTTCATTTTTTTAATGAAATGTTGATGGCCAATCAGAGGGTGCCATGTGGCCTACCTGGAGGTTTCCACGTGGCCCCAGGCCTGAAGGTTCAAATGCTGTTCGAAAATTTTTATTTGAAAAGATTTTGGGTCAACCCCGACCCGAGCTGAACACATTGGGTCAGTTGGACCCAACCCGACCCGATGGGTCACAGGTCACCCGTGAACGGAGTTTTGAATGAACTGTGTGCAAACAGATGGGCAGAGATGAACAGGCATGCAGAGGTGAACGAATACGGGGTCACTCATGAAGGCAGCGTGCAGTGGTGAACAGAGGCGGCGTCGGTTGAACATTTGAATGCGACGGGTCAGTCGGGCGGAGAACAACCTGACCCAAATGCATTCGGGTCACCTTGTAGCGGCAAGTTAACAGTTGCATGGAATGGTGGATAGCTCTAGGTTTAAATCCCCCATATACCATAGGACCGATAGTGGAAAACTAGAGGTCTACCGCCGATGGTCACGGTGGCGGTTAATGCCACCTATGTGACCACTCCATAAGCATTTAACGTGCAGACCAAAACCTTATCCGCCAGCAAAGAAAACCGTCCGGTAAACGTGCATGTGAATGCGCCTTTCAAACCATCAGTTACATTTAATGACATCTAACCGCATGGCTAAATTGGAGTGCGCCACAAATCCGGCGGGTTTTGTCCAAATTGTCGGAGTTAACTACAGTCCTTCCAAATTTGGTGGAGGTTTTTTAGGTAAAACTGGAAAAATGTTGTTTTGATCATAACATCAAGGTTACTGAACCTTTTTGGACCAAATTTTAGTCAATTTCGATTATTGTAAGCATTCTGAAGCCATTGGAATAGATTTCAGAGCCAACAGAGGTGTCTTTCATCCATTTTTACTTCATAGAAGCTTGGAGAGCCATCAGGGCCTTGGGGGAAATGGAGCTGCATTCGACTACACTTCACTATTTTAGGTGAAATAAGAGTCATTCTTAGCTTATTTTTTCATTTTGAATTCATTTTCATAGCTGGTTTGGCATGTTTAGGCCTTTTTCTCACTGTATTACCAATTTGGACATCATAATATATCAAGGACATGCCCATTGGGAGCCTTGGACCCGGCAGATGTAGCCCAGGAGGGGTGAATTGCCTCATCATGTTGTTGTGTGTTTATTGTGAAGTTATTCTGTTGTGTTATTTAGATTAAAGTTGTTAAACAGTAAATTTAAAAAACACTCCCTCACACCTAAATTGATAAACAGTTACCAAAAACACTTTGTTTTATTTGAAAGACCTTACAAACACTTTGCACACTTAATTTAATGGAAATGAATACTTTGAACAAAAGTACAAATACTTTCATTTTCATATCAGTTCATATTAGAGCTAAGGTTTAGAGCCTTAGAAGCTATATTTTTTACTCAGCATTTGTTTTGTGCAAAGATATAGTTGATTGTTTGCAATTTTTGATGCTTACTAGGCTTAAACTCAAGAGAGGTGAAGGAAAATTGGTTAATGCACAAACTAATCCACAACCAAGAAGGGTCAAAGAACCACCTCCAAGAGCTATAGAAGCAACTTCAAGCATGTCTTCAAGAGAGGGAGAAGCTCTTGAAGATATGGATCCCAAGGAAGAAGAATGGGTATTCTGGAAAGTTTTCTTGGATATGAATGAGATGGTGAGGATACTCTGCCAAGAAAGGAATGATAGGCTTTTTGGAGAAGGGTATAAAAGCCAGAAAGAAGGAGAGGGTTCCTCAGGAGGAAAGGAGAGTGATGACAAGTAAAATAAAGGACATCAAGGAAATGGAGATCCACCATCCCGATATTCATCCTCTTCCTCAACATCGTCATCCTGGACTTCGATGAATCAATCTCACAAGTCTAAAACCACTAGTAAAAGTCCATTTTTAAAGCTTGATGTCAAATTTGAATTTCCTATGTTTAATGGTGAAGTCAATGCAGAGAAACTTGACAATTGGATCAGACAATTGGAATTTTATTTAATGATACAAAACCTTCATGATGACGACACCAAGATATAGTTAGCCTCGCTGAGAATGGATGGAGCAACATTGGTATGGTGGGAAGCCAAGACCAAGGATGAAATTAAAAAACATGGTAAGATTACTTTATCATGGGATGAATTTATTACTGCAATCAAAAAGAAATTTTATCCATTACCTCATTTACAAAAGGCTATCATGAGATGGAAAAACTTTAGACAGCTTAAGGGACAAAATGTGCAAGACTACACCCAAGAGTTTAGGAGAAGAGCACTCTTATTAGGGGTAGACTTACAAAGTCAAGATACTTTGATGAAATATATAGGTGGTTTGCACAGTTACCTTAAACATACTATCCTTATGTTAAATCCTACTAGTCTAGATGAAGTTTTTATACAAGCTACACATTTAGAGGCTAGAGGGAAAAACACTTTTGATGAGGGTAGAAACAAGCCTTTCAAAGGGAAGAACAAAGATAAAAACTTTAAGGGAAAAGGAAAAAATAATGCATCTATCAAACAAGAGGGTGAAAAATTAATATGTAAACATTTTTCAAGAGAGGGCCATGAAGAGAAAAACTGTTGGAAATTACATCTTGAAAAAAGAACTCAGTTTAACAAAAACAAAGGAAAGAATAAAACTGCAGCTACTACAACTACATCTCAAGATTTAGGTGATGATTGAGGTGACGAAACCAAAATTGTAGGCATGTGTTTTAAAAGTATGAAGGGAAAGGAAACGGAAACTAAGCTAAGCACTAGTACTTCAAATTGTCATGTACAAGCTCCAAATGCGGAAGAAAGAATTGAATTGTTCCATGTGAGGGTAGTCTCAAAAAATACTAAAATTGATACACTGTTTGACAGTGGGTCACAAGAAAATCTCATATCAAAATACTTGGTCAAACATCTTAAACTTGAGACCATTCCACATCCAAAGCCTTATCCACTTGGGTGGATATGCAAGGATGCAAACTTACAAGTCTCAAGAAAGTGCATATTGTGATTTTCCATTACTGCACACTTTATTGACACAGTTGAACCTTATGTAGTACTGCTTGATATATCAGGAATTGTTTTGGGAAGTCCTTACTTATTTGACAGGAAATAGATCTTCCATCGCCATGAAAGCAAGTATCATCTCTTTAAATATGGCAAGGATTTCATTGTCAGAGCACATCGCAAGAAGGCAAATATAGTGATGGTAAATGCGGGACAAGTAAAAAGGCTAGTAAATTTTAGTAAGAGTTGTGTACTTCTTATGGTTAAGCCCAAGGTTGATATGAATCATGAGTCATTTGAAAATTTTGATTCCAAGCTTAAATCAGATTTATATGATGTAGTTGATGCACATCATGAGATGTTTTAGGAACCGACAGGTTTACCTCCTAAAAGGGAGATTCATCATGAAATCCATTTACATCAAGATTGTCCTCTTCCTAACATCGGCATGTACTGCTTGTCTATCATGGAGAATGCTGAAATCAAGAGGCAAATTAAATACTTGTTGGATAAAGGATTTATAAGACCAAGCACTTCACCATGTGGGTCACCGATAGTGTTGGTTCCAACGAAATATGGAACTTGGCGAATGTGTGTGGAATTCATGGCATTGAACAAGATAATGGTAAAAAATCATTACCCACTTCCAAGGATAGATGATTTGTTGGATCAGCTAAAAGATGCTAAATATTTCACTAAGTTAGACTTATGTAGTGGTTATCATCAAGTTATAATTGCAGAAAGTGTCATTTGGAAGACAACATTTAAAACCAAACAGGGACTCTTTGAGTGGCTTGTTATGTTGTTTGGTTTATGCACTGCACTTGCAACTTTCATGCAGGTAATGGATGATGTCTTATGTCCTTTTCTTAATGATTTCATTATTGTCTACTTAGATGAAATCTTAATTTTCATCAAGACTAGAGAAGAGCATGTCATGCATGTCAAGAAAGTACTTGATATTTTGAAGAAAAATCAATTATTTCTTAAAATGTCAAAGTGTGAATTTGGAAATACTTCTTTGGTTTATTTGGGACACATAGTAGGAGGAGGTTATTTGAGAATTTATCCTTACAAAGTAGAAGCCATTGCGAATTTTCCTACTCCCAAAATCATTACAAAGGTAAGAAGTTTTTTGGGTGCAACTCAGTATTGGAGGAAGTTTATTTCTAACTTCTCTGCCATAGCAGCTCCTATGCAAGCAGTGACTAGTGTGAAGCATGCTTTCCAATGGGGATACAAGCAACATAAATCTTTTGATTCTTTGAAAGAGAAGATAAGTTCAGCTCCAGTCCTTGCATTACCAGACTTGAGACAGCCATTCGAGATTCAAACAGATGCTAGTGATTACGCCAAGGGTGCAGTTCTCTTACAGCATGGTAAGCCTATCGCATTTCATTCTGAGACATTTAATGGTGTTGTTGTGAATTATCCTACATATGATAAAGATTTTTATGTGTTGGTACAAAGTGTAAAAAAAAGGAAACACTATTTTATGGGAAAAGAAACAATTGTTCATACCGACCATCATCTTTTACAGTACTTGCAGTCGCAAAGTAAATTGCAGCAGTCATGACATTTCAAATGGATGGGTTTCCTACAAAAATTTCACTTGGTAATAAGGTACAAGAAAGGTATTTACAATAAGGTTGCTGATATGCTTTCAAGGCCTATTATTAGTGCTAGTACTTTACTTAAGAATAATTCTATTGTACATGAAAGCTACATAGAACAATATGCATCAGATGTTGATTTTAAGGATGTGCATGCTAACATGAGTGAAGGAATGATGTTGAGGAGAATGATTATAATTTGCATAATAATTTTTTGTTCCATATGGGAAAGTTATGTATACCATAGGGGGAGAGACCAAGCATCATGAGAGAAGCTCAGTGTTCTCTTATTTTTGGACATTTTAGGGTAAGCAAAACGGTAGCACATTTACAGAGGTATTTTTATTGGCCTCGCATGGTAGATAGTGTTTCACGTTTCATTAGAGGTTTTTCATTATGTGCTACAAGCAAGCCTAGAAATAGGAATCTTGGTTTATATACGCCATTTTTGGTACCTTCTAGACCATGGGAAAGTGTTTCTATGGATTTTGTTGGAGGTCTACCATTATCTAGAAAGCAGCGTGATTATCTTTATGTAGTTGTTGATCATTTCAGCAAGATGTGTATTCTTATGCCATGTAAGAAATCTATAACTGCTGAAAAAACTGTTGATTTATATTTTTAACATGTATGGGTTCATTATGGCTTGCCTACTTCTACTGTTAGT
The DNA here is from genome assembly GCA_034641835.2 of Pinus albicaulis. Taxonomy (NCBI): domain Eukaryota; kingdom Viridiplantae; phylum Streptophyta; class Pinopsida; order Pinales; family Pinaceae; genus Pinus; species Pinus albicaulis. The sequence continues at coordinate 252,892,882 of CM076584.1, read as the reverse complement.
GACAGGGATTCCAGATTTGTTGGGAATTTTTGGTCCAATTTATGCAAGATGATGGACACCAAGTTGAAGAAGAGTACTACTTTCCATCCACAAACAGATGGCCAAACAGAGTTAGTGAACAAAACCATTGTACATATTTTGAGAGGTTATTGTAGAAAGCATCCCAAGCTTTGGGATGAGCACTTGCATTACATTCAGCATGCTTACAACCGAGCCAAGCACTCTTCTACAAATACTTCACCTTTTGAAGCTTGCTTTGGGTATTTGTCTAAGTCACCTTTATATTTCATCCTTGAGAAGGATGTGGCCATTGATGAGAATAGTGACATTGACAAAGCTCACATTTTCATTGAAATATTTTAGCTCATACATCAGAAAGTTCAATAACAGCTTGAAAAAAGTCAAGGCAAGTACAAGGAGAGGCATGATAAGCACAAATTTGATCATAAGTTTCAAGAAGGGGATGAGGTATGGCTGCATATTATTAAGGAAATAATACAAGGAGAAGGTAAAAAGCTGAAGCGTATTCATTATGGTCTATTCAAGATCCTTAAAAAAGTTGGAAATAATGCTTTTCAATTAGATTTGCCTTCATATATGCAAATGTATTCCATTGTGAATGTGGAAAATTTAAGTTTGTATGAACCTCCTTTAATATTTGATTAAGAAAATTGACATTCAGTTGCCATCCATAGAGGATTTCTCGCTAGAATTTTTGGATGAGTTGAAAGAGGATGCCATCCTTGACAGAAGGACACGAACTTCGAGGAGGGGAAATGTTGATTATGTTTGGGTTAGTCTTAAAGGTAGCAAACTGAGTAAGGAAAAGAGGATTGAGGTGGAAAATGTGAGGGAATTGTACCCTCATATTCTTAATAGGTAATTGAGGGCTTTTGGGGTCCAAAATATTCCTAACGGGGAGCTGTGATAAGATGATCATGTCCAAGAGAAAAAACTACTCAAATTTGGAACTGCTCAGAATTGGTAATAAATTGATCGACCGGATAGTGTTTGTCATTGCGATCCTAATGCCGTGAATAACATTAAAATCTGATGTCATATGTGGAAGATATTCAAGTTTTAAATTTCCCAGTAACCTTAAAAACAGGACCTTGGAACTTAAAAAAATGTCAACTTCAGAAAATGTTTTTATGGCAAAAATTTCATTTTTTTAATAAAATATTGATGGCCAATCAGAGGGTGCCATGTGGCCTACTCGGAGGCTGCCATGTGGCCTATACAGAGGCTGCCATGTGGCCCCAGGCCTAAAGGTTCAAATGTTGTTCAAAAATTTTTGTTTGAAAAGATTTTGGGTCAGCCTCGATCTGAGCTAAACGCTTCAGGTCAGTTGGGCCCAACCTGACCCAATGGGTCATGGGTCACCCATGAACAGAGTTCTGATTGAACCGCATGAAAACAGATGGGCGGAGATGAACAGGCGTGGAGAGGTGAACGAAGGCGAGGTCACTGATGAATGCAGTGTGTAGTGGTGAACGGAGGCTATGTCGGTTAAACGTTTGAACGTTTGAACACAACGGGTCGATTGAGCGAAGAACGACCTGACTTGAATGTGTTCAGGTCACCTTGTAGTGGCTAGTTGATAGTTGTGTGGAATGGTGGATAGCTCCAGGTTTAAAGCCCCAATATACCATAGAACCAAGAGTGGAGAACCAGAGGTCTACCGTTGACGGACACGGTGGCGGTTAATGCCACCTATGTGACCACTTCATAAGCATTTAACATGCATATTAAAAACTTATCCACCAATAAAGAGAACCGTCCAGTAAATGCGCATGTGAACGCGCCTTTCAAACCAACAGTTACATTTAATGCCATCTAATTGCGCGACTAAATTGGAGTGCACCACCAAATCCGACAGGTTTTGGCCAAATTGTTGGAGTTAACTACAGTCCTTCCAAATTTGGTGGAGGTTTTTTAGGAAAAACTGGGCAAATGTTGTTTTGATCATAACTTTGAGGTTACTGAACCTTTTTGGGTGAAATTTTAGTTAATTTTGATTATTCTGAGCATTCTGGAGCCATTGGAATAGGTTTCAAAACCAACACAGGTGTATTTTAGCCATTTTTACTTCAGATAAGCCTGGAGAGCCATCAGTGCCTTGGGGGAAATGGAACTACATTGGACTACACTTCACTATTTTAGGTGAAATAAGAGTCATTCTTAGCTTTTTTCTGCATTTTGAATTCATTTTCACAGCTGGTTTGGCCTGTTTAGGCCTTTTTCTCACTGTATTACCAATTTGAGCATCATAATATATCAAGGACATGCCCATTGGGATCCTTGGACCCGACAAATGTAGCCCACGAGGGGTGAACTGCCTCATCATGTTGTTGTGTGTTTATGGTGAAGTTATTCTTCTGTGTTATTCAGATTAAAGTTGTTAAAAAGTAAATTTAAACAACACTCCCTCACACCTAAATTCATAAACAGTTACCAAAAACACTTTGTTTTACTTGCAAGACCTTACAAACACTTTGCACACTTAATTTAATGGAAATGAATACTTTGAACAGTAGTACAAATACTTTCATTTTCAGATCAGCCATGCTCGGATACCTGCACATAGAATAGAAAACAAGATAGCATACAACATGATAATTTCACTCATAACTACTAGCCAGTCAAATAGGGCTATGTGTTTAGTCAATTTACTGTTCCTAAATTGCTTCCATTAATTATCAACCAGGGCTTGTAACTTTGATGAAGTGTAGTGCACTATATGTGCCTACGTGACCTTTTCCTTACTTTGTTGTTTTGATGTTTTTCTTATTTCTTTTGGGGTTTCTGTTTTTAGTCCTTAGTGTGTTATCCTAGTTTGAAAAGTGAGAATAATTCTAATTAAAAAGGAAGAAAAGGAAGTGTTATGAAACTAAGTTAATTTTCTATGAAGGAAGCCAAAGTTTCATAAACAAGTTCTAAGACCCAGTTCTTGACAAAAGATAAAGCAAGTACTTTCAATTAGTGAGTAAACCTAATCCACGGATCTATGACTCAATTGAGATTTGGAAAAGGAAAGCAGGGAAATATGGAAACTATTGTACTTTATATTGTTTCAGCATTCAATGATTAGGTCAAAGCCCTATGAGATGAAATCAACTATTTGTACTTTAGTTGCTGAAATCCAAAATAGAAAAAATGAAACTTGAAATTTATCTAAGATGATTTAATTACTCTATCTACCCAATATGTGGACAGTGACCCCCTTGAGGCAATGTATCTAAGCAATCATTGCATATGTCTAAACTAAGAAATTATAATAACTTAAACACTGCATGGAATCTAATCATGTAATCATCCTTGCAAAGTATATTCAAATTAGTCTCTGTCAAGATGACCTTTGAAAGATTTTTTTGTTGCAATGAAGTGAGGATCTTCTATCTACAACTAATTAAGTGAATAATTGACTTATCAAGACTCATCCAATTTTGAAGCTTGTGACCCCTTGGTATTGCTTTGGGATAAACCAATTACACCCTTAATTCTTAGCAAGAAAATAACAGGAAATGAAATCTATTCAACCACTGCACTCATAAAGCATTTAGCCATTCAATATAAGATTTGGTAAATAGGAAAATTGGACTTCATAAATGCTTAGTTAAACATAGTAATTGACAACTATTTTGAAAGATGAAAGCAATAAACTAGGCAACCATTCTTTTCAACACTTCAACTTTTATTCCAATACTGAGGACATAGTTACCAATCTCCTTGAAAATTTTTTGGAAGGTCAATCTACACAGTTTCATTTAAGTATTGAAAACTGGAAATTAAGCATGAATAGGAAAAAATATAGAATTGAATAAAATTTAACTAGAAAGCATAAAAGCCTCCTTAGGCAGTAGGGGCCCTCTACTAACAAGTTGGTGAACTCCTTAACTCCTTAAAAGCATGATCAAAACAACATCTGGGAATTGATATTCTTTATTAAAACAAAGTTTTTATGAAACAGAGTATCTTACTGTAATTCTAAACTTGTGCTACAAAAGACTTAGCTTTTTCAGTTCTACAGAACCTTTATTTATAAGTAAATTGCATAACTAACTATGAATAAAGATATCTATAGGTGTATCTTCGAATTACAATCAAACTGGGACTCTTAGGACTCATGTTTTTTTGCGGAGAGAATCAAGAGTCCTAATTTATGTGTAAAACGGTCTCTTAACTTTGATCTTTGACCATCGGAGTAGGCCTCTTTATTTGTCGATCTGGTCCTTGTGGATAGGAAGAAATCCATGTAGGAAGGATTCTGAAACTACCCATGTGGACCATTCTTTCAATAGACACATGTAACATACTCAACCACAAAAGTAGCTACGGAACATCTAGTCGACTGTGGAACATTTTCATTTTGTAACTATTTTTCACAAAATTATTAAAATAGAAAAAACCATGAAAATACAATGTGTTAATCAATTTCATGTATCCTTGAGACAATCCTAAACATTATTTATTGATTGGGGCTTATGAATTGATGAAATAGAGGTGAAATGAGATGAGAAATTTGTAAATAAAAGGGAAATTCTAGGGTTCAACATACCCCCACTGCAAAACCATTGCATGTCCTCATGCAATTTACCAAAATTTCAATTTCTTCTTCCTTACTGCATGTGCTCTGATACTTCTACCAAAACATCTAGCCTTATTCTTCTGTTTCTTTTGGAAGTCAGTGTCATCCTTGGCTTTTTCATGAGTAATTTAAACCTGAAGTTAATGAGGGTTATGTTCAACCTCTTGTTCTTCTTCTTCAATTTCTTGTTTTCCTTATGTAGTATCCCTAAATATAGAGTATAGTTTTCATTCATTGCATTTTTCAACTTAACATGCTCTTTCAAAATCTCATTTTCATTCTTAAGGTGCTTATTCAATATCTCCAACTCGTACTTATCTTGCTTGAGGGTTTCTATTGGAGCTTCTTGTGGATTGATATATATCTCTTGACTCTTTGAGGAATTTCTTTCCAAGAATTCCACATAATCATATATTTGTTGCTAGACTAGGTCTATACCAGGAGATCTCCTACTAGGGCCTTCTTCAAAATGATGTAGAGGAGAGTTTTGAGGATTGTATGTAGGATAATTTTTAACTAGTGTTTGAACTGGGGTTGCTTCATCTTATATATTTATAAATTTTGTCTTCTTTATCATGTCTTTTTCATCATTCCTCAGAGTCTAGAACTCCTTCTCAACTTTGGTGGATTCTCATCCTCTTCATAAATATCCTCACTTGCCTTCTTTTCTTTTCCTCTAGCCCTAATTTGATTTCTAATTTCTGTTAACTTCTCGGAAATTATTTCTTCATATTCTTCCTGTGGTGGAGTGTCAAGTTTGTCAATAGCCATGTCATTTTTTCTTCCTCTGCTTTTCCTAACATTCTCTTCTTTAGGTGGTGATTCTTCTTGTTCTTGAAAATTATTTCTTACAAGAAATCCTTACCAACTTTCCCCTATGCTCTTTAGATAGAATTCAATTAGTATTTTTACTAGACCAGGATGATATAGAGTGGTTTCTAAAAATTGAACTCCCTTTTGGACATTGGAAGCCATTCTCTTTAAACTATTGACTAAAAAGAGAGGTAAATTTATCTCACCATCTTCTAGGAAATTCATTAATAGCTTGATATGGTAAACATACATAGTCCCAAACCTCCCTTCACATGTTATAATTTTTTTCAAAATTAGCAGCATCTTTCTCCACTTACTTTTCAAAACAGTGCTTGGAATTCCTTTTCTAAAGATTAAAACATCCATAACTAGATTTTTTAGTATCTCCTTCCAAGATTCATTATGAAATTCGTTATTTTTGAACCATCGTTCTCCTTGCTTGGGAGTCCTGTTTCCTCAACCAAAAATGATTCTGTTATTGTGAATTTGATGTCTCCAATCTCTACCTCTGCTCCATCAAAAGATATAGCAAAAGATTTTGCAAGCTCCTTATGGAAGCCATCAAAATTTTCTATAAAATTCAGCCATCCTGCTTGTTGTAGTAGCTCCTTGAATTTTGGATATCCCTCCAGATATTTGACTCCTACCAGCTCTGTTCTGACAATTATACCCATTCTTCACCTATGCAGAGTATCTTCCCCTTCAGATTTACTTTTCTATGCTTGAAGATGGATTGGATGCAAAGTCTGATGCTTTACCTTTAAAATTATCTCGCTGTGTTTTGAAGATGGATTAGCTGCAGAATGACGCTTAACCCTCATAATTACCTCTCTATACTTAGAGATGGATTTGCTACAAAGTGTAATGGAGGTGAATGAATGATGGAGGTAATTAAGCTATGGAGGAAATTGAAGTGGCTACAGATCTGATGGAGAGTTTATGATGAACTTGTGGGGAAATAACTAAATGATACGATCTTAAGGAGACGTGGACTAATAGGTCACGTTTTTTATTATGACCGTTAGTCATTAATCAATGGATTAATGAGGACGTTGTGGAATGTTGGATAAGGGATATGGCCAAGATATGTTAATCAATGCGAATGATAGGTTGTTTAGGAAACATATGATTATACACATTGTATCTATTTCATGTTTTAATTTTTTTCTATTAAAATAATTTTCACAATTTACCTCAGAACTTTGACCTTGTTAATTGTTCTGCTTGATTTTGTTCCTTTGGTCCTCCTTTTTGTGTGGCATGGTGGTATTTTAGAACATAGTCCCATGGTCCCTTCTTTCAATCACCTCATCATTACTTGTTGGAGTAGGATGTAGAGTCAGATTGACTGCAGAATAGAATCAACTTCAGAATGTGAACAACTACAGAATGTACTTGGCTGCAGAATATGACTTGGCAAGAGAATATGAAGTATGGTTATGGAAAGTGACTGTGGAGTGAGATGGAATATGAATATGCAGTGAAATGAAATGTTATGATAAAATAAAAGTAAAACTGGAAGTGGAATGAGATGAAATATGGACTGAAATGAATTTTGAAATTTGTGTTTTGCAATCATGAATATTTAATTACAGAAAGAAAAATGAAAGTATAGGATGTCAGAGAGTTATGATTTTCACCCTGTACTTTCTACATAAGTATGCCAATCATTGATTGGTTTTTATACTTATACTTTTCTTTTTATTTTATTTTATTTTATTTTTATTTTATTTTATTTTTATTTTATTTTATTTTTTATTTTATTTTATTTGAGAACTGATAGAAAAATAAAAGCTAAGTTAGTGAAGAAGAAGAATTATTCTTCAGTAACTCCATATCAATGTTATCCTAAAAATTTCTCACAAACTCTTCTCTTGAAAGTGGCTTATGATATAATTTCAGCCTATGACAATTTACAAGAAGAGATACCTTTTCTTCATCTATTGTTTTGTTCTTTACTGCTCCATTTTCAAAGACTTCCTCAATCTCATATGGCCCAAGACAATGAGTCTGAAATTTCCCTTGAAAATCCTTGAATTTTGAGTCAAACAAGAGTGCCCAGTACCCTTCTTGGAAATTTTTCTCTTTGATATACTTGTCATGCCATTTAGTCCTTTGCTATTGGACTATGTTGTGTCTTTGGACTGCATCTTGTCTGATTTCATCTAGTTCATTAATTTGTTCAAGTCTATGCTTCTGTGCTTCTGTCAAATCAAGTCCCAGTTGGACTGCCATCCTGAAGGTTTCGATCTGAAATTCTATGGGGAAGAGGACTTGCTTCCCATAAACAATTTCATAAGGAGTATGTCCTGTTGTGTTTCTCCATGTAGTTCTATAGGTCCATAAGGCTTTAGGAAGCCTTTCTACCCAATCTCTTCTATGCAGATGATAAATCTTTGTGAGAATTCCTTCAATCACCTTGCTGGTAGATTCAACCTAACCATTTGATTGTGGATGGTAAGGGGTAGACTTCCTGTGCTTGATTTTGTAATTTTCTACAATATTTTGCACCATCTTTGATGTAAATTGAGATCCTTCATCTATTACAATTTCTCTTGGAACACCATAATGACTGAATATATCCTCAAAAATAAAATTGACTACAGATGATTCATTAGCAAAAGTTAATGCCTTAGCCTCTACCCATTTAGAGACATAATCAATGCATACCAGGATATACTTCTTTTTCTTAGATGGAAGATTAATAGGTCCAACAAAATCCAAAGCTAATTTTTCAAAAGGTTAAATATGTACCTGAGGTTGTAATGGCATTTCATTTGAAGGAGCAGGTTTCCATACCCTTTGAAAACTGGCACACCTTTTGACATATCCTTTGGTATCTTTGAAGATGTATGGCAAATAATATCCTAAATTAAGGATTTTATAGGTTGTCCTCTTTTCAGCAAAATTTCCACCACAGGGTTCATCATGACATGCCTTAAGAATTTTAGGCATCTCAACTTCTCGAACACATCTTCTGATAATAAGATCTGGACCTGTCTTGTACAATTCATTAGTAATCCATACTTTTCACTTGTTTGAATGATTTTTCCTTTCTCCCTAGCATTCATACTCAAAGGTAATTTCCATGTAACTAAGTAATTGTAAATATCTACAAACAAAGGGGTTCCAATAGTTATTGCAAAGAGATATTCATCAGGAAATTTATCTTCAACTGTAGTGTTTTCTTTAATATTTTGGATTCTATATAGGAAATCAGCAACTGTATTTTGTTTTCCAGACCTATCTAGAATAGTGATGATAAATTCTTGTAGGAGAAATAGCCATCTCGTAACTCTGCCATTGGTAACAGATTTATTCATTAAATACCTAATTGCAGAATGATCTGTGTGAATAAAGGTTCATAGGTTGTTATGTAATGTCTGAATTTATTAATAGCATGAACAACAGCTAAGAATTATTTTTTAGTTACAATATAATTCAACTTTGGAGGAGTCAAATTTTTACTTGTATAATAGATGGCATAAGAGATCAGGTCTTTTTGTCCTAACACAGCTCCTAGAGCTGTGTCTGAAGAAACTGCTAATATATGAAAAGGTAGTTTCCAGTTAGGCCCTCTTAAGCTGGGTGCTTTAGAGATTTTTTCTTTTAGGGTTTCAAATGCTAACTAGCAGTCAGAATTCTATTTGAGTTCACAATCCTTGGTGAGTAATTTGAAGAGTGGGGATGCTATATTGGTGAATTTTTTTATGAGCCTCCTATATTACCCTGTAAATCCTCGAAAAATTCTAACATCTTTATGGCAACTTGGAACTAATATTCTAGATATGACTTCAAATTTTGATTCATCTACTCTAATTCCATCTCCTGAGATGTGATGTCCTAAAACAATCCCTTCAGTAAACATCATGAAACATTTCTCATGACTTAGTGAATTTTTTTCTTATTTACAACTTTTTAGAACTTTTTCCCAAGTTTTCTAAAGCTTCTTCAAATGAATTATCATAGACTGTAAAGTCATCCATGTATACTTCTACACAATCATGTATTAGATCAGAAAATATTCCTAATACTGCCCTTTGGAATGTTGCAGGTGCATCGCATAATCCAAAAGGTAGTACTCGGTAGGCATAAGTTCCCCAAGGATAGGTGAATGTGGTTTTATCCTGATCTTCAGGTGTAACTTGGATTTGATTGTAACCACTGAAACCATCTAGGAATGAGAAATACTTTTTTCCTGCTAATGTATCTAACACTTGATCTATAAAAGGTAAAGGAAAATGTTCTTTAAGAGTAGATTTATTCAATTCTCGATAATCATTGCATACCCTCCATTTACCATTTTTCTTGGGTACAATCACCAAAGGAGAAACCCACTGACTATTTGAAATAGGATAGATGAAGTTGACATTCAGCAATTTCTGCAATTCTTCTTTGACAATTTCCCTAAGATTTGGATTCATCCTTCTTTGAGGTTGTTTGATAGGTTTAAAATTTTCGTTTATGTAGATGTGATGATTACAAGTCTTAGGACTAATCCCTTTCATGTAAATGTATTACCATTCATATGTAGATGAATGTTTTTGTAATGTTTTGACTAACTCTTCTTGTTGTAATTTTTATAGGTTTTTGTTTATGTTTAAGGCTTTTCCTGGAAATATTTCAATTGCAGAGCTGCCAAATTCTTCCATAGAGTAAAGAGACATCTTCCTAGATGATAAAAACTCAACATAAAATCTTTCTTCGAATTGATCATGTCCACATTCTAGAGATGATTCATAATTTTCTAGAGTATTCAAGATTTGATTATCTTCACTAATGTTTGAAATAGTGAAGAGAGGTTGTATGTCTTCTTCATCATCAGTCCATTGTTTGTCATCTATTTCTCTGATTGTTCTTGCTGGAGGATACAAAGTGAATTTATTAGTTCAATTACCATCAGATATGTACATATCACCAGATCTACAGCTAATGAAAGCATCAATTGTAGCCAACCAAGGTATTCCTAGTATAGGAGGATGTCCTCCTAGGTCATTTTTAGGAGTTAAAATCATAAAGTCAAAAGGATACTCCCAGGAGCCTAGGGACACTGAAATATATTCTAACACACTATCTGGTTTGATTACAGACCTATCTGCTAACTGTTGTAATGTGGGTGTATAAAGAAGATTAGGAAGCTTAAGTTGTTCCATGGTTTTCTTACTCATGATGTTTATTGCTTCTCATAAATAAATTAATGTGTTTTGGATTTCAATTCCATCGATATGTGTTTTGACAACTAGACTTCTGGGATCTAGATATTTTTTAATGGCAATCTTTCCCATCATTATGTCAGCTATTTTTCCTACCAGTTGAATTTTCCTTATTTCCATTATTTTTCTTCCTGGTTTCTTCATACTCAACTCCTTTATTGTTCTAGCTAAGATTGGGATTTCCTTGATGGCTTGTAACAATGGAATTTTAATGCAAACATTTCTCAATTCATCTAAGAAATCATAGTTAGGCAACATAATATGTTTTTCTACACCCTTATCAATCTCTAATCTATCAGGAAAAGGAGGTGTAGAAGTAGATGTTGATGGTTGCTCTAACATAGGAGTTGAGTTCATTGGTTCTTTCTGTTTTTATTTTTCAATGTTTTGGTTTTGAAGAGATATGCTTTCTTCAAAAAAATTATTAACTTGTAGAGAATCTTCCTCAAAATTGTCTTATTCTTGTATTACTACAGAAGGTTTCTTCTTTTCAAGTATCCTTCCAGATCTAGGTTGGACATCATTAAGATCTAGAGGAGTAATTAAATAAGTTGGAAACTGTTAACCTTCTATCATATAGGTATTCTGAGGGTTTGTATTGTTGGGGTTTAGTATTGGCTGGGGAGGTAACTGATTTGGTTTTTGAGGGAATGGTAGTGGAAGTGGTGGATTTTGATTTTGAGATTGAGGTTGTGGATTTTGTTGAGGATTTTGTTGGGGAGGATAATTTGGATAAGATGGATAGGATGGATAGGATGGTGTATAATGATAATACTGAGAGAATCTTCTATAGGGATTTTGCATCCCTTGAGCCCAAGGTTGGGATTGATTTTGAAATTGAGGTGAAGGTTGCTGCCAAGAATTCCAAATTGGTGGGGGTTGATTATACATTTTGTTATTAAACCCTTGAGTTTGAGGCCCCTTCCAAGGTATTATACAGATAAAATAAAGATATTCTGTAGGATTTGTAGTTGTTTCTTCTTGAAATAAAATCTTAAGACTAGGGATTGAAGGAAAACTCTTGGTCTCATGGTTCTCTGAACAAATCACACAAGTCTCTATTACTTTTTCATCAAGAGGACATTCTCTTAAGGCATGATTCATTCTGCACTTGGGACAGAAGATTGCTAAGGCATCAGTATCAGCTTTCTACTTATTTTGTAGCTTAAGGGTGTCTATTTTCTCATTAAAACTCCCTAGAATGTTAGTTTTGAACTCAACAAGCATATTTCCAATTTCTGCCCTACTTACGGTTACAGTTGCAAATTTGTTTACCCTAGCAAGAGGAGGGTCTCTTGGTCCTTTCAAAATTTTTGATTTTCTTCTTGAGAGATTAATACATAGTTCCCTAATATTAGCTAATGGAAGTTGATATATGTATCCCTTCCCCATCATGTTAAGGATATATATCCATTCATCTGTAATTGTTTTCAACAAAAGATCTTTTAGAGTGTCTTGGTCTAGATTTTACATTTTTGCTCTCTTGATGTTGTAGTTGAATATTTCAAGTAAATCTTCCAAATTTTCATCCTCATTTTGCATCATTTTAAACACTTCTTATTTATGGTTAACAGGTATACAACAATCCAAATACCTTTCTAGAAATGCTCTCCTCATATCATTACATGACCCAATGGAACTAGTGATTAGACTCATGAACCATTTAGGGCTGCTTCTTTCAATGTTGAAGGAAAAAATTTGAGTTTTTGAGCATCTTGTCGATAGTCATAAGTTCTGGAAAAAACTTCAAATTCAAATAAAAAAGTCTTGGGGTCTTCACTTTTCAATCCATGAAAGTTTGGAAGAACAGACGGTGGGATATTTTTCATGGTAGAATTTGTTTCTTCATCTACTATGGGGAATCTAAAGGAACTTTCAATTCCCCTTCTACCTCTACCTCCTTCTACATTTCCCATACCTCTTCCTCTATCTCCTCCTCTACCTCTACCTCCTCCAAATAGAAATTTTTCCCCATTGAGGATTTCTCCTTCTCCTTCCCCTACTTCTCCTCTTCCTACCATGATGGATTCTTCCGAACTGATATAAGGTTCAGCCTATAGGAATAATTGTTCTTTTGGTTCTTATATCAATGGTATGTTGAAGAAAGGTTCTTCCTCTTCCTCTTCACTAGGGATTTCTAATTCTTCAGCTGGAATATATTCCCCTGTAGAAGTGAAGAAGGTTATTCCTTTTGTTGGAGTTCTAGGATCTTCTTCTTCCAAGATTGCTTCAGTGGATGAAGTGGGAGACCCTTCTAATTGAATATCTGATATTAAAACTTCAAGGAGCCTATGACCAGTATAATATGGGATATGAGTTTGAGAGGGAGGTGTACTACTTCTTGTCCTAGGTGGAGTGAGTGGTGTTCTAGGGATTAAGCTTCTGCCTCTTACAAATCTTCCCCTAGAGTCTCTTTCTCTACACATATAATTTCTTTTGGGGTTTAAGAAATAAGACTATCTAGCTACACTTCCCTGGCAATGGCACCAAAATGTTTATTCAATTTAGTGTTCCTAAATTGCTTCCATTAATTATCAACCAGGGCTTGTAACTTTGATGAAGTATAGTGCCTAAGTGAAATTTTCCTTACTTTGTTGTTTTGATGTTCTTCTTATTGTTTTGGGGGTTTTGTGTTTTTATTCCTTAGTGTGTTATCCTAGTTTGAAAATTGAGAATAATATAATTAAAAAGGAAGAAAAGGAAGTGTTATGAAACTAAGTTAATTTTCTATGAAAGAAGCCAAAGTTTCATAAACAAGTTCTAAGACCTAGTTCTTGACAAAAGATAAAGCAAGTACTTTCAATTAGTCAGTAAACCTAATCCATGGATCTATGACTCAATTGAGATTTGGAAATGAAAGCAGGGAAATACAGCAACTGTTGTACTTCAGATTGTTTCAAAATTCAATGATTAGGCCAAAGCCCTATGAGATGAAATCAATTGTTTGTACTTTAGTTGCTAAAATCCAAAATAGAAAAAATGCAATTTGAAATTTATCTAAGATGCTTTAATTACTCCATCTACGCAATATGTGGAGAGTGACCCCCTTGAGGCAGTGTATCTAAGCAATCATTGCATCTGTCTAAACTAAGGAATTACAATAACTCAAACACTACATGGAATCTAATCATGTAATCATCCTTGCAAAGTATATTCAAATTAGTCTCTGTCAGGATGACCTTTGAAATATTGTTTTGTTGCAATGAAGTGAGGATCTTCTACTTAAAACTAATTAAGTGAATAATTGACTCATCAAGGCTCATCCAATTCTGAAGCTTCTGAACCCTTGGTATGACTTTTGGATAAACTAATTACACCCTTAATTCTTAGCAAGAAAATAACAGGAAATGAAATCTATTCAACCATTTCACTCATAAAGCATTTATCCATTCAATATAAGATTTGATAAATAGGAAAAATGGACTTCATAAATGCTCAGTTAAACACAGTAATTGACAACTATTTTGAAAGATGAAATCAATAAACTAGGCAACCATGTTTTTCAACACTTAAACTTTTATTCCAATATTGAATACAGAGTTACCAATCTCCTTGAAAACATTTTGGAAGGCCAATCTACACAGTTGCATTTAACTATTGAAAACTGGAAATTAAGCATGAATAGGAAAAAACATAGAATTGAAGCAAATTTAACTAGAAAGCATAAAAACCTCCTTAGGGAGCAGGGGCCCTCTGCTACCAAGTTGGAAAACTCCTTAACTCCTTAAAAGTGTGATCAAAATAGCATACGGGAACTGATCTTCTTTATTAAAACAATTTTTTTATGAAACAGAGTATCTTACTGTAATTCTAAACTTGTGCTACAAAAGACTTAGCTTTCTCGGTTCTACAGAACCTTAATTTATAAGTAAATTGCATAAATAACTCTGAATAAAGATATATTTAGGTGTATCTTCGAATTACAATCAAACTGGGACTCTTAGGACTCATGATTTGTTGCGAAGCAAATCAAGAGTCCTAATTTTTGTGTGAAACGGTCTCTTAACTTTGATCTTTGACCATCGGATTAGGCCTCTTTATTTGTCGATCTGGTCCTTGTGGATAGGAAGACATCCATGTAGGAAGGATTCTGAAACTACCCATGTGGACCATTCTTTCAATAAACACCTGTAACATACTCAACCACAAAAGTAGCTACAGAACATCGAGTCAGCTGCGGAACATCTGCATTCTGTAGCTATTTTGCACAAAATCATTAAAATAGAAAAAACCATGAAAATACAATATGTTAATCAATTTCATGTATCCTTGAGACAATCCTAAACATTATTTATTTATTGGGGCTTATGAATTGATGAAAGAGATGTGAAATGGGATGAGAAATTTGTAAAGGAAAGGGAAACTCTAGGGTTCAACACTAGGAATGTTGCATTAAACATCTAACATAATACAAAATGGGAACCAAAAAATAGTCACATATATGTATTGATATAAGGAAGAGTTACAACCAATGCTTTGACATCGCAATCTCCTTCAGCGAGGTTTAGCCGAAGCGTGTCTCAGATGCTCGTCAGGGAATTCAGACAGGATGAAGACATGGACTCAAGCTCTCTCAAAAGGCATGGACTCAATCTCTCTCAACGTAATTCCTTCTTATTATATCTCTTTAATATTTCTGCTATAGTATGTTCAATTCTCCAAGTTCAGCTAGCTTATGCAAAGAGAGATGGCTTCTTTTTATAGAGGAAAAGGAGGAGGTTAGGATCCCTACAGAGTTGGGAGGGAGGCCTATCCTTTAGGGAGTTCCCATAAGAGGTGGAAACCATAAAATAAAGGAGGATTCCATGGTTTATTCAGTTCAACTACTCCCAATGACTCATCCTCGAGGTGGTTGGAGTGGAATCTCCACCTCTATTTTTAAAAAACATTCCATAAACAGCTCGACGCGGGTGGAAAACTAGGATAGAGTGCTAGTTGCCGCAGGACCCAGTGTTAATCTTCCTCTTCAACACGAGGGCATAACTGACTACCCACACCAAGGAAAAAACAAGGGTTTTCGAGTCTCTACTCAGGGAATTGTCAACAAAAGGAATATTACTCTCATGTAAAGGGATACAATGATGGTCTTTGCAAGGCATGACACTGCTTTATTGATCATAGAAATTACCCTCTGATGGGTGAGATGGGGATTGCAAGGATAGTGACAAACTATTGTGTAACATATGCCCCCTAAAGCATGAGGTCCTAGGGAGAGGGAGGGGCGAAATTCTTTATGAGAATGTGTTCGAACTAAACACTGCTGTCAGAAAACCTGCAATTATGAATACAACTAATATGTTTGATACATGAACATGTGGTATGGGTGCAACCATATATAATAGAGTGTCTAAAAACTGAGATCCGAGGTATGGATGCAGCCATCCAGCAATAAGGATCAACAAATAGACTCAGGTATGGTTGCAGCCATCCAAAAAAAAGATTCATGTAATAAGTTATAATAATCCACCAGAATTCGCAGCCTGTATTTTATCAAACAAAACCCAGGGTCTTGCGCTCCATCTCAACCCAAAAAATTATAATCTCAAGCATGCGAATATATGAGCTGAAGTCTAACATGTAATAAAATCATCTGATTACCAGAAAATGATGAAGGTTGTTAACGGACATGGGAGAAACCATCAATAATGAAAATGGCCCTCAAGGTACAAAAGGTACAATCTACAGAATGTGAATAGTGATCTAATGTCGAACACCTGCATAATCACTCGATTGAAGGCCAATGAGGTGGAAATTGCATTGAATGCGAAGAACCTGCCATTGAGGCATGTAGGCTCCAAGGTACGAAAAGGGAGTCTATAGATCAAATTCCTGGATAATGAGCTGAAGTCGACAGGAAGTGACCTAATCGAAGGTGGGCCATAATGTTTCCCACATCATCGATACGAGACAAAGGAACATGATGATAGTGAAACATGACCAACAGAGAATCAAAGGAAGGTTGAAAACTGCAGAGGAAAACATCTCTTGAACATATCAGCGACATGACACTGGATTTGGAAGTATTTGACATCAAGGGATCTGAGGTCATGATGATGTGGCAAAGAGTATATGAGAGGTCAAAACGGATTACCCAAACCCATGAAGGCAAAAAATGATGAAATAAGATGTCCCCAACGTGACACGAATGCGAATGAGTGTCATGTTCAAGAGCAACATACTGCCAACATAACTAAAATCTAGTTCAATTTTCCCTCACCATTTCTGGCGAGTACCCCAATTATTTTTTAAAACAAGCTTGAAGGGGATAGCATATGCTTGTAATGTAAGTTTGTCCTTCAGACAAATCCAACCTAGTACATTTTACGAGCCCTAGGAAGGAGGACCTCGAGTAACATTATGGTGATGAAATCCGATGTCATCAAGGTTTAACGAGTCTGAAAAAGGGAGAACTTGGCATATTTTCATGTTTAGAGAGTTTGAAAAGAAGGCAGAAAAGAAAACTCCAACAGGTCCCTTTTCATAGGTAGTCTCACAAATTCGAAAAGGTAGAAAACAATATCTGAGAGAACCTCTTAGTCGCGATAGGCTAAGGTATTCCTTTTTCATAAATAATCTATCCCAGCCAGAGAAAGGGGTAAATGTATACTAGGTAGATATCATTTTGCAGCCATATAACGAGTTCAAAAAGACAAGAGTCTCGATAATATTTTCAGTTTTGAGAGTCAGAAAAGAGCTGAAAGATGAATCCTCCTGGAGGAACGAGTGGTATTAAGGGTAGCAACTGGTTCCAGTGATGGCGGAACTGCTCATAAAAAGTAAAGGTCAAGAGGCTAGCTAACAAGACCACTCATTGCAGCGGTCCCTCAGGAATGGGTAAAACAATCAAGTGAAGGCATATGATCGGCCAAGCAGATGGTGACAACGAAATGAGAAAACGAAGGTTCATCTGGAAAAATAGGTTGATAAAATGGCAATCATGAAAAGTAAAATGAGAATGGTTTCATTTTTATAGAAGCTTGAAATCAGGAAACTCGGCTTGAGGTTGGTTTCATTTTTACACAAGCTTGAAACAGAAACAAACATGCTTGAGATTGGTTTCATTTTTACACAAGTTTGAAACAAAGATAAACTATGCTTGAAAATAGGGAAAAACGGACATGCCCCCAACATGTTGGCTCAATTCGAGGTACATGTGCCCCAAGCTTCAATCCATATGAAAGGCAGATGGAGTGAAGGTTCAAATTACAAGATCAAGAGAAATAATCGACTAGGATTTTACAAGATTGTATCAAAGACTCGAATTGAACAGGAAAGTGTTTCATTGTTTTAACGAGGTTGACCCATTAAAAAAACTATTCTCATTACATCTTATTTCATTTTTAACAAGCTTGACACAAGAAAAGGAACTCTGCTTAAAAAAACTTGTTTCATTTTTTAAGGATCTTGACACAATGAAACGAACTCTACTCGCATGAGCTTGTTTCATTTTTTAAGGAGCTTGACACAAGAAAATGAAATATGCTCTGAAGAGCTTGTTTCATTTTTTAAGGAGCTTGACACAAGAAAACAAACTATGCCTCGACGATCTTGTTTCATTTTTTAAGGAGCTTGACACAAGAAGAAGAACTCTACTCCGATGATCTTGTTTCATTTTTTAAGGATCTTGACACAAGAAAATGAACTCTGCTCCAAAGACGTCATCATGTTGAATAAGAAGTCACGGCTTCCAAGAGGTTCTCATATGATGGGAGAACAACATCGTGTAAATCAGGACCCAATTCCCCCAGCACACGATGCACAATGGAACTATCACTGAAAGCAGATAAGGGGCACGTAGCCACATAACTAACCTACGGTGGAGAAGATACAACTGGTGGATAAAGACCCGAAAGGGACGAAGGTGGACCAGATGTCACATCAGGACCAAAGAATGAAAGCTGATCAATGGTCATGATCTGACCTTTGTGTGGAAAATAGATCACACAAAAGAGGGAGGAGACAAGTGCACCCATGGCATAAGCATAGTCACGCCCCAAGATTAAATTGAAATCCAAGGGGCCTGGAACAACCATCACATATATATAGATGGTTTTCCTTCCCAAAGTAACAAGAAACTTCATAAGGATCCCTAACGGTTGACTGGTTCTTCTATTAAATGCCAACAGATTCTGCGTAACAAGCACAGGTGGTGGAGAACCAAAAGATTTCCAAGTAGTTGAAGACAGAATACTAATAGATGCACCTTCATCTATAATCATTCTAGGTATGACCATATCGAATGCCTGTATCATTATCTCAAAAGGCACATAAGAAGGAAGGTGGTATCCTGCGAATCGACTCCAATCGAAGGAAGCAACCAAACTACTTGGAGAGGGTACCATTGAACTGAGATGGTCATCTGCTGGTGTTACCGGAGCAAGATCAACATCCTCTTGGACCTCCATCATGGGAGCAATATGAGCAGCTTCTTGAACTATAGGGATAGGAGAATATTTCTCCAAGTCTGAGGAATCTGATGAAACAAGAAGAACATGAGGGATATGTGATCCACTCTCGACGGAAAATATTTGATGAACCACAAGCAGGGTCAGATCAACTGATTCCATGTCTAATGGTTGGTCAGGAATGAATTCTTGATTTTGAATTTCTGGGGGAGTGGGATCGACCAAGGATGAATCTTGACCGATCAGTGAATCAACTAGCGGAGGAGTCAAAGAAAGCTTCTGGTAACCAACAGAAAGACAGGGTGCATAAATTGTAGGGTTGTCCAACACTTTCGTGGATTCATCCATGTATGGAAAAAGGTGAATGGGATGATGCCATTCACACAAATTACATGGATTGGTAATATTACCCTATTTCTTATGAGTCTTATCATTCCTAGGCAAAGATGTGCTACCAATATTAATTCCAGAAGCCAAAGGCAACGGCGGATGACCGACGGACCATGATACAAGTACCTTGGGAATGCCAGGGTAGTCTCAAACAAGATGGTCACCTTTGCACACCATGTAAGGGAATTTTACTTTCTAAGGAAGGTTGGATGGTTTATCAATGGAAGGTTTCTTAGGCGCAATAGCTACAAAATTGGATTCTTTCTTATCTAACTTCTTCTTTTTCGTCTTCTTCTTCTTCTTCTTAGCGACCTGGTTACTAGAATCCAGATTGTCACGAGGGGAAGTAGAAGAAGAGGAAAAAGAAATAGGTGAATAAGGGGAGAGGTCCACCTTAGAATCAACACAATGTTGTTTAGGTGGAGGAGATGATTGTACAAAGGGCAGAATACTCGATACCACAGAGGTGGAGAATAACCACATAGGTAAACCATCAGTTAACCCCGGAAGGGAAAATGTTGCCATATAAGGAGCACCAACATTCCCAAAAGCAGGAAAAGGACCAAGATTCCCTTCGGAGGGGATTCCTTGGTTGGTAAACTCCGGAAATGTTGCCATTGGAAACAACCGTAAAACAGAACACTGAGGAATATAACTTTAACCAGGAATATTTCATGGGCAGTTAATATTTTAAGACACTGAAACAAAACTCTGTCATTTCATATTTTAAGAGTCGAGAAACAGGAAAAATGTGACTCTATCACTTTTAGGTTGAAACGAGTGTGAAAGGAAAAGCACTCAATGATCTCTTCTCTTATTTAAAGAGCCGTGAAAAGATCAAAATGACTACTCTAGAATGCTAAGCAAGAGGGTATACCAGGTTTCTGTGAACTGCCATATACACCTTGGTGATCAAATGAAAAAGAAATGACCAAGGACTTGACGTATGTGCAGGTAATCTCCCTGAATGATGTGTACAGTGTATCATGGTTACAAGGCGGCAGACTCGACTTCCTATGGATGAAATTATTGCAACCTAGAGGGGTCTCCCTTTATATACTCAATAGTATGAGGAGCACAAGTCCGTACTAGTGTTATCTAAAGCCAAATGGTGAACGACAGCTACTAGGTTTTAGGACGCCGAAACACATCTTTAGCCTAGACCACTAGAAATGTTTCGTTAGGTTTCAATGCTTCCTTAGGTTAATTAAATGAGTTTTAAAGTTGATCTTGGATTATTTTTCATTTTTAAGGCCCTAGCGAATTTGGATCTCAAATTTCCTAAGTGCAAGCTATATGCAAATGAACATCATTTCTGATTCAATAAATGTTAGTTATGAGAAGGACAGAGATCTTTCAAACAAAAGAAAACAATGAAAGTATGCGAAGAAATCCACTAATGCATCTAACACAATCAAACAAAAATGAAACTCTTTCCTAGGCAATCAGATGCTAGTTATGCAAAACAATATTTCACTTTCGATGCAAAGAAAGAATGCAAAATAAGTTTTTTTTTTTTTTCAATGAAAAGAAGTACATGATGCACTAGTTACATGAAAAATGAAAAAAAACACTAGCTTGAGTATTTTGTAAGAATCGAAATTGAATGACTCAATAAAATATGAAACAAACACAAGAAAGCACTCAAACTAATGTTGCAATCTTCCAAACCAAGAAAAAGTTTTCAAAATGGCCCAAAACAAGCAAGGTAATCTATGCTTGGAGCAATAAGGAGAAGAATCAATCGAGAAACGAAATTATCCTGCAACCAAGGCAACCACACAAAAATATCAAGAAAAATAAGTGCAATCGACCCAAGAGTGAGACTAGCAACAATCAAGTCAACCCAAGAGTGCACCAAGAAACTTAGAAACCCTAAGGCCTCAATTTACACCGATAAGAAGATGGAAAAACGACTGAGAAAATCAAGTCGACAATAGTCAAAATAGTCCCAAAGGCATAATCACACATAAAAAATAACCCAGAAGCAAGCACATTTGACCAAAAGACTCATTAAGGAGGTCAAACCAAATCCTATAGGAGTTGGCGTGACTGTAAGGTTGTAATCCACGCCAAAAAGGAGTTGGCACGATTACAACAAGATCAACCTGCACCAATGGGCTTGACTGTTCAGACGAAAAATGTGCCAAGCCAAATAACTATGGGAAAAGGGGAAAAGCCAAAACTCAATGAGCAGAGGTCAGTCTTAACACTCTAGAGCTTAACAGAGGATGTAAACTAAGCAAGCAAACCAGAAAAGGTAGATAAGAAAATCAATAATTGAAACGGACCCAAAAAGATGAAACGACTAACTCACACTGATCCCCAGTGGAGTTGCCAATCTGTTAAGCAGGTAAATCCTCTCTACGGACATAGACGATCCCTCTAGCCCTAGAGTGGGTCTAGAAAAAAAGAGACATGCTAGAGTGTTGATTCCTAATTATTGAATGAAAAGAGGACATGGTAGATCGACCTACCTCGAGTCCAATGCTATCGTCATTACTGTAGTGGTGGTGGTCTCTCACTCCTACCTTGGCAAGTCACAATCCTTCTGCAGTCATGCTCAGATACCTGCACATAGAACAGAAAACAAGACAGCATACGACATGATAATTTCACTCATAACTACTATCAAGTCAAAGAGGGCTAAGAATATTGCATTAAACATCTAGCATAATACAAAATGGGAACCAAACAATATTCACGTATATGTATTGATATAAGGAAGAGTTACAACCAATGCTTTGACGTTGCAGTCTCCTCTAGCGGGGTTCAGCCGAAGCGCGTCTCAAATGCTTGTCAAGGAATTCGAATGGGATGAAGGCATGGACTCAAGCTCTCTCAACGTAATTCCTTCTTATTCTATCTCTTTAGTAGTTCTGCTATAGTATGTTCAATTCTCCAAGTTCAACTAGCTTATGCAAAGAGAGATAGCTTCTTTTTATAGAGGAAAAGGAGGAGGTTAGGATCTCCACAAAGGTGGGAGGGAGGCCTATCCTTTAGGGAGTTCCCATAAGAGGTGGAAACCATAAACTAAAGGAGGGATTTAGTGGTTTATTGAGTTCAACCACTCCCAATGACTCATCCTCGAGGTGGTTGGAGTGGAATCTCCGCCTCTATTTTAAAAAAAAATTCCATAAATAGCTCAACGCAGATGGAAAATTAGGACAGAGCGGTAGCTGGCATGGGGCCAAGTGTTAATCTTCCTCTTCAGTGTGAGGGCATAAGTGACTACCCACGCTAAGGAAAAAACAAGGGTTTTTGAGTCTCTGCTTTGGGAATTGTCAACAAAAGGAATATTAATCTCATGCAAATGGATACAATGATGGTCTTTGCAAGGTACGACACTACTTTATTGACCACAGAAATGACCCTCGAATGGGCGAGATGGAGATTGCAGGGACAATGAAAAAATGTTGTGTAACACTCCCAAACATTTTGGAGGGACTAAGATACATTAGATCTCCAAGGGCTAGAAAAGGATTTTGGAAATTCCATCCATTTTGGGAGGCAATTAATTAATTAACATTTTTAATTAAGGACCCTAAGTCTAACTTAGGAAAATTAAAATATTAAAGGTAATTAATTAAAACATGTGATGGAATTGACTTAAGTAACACAGATCAATCTTTCTTTTAATATTAGCCATCGATTCAAGATTAGATCATGGTCGTTGGTTTCCCAATGAGAAGGTATAAAGGAAAGGCTTGGGGTTAGTTGGAGAAAACACACACTGAGGTAGAGAACTGAGAGAAAGCTGAAATTCTAGGGCAGGGTTTGCTAAGAATTTTCAAAAGTGTTTCAGTTGCAGCAAGGGGTAGTATTGGCTAAGGGGATGGTCTGATCTCGAAGCCAAGAATTAGCAAGAGGGAGAGAGGCAGCAACCAAGAGCATCACAGAGAATCAGGGGCAAAAATAGCAGTTATGCAACAGTTGTGCGATGTAGAGGGATTCAACCCCTAAGTAGGTGTTACGCAGGCCCAGAAAGGGTGAGCTGGGTAGTAGGAAACCCTCTAGGGTTACGCATAGACCCTTCTATAGCAAGGTAGTGTCTGCGTCACCAAGTTTGGTGTTACGCAGGCCTCTCCAGGCCAATGCAGATCCATGCAGAGGCTTACATGGCTGACGCAGGGGCTTCAGGGGTAGCGTTGGGTTTTCTGCAGCGAGAAATTGGGTGAATCTTGCAAATACCATATGAGGGTGTGGATGAGTTAATTTTTTGGTCTCATAACCATAGGTTAGCTGCACATCTATTATTTTCTCTATCGACTCAACCAGTAAGGTGCCCATACTTGCTGTATTCAGAAAATACTTAATAATATAAACCCTCTAGCGGCCAGAAGATCGGCTTTCCTGCATTGGGTTTTTCCGGGGACAGGTGTCTAGAAAATCTTGTCTCTCACTTTTTTGTGTGTGCATGTATTTTTGTTTTAGATTTGAATCTTTGAAATTTTGTTATGTGTTTACTTTGATATTAATCAAAATATTTCAGCATTAATAACTTGTTTAAGTAGGAGAAGTATAACGAGACCTAACAATATAATATGTGCATAAAGTAACATTCTGAAATTTTCACATGGTATTAGAGGGATTGCAGATCTAGCAGGGTCACCAGCAGAAGAATGAATAATCCTTGCTGCAGAAAGCAGCGAAGAGAGTAGCCCCTACTTTGGTGAGTGGATGGAATTGCAAACATCTCTAGGGTGCATGGCATTTGCACAATAAAATATGAAACGCCTCGTAGTAACTACCCTCGCGGTACCATGGAGAACTCTAGAGGATCAAAATCTAGCCACCGCTCGCAAGAGGAAGGAGCAAGTGTAGCAGCAAGAAGAGGGAAATTATAATGGACAAACACACAACTCAAACCTAGAGCAACAACAGTGGTAAGGATTATTTTTCCAATCATGTCATTGTGGAGAGGGGGGATGCGGAACTCCCATCCTAGGTTCTATTTAGAGCTCCAGAGTAACTAGGCTCCCTCACTACCCATAAAATTTTTGTATGAGAGGCTCAAATACAATATTAGTAAGAACAGAGGTTACCATATCCATGGGGATAGGAGGAGGATTGAGTGGCTCGAAGATGAGCCACATTTTTGTGTTGGGGTCCTGTTGGAGCCCAATTTTTTTTTGTGAAATTTTGCTAATTATGGGACTGTGCAAGAGGATTGATGAGCGTTTAAGGTATACATTGTGCACAACCACGGGCCAGTGAAGATAAAAGGGAACGTTCATAATAGGTCAGGGGTCGAAAATATGAAGTCATAATTGAGGAGCTTGCTCAACGAGAATATATAGAGTCATCGCTAAAGTAAAAGATTATTCTCCTGTGCATTACGTGTCTATATGTGTTTTTTTCATTAGTAATAGACATGTATGTTTGAGTCTATATCTGCTATGCAATCCCGCTGTAACATTAGTTTATATACATATATATTGTTGGTTCCACATTGTGGATATTTGTTTTGTTGTATATGTTGTGCATAGATGAATCGCTATTGAGCTCGATTGTGTAATTATTATGTTGTAGGCCATGGTTCCTTTTTCTTATAGAGAAACATAATATGATGGACAGTTTTTTTTTCTTTATTTTCAATTTAATGCTTAGTTGTGGCTCTGCGTTCGCATGAATTTTTGGAATGGTCCAGTTATTTAGAAGCTTTTTATCTCAAAGATTATTTTTCACATATATATTTCTGCTCTTCAAGAATACTCCAAGTTATATGGATTTCATAGGGTAAAAGGAAGTGTTTGTGTGCATCAAATAAATGCACACCCGGACATGTAATTAATCAATAGTGATATAATGATCAATCCACCCTATGGGTCTGCCAAATTGTACCTCAGACTTGTGGTGTAATAATGTCCTAATGGATCTCATGTTTATGGTTTAACAACATCCTAATGGGCCTTAGTCTTGTGGTGTAACAATTTGCTAATTGGCCTTAGTTTTGTGGTGTAACAACACCCTAATGGGCCTTATTCTTGTGGTGAAACAACTCCTTAATGGGCTGCATCCTTATGGTTTAACAGTTCCCTAATGGACCTTAGTTCTTGGATATGACAACGACCTCTTTGGGCCTTCTTATCTATGATATGAGATAAAAATATAACAACTATATAAAGGAGATATGATAAGCCCTATAAAAAAGATATCATGACAAACCTATGCTCGTTCTGTTGCATTATTATTGCAATGTTATCTCTACATAAATGCTTA
Source organism: Pinus albicaulis (assembly GCA_034641835.2). NCBI lineage: Eukaryota > Viridiplantae > Streptophyta > Pinopsida > Pinales > Pinaceae > Pinus > Pinus albicaulis. The sequence goes on along the minus strand of CM076584.1, from coordinate 252,867,251 downwards.
TGATGATATGGAGTGAATAAAATGTGAAAATGTTTTAAAATAAAATTATCTACAACAAAAACTTCTAGCCCTAAGAAAATTAACATGATTGATACTTTACTGGTTAATAGTTAATAATGAATATGCTTGAGTAAATGTTGAAAAATGAAATAAACTATATAATTTTCAAATTTGGTCCATAAAATTATACATCAATGCAGAGAAAGAAGAAAAATTATAGGTCAACTATAGATGGTAGTGAGCCTATTTTCTCTATCGACGTATTTTTCGATAAAGGAGAATCTGAAAACGACCATCTATTTAAATATATTTGCTTCCCTATGTGCAATAGTGGACCTAGGCGATCTAGCTATGGATATGTTTAATATTAATCTTAACCAGTTGAAATTAAACAACATCAAACCGCACTCACTTTTAGTTTTACGAGGAATTATCCTCTCTTACAAAACTTTCGTTCAAAAAGATAGATAGAGCTATACCAGTTGAAATTAAACAACAACAAACCACACTCACTTTTAGTTTTACGAGGAATTATCCTCCCTTACAAAACTTTCGTTCAAAAATATACATAGAGCTACCATGAATGGTGTAGTTCAACACGATCCTTTTGATGTGAAAATGAGAATCAACAATTATAGATGGAGTTATTTTGATGGCATATTTTTTTTTATTCCTTGAACCCATGCATTCTTGATGATCAATTTAATTGCACACAGTTGTGCAACTACTTCTTGATATAGTCTAACTGTTTTCACAACCAATTTTTGATTTCTCTGTTCAAACATATTAATAATCATAATAGTTTCATATTATTAAAATCACAAATGCTAAATGTAAATTCTAGGGATATTACACTTCTTTACTTAATGGTTTCCATAGTTTGATACCACAAATATGATGGCATCAAAAATGCTAGTTTGGATGAGATTACCAAATCTCCCATTTCCATTATAGCACCAGATTACCAAATCTCCCATTTCCATTATAGCACCATAAAGTACTAGAAGAAATCTGCAACACTAGAACACTATAGATAAATAGACCTAAAAATATCAGCTAAAGTTATATTCTCCTTTGCTAGAATTTGTGTTGATATATAACTCAAAAAATATCCACCTAATCACATACAAATAAAATACAAAATGTTCAATGGACCCAAATAAAACACAAAATGTTCAATTGACCCAAATAAAACACAAAATGTTCAATTGACCCAAATAGTAGACTATATTAATACGACATACCTACAAATAAAACACTTGCAGAACTCATGTCCATAGTCAAAAAAGATTAAAGAGAAAAGCAACATCTCGACCCAAAAGAAAATTGTAGACCTTAAATCCCCAGGTCATAAGAAAAAGGAGAGGAAAGTATGGACGTTCCCCAGGTCACGTAGGCTCAGAATGGAGTCATTTCCCATTAGAAGAATGTCATCGAAATACAATCAATAGAAATACGAGGTTTTGTTCAGAAAAGGGGATGGGGGATTCAAAAAGAAAGAAAGTGGATTCGAAATGGATAAGAAGCAGGTGACATGGCGTGAAAACTGTGGCGGTGACTGTGGGTGGCTCTGGGTTTCAGTCGGGGATTAGTTTCTCAATGGAGCATACTTCAATGCTTCTGCTAAAGGAACGGCTCTTCCACCCTACAGTGGAGTGCAAAAATCTGCAGTTGGCAGTGTGACCTCAGTAGAAGCGATGACTAAGCAGGCGGGAGCTCTGGGCAGAGTTACCTCGAAGCCTTGCGGTTCTGAATTATGAATATTCTATATATTTACAAATATATAGTTTGGTTAATTATATGATTCCATGAGTTACCTCGAAGCCCTTGCGGTTCTGAATTATGAATATTCTACGTATTTACAAATATATAGTTTGGTTACTTATATGATTTCATAATAATTTTGTTCTGGTTATTACAAAAATATTATTGATATTATATTATTTAGTTTTTTATTACCCGATTTTGGTTATATTAATTTTGGTTGATAATAAGATTGTCCATCATTAACATTGGGTTATCTTTCTCACAATTATATGATTTATTTAGCATAATCTAAAATCTAACAATTTTTTATTGAATTATATTTTTCATTATTAAAATTACATTTGTAAGTGTATAATCTATTTAATTCTTAAAAAAATATTATCTTTTAAATTATATAAATTTGATAATTAATCATTACAACTTTAATACGATGATGGACCAATATGAATGTGTTTTGCAGCGCAGCTTTTTGACCATATCAAAAAACATAAATAAAGACTATTTCAGATAAAATTGATGTTTTCAAATAGATATATAATTTTCCTAAAGTGTTTTTATTGTGCTATTTGGTAGTTCAATTTATTTCTGATTTTATTTTTACAATGATGAAAGGTACAGTGATGAAAGAATTGTGGAGAGTTATTTACAAATCTAAATCTAAATCTAAATGTATCCTTATTTATTTTTTCTTATCTTCTTTTTTTTCAAATGTGTAATTTGCTTGTAGGTTGTCACCATCATGCTCCTAGTAACTTCTCTCCCAGACCTTTCGAACATTTCGAACAGCGCTAGCTCTTGCTATCTATCCTAACCTCCTCGTTCTCCATTGTGATTATGGTAATGTCAAAAATGATTATGGTGATATCAAATCAAATTAGGTAATATCAAAAAGCTGCTAGATTACTGAAAAAATATAATTTACAGATGTGTTATTTCCTTTTTATATGATTTGATTTCTTAATATTAAACTAAACCAACTAAAATCACAGTAACCAGCTTTGCACTAATATTGCATTTTTTTAGTTTAACACAACTCCCTCTTGGATTTTGGTGAAAACATTACTCCACTCATATATATTAAATGGCTCATTTTTATTATAATATATATTATTTTTTTAATATAAAACTGATGTAAAATTTTATAAATTTTAATTGTTATTATTTTTTAATTAATAAAATTAAAATAAATATATTAATTTATACTTTTAATAATAAATATGTAATACTTCTCACGAAAATCTTAATAACTTTCACAACCATAAGACAATGTAATTCTCTATCATCTCCTTTGCTTAAGGTTGTTGGGGAGGGGCTCAACAAATTCTTGGATAGATAGTTTGGCATTATTTGACTTAATTCTGATTTGGAGAAAGATAAGAAAAATGAAAATGGTTGATTAGGTTTTAAGTTGGGTTTTCAAATTTTTTTTTTTAAATTATCTCTAATTTTATATTATAATTCCTTCAATCAAGGAAAGTTATATGAATATAAGATTTCTTAATACATGATACACATTGAATTTAGCTATATATTTTATGTGAAATGATGTAAAATAGTAACTAGTGAGTTAATTAAAATACTGTTTAAACTTAACTTGTAGTGCAAAAGGCTAAGACTATCACTAATTTGAGTGGCTTTACTAGCTTAAGCTTACACTCTCTAGTATATAAGTTTGTTAAATGCCAATATGGATATTCAAATGTTGTAGTCTCATGGTTGGTCCATGTCTTAGGCATGTGTTTTCATCAACAACTGCTATTTAAGAAGGGTGCATCAACAATGCTTACTCCATATTAGTTTGAGTGTATGATGTGTAGAGAATCCCTTAAGAAGCCATTAGTGATTCAAAATATTGTGGAGGAGGAAAAGAAAGAAATTCTTCCATGGAGTGAGTTTGCAATCTTGGAAGTTTTTTTATGAGATCATAGACTTCTACATAGAAAAAGTGAAGTTTCCTCTTGTCCAAGTTTAGTGTGTATTTTCTTGAAACTCTCTCTTTGGATCTTTGGCTCCATTAAATTACAAGGCAATAGAATAGATAATGGTTTTATGAGGAACCAATGACAATATCCATACCTTAATAGTATACTTTTGAGTTGTATATTTGTTTCATAAATATGAAGGCCAACTAAATTGCTTGTATTATTGAGGTACCAAAAGTAGTTTGGAATATTTTGGAAGCTATATAACGTCTTTTTTGTAGTTTATGAGTTATGGATGGAGTTACCTTAATAGTATACTTTGAGTTGCTCTAATTGTTTCATAAAAATAAAGTTAGTATACTTTGACTTACTATATTTGTTGCATAAATATAAAGGCAAGCTACGTTCCCTGTACTAATTGAAATTGAAGTAGTAGAAGTGTGTCCAAAGCTATATAAATTGTATTTGTTTTTAAATATGTTTTTTTCTCACTAAACTACTTATGAAAAAATTTGGTTTGCTAAAATAATATTTTTCCATGACATATCAGTTACCCACTTCAAAGCAATATTTTTTCCTATATTCTTTGCATAAACATAAAGGTAAGATAGATTCCCTGTACTAATTTATGCATGGAAATTGTACGAATTAAAGAGAATGGAAATTGTACAATATTTTTTTTATGCATGGAAATTGTACGAATTAAAGAGAATGGAAATTGTACAATATTTTTTTATGCATGGCAATTCTAAAAGTAAAATAATAACTTTCCTATATTTGTTGCATAAATATAAAGGCAAGCTAGGTTCCCTGTACTAATTTATGTATGGAAATTATACAAGTAAAATAATAATTTTCCTATATTTGTTGCATAAATAAAAGGCAAGCTAGGTTCAGTGCCACTAATTGAAGTAGCAGAAGTATTTTGGAAGCTATATATATTGGATTTTCTTTCAAACATGTTTTTTTCTCTAGGGTAATAATGTCCAAAGACTTATTTCTATGTATGGAAATTCTACAAGTAAAATAATGATTTTCCATCAAAAATACCAAATTACTACCTCAGTGCTTAGGAATAATGTCCAAAGACATTTTTCTATGTGTAGTAATTCTACATTTTATTTTATAATAATTCATGAGGTACAATTGGAATGGAAGTAGGCCACAATAAGCATTAAAGAATAAAAAAAATTGAGTATAATTTGAGTAAACATCACAAAGTATAAATTGAGTAAACATTCCATTCTAGTACATTTAGAGAGTAAAAAAATATTTCAAAACAAATATTTTTTATTCATTTCTATACCTATCAAGGGTCCCCCATGCCAAACTTACTACAAAAAAACCACATAATACATATAAAATAAAAAGGGAATGGAAAACCATATATAAAAGATAAATTATATATAAAAGAAAATTCAAGCAGCCATCCTTAAGATAGTACTAGACAAACCCACAAGTATCTAAGAAATCACGGGGTAAAATTTACCCTATAAAATGAAATTGCTATGAAATGAAATAAAATTCAAAAGGCCATCCTTGAGATAGTACTACACAAACCCAAGTATCTTGAAAATAAAAATTTGGATGAATATGCAAAGATGTCAAAATTCCTCTTGTAGATGAATATTCAAAGATGTCAAATTTTCCCATTACATGAATGTACTCTCCATCATTTACAATTGAATGGAAAAACTATTGACAATTGAATATAGAAAAACTACTAGTGGTTAATTGATTTTACTAGACTATCTTAACATTGAAAATAAAAATTTGGATGAATATTCAAAGATCAAATCTTCCCATTACATGAATGAACTCTTCATCATTTACAATTGAATGGAAAAACACTATTTACAATTGAATATATAAAAACTACCCATCGTTAATTGAATTTTATTAGAATATCTCAATTCCTACGAAGCTATACTTAAATAAGAATGCAATGGCTTTGAGACCCTCTTCTTTGTGGGACAAGGTACCCACCTAGGAGTAGGGTTGTGAAGGCATACATACTCTACACACTCGAGGTTTTGAGTTTGTGAACTCTTAGGAGGAAACACATGCTCTTAACCAACAAGCCCACTCAAACTTTAATAAACATATTTTTAATAGTAACATCTTTAAATATATTTAAAACTCACTTGGATTAAAGATATTAAAATCTACACTCCTAAGAAGTCATGAGTTAAGAAGCATGGGCTTTCACATTATCGAGGTGAAAGCCCACTCCACCCTATTATATTGCAATGCAATCTACATCTCTAAAACCACACACATATTCTAGTACCACCTGCAACCTTTTGTCATCGGAATTCTTAGGAACAAGCAACCCCATATTGCTAAATAATGAAAAAAACCAAAACGTTGTAAATAATTTCTATAGATAAATACAATATAATTTTATAACCATATACCCATCCTTTTTTTTTTTTTTTTTTTGGATACATAGCAATAAAATAAGGAGAAGAATATATACAAAGATACTTGAGCAAGAGGACAAGCCACAAAGCAATAAAAAAATGAGGCCACCGAGAGTAACCATAATTATGATCATTGCCATGCTCCAGGATTAATTTACTACCATAATAGATTGGTTGCTTTGCATGGGTTATGGGATATACTCAATGTATGACCACAATACACAACGGTACACAATATGTTGTTGTCTTGGGTTGGAATCTGATGGCCATTTTGTCCATAAAAAATGTTTAAAATTTTTGAATGATCATGTCTAATGATGTTCCTCTCTGTTCATTTCATATACATTGTATTGTGTGTATATTGTATATACTAGCACAATCACATTTACCAATGTGGTTGATATACACAGATAGGCTTATATAAAATATATTTACAAAATTAAATTTACAACCACATTCACAAACGTGGTTGATATACGCAGATAGGCCTATATCCACCACCCACCAGATGTATATTACAAAAATAATCATTATATATTTATGAATATAATTACCAATATATTTTATATATCTACTTATAATGTATTAATAATATTAACTATATGCATATTATATATTAAATATATATATATATATATATATATATATATATATATATATATATATATATATATATATATATATATATATATAGATATTTTAATACAATAGTTATAACTCAAACTATACTAAAATTAAAATATAACATAATAATAATATTTTATTACTATTTATAATAAGTATATATCTCTTACCAAAATCTCAAGGGATTATTAATATTATAAGCCAAAATAACTATTAAAACCAAGGGTCTAATATTATAAACCAAAAGAACTAGAGAACCCTAGGGAAAAATATTAACACCTAAGAGATCAAGAACCTCAAGGGATCCATATTAAAAAGAGAGGAGATTAATAAAGCCTAGGAATTAATATTTTAAATAAAAATGAATGATAAACTCACATGATTATTAATATTATAAACTTAAGAGAACAATGAGCTTTAGGGATTGTTAATAATATAAACCTAATGATTTAATAACTTGGAGGATCAATAAACCCAATGGATTGACATTAAAAACCCAAGGAAATAATAAACCCTTAGATAAATACTATAAACCATAAAATAAACTTGGTTGAACATGCTTGATTTAAACATGTAGACAGTTTTTGTCACAATTAGTAAACTCAAGGGATTAATAAACCCTATGAATTAATATTTGAAACTCAAAAACTTATGAAATTAATAAACAGCAAGAATAAATATTTTAAACTCAGGATATTAATAAACCCAAGGGATTGCTAATATTATGAACCAAAAGAACTAATAAACTCAAGGGTTTAATATTATAAACCAAAGGAATTGGTGAACCCAAGGGATAAATATTAAAAGCCTAAGGGATCAATAAAGCCAAGGGAATAATATTCAAAATACAAGAAATTAATAAACCTTCAAAATTATTATTTTACACTCAAAAACCTAGGAAATTAATAAACCATAAGAATCAATATTTTAAACTCAAAATATTAATAAACCAAATGGATTATTAATATTCTAAACCAAAATAACTAATAAACCCAAGGGTTGAATATTATAAACCAAAGGAATTAATCAACCCAAGGGATAAATAATAAAAACCTGAGGGATTGATAAGGCAAAGGGGTGAATTACTAAAAACACAAGAGATTAATAAACCCTCGGAATAAAGATTTTAAACTCAAAAACCTAAGAAATCAATAAACCCTAATCATTAATATTTTAAATTCAAGAGATTATTAATATTATAAACCAAAATAAGTGATAAATCCAAGGGTTTAATATTATAAATCAAAGGAATTGGTGAACCCAAGTGATAAATATTAAAAAGCTAAGGGATAAATAAGGCCAAGGGAATAATATTCAAAATAAAATAAATTAATAAACCCTAAGAACTAATATTTTACACTCAAAAACCTAGGAAATTAATAAACCATAAGAATCAATATTTTAAACTCAAAATATTAATAAACCCAAGGGATTATTAATATTATAAACCAAAAGAACTAATACCAAGGGTTAAATATTATAAATCAAAGGAATCGGTGAACCCAAGGGATAAATATTAAAAGCCTAAGGGATCAATAAGGCCGAGGAGTCAATATTAAAAATACAAGAGATTAATAAACCCTAAGAATAAATGTTTTAAACTCAAAAAGCTAAGAAATTAATAAACCTTAATAATTAATAATGTAAGCTTAAGAGATTAATAAACCAAAGGGATTATAATATTAAAACCAAAATAACTAATAAAATCAAGGGTTTAATATTATAAACCAAAGGAAATGGTGAACCCAAGGGATAAATATTAAAACCTAAGGGATTAATAAGGCCAAGGGAATAATATCAAAAACATAAGAGATTAATAAACCCTAGGAATTAATATTTTAAACTCAAAAACCTAAGAAATTAATAAATCATAAGAATAAATTTTTTAAACTCAAAAGATTAATAAACCTAAGGGATTATAAATATTATGAACAAAAATAACTAATAAACCCAAGGGTTTAATATTATAAACCAAAGGAATCACTCATGGTAAGGGATAAATATTAAAAACCTAAGGGATCAATAAGGCCAACGGATCAATATTAAAAGCAAATGAGATTAATAAACCATAAGAATAAATATTTTAAACTCAAAAACGTAAGAGATTAATATACCCTAATAATTAATATTTTAAATTCAAGAGATTAATAAACCCAAGGGATTATTAATATTATAAACCAAAATAAGTAATAAACACAAGTGTATAATATTATAAACGAAAGGAATTGGTGATCCTATGGGATAAACAGTAATATTAACATTAAAGGGATATTAAATTTCACCATCATTGCAACCAAAGAAAGAAGATGGAAAGTAACATATATTTTTTGTTGTCTTTAAATCAAAAATTTCCACTACAAAAATGGACTTGAAATACTAAATAAAAAATCATTTATCAAATAGCCTCTTCCAAAACACAACCAGACCGACGACAAAAGGAACTCCAATTCAAATCAACAGGAAAATGATCATGATACTTAACATCTTCCAACCAATCCCTTCTTTTTTTACTCCCAGCCTCCCTCATGTGCACATGCAACAAGTTTTTTACATCCGTTTTCATTTCATCTAGCACACGAAGATGCTCATCAATAAATGTAGGATCGACGCCATGTTTTCTATCGAACTTGTTCAGAAGATATGAAAAAGAACTTATCACTCTAGAAATATTTTCCACCACTTGATTATAATAGATGCCATCATTATTATCCATATCTGCATTTGAAAGGAAAAATGACAAAATCAAAATTACTACACACACAAAAACCTATGCACACACACAAACACACACACACACACACATATGTATATATATAAAACATAACATCTAATTTTTATTATTTTTAGAAAGAATTTCTTAAAAAATTCATGCTATAAAATAGCTTAGCACTACATGAACCAAATGATATATAAATTTCCACAAATAAATCTCATTAGCAATGCATATTGTATAGATGAAATGAGTGATAAAATTAAATGAGCGATAAATATCTAAAAGTATTAATAGTTTCATTTCATAGCGATATTGACTTTAATCTCTCCTCTTCTTTCTTCCTAATTGTAACATATGTGCTATCTTTCATCTTGGCATAACACTGGAAAGAGAAATGTAGTGCAATGCACAAACCATCTATTTCTTTCACTCTTGATATGGCTGCGAACGTTAGGCCTTGCTGCTCTTTAGTCCCGATATAAATTGATTCTCGTTCTAAAGTCAATCCCTGTGATTTGCGGATTGTAAGAGCCCATGCCATATTTAAAGGAATTTGTTTTTAATTTCCTCTTATCACTTGTGTGATAAGTACAATGTTTGGACTGCCTGCATAAAATGGAATACCAACATACTTATCAGAAATAAAAGTTGTGAACATTGGAAGTTGGGGTGGCTTCGAGGCAGGCATATAAAATATATCATTCACATAACCAAGTGCACCATTCACCGAACTAGCTTCGACCCACAAATTACATGTCAACATAACACGTTGACCACAACACAAAAAAACTTCATGGTCCAATTGATCATCCTCAACACCACTGATTTCTGAACGCCTTAAATTCTTAGTAATACATCGTGCAATTGGAGAATTTAATGATTTTAACATATGCATGTTATGATAAAACACCAAATTATTTGTTGGAAACATGTGAACTAATGCATTAAATAAATCCCTTTCTCTAGGATGAAACCTCATATCAGCCTATGACATAAGAAACTCCCAATCTTCAATAACAAGTTATGCATTTCTTATGTTATTGAGGACTCTACGAAAAAAATATTGTTTCTCATTATTCCCTTGTTAGTGAAATATTGTGTCAAGAGTGACATCAATGTCAATTTTTTTCCACAAGAATTTTCCTATTGTATTACCTACATACAAAGGTTTATATCTGATAGGAGGTAGCTTGAAAAGGTCACCCACAGTGATGATGGATCTTCAACCAAAAGTATAATTCTTTCTCTAAGGAAATGCTTCTCGAAATCGAACATCTATTTGCATGAATAACCTTGATACTAGAAATATCATCTCATCAATAAATATATATCAAATATGCCTCATTTCTTCTTGTAATACTCCTAGTGATTTCCACCATAGTGGTTTCATATCTTTAATTGGAATTTGTTGGACACCTAATCCTCTATGGGTAGGTGTGGAAGGCGAATAGTCACAAAGGAGTCCAAGTGACCTTGGAAGATGAATCCAAGAGTCACACCATTGTATTATAAATGTACATCTATGGTGAATAATATGAGAAGTGAATGCTTATCTTTATATTTTTGTTTTTTATCTTCTCATACACCATGTGTGTGTTTAACATGGTATCAAAGCCTAGGCTAAACTTGGTAATTTTCATATTCTTCTAGTTCTCTGCCTAACAGATATATCCACTCCAATCAGCGAATTCTAGCTGGTCTCTTCATTTTCTAAAGTATTTCCTTTTCATATTCTGTTAGCTATCTGCGTTATTCCTCCCACAACGCATATTGAGTCGACTCCTCATAATTTGACTCTTCAGCTTCTTCTCGATAGCACTACTTGGCCCTCTCCTCAGAATTCTCACCTTCCTCTCTACAGGGTGTTTCTCCTCATGCATTGAAGCGTGGGCTACTCCACCTAGAAAACATAGTATTTAGTGCTAAGAATGTTGGCACTGCTTGGTTCGATTGGCTTATATGTGTGTTTCAGAGCCAAGAAATTCAAGAGAGCGAAAAAAATGGTATGTTGAAGGATGGAACCTGAGTTGAAAACCATGTTGCGTTGAACGTTGGAGTTACTCTCTGCGTTGAAGGCATATGGTGTGATGGTTGTATGTATTGTGCATTATATTCCATAGCTCCTATAAATCATGCGTCGAAATGTGGATTGCGAGTTACTTTTTTAATGGTGGGGCGTTCATGCTACGTGCTCTGCGACATCTGTGTGCCTCTTTTTAAAATCCACATGCGATTAATCCTCAATTGGTCTCTGTGGTGAGTTCCATGTTGCATGTATTTATTTGTGTTGAATTATTGGAATATTGTAAACTATGCTTTGTGTGTTGATTTTAGTATCTGAATATTATGATAAAACATGAGCCGAGGCATATGTATTTATATGTGTGTTCTTAAAACATGAGTTGAGGTATATGTATTTTTATTTGTGTTGGATTTCCCTTTCCTGCAGTCAACCAGATGTAAAAGGAAGCATTTGTAGGAAGGAAAATAGTGTCTCCCCCTCACAACATGAGTTGAGGTATATGTATTTTTATGTGCGTTGGCTTTCGAAGATTGTGTGAGGGAAGTTTAAGGGCCCCATTATCTAGTGCCCAAGAGTTCATCCAAAATTATTTAAACCTAGTATAGTTCCATGATCGTTAACAAGCATCGGTCTCTAGAATAAATATTTGGGGCTACCACCAAATGATGTTGTGGCAGCCATTATCAAGGACTGTTGCTGAACCAAAAATGATTCCCTCTACTATTTGTGTTGCGTATATGGAGAATCTATGGTAGACTTTTCAAACAGGATAATAATGTTGTTTTTTGAGCCTTTTGAGAGCTACAATTTCTCTGGTTTATCTGTCACAATATCAATTTTTATATCAGTTTGAAGCTGAGGCTATGAACCTGGCTTTGTTGCTTCGGAGGATTGAAATGCTACCCATAATTTATCATCTACTTGAGAGGATTTTCCAGTACTTCTTGTTGGAGGACATTCAACATTGAGGAGGTGGAAAAGATCATTGGCTAGATCACCTTTTGAAACATCAGCAACAGATAAATTATGTGGACTCTATTATGGAACTTTTGGCAATGCAATGACTGGAACTGTACTAAGAGTATGGTAAGTGGTTCTTACATGTGGTTTGAATTATTTTTTCAAGACCATTGAAATCATTGGTTGAGGTATCATTGAGTGAATGTTGGAACCTAAGATCATAGTGTGAAGTGCATTAAAGTTGGTGCCAATCATTATAGGCCATTGCAAGTCAAGTGTCTCTCTTACACAATTCAGTTAAGTCTTTGAACATCTCACTTTTTGATATTCTTTCTGTAAATGATTTTCACAAGAATTCTCCATTAAAAGAGAGATAATTTGAAACCATTTTTTTTCAATCCCTTTGATAAAAGTCTAAGTCAGTTCTGTTTTCTGAGTTGAGTCCTCCATAATTTGAGTAGTAGAGTTTGTCCTTTGGGAATTCCATAGTTGGAAGTTCAAGAAAGATTAGAAGGTGTTTGAAGTCACTTGCTTTCTTTTGAAAGTTATTTAAATGGGTGCATTATCGGTTGAAGCTGACACCCTTTATTTCTTGAGCTTGAGTTGTTTGGAAAATGGCCAAATTTTATGAAGTATTACATTCCTTGGAAACTTTGATAAAATTTACTGTTGATGACAAAATCTAAATCAGTAAGGACACTATATTTGATATCCAGACTTGCTTTCATCATGCACAAGAAAATATTGATTTCCTGCAACTAGAATCTTAGCTTCAGTAAGAAGAATTACATCAGCATAGTCATCATTCTAAACTTGTTTCTATTCAGAACATTGAAACAGACTCCCATAAATAGCAAGTCAGTAATGTTGTAGTCGATTCACATTCAGTTCCTTGTACAAGAGAGGATTTACATGCAGATGCAGCAGCTCAGCCTGCACCTCCCAAGCCCATCATCAGACCTTGGGAAGAGCTTGTCCATAAAAAGCACAGAACTTGTATTGGATATGACAATGAGTTGTCCTTTCATATTCTGGACTACTCCAAGCCCATAAAATTTTAGAGTGCCAGATTTTTGTATGACAGTTCACCTTCAACTTTTCTAGATGTTGCTCCACTTCCATAGCCACAACAGATTGCAAAATGCCAACACTATGATCACGTTGGCCATATGAAAGATCACTATTTTGTTCTTCACCCATGCAAGCACTCTGGTCGACACACCCATTCTTCACAAAAATTCTTCAGAAACAAGCCTCCTACAAGAACAAAGATTCATCTTGGATGGATTAATTCTTGGAAATTGGCATCAACATCCAAGAAGATGTTTAAGACATATGTCAAAAAAATTTCTTGAATATTTAACAATCTTGCAGTTGAGTTTTCGCCATCATCTCACCTTATACCTAATAGGGGGGAAATGGTGGTCATCTACAAGCTTTGACGCCACATCAAGCGAGCCTGAGCCACAATATGTCATTCCAGATTTAGAGTTGTAGCCAGAGACATAATAGTTCAAGCGAGACTAAGCCACAATTCGTCATTCCAGATTCAGAGTTGTAGCCAGAGACACGAATACCCATGAGCATGGCTTTGGTTGGTGGAAAACCTTAAACCATCTATGTGAGGTTGATATTCTTCCTCTTTCAGAACACTTCCTCTAGCAGAATACTTCAGCTTCCTGCAAGTTTTGGTTGAGTTCCAGGAAATGCATTAAGAATTCTAGTGTTGGTGGTCATCCTTAAACCATCACAAGTTGTAGACCTCCCTTATTTTAGGTTGACGGTCTCCCTATTCAAATATGAGGGACACTTCCTCTAGCATAAGCCCTTGGCTTCTTGCCAGATTTGGAAGAGTTCCGGGAACTGCAATAAGCGTTGCGTTCCAGTGTTGGTGGTCATCCTTAAACCACCTCCTTATGCCAACATTTTAGAGAGTTGATTCAACCTAAGTGCTACCATGCATACTTTGAAAATTTGTATTACAACTCTCTTCTTGGACTCACACATACCCCTTCGGATTAAGGGGGAGAATACTGGACACCTAATCCTCTATGGGTAGGTGTGGAAGGCAAACAGTCACAAAGGAGTCCAAGTGACCTTGGAAGATGAATCCAAGAGTCACACCATTGTATTATAAATCTACATCTATGGTGAATAATATGAGCGCTTATCTTTATTTTTGTGTGTTTTATCTTCTCATACACCATGTGTGTGTTTAACAGAATTTTTAGAGCCGAGTGGATTGTTTTTGCATGTATATTAAAAGTAGCTATTCCTGTTGGGGAAAGAAGAAGCAAAGGACATCTTCCATTACTTGAAAAATTATAAATAGCTTCAAAAATACAATGGATAAGGAAAGACTTTCTAGTGCCTGTAATGCCCTGAAAAATCATAAGAAGAGCTTCATGAATCTCATATTCAGCAAAATTCCTTAAAACAATTTCAAAAGCAAGTCATTATTTTTCTGCCAATGAATCTGGAGATGCAAATTTTATTATTTGAAATATTAAGAATATCATCCCTTGACTGTCCATTCCTTATGAAATTAATAGCTTCTTCAGCCACATCATCAGAAATATTTGTACTTTGCTAGTCAAAGGATATATCAAAATCCTTTCGACCAAGGGTGTGAAGATCATAAACGTTCAAATTATTTGGTGGAACCAAGCAAGAGAAAAGTTGCCGTTATTGAAAATCATCTTCAAGATTCATTTCTTGGTTAGAAAAATCACCATCTTCTTCATATTCAATATTTTTGACAATTTATGAATTTCAATCAACATTCCATGCTTGATATTGGAAATTCCTCCAATTTTCAATAATAATTTCATTTGAAAGCCCAATTTTTGCAGAAATGTCATGAAATGGCTTGTATAAGAGAAATTATGTCGAACAAAATGTTTCAAACTCATCTAAACCCTCACCAAGAATAGAATAAAACCTTGGCCAAACCCGAGCAATAGCATGAACATATCTATGCTTCCAGGGATGTCTTTTACGCTTGTTATCAAATGTCCAAGATCTTGTTGTTTCTATCAAGATAGATGTCTGAGGAACAAAAGTCTCTTCTAATAATGTTGAATGAAATTATTCTCAGATGAACATTGCATGCTATCCATTGATATTTTTCTGAAAACCTTTCTTCCAACATTTAGGGAAACAAATTTTCGGCTACAAACAACAAGAGGTAGCTTAAGCAACATATGCCATGTTTTTGTGCTCCAATGTCACGGTCAACAATTGTTTCTGCAAGAAAACTTCTGTAAGCACACAAAACATGATCCTCAGAGGCAATAGAATTTGAAATTCTAGTTAACATATCATGATAACTTTCAAACCTTTTTTCTTCTTTTGATGCATACTTAGCAATATCCTTCAGGACATCATACCGAGAAAGCATTGGTTGGCAATCAACATTTGTACACCACATTGTTAGAAGGTCAATGTTATGTACATTGACCCTGTCATCATTTCTTGTCGGGTCATATTTTTTTCTTCCTTGATCATCGATGAATAATCTTGATTCCTTAGAAAGATTCCATGGAGCATTGTACCAACATTTGAGAATAGTGCCCTTTTTGCGCAAACAAGAATCTACACTATAATTTGTGTGCCTTTGGATACGGTTTAACAATTCGTCATAAACATTATGAGGATTACAAGAGAAAATATTATCAGTATTCAATAAGCAAGGGTCATCATTGAGGCTTCTTGGAATGATTATTTTTCAAAGATGTGTGTCATGTGGATTCCATGCAGTTACATAATTTTCAAAGAATATCTTTGAAATTTTTACATCAAAATCATTTGACCAATCAAGTATTTCCATGTCAGGAGCGTCTTGCAACCATAAGAAACCATGGATATGTGTTGAACCTCTATGTTGCCACTCATATCTAAATAAAATGAATATACAATTACTAGAAAAATATAAATAGAACCATAACAAAAAATTGACAATGAATAGAAAATAAATTCAACAACACAAACATGTACTAGAAGTATTTCACTTTATGATATTTTTGGATAAATTCCTCTCGAAATATACTAAATCTATGGTGCATAAATGTGGAAACAATATGAGGGTGCTAGATAACATTATCAATTCTCATATGATTCTCATTTAAAGAATGAGAATGTGAATGTATAGGCATGAGGTTATGCAACTTTGGCCACATTGTGTCAGCTGTACTCAAAGTAAAAACAAAAGATGGACATCCCAACTGAGTAATCATGTCACCTAATTCAGATAAAAATTTAGTCAATTATGCCCTTGTACCTCTCAGAGAATAACCAAACCACATAAGATGCTCAACCAACATATTATCTGATAAATTAGAAAGTTGGTGATGCAAATGTTTAATTGTTGTTAGTGAGTTATCATGTAAATGTTTCTTCACAAAAACTACAGTAGTTGCCTGGATCCGATGTTGCATTATCATGTTCAATAGGTAATATCGAAATTGTGGATGGCTTCCAAACCTCTCATCATAGTATCTAAGAAGATGCAATGCATACTCATGAAGTTCAACACTGGAAATACGTGGTTGCAACCAATCAACATCACCAGTGGGGAACAATGTTGGGAATGCCATATCTAATAATTTGTCATTATTATATCCGTTCACTAGAGAGGTTCCAATATTGGGAAAATCCATTTCTTGAACATGTGAAGAATCAACATTATCAAGAAATTCTCTAATTTATTCTACTTCTCTTCATTCATTAGGTAGGCGAGAAACAAAAGAAGAAGGATGAGATGGAAAATGATCAAGAGTTAATCCTTCATTATTAGTTGCATTGATCTTAGATTCTTCAATATCAAAATCAACAAATTTAAGCCTAGATGAGATATATGTTGATCTTTCTAGAAGAGCATTCATTTAATCATAGTCAATTACAACATTGCGATAATATCGATCACGCTCAATTTTGAAATGTAATGCAGCGATAACTTGAGATATTTTGACATAACTTTCATAATATTTAGACTGAGCCGCATGTCTCCTCAGAATTGGAAAGTAGCCATGCCAACACGAATAAGGAAAAATCATAAAAAACCTTGATTGTGAGAACTCAGGAACTCTCACAAACACCTTAGTTTTCCATTCAAGGAAAAGAGTTATGTGCAGATGCTTTCAAACTATTAGAGTAATTTCTCTCTCTCTTTTAATTCTGTATTTGAGTAGAATATATTATTTTTAAAAGTGATATTGGGTAAATTAAAAATTGAGCAGAGACTGTATTACACATCTCCATTATACTGGATGTTTTCAAAATGTTTCATTTCTAGAGTTCGCAACATCCTCCCCTCAAGAAACGCCTTCTTAGATATCTGATTGTAGAGACCCTTCTTATCTGAACATTGTAACACAATTTAAAATGGTGAACTCATTTTCCATCATCTTCGACTATTGATGGAAGACCCAAGAATGTCTCAGGGATGATATTCTTATTTTTATTTTTATGAATTTCATTGACCTGGGATCTAGGGTAGGTTGTATGTTTCTTAAATTGTAAATCCATAGTTATATTCTCATTTTCATGTTCTCTTCTCGCTTCTAACAAGAATCTATTTTATCAATTTTCACCTTGTAACATTGCTTTCAGACATATTCTTTGGAACAAAAATAATAGTTTCCATTACTAGTGGATGAGCACTATATATAAACCCCTTGAAATACCTCCATATTTCGATGATATATAACTGCTCTTGGCAGAGTACATGAGCCTTAGACATATATGTATAAAGTTGCAAGCCCTTTATTTTCGACAATAAACATTTTTTTTCCAATTGAAGAAAACTTACAACCTTCATTAATTAAAAGGAGGGAGTTATATATTTCTATTAGAATTTAATTGTTTGATTCCTTATTTCACTATGTAGTCATGGCATAAAAGAAACAGATCTACCAACAAATAGTCACATGTGGTAAAAAAAAGGGAGTTATATATTTCTGTTATAGTTTAGTTTTTAAAGTGCATATTTCAGTGTGTAGCCATGGCATAAAAGAAACAGTTTGTCAACAAATAGTCATTTGTGGAAAAAATATAGACAAAAATTTTCGAGTACCTCAGCATGGAAAAAATACAAAATAAAAATTCCATTTGCCTGGAAGATGCTCAACAGAAGGTGTCTATGAGAAAAAAATGGAAAAAAACAACCCAATTAGTGCACAAACAATATGGTTTCTTTGATCACTGAGTAAATGAAGAGCTCAAAGAAAATCATAAATCATATCAGGCTAAAAGGAGATCCCACTTTTAGAAAGAGCATATATATCCATCAATAAATAGATGCATAATGTTGTATTATATATAATTGTATTGAACACCTTTATAAGCACTGAATGATCTCAAATTCTTAAATAGCAGGGGATATGTGCATGCATTCTCTCAATTTTTTTGGTTTCATTATGATTTTTCCTCATCCCTAATTTGATTGAGACATTTTGTGGCTTATTATATTCAATTTCATGAGCATCAATCTTCAATTTTTGGAATAATTAAATGGTCACATTTCAATCCATAAAACATGTCCATCCTTGCTAGTACCACTCGTCAATACCAATACATTTCCTTGTATTCATAATTGGGATAGATACCTTTGTGGCCAGTGGTTGCATGTAGAATTGTCATGTAATTTTATGGAAAAAAAAACCTTGCAGCAAATAGAACTTATTATATTTTTAATTCTCAACTGATAATAGCGAACTCTATCCTTAGATCAAATCTTTCCCTACAGAATTCTACTACAACAGTGGCAACCATGAAAAAATTATTGGGACTTACATAAATTTTTGAAACAAGTTAGTCATATTAAAATTTATTATGCTTTTCCCCTAAGGGTTAGTTCCATTGGCTGGTGATGTTATAATTAGAATCTTATCATTAATCTAGCATGTTGTACAAGTCCTCAATTCAATTCCCACAATGTTAATTTATAGAATGTATTCTCTCTTGAAATTCTTATAATATTGGGATGCCCAAAATGTAAATTTATAGATTGTATTCCTTCTTGAAATGCTGATCATAGAGATGTTGAATTAAAATGTACATGTGTTTTTGAAATTATCACAATTTAACTATCCTATCGGTCTCTCTTTGTACCTTTTGGGACAATTTCTAGGAAACATTGTATTGTTGAATTTCATCACCAAAAATTAAAATATATTATAAACTAATATTGTTTATGTTAATATATATACACTTCAATATAGATATATATGTTTGTTTTTTTAATATATATTTATGAATTTTGTTATATTAAAAAGGAGAACAAAATATCTATATTTATAGTTAAACATTCATCTGATTAAATGGAATATATTCATTGTATATGTATGTTGATTTGACAAGTAGTTTCTAATTTATTATGTAATATAATGTGATTTGATGATTTCAAAAGGATGCCTAATATAGATAATGCATTATTTTTGTTGAAATTAAACAAGAAAATGCAACACACGCACTAGTGTGGGATCATAGGTCACACAGTGATGGTTCCTAGCAATACATTAGTGTGCAAGCCAATTTATTAAATAAATTGGAAATGTGTCTAATTTAATTTTCCCTTAATTAAATTGGACAATAAATTTTAATTGTATCTCATAATCACTTGTAATAGTTAACTAAGTGTGATAGAATCAATTAGCTCACGAAATTCGAGTTGAGGTTAGTTGGTGAGACATGTAGAGTGATTTTGTTTGTTTTAGAGTCCAAGTTGCAATTAGTGTATTAGTTTAATGCATGAGAAATAAGTTAACTCAATTAAGTGAGTCTAACTAGTTGTAACTAATCATTTCACTAGTGAGGGGTCAAATGAATTAAATCAGATCTAATTCACATGTAGTGATCTGTCAACTGACTAATGATTTACTATTAATAGTTGCATACATGTCAGTTTTGATGAAGACCCAGTTGAGACAAAGGTTAAAGGGATGTTAACTACCCGTTGTATTATTAGCAAACTGCCCACATGCAGTGTTGGGCCAAAGTGATTTATTGTGATTTATTTTGTCAACCCGAGGGTTTCGTATACTTGTGAAGCATATGTGCACTGTAAGTACTAGAAATTATCTTTCTGTTTAGATCAATCTAACTACATATTAACGAAAACCAATTGATATAATCTATGAAATAAAATAATGAAAATGAAATTCAACTAACCTATGAAATCAAGTAACGAAAAGAGAGAAAAAAATACAAAAGAAAATATAACATGCAATCACACTTGCAGGAATTGAAATTTTAATCTAAGAAATCATTTCAAAACATGTAAAGAAAAACAACTAATGTATATTTATTTAATCCAACATTGAATATGAAGTGTCACCTTCTTGAGATAATGTTTAGTAACCAAATATGCATACTGATCTATAAAATCAAGTAAATTATGTAGAAGATAGCTCAGTAATTGCATTAATTAAACAGATTTATTTAGGCCTAGAAGAAAGTTTTATTGATGGGTCAGGGCTCTGAAGAAACCCTAGCCTGAATGCGACTCCGAAGAAACCCTAGCCTGCATACGACTCTGCCTTGCTGACCTGCTCTCTTCCAGCCCGCGCGGCCTGAACGCTGACAATGGCATCCAGTTCGGGGGGGAAGGACACCCCCCCCCTGTCAATAACGCTAGCACCCACGCAAGCTCGGTGCATAGCAACGAAACAGCCCTCAAAAGTAAGGATGAGCCGCTGCCTAACGCGCCGTCTTCGCAAGCTCAGCCGGAAGTAGAAGCGCCCAAATCCTCCACCTGCAAACCTATTGCCACGGAGAGGCCAAAAATCGAACTGCTCAGCCATCGAATCAACGCCCGAATCCAGTATATGAGGGACCATGCTCTCATTGGGAAGTTTATAGGGTTCTGGCCAACTGAGAAAGCCCTTTATGGCTGGGTTGCTTCCAAATGGAAACCCAAAGGGCAAGTTACATTACAACTCGGACCAAAAGGCTTCTTCACAGCAATCTTCAATTGCCTGGAAGACAGAAACAGAGTAATGGATGGAGGTCCTTACTTCTTTAACTCAGCTGGGTTGTATCTCCGAAACTGGGTAGAAAGATTCAATCCAGACAAAGAAAACTTCCACTGGGCACCTGTCTGGATACGCCTATACTCGTTACCCATAGAATATTGGGACGAAGAGTCACTCCAAGCGATAGGCAAAGGCCTCGGGGAATTTATCAAAATCGCAGAGGAAACAAAGCTTCACCGATATACTTCATATGCTCGCATCTGTGTTCACATGCATCTGGACAAGCCTCTACCAGATGCCGTAAGTATTTATCACGATGACTTCGAGTGGATACAGCCTCTTGATTACGAGCATGTCCCCTTCAGATGTCGAAGATGCCATGCCCTAGGGCACCTCTTCAGAGATTGCCCTCTTAACGCGCAGGCGCAGACAAAAGAAGCGGAAACAGCCCCGGAAGCTGATGGCTTTACCAAAGTTCCCACGCGAAGAAAGCATGGCAAGAAGCCCTCCACGACTGGTAAGAAAACTCTCCCTTCTTCCAATAATCCTTCAACCAGTAATAGTTTTGCTACTTTTTCTAACCCTGACCTCATTCCTGAGATAGACCCTAACCAGCTGAAAGCCCCCTCTCAACCCCCGGTTACCCCCAATCCCACTGCTAAACCCAATCCCAAACAACATTCAAACCAATCGCTTCCTCCTGATCCAAATCCAGATAACCTGCCTGCTGGAATTAAACTCCTTCCCTGGCACCCTGCCACAATGGAAGTCGACAACCCCATTGCCCTCCCTAACACCCAGAACGAAGCTCTGACCATCAGCAACCAAGAAATGCTCATGGAAGACGACTCCGAGGGCCCTGACCTAGGAGAAATCGATATATCAGAGCTAGAGGAGGCTTGCATAAACCAAAATTTTGATACTATCAATCCTCAGCACATAGATCAACTAGAAAGGGTCTTCTCAAGTGTCCATCAGGGGAGAAAACTCGGCATTCAAGCTGGTAGTCACTGGGACAGTCTCAAAATCACAAAAGAACCCAAGAAAAGAGGGCGAAAGCCAGACTGGCAGCGTACCATTACCATAGGGCAGATATTGGTCGACTCAGGCCGCTACCCTAAGCTTACAAGGTTCTTCAAACCACTGCCAAACAGTTCCTCATGAAGTTGCTGTCTTGGAATATAAGAGGGCTCAATAGCCCTGGCAAGCAAAAAATTCTGAAAAATATGATATAGAAGGAAAAACCAAACATTCTTTTCCTTCAAGAAACAAAATGTAACAGTGAAATTCTAGGAACAATCCTGTCTAAGGCCTGGCCCAGCTGCAGCTCAGTAGCAGTGGACGCTTCAGGTTCCTCGGGAGGTCTAGCTATCGCCTGGGATACGCTAACCATAGATATTTCAGATTTTCATGCAGGGCACCACCTGATACAAGCAATTTTCCACCCCATTGGTACCAACATACAGGGGCATCTATCCAACGTCTACTTCCCGCAGGATCAGGCAGGGAAAATAGCTCTTCTAAATACCCTGGCAACTCTAAATAGCAACAGAAATCACCCTATCTAGATCGTTGCAGGGGACTTTAATATGATCACGCAGATGAGAGAAAGGACAGGAGGCAGATTCAGAGCAGACCCGGACAGTGGCCACTTCAGAGAATTCATATCCAGCAACTGGCTTATAGACATGCCCTTCTCAAATGGTACTTTCACCTGGAACAACAAAAGATCTGGAACCCAACACATTGCTTCCAAGCTTGATCGGTTTCTCATCTCTGACAACGCCATTCATACAGGAGGGGACCTATCGGCCTCAATCCTACCGCAAACAGGCTCGGACCATTGGTCCATCATGCTCCATTGGCAAAATGTTGGTCTGCAATACAAAAAACCATTCAAATTTGAGGCTTTTTGGCTCTCCCATCCCTCTTTCATTGAAGCTGTCACTCAGGCCTGGCAAAGCTTCACGCCTCCTTCAGGCTCAAAAATGTACCAATTTCAACAAAAGCTCAAGCATCTTAAGACTGTCATCAAAAACTGGAACGTTTCCGTCTTTGGAAATATCTTTCAAGAACTCAAAACCCTTGAAAGAAAAATGGAAGAGATACATCAACAAATCATAAACGAGGGCAGAACTGAAGCACTAGCCGATCAGGAACAAGCCTTACATCAGCAAATGGAAGAGAGGCGTAAGCAAGAGGAAGTCCTATGGCGGCAAAAATCTAGAATAGCCTGGTTGAAGGAGGGGGAAAAGAATACCAAATTCTTTCACAGATCCACAATACAAAGACGAATGCAAAACCGCATTCCGCATATCACCAATCAACAAGGAGCAAAGGTGGAACAACAGGAGGAGATCGAACAAGTTCTGCTGGACCACTTTCAAGGCATACAGCGGGAGGACCATGCTATAGACAGACAGCCAGCCATCAGCCACATAACTCAACTTATCCCAAGGTTAATCACGGAAGAACATAACAAGATGCTGCTCCGCCCTATCGCTCTCCAAGAAGTTGAATTGGCCTTGTCCCAAATGAAGGACGGCAAGGCTCCTGGGCTCGACGGATTCACTTCAAATTTCTTCCACACTTTCGGGGATCTGGTCAAGGAAGAAGTCTGGCAGATAGTGGAAGAATCCAGGGCAGCTCACTGGCTCCTCCCCTCCTTAAATGCGACCTTTATAGCACTAGTGCCGAAAGAGGAAAGACCAAGCAATCCAGATAAATTTCGACCCATAGCACTCTGCAACGTGATCTACAAAATCATCTCCAAGGTCGTAGCCAACAGACTGAAGCCTCTGCTCCCGCTCCTCATATCGCCTGAACAAACCGGATATGTAGAAGGAAGGCAAATCATGGACGGCATCATCCTCACGCATGAAGTAATACACTCCCTCAAAATCTCCAAGAGGCCAGGTATGCTCCTTAAAATTGATCTATCAAAAGCATTTGATAAATTAAACTGGCATTATATTCAAAGCATTCTGGCTGCTTATGGCTTTGACAGAATGTGGATAAGATGGATCATGTCCCTCATCTCCTCCCCCCTCTTCTCCATTCTTGTCAATGGTATTCCTTCCAAGCCTTTCAAGCCTTCCAGAGGAATCAGGCAAGGAGACCCCTTATCTCCCTTCCTTTTTGTACTCATGTCCGAAGGTCTCAGCAAGCTTATCCACCATGCTGTCCTCACGCACCAGCTGAAAGGCCTCTCCCTTCATGGCTCTCTCACCACCCACCAACAATTTGTGGATGACAACATGTTGTTTGGGCTCCCTTCAGTCCAGGAAGCTAAAACTTTCCAAAATATCCTTAACCTCTTCGCCACTGCCTCTGGCATGACTGTCAACGTCTCCAAGTCTCAGATTTTCTTCTTCAATACCCCTCCTCTAATTCAAACCAGCATAATTCGAATTCTCAACTTCTCTCACGCTCATCTCCCCTCCAAATACCTTGGAGCCCCTCTCATTGCCAACGCCATCAAGCATTCCACTTGGAATCACCTTCTGGAAAAATTGGAGGCTCGACTTACCTCCTGGACTTACAGAGCGCTCAACTTACCCAGCAGACTTATCCTAATCAAAGATGTCTTGCAGTCCATGCCTCTCTACCTTTTTTCTGTGCTTGCAGCTCCTAAATGGGTACTCAACCAAATCAGAAATCTGCAACGAAGATTCCATTGGGGATCCTCAGACCAAAAGCGCAAATGGGCTTTGGTCAACTGGGATATGGTCTGCTCCCCTAAAGAAGCTGGAGGTCTTGGCCTTAGAAATCCCATCCACAGCAATGAGGTTATGGGGGCTAGACTTTGGTGGAACTGGATTGCAAACCCTTGCAAACCTTGGTCCAAACTTTGGACTGCCAAATATGCCAACAACAGACCTCCCAATGATCTGATCAGGCTTCACCCTGGAAGCACGGGTTCACTCATCTGGAACGCAGCCAAAGTGCACTATGCTCTTATTCAGCAGCATAGCTTCTGGGAGATAAAAAATGGGCACACAACAAGATTCTGGAGAGATTCCTGGCAGCAACAACCCCAACTCTCGTAGCTTCTCAATCTTCCCACTCATGGCTGCCCAAGCCCTCTGGAAGAAATCAAAGTTGAGCAATGTTGGACACCCACTATCACCAATAATTTCAGGCAGTGGAAACCTCCCACCTCTCTCCTGCCCAATGCTCCCAGCAACACTCAGGAGGCTCTACAAAAAGAGCTACAAAGGAGGAAAATTTGAAACTCAGAGGAACCTGATACTCTAAGGTGGGGATACACTACCAAAGGCATGTTCACCACGAAGGAAGCCTATGATATTATGCACCCTATCCAGCTCCCGAAAGATAAGCTTTGGCAATTTGTATGGGCTCCTGGCAATTGGCCTAAAGTGTCCACCTTTCTGTGGCTTCTCAGTCACAAACGCATCCTCACTTGGGATAATCTGCTTAAGCGAGGCTTCAATGGCCCCTCTCAATGCCCAAACTGCAAGCAGGAAATGGAAACTATTCAACACCTCATGTTGACTTGTCAATTAGCTCATCAATTATGGGAAAAAGTCTGTTTCAGAAGTCAGCGCAGCAAACCAAAAGGGGACGTCGTCCACATCATGCGGCTCTAGCCCAAACGACCTTACAACAGCCCCATCCTCAACTATCTTTGGCAGCTGATCCCTGGCCTTCTCTTCTGGTCTTTATGGAAGGAACGAAATAGAAAAATTTTCAAGCATCAAACTACTCCTCTGGACATCATATGGAACAACCTACATAATAATCTTCAAGAAACCATTGCCCTGCAGTCTTGGCAAGAAGAGGATCTCCCCAAACATCCGCAGGAAGAAGCTATATGGCAAAACTGGCAGATAAGGATAGCAATCTCACCTGGCAGCTCCAAGACAAAAACTTCAGGCTCCCCAATACCCTGGACACCTCCACCTCCAGGCATTTACAAGCTGAATTTTGATGGAGCCTCCAAAGGCAATCCCGGCCCTGCAGGATTTGGGGGCATTCTCAGAAACTCACAAGGGGAAACTCTTGCCATCTATTATGGATCGATAGGATGGGACACTAACAACTCAGCGGAGCTGGAAGGCCTCTGGCAAGGAATAATTCTTTCACATCTCTACAATCTTTCGCCTATTATAGTGGAAGGAGACTCTCAGGTTCTAATCACTATAGCCAATCAACTTCTTCAAGGCACCAGACCTGACAAAGCTGCCACCAGCTGGAGATTGGCCTCTCGGATAGATACTCTCAGCAGATGGTTGGACCACAATCAAGCAGTCTCCTTTGCACACACCAAAAGAGAAGGCAATAAAGTCGCGGACTTCCTTGCTAATCTAGGAGTTGACTGCGCAGACTCTCTCAATCATGGTCCTCTTAACATTATCCATGACCAGGACACACTTCAGAAATGCATCAATTTGGTGCAAAAAGATCAAGACCTTCCGGATGCGGATGTATGACAGCCCCATGGGGACAGAGGATACGTGTGTGAACCTCTTCCCAAAGCCCGGTGAGCGTGGTAGCCACATGGCTCCCCATGGCTTCTCTCAATGCGCCTTCAATGCGCCTGCCACCCTCTTCAATGCTCATTTGAGCCGACACTTCTATAGCCTCGTCCCGACAGTTCTGGGCATCATAGCCATTGACACTCTGCTCGTTCCTCTATCCGAAGCGTTCATCGCCTCCCTCCGCGACTGTATGGTGCCTCTTGCTGGTGAGTGCCCTGGCCACTGTGCTGAGCCTAGTGCTCGCACAGCCACAGGACGGCGCTGCTCACTATTAAGCTGTATTGAATTCTCTCAGGGTGTTCACTTCTCGAATAGCAGGTTTTGCACAGGACGGAACGCTGGCCCGCAGCTGCTTCTTAACCAGCCCGACGTCCTGCACTCCGGTGGCCTGCCTCCGTTCACTTCTTGCTCTTCTGCTGTGGCCGTTCCGAAGACTCCCGACAAGGAGATTGCCATGCCTCGTCTCAGGCCTCGTATGACAGCTCGCAGAGGCAGCTCTCGGGGTGGTTCCGCTGGGGAACGTCCCTCCTCCAGTAGACCTACCTCTGAAATCCCTTTTGATTTTGTTTACGTCCCCCTGCCCACCCGCAGACCTTTCATCCGGCAGTCCACCCAACGCACTGAATTGAGGTTTGATGGCACCCTCACCCGCCCCTCGATTACTGCTTATATCACCATTACTTTGTGTGAAGATGCCTCTGTCAGCCCCAATTTTGCAAGTGCCCCCTCTGCAGTCCCTCCTGGCCCCCATTCCTCCACTGTTGCGCCTCGCTCCACCTCGACTTCCACGCCTCCTGAAAACCTGGCCACACCTGATGCCGCTGCCTTCCCCCCCTATGCTTCCTCTCCCTTGCAGGTGGAAACCTCGGAGGCCCAAGGCGCAATGATTCAGAATGTTACAGATGCTAATGTGGATGAACCGGAGAACTACTACGGCTGCCCAATTCTGGAGGAGCCACCGTCTCCAGTCACTTCCAACTGAAAACAGTATGGTCTTAGACATAGCTTCTTTTTGTAATGCTGTTAGTTCTACTATGTACTTAGCAGTCTACTGGCTCTCGTTCATTACAGTTCTAGCTTTTTGTCACAATGCCTATGCAACTATAACAATTCAGCCGGTTTCCCATCATAAGGGCGGCAAGACTGTTTCAAAAAAGCTGGTTTCCCTATATGGGCAGCTTCCTTTCTGCATTATGTTTGACTTTCAAGCCCAGTTTCAGGCTAACGCAGCTGAACTGCGGCAGTTTTGTACTACTACTTATACATAAATAGAATTAGCTCAACTTAGAAAAAAAAAAAATTGCATTAATTAAACATTCAATCATTCAGTCTTGAAATATGATAAAATCGACTTCTTGGAATGACCTTTAGGAATATCAGTGATGCAACTAAATGAAAATCTAAAAGAAAATGTAAAATAATGTAAAGCTAACTATGAACAACTAATGTATGTTTGATTTACTCCAACATTCACTGTGAAGTATTACCCTCTTAAGATGTTGTGTAATAAATCAATTATACCTTAGTTTCTAAGTTCCTAGAAAGTAAGTAAAATGTGCAGAGGAAAAAATCTCAATAACTGTATGAATTAGACATTCAACCATTTAGTTCAGAATCATGTTCTTGAAATGACCTTTGAGAACATCCATTGACACAATTAATTGATAACTCTACTCTAAGAAATTAAATCATAGAACATGAAAGGAAACTAAATAACTGTGAGCTATATTGCCTCAAACTTAATCTAATTGGAAAATAGATAAATCTTTCCTATTTAAATTTTTTTAGAAAATAAAATATTACAAAATTATTCTAATACTAATACTAGGAAAGCAAATAAACTTTAATCTATAAAAGCAAGTAAATCTCACATAATTTAGGTAGCTGATCTAAAATTATGAGAGATGGTAAATTGAGATGCTCCATATGTAAGAAAACCAAATCAAAATGAAGGAACATTCATGATTAAGGTGCCACAATCTAATTTTGTATTCAAATCTTGAGCATAACTCCAACTTTACACATGATTTGATAAGAGAAAGCTTCCCCTATTTATACAAAAGATGAGAATTTATCTCATTAATGAGAGTCCATGAATCTCTCCCTATATCTCTAGAGTTACAATCCAAATAGGAAGTGATAAGGCACATGTCTTCTTAGAGTTACAATACAAATAGGAAATGAGACACATATCCTTATGATTCCATGATCTTCTCCATCCAAATTCGAATTTGGCCTTAGGACGCCACATAAGAGTTTTTTGGAAGCTTCTTTTTGTCCTACACATGGAAACAAACTCATTCCAATTGTTAGGTATAAGTATGTACATCATATTTTCTAATTTTTAACCACAAATTCAGTTAAAAATACTAGGAATTAATAAATTTGGGAAAAACATAAATATAACCCAATAGTGTTAATGGTAAGGTAAATGTAATGAAATGTAGGTGGAGTGAAGGTGATAATATGGGAATATAAGTGAAAATGTATTATTGTATGTCCTCATGCAATCTAATACATTCATTCTTTTTTTATCCTTTGAGCTTTGGCTTAACTTTGCATGATATCATTTGATAACTTCATACTTCTGCAAAGTATTTTAGTTGAATTGCAACATGGTTGGTGCTTGTGTTTCAACCATATTTTGTTGTTGCATTCAATTTTGATCTTTGAACTTTGCATAATGATAATTTGATTATTATTGTAAAGTATATCTTTATTGGATTTCATCATGGTTGGTTCTTGTGTGACAACCATAATTGTGTTTGCATCCAATTATCTTTTAAGTACTTTTGAAAAGTCATTGTATGCTCATAATAATAATGTAACAGTTAATATATTTTGAAATTATGTGGTCTTTTGAATGTGATACGAATGTGGGAAAATGTGAATATGAATGTATCCCCCCTCCTTCTCCCCCCCCCCCCCAACTGATGGTATTGGCAATTTTATGAAATGAGGAAAATAAGTGTTTTTTGCAAAAATTAACATTCTAGCTTTTCAAGGAATTTTATGGTAAAAAGTTATAAAATTACATACCTTAACTTAACATTTGAAAATGGATGAGCTGCATGTGTGGTGGATGCAAAATTATGATCATAATATTCTTCATGTGGCTATACAAGTTATGGATAAAGGAGTGAAGATGACTTTTTATTGCTTCTACTAAAACTGCTAAATTTGCTGCAAAATTATGTTGATTCTATAGCTATCCTCTGATTCTGCAGTTGCCATCTGATTTTGTAGCTGCCATCTGATTCTGTTGCTGCCCTATGATTCTTCTAATGTCATCTAATTCTGTTTTTTTCATTTGATTCTGCAGCTTCCGTCCGATTCTGTTGCTGTCATCTAATTCTGCAACTGCCATCTGATTCTGCAGCTGCATATCTTCTTCATTTGCTTCAAAATGCTGAAAATTATAGTCTTCATGTCTTCAAAACTCATTGGCATAATTCTTGCTATGTGAATATAAGTTCTGGTGTCGAACATAGAGGAAAATTGTTGACTTATTGGCCATTAATGGATGCCACTAGTCAACACGAGAACTCTCACCATTGATGATAATGAGAGTCAAGATGCCCAAACACATCTTGCTAGGTACGAATAATTTTGTTTTTATCGAGTACCTAAAAGATCCGATGAACAAGGGACATTAAAGTATTCCCATTGTTCATCAGCAAGAAGACTTGCCATTAAGGCATGCAAGCCTCAAGGTGTTTTTGCAAGGATTTTAGACTCAAAGGACTATGGACTCAATAATTTGTATTGAAGCAAGGTTTATTTGAGAAATGAAAAGGATAGAAGAATGAAAATGGAAATGGAAGATGACAATGGAAAATGAAAATGGGAAATAAGCATGTAAGTGAGCTTATTTCTTTTATTTTTGGGTTAGGAGTAGACAAAAAATAATGGAAAGTGTATGTGAATAAAGGAAAATGAACAACTGATTCTTGCTGGGAAAATAATTGTGGCTTGCTTTGAATTACTTGGTTGGATTTATAATTCAAAAGGGAGGAAAGGTAATGCTCTTGATGGATATGGACATGGACTTGTTCTTATGCTTCTCATGAAATTGGTCCTTTGAAGATCAATTGTGCCAGAAAATTGGTTTCCTTCAATGATCATTCGATCATCTCAAACCTGCAAAAAAACTTGACATAAAGAACGTACATGTGTTAAAAAAGGAATGTCCAATTCCTCTCTAACTCTTATGCAAAAAATTGAGTGTGAAATGAAACATATTAAGGAAAATCAAAAGTGTTATATTCAGTCCAATTCATGATATTGATAACAATCCATTTTTAAGAAATAACCATGAAAAATAAATCAACTCCCTGTTGTCGGATGACTTCATGCAATGTTCTCAGTGATATGATTGGCATAAAAAAGATTCGTTGTCTCCTGCAAGTTAAAGTTTCACAACAACAATACTATAATTTTTAACGCCAAATATTCAGAAATCATCTAAATATTCTTCCAATTATTCTACAAGTAACTGCCAAATTTAATCGTCATCTGTACTGAATATATATATATATATATATATATATATATATATATATATATATATATATATATATATATATATATATATATATATATATATATATATATATATATTAAGTAATTTTATTTTTTTTAAATCAATCTAATATTTGTTCATAAAGCCATTATTAAAACTACTTTGCAAAGAGAATTATTGCATTCTAGAATTCTAAAACAATAACAGTGAGCTTATATGAACATATTCTAATTTTTATAGAACCTTCTCATCAATTTTTTGTTTTTATTTTTTAATGGATAATGTTTCTGGAGATTTCAAAATCCCAATTAAATACAAAAAAAATATAATGATTCAATTGATGGATGATCTATTATGTTGGAAAAATGTCAAGTGGAATTGAGCATGTGAAATTTTCCACAACTCTCTCAACTGATTTTTTATTGTTATTATTTTTTTTTTAATCATGAGACACGTATGTGTCTAAAATCAAATTTATTATATCAAATTGGACTCTTCAACCACATGCCATGTGGAGAAGAGTTTGTTATTAACTTGGATTCTTCTTCTTTCAACTTGCCATGTTTAAACAATTCAAAACAAATCATTTTTCCCTCGCGCAATCTACAAAATGGAGCTCCGAAGAACCATGAATTTCTCCCAAATGGCTGTGAAATCTAGCAAATTGCTCACAATTTACCTAATTCACCTCGTTCCAAAAATAACCCATGTTTTATTTTTTCCTAATTCGCCTTGGTTTTCTCAAACAATGCATTTTAAAATCGTGTGTTTTTAACAGTTACGCATTTCTAGCAATTTCATTTTCTGGTAGTTACTTTTACAAAAAAATAAAATTGTTGTGGTTTTGTTTTTTTATTTGCAGGTTTTGATGTGTAATGGCTTGTATCTCACAAAGAATTTTAGATCGATCTCCCTCATTCCAATTACCTGCAATGGAATCTATAATCTTCTCTTCATCAGCAGTTTCTTCATGTCATACACTTTCATTCTCTGTCTCTGCAATTGAATCTGCAATCTTCTCTTCATCAACAATTTGCAATATTCTCTTCATCAACAGTTTCTTCATTCGATACACCTTCATTATCTGTCTTTGCAACTTTTAAAATCCATTTCTAATAATTGTTGCTTGAGGAAGATCGAATATGAAAAAGAGAAGGTTCCTTTTTTTATTGCAATGCATGGGTCTTTGTGTGGTTTGAAGGCCTGCACATATGCGTAAGGCCAAGCCAAAGGTTGGCCTCACGCATATGTGTGGGCCTCCTTTCCATGGGCCAATTTTTTCTTTTATTATGTTTTGTTTTGTTTTGTTTTTTTAATTAAAATTATGCACATGCAATTCAATACATTAGAAAAATATTGATAGGATGCGAAACATTAAAATTTGCAGAACTGATAAGAAAAAGGATCATGACTCAAACGACAATTTTCAATAGAATTGTAGATCAATTTCCAGCAATTTTTTTAACAAATTTTTCAATTTTAATATTTAAATTGATTGATTTGATTTTCTGATCTTCTAGGTCGCAACGAGGCACAGGAAGAGAACATACTAGTCAGCTTTGTCAAATAATTTCATATTTTCACACACAAATTTTATTTCTAATGATGATAAAAAAATGAAGTGATTCTTACTGCATCACTGAAATTTATTCAAAATGAATTAATCAACAAAATAAAATAAAATAAAAATTCTAAAATTCTAGCTAAGTTTGGTTTTATTTTTATTTTTCCTATCTATCCAAAAAAAACTATATATATATATATATATATATATATATTTTTAAAGTATATTCATGATTCCAATGAAGCCATTTACATATTAGAATCTTTGAAATATTCATATCCAAACTTGAAAAATGTACCTGATTGTTTGTAAGGATATGCAAAATTGACTTGACCTTTCGATTTGCCACAAGGATCTCTTGAAGAATTGATGAATGTTGTGGCACAATCACTTTTTGATACCATTCCTCAATGTAATCTTTGGGATGCATTCTAGACCCTTTGTCCATAAATGGTTAGTAAAAACAAAAACAAATAAAATACACTCTAGACTGAAAGCTAGTTTCTATGCACACTTCCCCAGGAACAACGCCAAAATGTTGGGGCAAAGTGGTTTCTTGTCATTTAATTTTTCAACCTGGGGGTTTTGTAAAATTGTGAAGCATGTGTGCACTGTATGTGCTAGAAATTATCTTTCAGTTTAGATCAATCTAACTACATAATAACGAAAACCAATTCATCTAATCTATGAAATCAAATAATGAAAATGAAATTCGACTAACCTATGAAATCAGGTAACGAAAAGAAAGAAAGAAAATTCAAAATAAAATATGGTGTGCAATCACACTTTCAGGAACTAAAATTTTAATCTAATAAAGCATTTCAAAGCATGTAAAGAAAATAAACTAATGTATATTTAGTTACTCCAGCATTCAATATGAAGTGTCACCTTCTTGAGATGATGTTAAGTAACCAAGTATACCTAATGATCTAGAAAAACAAGAAAATTATGCAGAAGATAACTCAGTAATCACATTAATTAAACATTCCATCATTCAGTCTTGAAATATGATAGAATCAACTTCTTGGAATGACCTTTAGGAATATCAGTGATGCAACTAAATGAGAATCTAAAAGCAGATGTAAAATAATGTAAATTTAATTGTGAACAACTAATATATGTTTGAGTTACTCCAACGTTCACTCTAAAGTATTACCCTCCTGAGATGTTGTGTAATAAATCAATTATACCTTATTTTCTAAGTTCCTAGAAAGCAAGTAAAATGTGCAGAGGAAAAAAACTCAATAACTATAAGAATTAGACATTCAATCATTTAGTTCATAATCATCTTCTTGAAATGACATTTGAGAACATCCATTGGCACAATTAATTGATAATTCTATTCTAAGAAAGTAAATGACAAAACATGAAAGGAAACTAAATAACTGTGAGCTCTATTGCCTCAAACTCAATCCAATTAGAAAATAGATAAATCTTTCCTATTGAAATGTTTTTATAAAAGAAAATATTACAGAATCATTCTAAAACTAATAATAAGAAAGAAAATAAACTTTAATCTATAAAAGCAAGTAAATCTCACACGTTTTACGCGGATGATCTAAAAGTACGAGAGATGGTAAATCAAGATGCTCCATATGTAAGAAAAACCAAATCAAAGTGAAGGAAAATTCATGAGTAAGGTGCCACAATCTAATTCTATATTAAAATCTTGAGCATAACTCCAATTTTACACATGATTTGATAGGAGAAATCTTCCTTTATTTATACAAAAGATGAGAAGTTATCTTATTAATGAGAGTCCATGAATATCTCCCTATATCTCTAGAGTTACAATCCAAATAGGAAGTGATAAGGCACATGTATTCTAAGAGTTACAATACGAATAGGGAATGAGACACATATCCTTATGATTCCATGATCTTCTCCATCCAAATTCGAATTTGGCCTTAGGAGGCCACATAAGAGTCTTTTGGAAGCTTATTTTTTTCCTATACATGGCAAAAAACTCATTCCACTTGTTCGATATAAGTATGTGCATATTATTTTCTAATTTTTAACCACAAATTCAGTTAAAAATACTAGGAATTAATAAAGTTTGGAAAAACATAAATGTAACCCCATAGTGGTAATGGTAAGGCAAATGTAATGAAATGGAGGTTGAGTGAAGGTGATAATATGGAAATATAAGTGAAAATGTAATGGAAGTAAATGACAACTTCAAGGCCCAACATGAAGTTAACCCACCATAAGATTTCCCATGATCATTGCGCAGTCAAGGAAGGTTTAAATTCCTAAATAATAGGGATTTGATTCTAATAGGATTGCGCAAGAAAGGCATACTGAGTAGAGGCATGAAATTGGCTAAGCATTGGTCGATTTTTCTGGATCAGTGTGAGATAGTTGGAAGAGTGCAACAAACTCTTGTGAGAAAAGTGCATTGTATTGTTTCACGATTCCTTGGTTGAATATACAATAGAAGATAGAAGGGTTTTGAGCAGAAATCTTTCCCCAGGAAAAATATATTTATTTTGGATTGATTTTCTTCTTTAGTTTACTTGGCGTGATTGTGCGATCGTGTTTTATTTCCACAAATTAATTGTTAAAATGATTCAATATCTTTCTTTAGAACATTACAAGATCAAATTGAATCCATTGGTATACATACTATTTTTATAATTTCTACATGGTATCATAGCGTAGGAAATCACTATAGTGGAGAATAAATTGAGTTTGTGTTGAACAACATTCAAATTTGCAAAAATATTCTTTGTTGCGACAAGCGGATCAAGATGGCTTTCAATGGATTAACATTGGAATATGAACTTGAGGTCAGTTATAATTATATTGCATGGAAAGAAAGAATGGAGGCAGTTCTGGAGGACAACGGGTTGAGATAATTCATTAATAATGATATTCCCAAGCCCACAACAGCAGATGCTACTCTTCTTGATGATTTTAAAAATAAGGCTACAAAGGTGAGGAGGATATTATTAGAGGGAGTTC
Source organism: Pinus albicaulis (assembly GCA_034641835.2). NCBI lineage: Eukaryota > Viridiplantae > Streptophyta > Pinopsida > Pinales > Pinaceae > Pinus > Pinus albicaulis. The sequence continues at coordinate 252,831,296 of CM076584.1, read as the reverse complement.
GAGATCACATTGGCTCGAGTCTCCATGGAAAGGCGACTCCATATGAAATATTGAAGGCCTTGACAAATATGTTTCAGAGCAACAATGATCATAGAAAATTGGCACTGAAGGACCAAGTTCATCCAATGTTGAGATGAGCTTGGAAGTTTCATGATTACTGTAGCAGATGATGAATTGGTGTGCCTAACACTTCTAGGCCTTCCCAAGAGCTGGCATAGTTATAAGGACTCTGTCAATGGGAGGGAGAAGCTACTAGATTGGGAGCGAATTTGGTCATATTTGGTACAAGAATAATTCAGGCGGAATACCAAGGATGGATCCTCATATAAAATAGATGATGAGGAAAATTGTGCCTTATTTGGTAAGGAAAATAAGGGGAAGGGAAAAAAATCCTATTCCAAATCTGAGACCGGCAAAGAAGGCAAGAAGTGTGACATGTCCAGAGTGAAATTGTTTCACTATCACAGGCATGGTCATTTTTCCACTAATTGTCCACAGAAGAAGAAGAACAACAAGAAGGCTTCATGATCTGCAGCGGGCGATGCTTTGGCTTCACAGTTCGAATTGGACTTCTCTCTCATCCCATGCATGGTGTCTAGTGCAATGGGATCAGTGTGGTACTTGGATAGTGGTGCATTTTTTCACATGACGGGAGACAAAGAACTCTTTAGTAGCTTGGAGGAGAAGGATCTTTAGATGCACATCGAGATGGGTGATGACGTGAGGTATAGCACTACCGAGATTGGTACATTTACTTTCCAAAAATAGTCAAGTAAACCTTTCTTATTAAAATATGTCATGCATGTACTAGGCTTGAAAAAGAATTTAGATTCAGTCGATATGTTGGAGGATAGAGGATATGATGTGGTTTTCAGTGAAGGTAAAGCATTCCTTCATCACAAAGCCACAACATAGGTTAAGAATATTGGGGTTCGTGTGAAGAATCTCTACAAACTTGATGTAGATGGATGCACAACATTGATGTGTAAATCATACATAGTGGTGAGTCGGGATGAGGGTGAGTAATGGCACAGGAGATTGGGCCATCTACACCACAATGCTTTGAAGGTCATGCAACAAGTTTCTACGGGGCTTCCAAAGGGTACTCTTGCGCAGATAAACACATGCAAGGGATGCACCATGGGGAAGTATACAAAGGTCACTTTTCACCAGAAGGAGTACCAAGAAACATAAATCCTTGAGAGAGTTCACTCAGATGTGTGTGGACCATTCTCTACAGCTTATACAACAAAGCACAGGTATTATGTGATTTTTGTTGATGATTTTTCTAGAAAGTGTTGGATCTACTTCATGCAGAAGAAAGATCAAACGTTCTCAAAATTTTGTGAGTTCAAAGAACTGGTTGAGAAAGATACAGGGAAGCATGTGAAGGAACTAAGGAGTGACAATGATGGTGAGTACGTCTCCATTGAGTTCAAAAACTTCTGTTCCAAAGAAGGAATTCAGAGAGAGTTGATTGTGCCTCATAACCCACAATATAATGGGGTTGTAGAAATAAATAACATGACAACTGTGGGTGCGGCATGAGAAATGTTACATGATCAAGGCCTATCGTTGCCTTTGTGGGCAGGGGCATGCAATACAATGGTACTTGTACAAAACCGTAGTCCTCATCGGATATTTGGAATGAGCACACCAGAGGAGGCTTTTTCTGGTAAGAACCTAATGTTTCATATTTTAAAATTTTTGGCTCATCTGCCTATTTCCATGTGACCAAATATTCCAGAAAGAAGTTAGGACCAACAAAATATATTGGGATATTTTTTGGGTGCACTGATACTCCCCACAACTATCGAGTGTATTTTCTAAAAAATAGGATGACAGTTGTTGAACGGGATGTAAAATTTGAAGAGGAGAAAGCCATGCGATTATCCCTTAAGAGGGAGCTTGATTTGCATGTAGACGAGGAACTCTTGGTTCCAAAGGATGAACCTCAATATGTGGTGTAGCCACATGCAGAGGATCATTTAGTGGAAGAAATAACTCATGAAAAGCCATACACCAAACATGGTAGGAGGCACACCACCGAAGCTGAAAAATTGAGACTTGATGCAACAGAACATGTAGGAGCACTTACATCACTGCACAGACAGAGACAGTCACCAGACATGTTTACTAGATACATGGCTCTTACATGAGCAAGTGTATTGTGGCAAAACCATCCTCTTTTGAGGAAGCAATGTAGCAACCAACTTGGGTTAATGACATGGTTTAGGAGCATGACTCCATCGTCAGGAACAGTGCATGGGAAGTTGTCCGAAGACTAGTTGGGAAGTCAGTGGTTGGATCTAGATGGATCTATAAGGTGAAGAAGGTATAAAATGGGAGTGTGGAGAATTAAAAGGTTAGATTTGTAGCCTGGGGATTCTCACAAGTTGAGGGGATTGACTATGAGGAGACTTTTTCTCTAGTTGTGAGGTACTCATAGATTATATCTATCCTTGCACTCTCAATGTAGATGGGGTGGAATATACATCAGATGGATGTGAATACTACATTTCTCAATGGAGTTATTGAGGAAGAAGTGTACATTGAGTAGCCATAAGGTTTTGAGACCTTTGACAGTTAGTCACATGTGTGCAGACTCAAGAAACCATTGTATGGGTTGAAGCAAGCACCTCATGCTTGGTACACCAGGATTGACAACTATTTCTCTAGGTTTGGCTTCACAAAGAGTGAAGTAGATGATAACCTGTACCAAATCGTGGTTGATGGTAAGCTTTTGATTATCGTACTTTATTTTGATGAATTATTCTGACAGTTGATGAGTAGCTCATAACTTCTTTCAAACAGGATCTTGCAAGAGATTTTGAGATGAAGGACATGGGACTCCTTCACTATTTCCTTGGTTTGGAGATATGGAAGCAGGATGGGGAGATATTTGTTTCCCAAGGCAAGTATTCCAGAGAGATTATGAGGAAGTTCCACATGGAGAGCTATAAACCCATGGAGAATCCTCTTGCAAGAAATTGGAGGAAGGACGAGACTACTTTAGGTGAGGTAGTGGATGCTACTATTTATAGGCAGCTTGTGGGTTCATTCATGTACTTGGTGAACACACGACCAGACATGTGCTACGCAGTTAACCAACTTATTCAAGCTATGGTTAAGTCAACCAAGCTTTTTTAGAAGGTGGGGAAGCATGTCTTGCAATATCTCAGGGGAACTATAGAGTATGGATTATGGTACAGATAGACAGAGGGATAAGGTGAATGAAGCTTCAAGGCTTCACTGATCTAGATTGAGCAGGCATTCCATCAGACAGGAAGAGAACATCAGGAGGGATCTTCAGCATAGGATCTACATCAGTTTCTTGGTACAACAGGAAGCAGAGATCAATTGCACTCAGTTGAGCCGAGGCAGAGTACATGGAAGCCAGTCAGGCGACATGTGAGGCCATCTAGTTTGTTTGGTAATTATATGGATCCAGCGGTGATACATTGTGATAACCAGAGTTTCATAAAACTCTCAGTTAATCCAATATTACATTATAGTTCCAAGAATATTGACATTTGGTACTACCATATTATAGATTGTGTTCAGAGACGCATTATGTTAATTCAGTACATTCCCATGGAGGATCAGGATGCAGATATTTTGACGAAGGCTCTCGCTAGAGGAAAATTTGAACACCATAGAGGCAAGATCAGAGTCGCTAATAATCCCTTTCTTATTGATAGGGAGCATTGAAATTCAACAAGAAAACACAGCACACACACTAGTGTGGGATCATATGTCACACATTGATGGGTCCTAGCGATACATTAGTGTGAAAGATAATTTATTAAATAAATTGGAAATGTGTCTGATTTAATTTTCCCTTAATTAAATTGGACAATAAATTGTAATATTATCTCATAATCACTTTTAATAGTTAACTGAGTGTGATAGACTCATTTAGCTCATAAAATTCGAGTTGAGGGTCGTTGGTGAGGCATGTACAGTGATTCTATTTTTTTTAGAGTCCAAGTTGTAGTTAGTGTATTGGTTTAATGCATGGTAATTCAATTAACTCAATTAAGTGAGTTAAATTCAATCTAGCTAGTTGTAACTGATTTTTGCACTAGTGAGAGGTCAAGTGAATTAAATTAGATTTAATTCACATGCAATGATTTGTCAAATGATTGATGATTTACTATTAATAGCTAAATGCATGTCAGTTCTGATGAAGAATCATTTGAGACAAAGGTTAAAGGGATTTTAACTATCAGTTGTATTATTAGCAAATTGCCTAAATGCAATTTATCCACCATAGGATCGCCCATGATCATTGCACAGTCAAGGAAGGCTAAAATTCCTAAATAATAGGGATTTAATTTTAATAGGATTACACAATCAAGGTAGGATAATCAGAGGCAGTAAATTGGCTAAGTGTTGGTCAATTTTATCCGGATCAGCGTGAGACAGTTGTGAGAGTGCAACAGACTCTTGTGAGAAGAGTGCATTGTATTGTTTCATGATTCCTTGGCTGAATATACATTAGAACATAGAGGGATCTTGAGTAGCAATCTTTCCCTAAGAAAAATATTTGTGTTGTGGATGGATTTTCTTCTTTATTTTACTTGGCGTGACTGTGCGATCATGTTTAATTTCTGAAAATTAATTGTTAGAAGGATTCAATATCTTTCTTTAGAACATTGTAAGATCAAATTGAATCCATTGATATACATAATTCTTGTATAATTTCTACAAGTTTATTACTATAAGTTTGGCAATCTTATATTGATGGAGAATAGAAAGAATGATTTCATCTATTATCATCATTTTAGAAAAATTATGGAACTAGAATATATAAAATTTTGAATACATGCTAACATTATAAAATTAACTTTTAAATCATTTTTCTAATTAATAATTTTTTGGTATTTTTATTGTCAATAATCTCTTTAAAATACTTAAATTAAGCATTACACTTGTTTTGAAGATCTGGTTTCTTAGCTAATACTCTTTATTTGATAATCCTATAATATGTGTGTGCATCATCAAAATTTTCTCATTGCTCCACTATTATTTCAATTCATTTCTCTTTTCTTTTGTTGTCACTTTGTCCTCTCTTTTCTACATACCCTCTCTATGGTTATTCAAATAAATTATAATGTTTTATCTTACATGCACAACAACACATTTTTGGCATTTCCATTATCACTAATCACTTTAAAACAATTACGTAAAACATTACGCCTTCATTGAAGATGTATTTCCATAGCCAATGTTCTTCCTTTTCTATTGTTTTAATGCATCATCAAGTTCTCTCATTGCTCCTCTATTAATGCAATTATTTTCTCCTCATTTTCATTTCACTCTCTCCTCTCTTTCATACATTCCCTCTCTCTATGGGAATTAAGAAAACTTGTAGCATTTTATCTTGTATCGACAACAATACATTTGTCCCTTGTAGTTGACATGATATCCTCTTATGCTCTAAAATTTGAAACCTTTGCTTCTACCACAATATGTGTTTTATTTGGGTTTGTTTATATTTTCTTATAGACTGTATCCCCTTCCAATTTTAATGCTTCATTTAGTGATGTCCCTATCAACTAAACCTCATTGATATTTTAATTGTGACTAATTGTGTTATTGATCCTTGTATGGGTATGTAAATATAAATGGAGAAAGAATCCAAAATAATTGTAATTTTAATTTAATGCCAATTGATGAAGAGATGAAGCCACAATAGAGACAATGAGAAGCCATGAGAGGAGGGATGCTAACAAAAGGGGCTTATGAAACTAATCCCATCCGATGAATTATTTGATTGAGTCAATATTATGATATTGTTAACTTTACCCAAGAAAAATATCTAAGGGGAAGGTGTAGTAATAATTTCCAACAACTATGAGAGAAGTGAGATAGTGGTACCAAATTTTCAAAAGGTATGGTTTATGTGCCCTCCATTCTAGATACTTATAACCACCCACATAATCCCATTAAAGGGAGAAACTAGAGAAAAGAAAACATGCAAAGAGTAGGAACTCGTGTGCAAAAGAGGAGAAGAGAAAAGTGAAGTGTAACATAGTGAAAAGAATAGAGGGTTGATAAGAGGCTCTAGTGTGAACCAAGACAAAACCATGTGTGTTATTCCTTGGCTTAAGAAAAGGGTTGAATGGATTCTTGGAAACTTGTTTGTCTTGTGCTCAAAGACACTGGAAGGAAGTGTTGAGGTACTCTTGATTGAGTGAATGGCTCCTTTACTGTTGTAAATTATTGAAATGGCATAACTGAGAAATATTGTTGGAAGCCATGCACCAAAGCATTAAAGAGAGGCACTAAGAGACTCTCAACTAGGTGAAGGGATATCCTTGTGTTGTGCAGGCCCCTTATGGATGCATTGTGAATTAGAATGAGCCATGCTTGACAAGTTGACTGACTCCATATTGAATTTTGAATGGATGAAGGAGAGTGACCTTCATTCTTACACCATTTCTAGTATGGGAGACATTTTCTTCCTTGGATGCTTATTATGAAGAGAAACTAAGAAACCACCCATAATTGTTGGGTAGAATTCTTGGCTTGATGTGATCTCAGGGAAAGTAATAAGTTTGATGAGATGAAGGAGAATGGCCTTCATGACCCCAACATGTAATGTTTAGTAGGGCTTATCTCATGGATTCATGATTTGGCTTATTGGTGGCCAATTGCAATAAATATTAATATGTAGCTAATACTATGGTGGGGTGGAATATGGCTCACCTTTCATTAGTTCCAGGTAGCATATGATTTTCTAGGGTAAAGCTTTTATCTATTTTCGAATGTGTGTGTGTGTGTGTGTGTGTGTGTGTGTTCCTTTCAGTTCTCTATTTCTTCTATTACAACTATTTCATTTATTTACGTATAATATCAACTATTAAAGAATGTGAGATGTAAATAAAAGCTAACCTACAAGGTACATATTTCACTTATTTTATCTTATATGTTGTGACATACTATTCCAGTGGATTATCCACAACAATTTACAAGTCAATTGGTGTCAAGCACTAAGTGAATGATAGAAATAAATTTTTTATTTCATAAATTTTAATTTTATTGTACCTTAGTGTGCTTTATAACTATACTTGTTGTCCCAAAGGGGCAACTCAATTGGCGATTATCTTGATATGAAATATTGTGTAAAATAATATATCCAAGGTTCAAATCCCCTTGGAGTAACCCAAACTATGGAGAGATAGACTATTGTAGGCCCCAGAGTTATAGTGGTAGAATTCAGGCTTTTCCATGTGTCATGCAAATACGAGCCCAACCCATTTGTCGATTCCTATGGTATATAAAAAAATGTGCACCCATGAACTAGCATTATGAAGTAGATATAAATTCTTCAAGAAAACTATCATTGCAAAATCCAATCACCAAGGGCATTTTCTAATGCAATTAGATTCATATAAGGCTTAAATGTCTACCCAGCTTTCCTTCAAATATAACATCCATCATCACAATTCTCTTCATTATCATTTTCATCATCACTTCAATCAATCAAGCCCAATATTTCTAGAGCCAAGGCATTCTACGATAAGGACACAATTCACACTTATAAGTTGAGCTTCATTAGTGAAACCCATACCTCACAAAACTTGCACTATTAATAACAACGTTCTAATGGGAAAAAGTTGATCCTTTTCCATCTCCTTTAACAACAACTACAATTTTTATAAGATAGAAGATTATTTTATACGTTAACATTATTTATTTTCTACTGTGTGTCCTTGTCCGTAGTTCACGAGTAGAAACCTAAAAGGGATGGAACGTTAAATATTCCACCACATATTTTTTTTATTTGCCTGGTTCCTTCATTATGGATCTAGTGAATTCTCACCTAACCTATTGAAAACCAGAGACAATAAATTAAGTTGGCCTTCTCTAACAAGGTCACAATTTAATTTGGATAGTGAATTTCTCATCTGAATTTGATAAATAAAATTTCAAGAAATTTGAATATGGGAATCTACTTATGCAGTGCAAAGCTATAGTTTTGCATAATCCTCCAGATTTTAGCACAGATCAACAACCAATGGAGATTTAGTGATGAGGATGCAGCCCAACTGACTTGTATGTCAAATATTGGGTAGGATTTTTAGTTGTTTCTCTTGGCAATTGAAGATGCAGTACAACAGTTGGAATCATGATGTAGTAGATTGAAAGGGAACTGTAGTATATATATGGCAGTAGCAGTGGTAGCTTCATGGGAAGCATAACAGAATGGCAGCAACAACGCAGTGATGAAGGGAAGCATTCCAAGCATCAGCACAGAGACCCACACCAGAGATCAGTGCAGAGCTTCGGGGTGAAGCAGAGTTGTACTAGAGCACATTCCTCGCTAAGAGGGAGTGTTGAAATTTTGAGTGCTGGGGTAGCATCGTATTTTCTCTAGCTCCCAAACGTTTTGGACGGACTAGGATACATCAGATGTCCAAGACCCAGAAAAGGATTTCAGAAATTCCATCCAGTTTGGGAGATAATTAATTAATTAACATTTTTAATTAAGGACCCTAAGTCTAACTTAGGAAAATTAAAATATTAAAGGTAATTAATTAAAACATGTGATGGAATTGACTTAAGTAACATAGATCAAGATTTATTTTAATCTTAGCCATCAATTCAATATTAGATCATGTTCATTGGTTTCCCAACGAGAAGGTATAAAGGAAATGATTGGGGTAAGTTAGAGAACACACACAGAGGTAGAGAACTAAGATAAAGCTGAAATTCTAGGGCAGGGTTTGCTAAGAATTTTCAGAAGTGTTTCAGTTGCAGCAAGGGGTAGTATTGGCTAAGGGGATGGTCTGATCCCGAAGCCAAGAATTAGCAAGAGGCAGAGAGGCAGCAACAAAGAGCATCACAAAGAAGCAGGGGCAACAGCAGCAGCTATGCAGCATTTGTGCGGCGCAGAGGGATTCAACCCCTATGTAGGTGCTACGCAGGCCTAGAAAGGGCAGCGCTGGGAAGTAGGAGATCCTCCAGGGTTACGTAGATACCCTTCTATAATAGTGTAGGGTCTGCATCACCCATTTTGGTGTTTTGCAGGCCTATCCAGGACAACGCAGAGCCACGCGGAGGCTTACAGGGCTGATGTAGGGGCTTCAAGGGCAGCACTGGGGTTTCTACAGCTAGAAATTGGTTGAATCTTGAAAATCCCGTATGAGGGTGTGGATCAGTCAATTTTTTGGTCTGAGAACCAAAGGTTATTTGCAGATCTATTATTTTCTCTATTGATTCAACCATTAAGGTGCCCAAATTTGCTGTATTTAGAAACTACTTGATAATATAAACCCTCCAGCAACCAGAAGCTCGGCTTTCCTGCATTTGGTTTTTCTGGGGACAGTTGTCCATAAAATCTTGTTTGTCACTTTTCCTGTGTGCATGTATTTTTTTTTTAGATCTGAATCAGTGAAATTTTGTTATGTGTTTACTTCGATATTAATCTAAATATTTCAGTATTAGTAACTTGTTTAAGTAGGAGAAGTATAACCAGATCTAACAATAGAATTTCTGCATAAAGTAGCATTCCAAAATATTCACATGGTATCAGAGTGCTTGCAGATCTACTAAGGTCACCAGCAAAAGAATGAATAATCCTTGCTACAGAAAGCAACAAAGAGAGTAGCCCCTACTTTGGTGAGTGGGTGGAATTGCAAACATATTTAGGGTGCATGGCGGTTGCATAATAAAATATGAAACACCTCATAATAATTACCCTCGCGGTACCATGGAGAACTCTAGAGGATCAAAATCTAGCCACTACTCATAAGAGGAAGGAGCAAGTGTAGCAGAAAGAAGGAGAAAATTATAATGGACTGACACACAACTCAAACCTAAAGCAATAATGGTGGTAAGGATTATTTTTCCAATCATGTCATTGTGGAGAGGGGGGACGTGGAACTCCCATCCTAGGTTCTATTTAGAGCTCTAGAGTAACCAAGCTCCCTGACTACCTATAAAATTGTTGTATGAGAGGCTCAAATACAATGTTAGTACGAACAAAGGTTACTATATCCATGGGGATAGGAGGAGGATTGAGTGGCTCGAGGACAAACCACATTTTTGTGTTGGGGTCCTTTTGGAGCCCAAAATTCTTTTTGTGAAATTTTGCTAAGTATGGGACTGTGCAAGAGGATTGAGGAGCATTGAAGGCATACATTATGCACAACAAGGGGTTTTTGAAGATAAAATGGAATGTTCATAATAGGTCAGGGGTGCAAAATATGAATTCATAATTGAGGAGCTTGCTCAACGAGAATATATAGAGTGATCGTCCACTAAAGTAAAAGGCTATTCTCTTGTTTATTATGTGTCTACATGTATTTTATTTCATTATTAATAGACATGTATGTTTGAGTCTATATCTGTTATGCAATCCCGATGTAACATTCATTGATATACATATATATTGTTTGTTCCACATTGTGGATGTTTGTTTTGTTGTATATGTTGTGCATAGATGAATGGCTAGTGAGCCCGATTGTGTAATTATTATGTTGTAGGCCATGGTTCCCTTTTCTTATAGAGAAACATAATATTATGGACATGTGTTTTCAATTATTCCAATTATTTTCAATTTAATGCTTAGTTGTGGCTCTGTGTTGTCATGAATTTTTGGAGTGTTCTAGTTATTTAGAAACTTTTTATCTGGAAGGTTATTTTTCACATATATATTTTCGTTGTTCAAGAATAATCCAAATTACATTTATTTCATAGGGTAAAAGGAAGTGTTTGTGTGCCTCAAATAAATTCACACAGGGACATGTAATTAATAAATAGTGATATAATGATCGATCCACCCAATGGTTCTTCGAAATTGTACCTCATTATTGTGGTGTAATAATGCCCTAATGGACCTCAATTTTATGGTGTAACAACGTCCTAATGGGCCTTAGTCTTGTGGTGTAAAAATGGGATAATTGGCCTCATTTGTGTGGTGTAACAACACCCTAATGGGCCTCAATCTTGTGGTGAAACAACTCCTTACTGGGTGTCAGCCTTAGGGTTTAATAGTTCCATAAGTGACCTTAGTTCTTGGTATGACAACGACCTCTTTTGGCATTCTTATCTCTAATATGAACTAAAAATATAACAATGATATGAAGGAGATATGATGAGCCCTATCAAAAGGATATCATGACAAACCTATGCTTATTCTGCTGCATTGTTATTGCAATGTTCTCTACATAAATTCTTATGGTGATATGGAGTGAATGAAATGTGAAAATGTTTTAAAATGCAATTATCTACAACAAATACTTCTAAACCTAAGAAAATTAACATGCTTAGTACTATACTGGTTAATGATTAATAATGAATATGCTTGAGTAAATGTTGAAAAATGAAATAAATGATATTGTTGTCAAATCTGGTCCATAAAATTAAACATCAATGCAGGGATAGAGGAAAAATTATATGCCAACTATCAATTGTAGTGAACCTATTTTCATTGTTGACCTATTTTTCCATCAAGGAGTATCTGAAAACCACCTTCTATTTTGCTATTTTTTCTTCCCTGTGTGCAATAATGGATCTAGGTGATCTAGGTATCGATATGTTTAATATTAATATTAACTAGTTGAAATTGAACAACATCAAACCACACTCAGTTTTAGTTTTACGAGGAATTATCCTCCCTTACAAAACTTTCGTTCAAAAATATAGATAGAGCTACAATGAATGGTGGAGTTCAACATCATCCTTTTGATGTGAAAATGAGATTCAACAACTATAGATGGAGCTATTTTGATGGAATCTTTTTTTTTATTCCTTGAACCCATGCATTCTTGATGATCAATTTAATTGCAAGCAGTTCTACAACTATTTCTTGATATAGCCTAATTTTTTCCACAACCAATTCTTGATTTCACTCTTCAAACATATTAATAACCATAATATTTTTATATTATTAAAATCACAAATGCTAAATGTAGGTTCTATGGATATTACACTTCACCACCCCATGGTTCCCAGAGTTAGATACCACAAACATGATGGTATCAACAATGCTAGTTTGGGTGAGATTACCAAATCTCCCCCTCCCATTATGGCACCATAAAGTACAAGAGGAAATCTGCAACACTAGGAAAATATAGATAGATGGACCTAGAAATATCAGCAAAAGGTATATTCTCCTTTGCTATAATTTGTGTTGAGATGTACCTCAACATCCACCTAATCATATACAAATGAAACACAAAATGTTAAATGGACCCAAGTAGTAGACTATGTTAATACGTTATTCAGATATTGAGCATGGTTACAAATAGGATATTTGCAGAACTCATGTCCATAGTCAAAAAAGATTCGAAAGAGGAAAGCAACATGTCGACAAAAAAAAAAAGTTTGTAGACCTTAAATGCCCATCTGTCAGAAGAAAAAGGAGAGGAAAGTATGGAGGTTCCCCTAGGTCAGGCCTAAGTGGTCACATAGGCTCAGAATGGAGTCATTTCCCATTAGTAGAATGGCATCAAAATACAAGAGATATAGGCATTAAATCAATATAAATATGAGGTTTTGTTTAGAAAAGTGGGTGGGGAGTTCAAAAAGAAAGATAAGTGGATTGGAAATGGTTCTACTTTACCCCAGCCTAGGGGATTGGGAAAAGAACCTAAAAAAGAAAGGAAAAAATGAGAAATTAAGTGACCATTATCACACTTAACTTCGATTTTACTATGTATGTTTATTGGCTTCCATTTTTATTGTTTGTAAGTCAAGGGGATTATCTTTTTGAACTTTTTTAGCATATACAAAATGTTGGACAAGTAATCCTATATGGGTAGGTGTGGAAGCTGAATTAGTCACAAAGGAGTCTAAGTGACCTTGGAATGGAGAATCCAAGAGTCAGAATAATGTAATATAAATGTACATCTATGAGTAATAGAAATGCAACGAATGCTTATCTTTCTATTTGTGTGTTTTATCTTCTCATACACCATGTGTGTGTTTAACATGGTATCAGAGCAAGACATACTCTTGTCCTGCCCAAATATGAGCCACTATTTTTTGTGGCCTCTCTATGCATGTTAGTTATGCCATTTCTGCTCACTGCCCAAAATAGTCCATTAATTCGTTGTTTGTCGATTTTTCCATTCAGATCTACAATCAAAGTGATAATTTTTTGTGTTCAACTGATGTGTCTCTGAATTTTTGAAAGGATTGAATTAGAGCGCTACTGGAAAAATATTTTCTAGAGATATCTCAGCATTCCTGCTACTGTGCATTTTTTGAAACCAGTTTCCATGGAAGACCGTGAGTATGGCCATCTCTGTGTGTTTTTTGAAACCGTTTTTGAAGTATTTCCATTAAGGACCATGAGTAGATGTGTTCAAACTCCATGTATGCATTGGATTACATATGACAGTGAATTTTTGGATTACAAATACCATGGGCTAGTTTATATCATCTTTATGTGTTGAACGCAAAATTTTAAAGCGTTGTTGCATGAGTTTGGAGCTTGCATTGTTGATTCCAGTGATTGTGTTACATTAGTTTTAAAGTAGTCTAATATATGTTTCGAAACCCCTACATAAATTCTCCTTTGAATTGAGTTTGAAAATTGTGAGTCTGCATCAGTTCGTGCTATGGTGTAGCAGTGTTGGACAAAAGGTATTTGTATTCTAAGAACTAGTGTCTGCCATTGAGATAACGAATAAAAAGGCCGAAAAATCAAAATAAAATCACATTAACATTTATGATTGGATTCGAATGCCCAGCTACACCAAAATGTTGTGATTTCCTTACACTCGTAGGGCAATAAGGGTGATGAGAATTCTACAAAATTTCACGTGGGAAATTTAGTTTTGCTCACGAGCCTCTCGACCTGCAAGCAACCGCATCGTAAGCATGAGAATCCTACTCTGTGGTATCAAAGGTGTCGAGCTAGACCCGAGCAACCTTGTTTTAGTTTACATACCCTTAGACATTATTCTAGATGATCGTGACACTTCGAGTTCTGGGAGTCACCACCAATTGGCATTGAGAAGGATTAAGGTTATAAAGAGGGATCCCCATGGTAATTTACCATTAACGCTTTTGCAATAAGTTGAAGATTTTAAGAAAAATGTCTTACACACCACCTATTAATACATATGAGATTTCATATCTGATCGGTGTCCTATATTCATAGTGGGCCTCCCTACTTAGTCTGATCGGTGCGGTTTCAACAGCCATGGTTTCATGGAAATATTCTAGACATGTGCGTGTGAATCTCCTGGTGCAGTGTGGTGAATAGTCAAGTGCGTAGGTTGCACTAGTGGACAGTCTGCACTCAAGTTCAATTGTGTTCGAAACATCTCCTCATTGTCATTGGCTCATCTTCATGACTGCAGATTGCATAGACCATTGGTCTCCTCCCGTTTGTAGACAGTGAAGTTGTTGCTCTACCTAAATTTTCCTTAACATTTGGATTTTTTGGATTTTTTAGAAGGGTTATTGCGGTTTTCTCATTTTTCAATGGTACATATGCTGGTGAAGTATTAAAAATAAAAGTGTTGACCCTATAAGGTTCTCCATGCCATTTTTATATTGATTTGAAGAATGAAAACTAAAATATATGTTGAACTGATCGCTTTTCTAAAGACTATACATGTGTGTTGGTCATTGTATATGGCATGATTGTTCGATTATGATGGGTATGAGAGCCTTCATATAGCATTGATCAATCTATATATTTATTCTCTTTAGCATGTTAGAAATTTTATAGGTTGGAGAGTATGAAGCATGTATGGTTAATATGTAATGGCATATGAAGCTTATATGTCTTGAGGGATAAGTTTATTTGTTGAAAAAAAAAATAAATTGGGCAAAATTGATGATACATTAGAGTTATTGAATACCCTAATTCATAACACTGTAGATGAGATGATAAGCATCAGTAAAGACTCTCTTTCCGACATTGGAACATGTCTACAAAATGAAAAAGAGAAGATATATTTTTTGCATCTTGAGACAAAAATACAACAACAATAATTACAGCAACAGAGTCATCATGCTGAACTAGTTTTTGTTCAGAACACTAAGATAGACTCCCATCAACAACAAAAAATTGTAGATGCAGTACACATTTTAAGCACAAATTTGAATGCAGAAGAAAAAACCCAGCCTTCACTTCCCAAGCCCATCATCAGACCTTGGGAAGAGCTTGTCCATAACAAGCACAGAATAGGTCTTGGACATGAGAAGGAGTTGTCCTTTCATATTTCGGACTACTCCAAGCCCATCAAATTTTAGAGTGCTAGATTACTTCATGACAGTTCACCTTCAGCTGTTCCAAATCCTACTTCGCTTCCACAACAACAAAAAAAAATTGTAAAATGCCAACACTGTGATCAAGTTGGCCATATTAAAGATCATTGTTTTGATCTTCACCCATGCAAGAAATGTGGTCAGCACACCCATTCTTCACACAAATGCTTCAGAAACAAGCCTCCTACAAAAACAAATATTCATCTTGGGTGGATCGCTTCTTGGCAATGGGCATCAACAGCAAAGAAGATGTTTAAGACATATGTCGGAACTTGTTCTCGAATATTGAACAATCTTGTAGTTGAGTTTTTTCCATCATATCACCTTGTACCTGATAGGGGGGGAAATGGTGGTCATCTACAAGCTTCGAGGCCACATCAAGCGAGCCTGAGCCATAATCTTTCATTCCATATTCAGAGTTGTAGCCAGAGACACAACAATTCAAGTGAGCCCGAGCCACAATTGGTTATTTCAGATTCAGAGTTGTAGCCAAAGACACGGATGCCCATGAGCATGCCTTTGGTTGGTGGACAATTCTTAAACCATCTATCTGAGGTTGATATTCTTCCTCTTTCAGAACACTTCCTCTAGCAAAAGGCTTCAGCTTCTTGCCATCATTGGAAGAGTTCCAGGAAATGCATCAATAATTCTAGTGTTGGTGGTCATCCTTAAACCATCGCAAGTTGCAGACCTCCATTTTTATAGGTTAAAGGTCTCCCTCTTCAAATATGAGGGACACTTCCTCTAGCAGAAGCACTCAGCTTCTTGCCAATTTCGTAAGAGTTCTAGGAGCTGAAATAAGCGTTTCATTCCAGTGTTGGTGGTCATCCTTAAAGCACCTCTTTATGCCAACATTTCAGAGAGTTGATTCATCCTAAGTGTTGCCATGCATACTTTGCAGATTTGTATTACAACTCTCTTCTTGGACTCACACATACCCCTTCGGATTAAGGGGGGGACATTGGACACCTAATCCTCTGAGGGTAGGTGTGGAATCCAAACAGTCACAAAGGAGTCCAAGTGACCTTGGAATGCGAAATCCAAGAGTCACATTAATGTAATATAAATGTACATGTATGAGTAATAGAAATGCAACGAATGTTTATATTTCTATTTGTGTGTTTTATCTTCTCATACACCATGTGTGTGTTTAACATGGCATCATAGCAAGATGTACTCCTGTCCTGCCCAAATATGAGCCACTATTTTTTGTGGCCTCTCTATGCATGTTAGTTACTCCATTTCTACTCACTACCCATAACAGTCCATTAATTCGTTGTTTGTCGATTCTACCATTCAGATCTACAATCAAAGTCATAATTTTATGTGTTGAACTGCTGTGTCTCTGAATTTTGGAAAGGATTGAATTGGAGCACCGCTGGAAAAATATTGTCTAGAGATATCTCAGCATTCCTGCTACTATGCATTTTTTGAAACCAGTTTCCATGGAAGACCGTGAGTATGGGCATCTCTATGTGTTTTTTGAAACCATTTTTGAAGTCTTTCCATTGAGGACCATGAGTAGATTTTTTCGAACTCCATGTGTGCATTGGATTACATATGACGGTGAATTTTTGGATTACAAATACCATGGGCTAGTTTATATCATGTTTATGTGTTGAACGCAAAATTTTAAAGCGTTGTTGCATGAGTTTGGAGCTTGAATTGTTGATTATATTGATTGTGTTACATTAATTTTAAAGTAGTATAATATATGTTTTGAGACCCCTACATAAATTCCTCCTTTGCATTGAATTTGAAAAGTGTGAGTCTGCATGAGTTCGTGCTATAGTGTAGCATTGTTGAACAAAAGGTATTTGTATTGTAAGAACTAGTGTTTTCCATTGAGACAACGAATAAAAGGGCCAAAAAATAAAAATAAAAATCACATTAACAGTTATGATTGGATTTGAATGCCCAGCTACACAAAAATGTTGTGATTTCCTTACAGTCGTAGGGCGATAAGGGTGATGAGAATTCTGAAAAATTTCATGTGGGAAATTTAGCTTTTCTCGCGAGCCTCTGAACTTGCAAGCAACCTCATTATAAGCACGAGCATCCTACTCTACGGTATCAAAGGTCTCGTTTAAGTTGAGAAACCCTTGGACATTATTCTAGATGATAACGACACTTCAAGTTCTGGGAGTCACCACCAATCGGCATTGAGAAGGATTAAGGTTATAAAGAGGGATCCCCATGGTAATCTACCATTAACACTTTTGCAATAAATTGAAGATTTGAAGAAAAATGTCTTGCACACCACCTATTAATACATATGAGATTTCATATCTAATCGATGTCATATATTAATAGTGGTCCTCCCTACATATTCTGATCGGTGTGGTTTCAACAGCCATGGTTTCATGGAAATATTCTAGACATGTGCGTGTGAATCTCCTAGTGTGGTGCGATGAACAGTCAAGTGCGTATGTTGCACTAGTGGACGGTCTGCACTCAAGTTCAGTTGTGTTTGACACATCTCCTCACTGTTGTTGGCTCATTTCCATGACTTCATATTGCATACACCCTTGGTCTCCTTCCATTTTGTAGATGGTGAAGTTGTTGCTCAGCCTAAATTCGCCTTAACATTTGGATTTTTTGGAGTTTTTAGCAAGGTTATTGCAATTTTTTCATTTTTCAATGGTACGTATGCTGGTGAAGTATTAAAAATAATTTTTTTGACCCTATAAGGTTCTCCATGCCATTTTTATATTTATTTTAAGAACGCAAACTCAAATATACATTGAATTGATCACCTTTCTGAAGACTATACATGTGTGTTGGTCATTGTATATGGCATGATTGTTCGATTATGATGGGTATGAGAGCCTTCATATAGCATTGATCAATCTATATATTTATTCTATCTAGCATGTTATAAATTTTATAGGTTGGAGAGTATGAAGCATGTATGGTTAATATGTAATGGCATATGAAGCTTATATGTCTTGAGGGATAAGTTTATTTGTTGCAAAAAAAAAAATTGGGCAAAATTTATGATACATTAGAGTTATTGAATACCCTAATTCATACCACTGTATATGAGATGATAAGCATCAGTAAAGACACTCTTCCTGACATTAGAACATGTCTACAAAATGAAAAATAGAAGATATATTTTTTGCAGCTTGAGACAGAACTACAACAACAAGAATTACAGTAGGGAAGTCATCATTTTGAACTTGTTTTTGTTTAGAACACTAAGACAGACTCCCATCAACAACAAGAAATTGCAGATGAAGTACCCATTTTAAGCGCAGATTTGAATTCAAAAGAAAACATCGAGCCTACACTTCCCAAGCCCATCATCATACCTTTGGAAGAGCTTGTCCATAACAAGCACAGAATAGGTCTTGGATATGACAAGGAGTTGTCCTTTAATATTCCGGACTACTCGAAGCCCATAAAATTTCAGAGTGCCAGATTACTTCGTGACAGTTCATCTTTAGCTGTTCCAGATCCTACTCCACTTCCACGGCAACAACAACAAATTGTAAAATGCCAACAATATGATCAAGTTGGCCATATGAAAGATCACTATTTTGATCTTCACCCATGCAAGAACTGTGGTCGGCACACCCATTCTTCACACAGATGCTTTAGAAACAAGCCTCCTACAAGAACAAAGATTCATCTTGGATGGATCGCTTCTTGGTAATGGGCATCAACAGCCAAGAAGATGTTTAAGACATATGTCAGAACTTGTTCTCGAATATTGAACAATATTACAGTTGAGTTTTCGCCATCATCTCACCTTGTACCTGACAGGGGGGAAAATGGTGGCAATCTACAAGCTTCAACGCCACAACAAGTGAGCCTGAGCCACAATCTCTCATTCTAGATTCAGAGTTGTATCCAAAGACATAGTAGTTCAAGAAAGCCTGAGCCACAATTCATTATTCCAGATTTAGAGTTGTAGCCAGAGACACGGATGCCCATGAGCATGCCTTTGGTTGGTAGAAAATCATTAAACCATCTATGTGATGTTGATATTATTCCTCTTTCAGAACACTTCCTCTAGCAAAATACTTCAGCTTCTTTCCAGCATTGGAAGAGTTCCAGGAAATGCATCAAGCATTCTAGAGTTGGTGGTCATCCTTAAACCATCGCAGGTTGTAGACCTCCCTTCTTCTAGGTTGAAGGTCTCCCTCTTCAAATATGAGGGACACTTCATCTAGCAGAAGACCTCATCTTCTTGGAAGTTTTGGAAGAGTTCTAGGAACTGCAATAAGCGTTGCGTTCCAGTGTTGGTGGTCATCCTTAAACCACCTCTTTATGCCAACATTTCAGAGAGTTGATTCAGCCTAAGTGCTGCCATGCATACTTCGCAGATTTGTATTACAACTCTCTTCTTGGACTCACACATACCCCTTCGAATTAAGGGGGGAACATTGGACACCTAATCCTCTAAGGGTAGCTGTGGAAGCTGAACAGTCATAAAGGAGTCCAAGTGACCTTGGAATGCAGAATCCAAGAGTCACATTAATGTAATATAAATGTACATCTATGAGTAATAGAAATGCAACGAATGTTTATCTTTCTATTTGTGTGTTTTATATTCTCATACACCATGTGTGTGTTTAACATGGTATCAGAGCAAGACATACTCTTTTCCTACCCAAATATGAGCCACTATTTTTTGTGGCCTCTCTATGCATTTTAGTTACGCCATTTCTTCTCACTACCCATAACTGTCCATTAATTCGTTTTTTATCGATTATGCAATTCATATCTGCAATCAAAGCCATAATTTTATGTGTTTAACTACTGTGTCTCTAAATTTTGGAAAGGATTGAATTGGAGCACTGTTGGAAAAATATTGTCTGGAGATATCTCAGCATTCCTACTACTGTGCATTTTTTGAAACCAGTTTCCATCGAAGACCGTGAGTATGGGCATCTCTGTGTGTTTTTTGAAACCATTTTTGAAGTATTTCCATTGAGGACCATGAGTAGATGTGTTCAAACTCCATGTATGCATTAGATTACATATGATGGTGAATTTTTGGATTACAAATACCATGGGCTAGTTTATATCATCTTTATGTGTTAAACGCAAAATTTTAAAGCGTTGTTGCATGAGTTTGGAGCTTGCATTGTTGATTGCAGTGATTGTGTTACATTAGTTTTAAAGTGTTCTAATATATGTTTTGAAACCCTTACATAAATGCCTCCTTTGCATTGAATTTGAAAAGTGTGAGTCTGCATCAGTTCGTGCTATTGTGTATCATTGTTGAACAAAAGGTATTTTTATTGTAAGAACTAGTGTCTGCCATTGAGACAACGAATAAAAAGGCTGAAAAAACAAAATAAAAATCACATTAATAGTTATGATTGGATTCAAATTCCCATCTGAACCAAAATTTTATGATTTCCTTACACTCATAGGGCAATAAGGGTGATGAGAATTCTGCGAAATTTCATGTGGGAAATTTAGTTTTTCTCACGAACCTCTGAACCTGCAAGCAACCTCATCATAAGCATGAGCATCCTACTTTGTGGTATCTAAGGTCTCGAGCTAGACCCGAGAAACCTTGTTCGAGTTGAGATACCCTTGGAAATTATTTTAGATCATCATGACACTTCGAGTTCTGGGAGTCACCACCAATCGGCATTGAGAAGGATTAAGGTTATAAAGAGGGATCCCCATGGTAATCTATTGTTAATGATTTTGCAATAAGTTGAAGATTTGAAGAACAATGTCTTGCAAACCACCTATTAATACATATGAGATTTCATATCTGATTGGTGTTGTATATTAATAGTGGGCCTCCCTACCTAGTCTAATCGGTGTGGTTTCAGCAGCCATGGTTTCATGGAAATATTCTAGACATGTGCGTGTGAATCTTCTGGTGCGGTGCGGTGAACAATCAAGTGTGTATGTTGCACTAGTGGACGGTATGCACTCAAGTACAGTTGTGTTCAAAACATCTCCTCACTGTCATTGGCTCATCTCCATGACTACATATTGCATACACCCTTGGTCTCCTCCCATTTGTAGATGGTGAAGTTGTTTCTCTGCCTAAATTTGCCTTAACATTTGGAGTTTTTGGAGTTTTTAGCGGGGTTATTGCAGTTTTGTCATTTGTAAATGGTACGTATGCTGGTGAAGTATTAAAAATAAAAGTTTTGACCCTATAAGGTTCTCCATGTCACTTTTATATTGATTTGAAGAATGCAAACTCAAATATATGTTGAACTGATCGATTTTCTGAAGACTATACATGTGTGTTGGTCATTGTATATGGCATGATTGTTCGATTATGATGGGTATGAAAGCCTTCATGTATCATTGATCAATATATATATTTATGCTCTTTAGCATGTTAGAAATTTTATAGGTTTGAGAGTATGAAGCATGTATGGTTAATATGTAATGGCATATAAAGTTATATGTCTTGAGGGATAAGTTTATTTTTTGAAAAAAAAAAAAATTGGGCAAAATTAATGACACATTAGAGTTACTGAATACCCTAATTCATACCACTGTAGATGAGATGACAAGAATAAGTAAAGACACTCTTTCTGACATTAGAACATGTCTACAAAATGAAAAAAAGAAGACAGATTTTTTGCAGCTTGAGACAGAACTACAACAACAAGAATTAGAGCAATAGAGTCATCATTCTACACTTGTTTTTTTTTAGAACACTAAGACAGTCTCCCATCAACAACAAGAAATTGCAGATGCAGTACCCATTTTAAGCGTAGATTTGAATGAAGAAGAAAAAATCCAGTCTGCACTTCCCAAGCCCATCATCAGACCTTGGGTAGAGCTTGTCCATAACAAGCATAGAACAGGTCTTGGATATGACAAGGATTTTCCCTTTCATATTCCAGACTACTCCAATCCCATCAAATTTCAGAGTGCCAGATTACTTCATGACAGTTCACCTTAAGCTATTCCAGATCCTACTCCGCTTCCACAACAACAAAAATAAATTGTAAAATGCTAACACTGTGATCGAGTCAACAGGAGTAGAGAAAGAAATTTGACTAGGTTGAATTATACCAGCGTCTAACATTTCTGCAATCATACATTCAATTTGTCTCTTTTGGACATAAGGGTATCTATAAGGCCTGATGTTTGGAGGAACACTTCCTGGAAACAAATGAATAGCATGATCATGATCACAAATAGGTGGGAGTCATCTGGGAGTTTTAAACACCTTGGAATGATTTTCCAAGACCTTTTGGAGATCTGAATAAATAGATGATTTTTATGTTGGAACTTCTAGTGAGCATAATTGTGAAATTACGCCTCATTGTTCTTTCTTTAGAAGATTTGTCGTGACATTAGAGATTATTATCCTTCTCAGCTTCCCTACAATACCCCGTAATTTGGCATCCTTTCCTTATGAAAAAAATTTCAAAAAAAAATCTTGAAAATTAAAATCTACCGTCCCCAAAGATTGTAACCATTGTACTCCTAGTACAACATCAACACCTCCCATAGGAATGGAAAGCATTAGACTATTCAATACATATTACCCCATGGTTAGCTTGATATTATGGCATTTTCCAAAGCAATTTATAGTTCCTCCATTTGCAACCATCACTTGACATTATGGTGCTGGGTATAGGAAACAATTCAATTCCTTGGCTACCTTACAATGAATAAAATTATGGGTACTACCTGAATCAATAAACACTATTACCTTTTTATTCTTGATATGTCCTTCTATCTTGAGAGTTTGAGGTGTGGTAATTCTTACCAATGAATTACATGATATGGTCGGACTCATTTCTTCCTCTTCTAGGGTTGGATCATGGTGTATGCCCTATTCTTTTGAAGATTCTTGTTCATTTTCTTCTTCCTATTCACAATCTATGTACAATAATTTCTTCTCAGAACACTTATGACCTTTAGTGTATTTGCTATCACAACTATAGCAAAGCCATTTTGCTCCTTTTTATTCCAATTGTTGTTGTGTCAACCTTGTAGGTTGTGCAAATCTATGAGTAGCAACACTTCCCTCTTTATCAAAGTGAGTGGTAGGCTTCCATGTCACCATAATTTTACATTCAATTTTTCTAGCCAACCTGAATTCCTTCTCCAATGAATCAGGTCCCAAAACGTGAACTTCATGCTGGATGTTATCCTTTAAAGTACCTATGAAGAGATCAATCCTGTGTTCCTCTGAAATATCAGTTACCCTTATATTCAATTTTTGGAAGTCCTCAATGTGCTCCCCCACTGAATCCTTTTGTTTTAGACTTATCAATTTGCTAAAGAAGGTGTTTCTCTTTGTATCCTCATAATGTGCTATCATTTCCTCCATAAAAATTGACCAAGTGAAAAAAAAATTATGAGAGAAAATCCATCGATACCATACAAATGTATTTTGTTCTAAATGTAAAGTTGCAATGCGTAAATTTTGTGTGTTTTGCACATTATTGAGATCAAAATATTGCTCCATCTGTAGTATCCATGTTACAGGATCATTTCCATCAAACTTCCTCATATCCGTTTTTGGAATATGCTGGTTCTTCCCTCCAACATTAGAGTTTATGAAATCACGATTAACATTTATTTTGTTCTCATTATGAGTTTGATCTACTATCTTTTTACCATTAGGAAAAATTTATTGTATCAACTTTGCCAAACCTTCTATGTCTACTTTTAGATCATTCTTCATGTTTTCCATGTTGTCTTTCAGTTTGTCATCAATATTAGCTTCCATGTCATCCATCTTAGCTTCCATGCCCACTTTTATGCCATCCATCTTAGCTTCCGCGCCTTTCTTCAAACCATCCATCTTAGTTTCCATGCCTTTCTTCAAAACTTCCATTTAATTTTTTGTTTCTCTTTGCGAGAGCGAAATTTGTTGCACCTACTCTTGTAATTTTGATATGTCATGTTTCCATTCTTCATCTTCACGAGCCATAGAAGAGAATTTTAAAGGCTTAATGGGTGTTGAATTATTTTTAGTGGCCATTTTAGAATCCAATACTGGTATCTATTCTACAATATGCCCTTGGAATCAATTCAACTTGATTCTTCAACCAAGACTTATGCAATTCGGAAAAACAAATACACACCTTTTACTTGCTTTTGAGGAGCTCGATATTGAAATTGAATTATCTCTATAATTGCAAATCCTAAATATATGAAATTTGGCCTTGTAGTAGCCCTCTAAATCTTCTTTCAAATCCCATGGGTATTATCTGATTTCAATTCTTAAAGGAAAAATTATGTCTAATCTCCCACAATGACCCTATTATAGACTAGTTCAATAGAGCGAAATTGTATGACTTTCCATGTCTCACTGTTTCCTCCTTTGGCTCTTAAATTGATATACATAAAACTATAGTCTGTGTACTTGCAGCCACATTTTACAGCATTCCAATCTGATGCTCCTAGAGAGAGCTATGAATATTTTTCCACGGTCACCTCTTTGAGATGAAATTCAGAAGCCTGCAAAAGCCCTAACTTCCCCAGATCATATCTCCGAAAATATTGCAAACCAACATCTAAAATTTTGCGAAAATGTTCCTTAGGATTTCGACTTCGCACTCTAAAAATTTCGGCTTTTTAACCTTCGTAGAAAAAACGTTATAGCGAAAATTCCACGATGACCAGTTTAGGTTAAATTCAAGAGCTTGTAAAATGACCTACATTTCACATATTATATCTCCAAAAATATTTCGAATCAAGCTCTAAAATTTTGTGACGAGGTTCCTCAGGATTTTGGATTTGCACAATAAAAATTTCCGCTTCTGAACCTTTGTAGAAAAACATTATAGAAAAAATGCCATGATGACCTGTTTGGAGCAGTGAAACCCTAGAATCCAAAGCTCTGATACCAAATGTTGTGAAACCAGCTCCAAAAATAGAAGAAAAGAGATATCAACGCCTTCGAAATAAGCCATTTCGAGGGGGAAACCTCCAATACAATGCATGAATGAAAAATTCTTTGATGATACAAATTAAAAAACCTCCTTTCTATATATAGGAGTCCATGGGGCCACAACGTAATCATAGCTGACCTAACAATAATAATTTAAGTGCACAATAATAACAATATGGGGTTACAGGGGTACAATAATAACAATAAGGGGGTTACACTAACAACAATAAGGGACTATAATAGTAATATAGGGACCTAACACTCACAAACAGATCACAAATCAGTACTCTAGTATTATCACGTGGTTAAAACCCTCAAAGCGGGAAATAGTCCACGGCCTGAGCCAACATGGCCACTTCGGGAAATTTATTAATATAAAAATAAAAGTTACATATGTTTCTCTCATAAACAATTACCGAAAAAATGACCCTCCATTCTCTTTAAATAGAGATCATGGACCAATCAGGTGTTAAGCCACAGGTCAAGTTTCGTTAATACCGAGGAGCGAGAAAAATGTCGAAACACTATAAATCGTGACCGTCAGATTATAGGTTACAAATGTAGATAGTAAAGAAACACACTTTACCTAACTGTACACTAGACTAAGTTATTCTTAACTATTTCCTATGTGTCGAAATATCCTAAAATCCCCCCTTAGGAACAACTTGGATAGGATTGAAGGATTTACAAAGGTGACACAAAAGAAGCCTATTCCCTATGTGTCAAAATATCCTAACATCCCCCCTTAAGAAAAAATTGGGATAGGATTTAAGGATTTAAAAAGGTGACACAATAGGAGAAGGAAGGAGGCATTAGAGCCTATCCACCCTTAATGATAACTTTCCTGAACTCCAAGCATGGATCGAATTTTGGTAAATTTCACTTCTATGAGAGCCTTTGTAAAGATATCGGCTACTTGATCATTGGTTGGACAATACTGCACTTCAAGAACACGATCATGAATGACATTTCTGATGAAGTGTATGTGGAGCTCAATTTGTTTCATACGCTGATGTTGAACTGGATCTTTACATAGATGAATGGAACTCTAATTATCACACCAAAGTGTAGTTGGATGTTGCTGATGAAGACCAAATTCAGGCAGGATCTGACGAAGCCACATGGCTTCCTTGTTGGCTTCAACTGCACCACGATACTCTACTTATGTTGAAGAAATAGAGATGGTACTTTGTTTCTTACAAGACCATGTAATAGGTCATGAGCCAAGAGTGAATACATATCTTGAGGTAGACTTTCGATCATCAAGGTCACCAGCCCAAGAAGAATTAGTGAAACCAATCAATAATGGAGATGCTCCTGCACTGTAATGAATCCCAAACTGAAGTGTACCTTGAATATATAGAAGCATTCTTTTAGTTTCTTTCAAGTGACTGAAATTTTACCAACAATTTGGTAGCATAAGGTAGCATCAACTTTAGGGGTAGTACAAGTGACTGAAAGCTTGACTCCATACTGAAAGGGAGAAGGGGCTGGCTTACAATATTCCATGTGAAAGTGGTGTAGAATATCACAGGCATACTTGGACTGAGAGAGGGTAATACCTTCTTTGGATTGCAAGACTTGAAGACTAAGGAAATAATGCAAGTGTCCTAAGTCTGTCATTTCAAACTTCTTCTTGAGGCTAGACTTCACATGGTTTATATGGTTGGGATCACTACTAGTAAGGATAATATCATCAACATAAAGAAAAAGGATGGTGAAGGACTGACCCACTTTCTTGGTGTAGATAGTGTTATTAGAATGACACCTAGAAAAGGAATTATCTAAAATAAATATATCCATTTTGGCATACCAAGCCCGATGAGCTTGTTTGAGACCATATAGAGACTTCCTAAGGTGAAAAAAAAGGTTGGAGTCGTTTTGGATAAAGACAGGGGGTTGTTCCATGTAGATTTCTTCATGCAAATCTCCATGTAAAAAGGCAGATTTAACATCCATATGTTGGACTTCCCATTTAAAGGAGGCATCAAGGGAAAGAATAAGGCGGATAGAATTCATTTTGGCAATAGGGGAGAAGGTTTCAGTATAGTCAATGCCTTCAACTTTTCAAAATCCTTTAGCGACAAGACGAGCTTTATGTCTATCGACTCTTCCATCTGGTCCAAACTTGGTTTTGTAAACCTGTCTGTATCTGACAAGTTTTCTTCATTTTTCAAGAGGAACAAGATCCCAAGTATCATTCACTAATAAAGAACGATATTCTTCATTCATAGCTTCATCCCAATCTGGATGACCGGAGGCTTCTTCAAAGGTTTCTAGATCAAGATTTTTTGGAACTTGAGCTAATAAGGAAGAGGCTCGTTCGAATTGAGAACGTGTATGTCGTTGATCTGCAGGGTCACCTACAAGAGAACCTGTTGCATCCCGAGTAGAGTGGACCCACCTTGGAATTTGTGGAGTAAAAGTAATAACTTCAAGAGGTGGAGGACGATTTTCATCCTCGCTGTCATCATCTGAACTAGAAGGAATGCTATTAAAAATAGAAGACAGAGAGAGGGGTGGCACATATGTCGAATCAAGCTCGTAGGCCAAAGGTGGCACGCCCACTGAACTAGGCTTGCAGGCTAATATATTTTCATCAAATTTTACATCTCTTCTAATGATTATATATTTGGATTTTTTTTTTGAAGTATATATCCTTTTACATATTCAGAATATCCAAGAAAATTGCATTTTTCACTCTTAGGTTCTAAGTTTTTATGTTTCGCATCTAGAATATGGCCCCAAGCATCACTTCCAAAAACACGAAAGTGACTTACATCTGGTTTGATTGATCTCCAAGCTTATTCTAGAGTTATATTCTTTAAAACCTTAGTAGGAGTGTGATTTACTATGTAATTTTCACAGTTAATTTCTTCTGCCCAAGAATTGAGACTAGATCCTTTAGATTGAAGCATACAATTAGCCATTTCTTTTAAGGTGCAATTCTTCCTTTTAGCTACACCATTTTTTTGTGGATTATATGGAATGGTATGTTGCAATTGAATTCCATGCTCAGTGCAGAAGTTCATAAATTTTTTGTTAACATATTCTCCTCCATTTTGTGATCTTAACTTAAGAATTGGATGTCCAGATTGTTTCTCAACAAAGGCCAAGAACATGTTAAAAAATTCACTCTTTATTTTTAAGAAGTATACCCAAGTGCGTCTGGAAAAATCATCAATGAAAGTTAAGAAGTACTTGCAACCAGAGAAAGAAACAATAGGAAGTGGACCACATAAATCACTGTGCACAAGATGCAAAGGGGCTGAAGCGTGCCAAGAGGCATGTTTTTCAAAACTGTCCCGATGATGCTTTCCGAGTACACATCCAAAGTAAACACCATCCCGACAAGATACCATAGGAAGACCCTTCACCATATTTTCCTTACATAGAGTTTGAAGAGAGCGATAGTTTAAGTAACCAAATCACTCATGCCAAAGTTTGCTCACTTCATCATTATGAGCAACAAAAACGAAGGGAAGACATGATGACCCAAAATTTTCAAACTTATACAACCTTATGGAATCATCAGCAATGCCAGTAGCTAAAATATTTCTATGATCTTTGAGGTCCTTGATTACAACATCATGAGGTGAGAATTCTACTATTTTCCCTTAACCTGGATGAGTTATCTGATAAACAAAGAGAAGGTTGCATGACAAGGTAGGAACACATAGTACATCATTAAACTAACCATTATCTAGATGAATGGTTCCAGATCCTAAAACACTAAGAGATCTATCATCACCAACATAAATATTTTTGGTGTTACATTCATTTGAAGAAGAAAACATGGCTTTATTTTTGGCCATGTGGTAAGAAGCTACAGAATCAATGAGCCACTCATGAGAATGAGAAGAAGATACATTTAAAGCATAATAAGATCTTGATGCTTGACAACCACAAGAAAAAATTTCCATTCCTGAAGATGAAGGTGAAGAGTGCTCCAAATTGATGTTGTGCTTCTTCATTACTTATTCTAAGGCTTCCATCTTCTTAAAACATTTGGACTCTATATGGCCATCCCAATTACAAAATTTGCAATGTCTATCTGTCTTCTTCCCTTTTTTTTTATTTGCCTTATCATTTTGGTGAGATGCTTTTCCAATTTGCGACTAAAATTGCTTAGGAGCCTTGGTTGGTTTCGGACCATACTTTTTAGGATACTGCTTCTTGGGATTTTTTTGATATGATTGTTGTTGGGATGCTAAGGCTTTCTTAGAAGCGTTTCCAGAAGTGATAAGATCAAGGTGCAAGATGTTTTCTTGTTCTCTTATTAAAGAATCACAAAAGGCATCAAAAGAGGGGTTCCTGTAGGTGGTTCCTGAAGAAATGATGGCTTCTCTAGTGGAATGGAAGGTGGAAAAAAATACAGAGTATGCAGGGCCAAGCTTAGAAAGAATGCAATAGATGAGGCTACCATATTCATTTTTGAACTTACAACATTCTAAAAGAAGTCTAAAGGTCTTGAATTTGGACAAAAAATCTTCAATAGAGAAGAAATTATTGGGGTCCAAAGTAAGAAACTCATTTTCAAGCTGGTGGGCCCTCATTTGATTTTGAATGCAAAAGATGCTATTTAAATTTTCCAGGGCTTAATGAGGGGTATCAATGTCAAGGATATGAAATCGAAGATATTGAGCAATGGAAATTCCTATCAACCCTCGTGCTTGATCTTGTTTATTTTCCCATTTAGCGACTTTATCAACATCAGAAGGTTTATTTTCTTGTCTTGTGGCTATTCTATAAATCCCTTTACTTGTTAGTATATCTACCATGTGAGGTAGCCATTGGAAATAATTGGTGTTGTTAAGAATAATCGGGCATGCACTTTCCATTTTTAAAAAAAATTAAGCTCAAAGAAGTTGAAACTAACTGCTCCAATGGAAAGATCTCGAAAAATTAGATTGATTAAAAATAAACGGCTCAAAAAACGGCTTTCGAATGAAGAATTTATGCCTTTTTGGAAAAACTAAGTTGTAGATGCCCAATAGTTACGGGAACAGTTTGAAATTTGATGATGAAGTTCAATTTTTTTTTTTTAAATCCCACCCCTTTAACAAAAACTAAAAAATAAGCTTGAGAAAGAGACTTGAACCCAAGACCTCTATTCTCATAAACTAATTTATCACCAAGTGAGATAGTAAAAGGATTCTGTAATTGTTTGAAAGGAGGAAGGTTTTTTTTTTTAGTCTTCGCTGTGCGTGCTTTTTCATGCACAAAAAACACAAAAATCCAAGCAAAAAAAAGAAATGCAACCTTAAGGCAGAATGTTAGATTTTCGGTTAGCCTTACCGGTAACTATCTATTTTTTCACTATTTCTGATTTTCGGCAAAGAGAAAAGATCATACACAGAGAAGACGGTATAGATTCGGCAAATAAATAAAACCTAAAAACTAAAATAAACAAAGAGAACTAAAATAACCAGAACTATTAACAAATATAACTGCAAAACAGATACTTTATGCCTCTAGATCTAAACTGACATAACTTGGAAAACCACAAACCTTTTTGCATGAAATGAAAGACATTCATCACTATAGCAGACGCTTCGAACACAACAGAGCAGTTCTTTAGGCCCGAAAAAGTTCAGAAATATTAGATCTAGAAAACAGCAATCGCATGCAATCAAACCGGCGTCGGATTTGGATCAACAATGGGTGCAGCCCTCAAAATAGATCTGATACCATGTATGAATTTACAGGGTAAGTTCCGTAGATCAAAAACCAAAGGTCACCACTCACAAACATATCACAAATCAGTACACCAATATTATCACGTGGTTAAAACCCTCGAAAAGTGAAACAGTCCACGACCTGAGCCAATGCGGCCACTTTAGGCAATTTATTAATATAAAAAGAAAATTTACATATGTTTCTATTATAAACAGTTACCAGACAAATGACTCTCCATTGTCTTTAAATAGAGATCATGGACCAATTGGGTGTGAAGCCACGGATCAAGTGTCGTTAATACGGAGGAGAGAGAGATTTCACCGAAAAATTTGATACATAATTTATGGATCAAAGAAGCCAAATTCCTAATAATAGAGAGAGAGAACCATCGAATCACTACAAATCATGACCGTCGGATTATAAGTTACAAATGTACATAGTAAAGAAACACACTTTACCTAACTCTACACTAGACTAAGTTATTCTTAACTATTTCCTATGTGTCAGAATATCCTAACAAACACGATCCTTTTCATGTGAAAATGAGAGTCAACAACTATAGATGGAGTTATTTTGATGGCATATTTTTTTTTATTCCTTGAACTCATGCATTCTTGATGATCAATTTGGTAGCAAGAAGTTCTGAAACTATTTATTGATTTAATCACAAATGCTAAATGTAGGTTCTAGGGATATTACCTCCCCATGGTTCCGAGAGTTTGATACCACAAACATGGTGGTATCAACACTGCTAGTTTGGGTGAGATTACCGAATTTCCCCCTCCCATTATGGCCCCATAAATTACTAGAGGAAATTTGAAACAGTAGCAAAATATAGATAGATGGACGTGGAAATATCAGCGAAAGGTATGTTCTCCTTTCCTAGAATTTGTGTTGAGATATACCTAAAAAAATATCCACCTAATCACATACAAATGAAACACAAAATGTTCAGTGGACCCAAGTAGTAGACTATGATAATACGTTATTCAGATGTTGAGCATGCTTATAAATAAGACATTTGCAGAACTCATGTCCATAGTAAAAAAAGGTTCGAAAGAGGAAAGCAACATGTCGACAAAAACAAAAAAAAGTTTGTAGACCTTAAATCCACATCTATGAGAAGGAGGAGAGGAAAGTATGGAGGTTCCCCCAGGTCAAGCAGAAGTGGTCACTTAGGCTCATAATCGAGTCATTTCCCAATAGCATAATGGCATCAAAATACAAGAGATCTAGGTGCTAAATCCATAGAAATATGAGGTTTTGTTTAGAAAAGGGGATCGAGGTTTCAAAAAGAGCTCATGTCTCAGAAAGATCATACTGAGACAAAGAAAACCCACCTCTGACATCAATAAATGGATTGGAAATGGCTCTACTTTACCCTAGCCTAGAGGATTGGCAAAAGAACGTGAAAAAGAAAGGAAAAAATGAGAAATTAAGTGCACATTATCACACTTAACTTCGATTTTACTATGTATGTTTATTTTCTTCCATTTTTATTGCTCGTAAGTCGAGAGGATGATCTTTATGAATGTTTTTAGCATATACAAAATATAATTTTGTTACTTGTCTTCAAGTTGAATCAAATTATAGTTTTTTCCTTAGGAAAAAAAAATGTATATATCATATAAAGCGATTCGGAAAATAAGTTTTTATTCTTAAAAGTTTTTAGGTAGTATCACTATATGTTACATTTTGTCATTTGTGACATATTATTTTTTTTGTCAATTTTATCTTAAACCTAACTAATATTTTTTGGACTTTCAAGTTTGAGTTATGGACTCTATATAGTATTCAGAAATACGATTTAAACATTCAATAGATATGTGTGTGTGTGTGTGTGTGTGGAGAGAGAGAGAGAGAGAGAGATGCAATTTTTATTTTCAGATTTTGCACTCTAAAAGAGGTTTATAGGTAAAGAGGTTTGATGAGGTTTGGTCCTTCTCTCGGCATGCTATATTGAGTGAAGCCTCTAGGAGTAGGATTTGAGAGGATAATAAAGGAGGATTAACATTGCGTAACAACAATTCATGTCATAGGAAACACTATAGTGAATGCCCCACTTTCTTTGTACTTACATTTCATAATTGAAGAAAATATAGTAGAGCATAAGCCTCACCTTATATCCCATAGTATTTTCATGATCTCGTGTTTATATATGTGGATGTTGTGTTCATGGGCATTTGATTTGAGATTGAAAAAATTAGAGATTTATAAATTAAGGAATGTGAAAACGATGCTATTTAGATTTATGAATATTTATGAATAGCAAGATTTGTGGTAAAGGAGAATGTTCACGTTAATGTTTAAAATATGCTAATAACATTAATCACAAAGTCAAATTTTCCATGCCTATAACTAGCTTCTTGTATTTATTTTGATAAATTGTAATTAATTTGTTAATTTTATTATTATAAGAAAATAGATTTGTGCTTATTTATGAGCCAATCTCATAGAAAATAGTGTAACTCACTCTTTTTTATTGTCCACATTTTTCTAAAGGTATACTTTTCAAAGCTTTCTAAGTATTTTAAATTAATATTATATCTTTAAAAATGTACAATATTATCTTGATAAGAAAGTAGTTGTCCAAAAAAAAATATATAAATCTATCCATTCTTATCAATCACATTTATAAATATATTTAGGCTAATATATAATACAACTTGTTAGTTTTATATACTATAAGGTAATCAATTGAGGATCATGATAATTTGAAAAATAAATATAGCAACTTCATCCCTGTATGATAGTGTCCTTTTAATATATAAAAATGTGTAAAAAAGAAGTATTAAAGAGAGTTGAATTTTTTATACCTTCAAAAATATTTATCTATCTCAAAATATTTAAAAACAGTTAGTTGGTTTTCTCTAAAATTATATTAAATATGAAAACGTTATCAACTAATCAATCAGTGTTTTACAAATTTAATTTTTTTTCGTAAAAATATCTCTATGGTTACGATTTTAAAAGAAAGACTGATTCTCCCGGATCTTTACACTTTAATAAGCATGGATGCTTGAATTTTTTCGGACGAACCTTGTATATAAATTGGGTTTAACGTGCAGACAAAACCAAAGCAAAGCCTTCATAAATTGGGCAGATCCAATCTGATACTGCTCCAACTGCAAATATTGGGCAGATCAAAGGGTCGAAGGAAGGAATTTAACTTCTGAAATGGCCTTTAAACTATCTGCATCTATCACTGGAGCAGCATGGATTTTATTAGCTTCTTTGGTTTCTGTGGTGTTGCAGGCCTCCCTGTGTTCTTCAGCCAGCAACAACCCCATTGACAACTGCTGGAACAATGGAAATTGGCAACAGAATCGAAAGAAGCTGGCAGATTGCGCCTTGGGCTTCGGAAGCGCAGCGAATGGAGGAAAAGCAGGAGAAATATACACAGTCACCACCCCGGTGGACGATGCCACAAACCCGCCAGCTGGCAGTTTGAGATATGGGGTGACACGTAAGAATCCACTGTGGATTGTTTTTGCCAAGGATATGAACATCAAGCTTAAGATGCCCCTGGTTTTGACGAGCCAGAAAACTATTGATGCAAGGGGAGCGAAAGTCCAGATTGGTAATGGAGCCTGCCTACGCATAATGAATGTGAACAACGTTATCATTCATGGATTGCAAATCAGTAACTGTGTGCCCAACGCGGCGGGCAACGTTCTGGTGTCGGAGGGTAGTGTGGCATTGATGGAACCACAGGACGGAGATGCTATATCTGTACAGGGTTCCACTAATATATGGATCGATCACAACACCCTCTCCCAGTGCCAAGATGGTCTGCTTGATGTAACAGTAGGTTCCACAGCAGTTACTATTTCCAATAATCGCTTCTTCAACCATGACAAGGTATGTCGAGCTTGACCATCTTTCATCTTTCATAGATTTTGAGAATATTTTGAAATGTGACAGATAGTGAGTTAGTTCATGATTTGAATTCTAATATCATAAATTTCAAGCCCAGCCCGTCACCCATGATAGTATAATTGTAGATTTTGAGAATATTTTGGAATGTGATAGATAGTGAACTAGTTTGGATTCTAATATATTAATTTAAATAGAAAATTTGAAGAATTATTTTTATATTTAATAGATAATTTGATAAATTAAAGGTTTCTAGAATATTCTAAAATCCAACTTAGTTGAGAAAATAATAGAGATTTCTACAAGATTTCTGTAAAATTTGTGGAACTTATTCATTGTATGAATTAACATATGCAGGTAATGCTGTTAGGGCACAGCGATGACTATGACGGTGATAATAACTTGAAGGTAACCGTTGCATACAACCACTTCGGACCAGGCCTCACGCAGAGGATGCCAAGGTAAATTCAGTTTTTCTCTGATACAATCAATCCCTAAACCCTAACAACAACCACAATTAAATTGAAAAATGAATATTATTGTGATATTGTCAACAACAACAATTAAATTGAAAAATGAATATTATTGTGATATTGTCAGGGCTAGATTTGGTTACGTGCACGTAGTGAATAACAATTACGAACCGTGGGGACTGTATGCCATTGGAGGAAGCATGCACCCAACCATAAGAAGCGAAGGAAATCGGTTCGTGGCCCCAAGTAGCAGTTTTACGAAGCAGGTAACAAGGCGTGAAAACTGTGGCGGTGATTCTTCTTGTCCCAATGGGTGGCTCTGGGTTTCAGTCGGGGATCAGTTTCTCAATGGAGCATACTTCAATGCTTCTGGTAAAGGAACGGCTCTTCCACCCTACAGTGTAGTGCAAAAATTTGCAGTTGGCAGTGGGACCTCAGTAGAAGCGATGACTAAGCAGGCCGGAGCTCTGGGCTGAGTTACCTCGAAGCCTCGTGGTTCTGAATTATGAATATTCTACGTATTTACAAATATATAGTTTGGTTAATTATATGATTCCATAATAATTTTGGTTATTACAAAAATATTATTAATATTATATTATTTTCTTAGGGTTTTATTACACGATTTTGGTTATATTATTTCCGGTTGATAATGAGATTGTTTTTACCAAATGAGATTGTTTTTCTGATTAAATCATATCATTAACATTGGGTCATCTTTCTCACTATTTAATATGGTTTATTTAGCATAGTTTAAAATCTCACATTTTTAATTGAATTATAATTTTTATTATTAAAATTGTATTTATGAGTGTAAAATAGATTTAATTTTTAGAAAAATATTGTCTTTTAAATTATATAATTCTGATAATCAATAATTACAATTTTAATATAATGATAATGGTGGTTAATTTCGATTGAGACCAAACTTTGGTTTATGGGACTTAAAGAAATGGATTATTTAGTTTGTTTTAAAATTGTACTCCTATGTTCAAAGAGCTTGGAGAGAAGCCTCTCGAGCTCACTATAATTTTGACATGTTAAAAGGCTAGGAAGATCTGTATTGCAATAAAGATTATACTAGCAATTGCACCACATGTTGCAAAGGAAACACCTTAAGGTTATGGTATAGGAAAGAATAGCATATAAGAAAGAAGAGGTAGTAGGAACTTTCTCTTCTCCAATTGATCCTCCAGAATAAGGGGTGGAGAATGATGTTTACTCGACCTCAAATCAATTATCCATATTGGGTAATTGATGTGGAACAACTTCTTTGTTATTTATTGCATGTAATATGTGTTTTTTCATAATGGATAAAACATTTTGGCCAAAGTACTGAAGACCTCTATATGAAAAAATCTGCATGTTTATTTATTTTTTGAATGAAGGATGCACTTGGTTTTTATGATGAAGTTGGGCAGACTTCACCCTTCCATGAAATTATTTTCTTCTATCACATTCACAATGTTGGTTCCTCTAATACTACTCCTAGAACTCTGACTCTACTCTGCAGCTAGACGTATTTAATGGAATAAAAACCTATCACTATGACATGTTGTACTTCATAAGAGACTACTAAGAAGCTTAAGTATGGTAAATCCACCTTCACCTGTTATTTGAACATAGAGCATAGAGTTATCTTAATCGTCAATTTTATGGATAAGAGACATTTGGATTCCACTTCTTTGGAAATTTTCAACTCAGCGAGAGTAATAAACATCAATAAGACCCAAAAGTAAGAAGAAAAAATCAGCTCATAATCAGGGAATCTAGCAACAATTCAAGACTTTAGTTCCTTTTAAAGATCATTTATTTTCCCATCAAATATAAAACAAAAATCAAATTCTGTAGTGACAAGAATGGGAACAAACTTTAAATGTAATAACTCCCTTACCTAGTGATAGTACATTTTTGTTTTGAAATGAAATTATTTTCCCGATCTTTTAAATAATAGATTCCTCCGCAAGTGACCCTTTAGAGATAACCTTTTTTTTCAACTGATTACAATAGGTAAGTGTCTTTCATCTAGTATTTTCTGAGTCCTCCTTACAATTGGAATGTTTCTCTTCCCATAGCTCTATCTCGAGTTATAATTCTAACTTTATCTTGTTTATGAATAAATTGTCTCTATATCACTATTGAATCACTGAGGTAATGTAGCTCATCTCGATTCCAAAATCCTTGAGTAAATTTTTATTTTTTATTGTATTTTGAACTAGTTCCATTGTCCTACTTTTCTTCTCTCTTCTTCCATATACTTCAAATATAAATGAATGGAACATGAGATAATCTTCCTCACATTTTCCAAATTCCAAGATTTTTCATTGCACTTCTCATGTGTATCATGGAAAATGGATTCCATACATTCTATGTTATGTCTTTTTAGGGCTTCTCTTCACCATGTCTCCTTTCTTCTGTATCCTTGACTTTGATTCAAACAATTGGTACCGACCCCTTTAAAGGTAAATTTAGTGTTATTTAAAAAATGAGAATTATGAACATTCATCATTATTTCTCAAGATAAATCATGTCCTCTGAAATAATTTGGAAATTTTAAAAAGATAACGTATTTTAAAAAAATAATAATTAATAATTTAATATTTTATATATTGAGAAATAATACTCAAAATTTATAAGGCACTTGTAACATAAATAATATAACAAAAAAAACTTGGAATAATAAAATAGTTGTAACAAAAATAATACAGAACAAGAAAAACTATGTATATTTGGACGTATGAAAATTTAGATACATTTTATTATGTAAAATTTTAAAAGAATGATGATTATAAACATTTAAAAATAATTCGATTAAATAATTAGTTTAGATCCAAGTTTTGATTCATTTAGACCATCTTAGTTTCCCCTATAAAGAAACTACATTCCACATGAATACCATGGGTCAATACCATGGGCTATATCTATATTTTATCATTATTTTATTTTATTATTTTATTTTTTATTGTATTTTTACCTAGTTAAAATGTTCATTACATTATGTTAATATTTTTATTTAATTTACTTTTATTTTTAATTTTGTGTAATTTCACATAGTCCTTTTTTTTTTTTTGTAAATTTGGTAGTACCTTGCTATTTTCTATTTATATATAAAAGCAGGTTACAAAGAGAGAAAGTTTGTAGCCTCAAACTGCCCGTAGAAAACCAGGTCTATTGGCCACCTTAATGCTTTAAAAGCGAACCAAAATTGAAAAAGTCTCATTCTGCTCCTTGTTTCATGCGATATCTCCCTATTAAGTCTATTATTAAAGTCCAAATGTTAAACATGGGGAGCATAGTAGCACAAAATTGTAATATTTAAATATATAAATAGTTATTTTCCTTTTTTTTTATATTTATTTTTATCCATGTAATATATTTTGTTGCTTTGTGTACTTTAGAAAGGCTTTCGATACAGTTCCTAGAAACAACCTATGGAATAGATTAGAAGAGCTAAATGTTCCTTTCGAGCTAAGAGCGACCACTATAATGTCATACGATAATGTAATTTCCAAGTAAAAGAGCAATGAGGGGTGGTTGAAAGATATTAAGTGTAATATCGGAGTTAAACAAGGTTGCCCCCTCTCCCCTACCCTATTTGACCTTTACATCGACAAGCTAGAAGGTTGTTTAGAGGAATCAGGGTGTGCTGGCACGATCTTAGCTGGGGTAGTCGCCATCCTTCTTCTCTATGCTGACGATATTGTTTTTCTCGCAAAGTGCCCATCTCATCTTAATAAGCAACTTAGACTTCTTAAGGATTTATGCTCTACCATGGGTTACGTATGTTTGTTAACACTGACAAAACAAAAGTTATGATTATCAAATCCAAGAAGGACACTTACGCTAATTTTATGTATGACAATAGTAACTTGGAGGAAGTGTCTTCTTACAAGTACCTAGGAATTGATATTCATCACAAGCTCAACTGGAACTATAGCATTTAGAAAAGGATTAATGGGGGTGGAAAGCTTATTTTGGTCTTGAAAATAATTGTAAAACGACAAACCTCATAATGTGGGATAGAAAGAAGTTCCTCTTTGAAACTTTAGTCACTCCTGTTATCTTATATGGATGTGAGGTTTGGGGTTGCAGCATCTCTAGAGAATCCTAGAGAAAGATTGAACAAATCCAAAAGCGTTTTATAACGTATAACCTTAAAATTAAAAGCAATACACCCTATCCTATTCTCCTTATAGAAGTGGGTCTTTCCCCTATCGAGAGCCTAGCTATGACTAGGCTTCTGTTGTACAAGCACAAGCTTAATAGCATAGGAGACCATAGACTTCCTAAGCTAGCTTTAAATTCCAGCCAAAACCACCTAAGGCTTAAACGAGGTTGGTATAAAGACACCAGGGCCTGGTTAAACCATTGGGAGATCGACGAGAATGTTGCATTGAAAAACATTAATAACATTAAAAAAATTGTTACTTCTAAGTTCAAAGAAAAAATGTGGTGTGAGAAAGATCTAGCAGCTAAAAGGAAATTAAGATATTATAAGGAGGTCATTAACCCCACCCTAGAAGATCAAAAGTATCTCTCTGTTTTAACTAGCTCAGAGAAGAAAATTAATATAGCCAAGATTATAACGAACTCTCATGATCTCCATAGTGAAACAGGTTGTTGGACAGTTCCTAAAACACCATGGATCGAAAGGATCTGCCATCTCTATGAGAATATGAACATCGAGGATGAAAATCACTTCCTCTTAGAGTCCCCTGAGTACAACCACATTAGAGCTCACTTTCATAATCTTTGTTGCAATACTGACCTTCCCAGCCTTTTAAGACGTCAAAATTATAGTGAGCTCGGGAGGCTTCTCTCCAAGCTTTTTGAGCATAGGAATAAAATCTTAAATCAAACTAAATAACTCTTTTCTTTAGGTCCGATAGACCAAAGATTGGTCTGAGTGGACGTTAACCACCACCACCACCATCATCATCATAAATTAATTGGTTTGCGTGGAGTTTAATTTTATGATATAAATTATATTATAAATAAAAAATTTATGCTTATGTACCCAAAAATTTAATTTTATGTATTTTAGAAAAGAATATTATTCATTAAACTAATTTATGTTAAATCTAGTTTTATAAATTTATTAATTTAAATTTTATCAAATTTTATAAAAAAAATGAGGTGAAAATCTAAAAAAAATTAATAGCAACATTTTAACTTAAATGTCCCCAAAACCTAAATTCAATCTAACTTATTAAAAAGAAAAAAATTAACATTATAAAAAACATATATAAAAATATTTACTTGATCTAATGGCCTAAAACATTTCAAACATTTCAATCGTCTAACATTTGATCCAATGGAACATGTATTAAGAAATAAATTTTTATATATTAAGAAATAATACGCGTGCATTATAAAACAATTGTAACATAAATAATATATGACAAAAAAATCATATATTTTTTGAATAATATAATAGTTGTAACAAAAATAATACAGAACAAGAAAAACTATGTATATTTGGATGTATGAAAATTTAGATACATTTTATTAAGTAAAATTTTGAAAGAATAATGGTTATAAACATTTAAAAATAATTTTATTAAATAATTAGCTTAGATCTAGAGTTATGATTGATTGAGGCCATCTTAGTTCCCCGTATAAAGAAACTACATTCAATATGAATACTATGGGTCAATACAATAGGCTATATTTATAGTTTATCATTGTTTTATTTTATTATTTATATTTTTAATTGTATTTTTACCTAGTTAAAATGTTCATTATAGTATGTCAA
The DNA here is from genome assembly GCA_034641835.2 of Pinus albicaulis. Classification (NCBI taxonomy): domain Eukaryota; kingdom Viridiplantae; phylum Streptophyta; class Pinopsida; order Pinales; family Pinaceae; genus Pinus; species Pinus albicaulis. Next base: position 252,790,423 of record CM076584.1, on the reverse strand, counting down.
AATTTTTATTTAATTTACTTTAATTTTTAATTTTGTGTAATTTGACATAGTCAAAATATTAAACATGACATTACAACTTTCTATTGTCACCAAAACCTAAATTCAATCTAACTTATTAAAAGGATAAAAACTAACATTATAAAACACATATATAAAAATATTTACTTGATCTAATGACCTAAAACATCTCAATCGTCTAAAATTTGATCCAACAACTCAAACATGGACACAGTGGCAACTAGGGGAGTTGTTTTCAAATAATGACGCCTTAAGGCGTAAAACTGAGATCTAATATGGGTGTACATAGGGCACTCTAAAAAGATTTTAGAAATGATTTTCATCCTCAATGTTGATATTCTCAATTTAGATAATGTAATTTAATTATTTAATTTTGATAATTAATAATTACAATTTAATATATTTAAATAATGAAATTAATTTTTTAAAATTAATTTTAAAAATTTAATAAAATTAAAATTTTATATAAATTAAATATTTCTAAATTATATTTAAAATAACAAATTCATTTATATATTTAAAAATAATATTTATATAATTAAATATTACAATTTTATAAAAAAATTATAAATCAAATTCAAAAAATATATAAAATTACATAATAATAATAATAATAATAATAATATAATTTACTAGTAAATATTAAAACAACTAATATTAGAACAGCTCAATTGAATATTACCATGAAAATGTAAGCATTATATATATAAAAAAATAGATTAAATTCTACAAATTTACTCTATGATGGACCAATTTTAAAACTAAACACATATTGTAATCATAATATTTTTTAATGAAGTGATTCCTATACATTAAAAAAAAATATGTATGGTACTCATTTGTTTATTATTATCAACAATGTTATTAAACTTAAAAATGAAATAACATCATGCTACTCGTTCATTAATACAAAATATGTTGCAATGTAATGTTTAATATTATGAATAAGGTATTCTCTTGAAGTATAAGATAAAGGTTACATAATAGTTATTATTTGTTATTTATTTTAAATATAGTTTAATTAAAATAAAAAATAATAAAGATAAAGATTTCATCATAAAGTAAAATAACTAAAAAAATATTGTATTGTTAAATTTCATCACCAAAAATTAAAAGATATTATAAACTGATATTTTTTTGGTTAATATATATACACTTCAATATATATGTTTATTTTTTAATATATATTTATGAATTTATTATATATAAAAAAAAACAAAATACCTATATTTCTAGTTAAACATTCATATATAATCATTATATATGTATATTGATTTGACAAGTAGTTTTGAATTGTGATGTACCACAATATGCTTGATTTGATGATTTCACAAGGATGCCTAATATAGATAATGCATTAGTTTATTACTATAAGTTTGACAATTTTAAATGGATGGAGGATAGAAAGAATGATTTGATCTCTTATCATAATTTTAAAAAAATTATGGAACTAGAATATATATATAATTTTGAATACATGGTAGCATTATAAAATTAACTTTTAAACCATTTTTCTCATTAATAAATTTTTGGTATTTTTATTATCAATAATCACTTTAAAATACTTACATAGAACGTTACACTTGTTTTGAAGATGTGTTTTTTGAGCTAATACTCTTTATTTGATAATCCTATAATATTTGTGTGCATCATAAAAAATTTCTCCTTGCTCCACTATTATTGCAATTCATTTCTCTTTGATTTAGTTGTCCTTTGTACTCTCTTTTGTACATACCCTCTCTATGGTTACTCATAGAACTTATAATGTTTTATCTTGCATGCACAACAACATATTTTTGGCATTGCCATTATCACTGATCACTTTAAAATACTTATGTAAAACATTACACTTGCTTTCAAGATTTATTTGCTTAGCTAGTGTTCTTCCTTTGCTAATGTTTGAATGCATCATCAATTTCTCTCATTGCTCCTCTATTAATGAAATTATTTTCTCCTCATTTTCATTTTCATTATCTTCTCTCTTTCATACATTCCCTCTCTCTATGGGAATTAAGAAAACTTATAGCATTTTATCTTCTATGGACAACAATACATTTGTCCCTTGTAGTTGGCATGATATCCTCTTCTACTCTAAAACTTGAAACCTTTTCTTATACCAAAATATGTGTTTTATTTGGGTTTGTTTGTGTTTTCTTGTATATTGTATCCCCTTCCATTTTTAATGCTTCATTTAGTGATGTCCCTAATAACTAAACCTCATTGATCTTTTAATTGTGTTATTCATCCTTGTATGGGTATGTAAATGTAAATGGGAAAAAGTTTAGGAATAATTGTAATTACAATTTAATGCCAATTTATGAAGAGATGAATCCTTAATAGAGAAAATGAAAATACATGAGAGGAGGACACCAAAAAAAGGGGTTTATGAAATTAATCCCATCCCATGAATTATTTGCCTAAGTCAATATTCTGATATTGTTAGCTTTACCCAAGAAAAATATCTAAGGGGAAGGTGTAGTAATAATTTCCAACAACTATGAGAGAAGTGAGACAGTGGTACCAAATTTCCAAAAGGTATGGTTTATGTACCCTCAATTCTAGAGAATTATAACCACCCACATAATCCCATTAGATGGAGAAACTGGAGAAAAGAGAACATGCAAAGAGAAGGAACTCGTGCGCAAAATAAGAGAAGAGCAAAGTGAAGTGTAACATAGTGAAAAGAATAGAGGGTTGATAAGAGGCTCTAGTTTGAACCAAGAGAAAACCATGTGTGTGATTCTTGTCCACATAGTTTCGGTAAGTGAGGTTAATGATTGATTCCTTAGCTTAAGCAAAGGGATGAATGGATTCTTGGAAACTTGTTTGTGTTGTGCTCAGAGACTCTGGAAGAAAGCGTTGAGAGACTCTTGATTGGGTGAAGGGCTCCTTTACAGTTGTACATGCTTGAAATGGCATAAACTATGAAATATTGTTGGAAGCCATGCACCAAAGAATTAAAGAGAGGCACTAAGAGACTCTTAGCTAGGTGAAGGAATATCCTTGTGTTGTGTAGGCCCCTTATGGCCGCATTGTGAATTAGAATGAGCCCTGCTTGACAAGTTGAAAGACTCCATATTGAATTTTGAATGGATGAAGGAGAGTGACATTCATTCTTACACCATTTCTAGTATGGGAGACATTTTCCCACTTTGGTGCTTATTATGAAGAGAAATTAAGAAACCACCCTAATTTTTGTGTTTAATTCTAGGCTTGATGTGATCTCAGGAAAAGTAATGAGCTTGGTGAGATGAAGGAGAATGGCCTTCATGACCCCAGCCTGTAATGTTTAGTAGGGCTTTTCTCATGGATTCATGGTTTGGCTTGTGGGTGGCCAATTGCAAGAAATATTACAATGTAGCTAATACTATGGTGGAGTGGAATGTGGCTCACCCTTCATTAGTTGCAGGTAGCATAGGATTTTCTAGGGTAAAAATTTCATCTATTTTGGATGGTGTGCATGTCTGTGTATTTCTTTCAGTTCCCTATTTCTTGCATTACAACTATTTCATTTATTTAAGTATAATATCAACTATTAAAGAATCTGAGATCTAAAGGAAAACTAACCTACAAGTTACATATTTCAGTTATTTTATCGTATATGTTGTGACAGACTATTCCAATGGATTATCCACAACAATTTACAAGTCAATTGGTGTGAAGAAATAAGTGAATGATAGAAATAAATTTTTGATTTCATAATATATTTTAATTTTATTGTATATTAGTGTGCTTGATAACTATACTTGGTTTCCCAAAGGGGAAACTCAATTGGCGATTTTCATGATATGAAGTATTGTGAAAAATAAGATATCCAAGGTTCAAATCCCCTTAGAGTAACCCAAAATATAGAGAGCAAGAATGTTGTAGGCCCTGGAGGTATAATGGCAGCTGTCATAATTTTCCTCATGTCACGTGAATATGAGCCCAACCCATTTGTCGATTCCTATGGTATATAAAAAACTATGCACCCATGAACTAGTATTATGAAGTAGATATGCTTTCTTCAAGAAAATGATCATTGCAAAATCCAATCACCAAGGGAATTTTCTAATGCAATTATATTCATATAAGGCTTAGATTTCTAACCAACTTTCCTTGAAATATAACTTCCATAATCACAATTCTCTTCATTATCATTGTCATCATAACTTGAATCAATCAGGCCCAATATTTGTAGACTAGGGTATTCTCCGATAAGGACACAATTCACACTTTATAAGTTGAGCTTCATGAGTGAAACCCATACCTCACAAAACTTGCACTGTTAATAACAATGTTCTAATGGGAAAATTTTGATCCTTTTCTGTCTCCTTTTACAACAACTGCAATTTTGATAAGATAGAAGATTATTTTCTCCGTAAACATCATTTATTTCCTATTGTGTGTCTTTATCCGTCATTCACGAGTAGAAACCTAAAATGGATGGAATGCTAAATATTCCTCCATATATTTGTTGTGTTTGTCTGGTTCCTTCATTACAGAGGTAGTGAATTCTCACTTATCCTATCGAAATCCAGAGACAATAAATTAAGTTGGCCTTCTCTAACAAGGTCACAATTTAATTTGGATAGTGAATTTCTCATATGAATTTGATAAATAAAATTTCAAGAAATATGAATATGGGATTGTTAAATACTTTTTTTATAATGGAAATGGATTTAGGACCATTAGGAGCCTTGTGATTCTCCAAATCTTGTAAAGTTGACAATTGTGATCTGGATATTCAAAAAATTTCACCAGATTTTCTCAAAATCATTGCCATAATTTCTATTATTTTCTAGGTAAAATTATGCTCTGTTTAGACTCATGTCAAAATAATCTTGATTAGAAACAAATATGTCTAGAGCTATAGCTCCATTAATGCAGTCGGGTAGTATATGCCAACTCTTGAATTTTGTACTTTCCTAAATCCAAGGGTTGGCATATACTAACCCGGTGCATTAATGGAGCTATAGCTCCAAAAATATTGATAGCCATCATGATTGTTGTTTTCCATCAATATTGATGTAGAGATATTTGTTGTTTGTTTTCATGCCAAATTGGATTGTGGAAATAGTTGTTGTTTGTTTTTGTCCGACATTGCATTTCAGGTTCCTTGTCATTTACAGTGAAGTTCTTTAATAAAATTAATCCCAATTTCTATGATCAACCTTAATTTTTTTTAGTTACATTAAGCTCAACTTTATTTAAATATTTGAATTAACACTCAATTGTTAACTTAAATCTATGTGTTCTGTATTTTTTTTTTAAGTGTAGTCTAAAAAATCCCATAGATTAGTTTAAAAAATAATGAAGATTCCGACAATATTATGACATATCTAGATGAAAATTAGATATTTCTTACACAAATTCATACAAACTCATTGATTCAAACATAGGTCTTCATCTTGATCCAGGGTAAAATCTTGATACCCTTAACCAAGACCTTTTACTTCGGCTGATAATTAGAATTTCATTTAATTAAGACGTTAATGAACTGAAATGAACAATTGTAGCTGTAAATAAGAGGAACATAAATGAACAAGATAAAAAATCATAAGAATGCATCGTTTGATAATGGAGATCGTCTAGGAGGGACTACATCTCCGGGCCTCGGTGTCAAGATGGTGTAGGCCACTACATTATGTGTTGTAAGAAGAATATGTACATGGATGTGCTTTCCTATGACATACAAGGAAAAATTCCCTCACGCGGGAGTGGCTTGACTTCTTTAAGATATGTTCCACTGCAGAACTCTCATACTTAAAGAAAGACTCCTATCAGTATTACCATAGCTGACATGTAATAAATAAGAGTATCCCACCAATCCTGACAAACAAGGGATCTCAAAAATACACATATGAAAACGTGCATCCCGCCAATGTGGCATAAAATGGATCTCATACATGACAAATCCATAGCTGAAAATACATCAATAAAAACACAAGGAAAGATCCCATGACTCATGTATCAACTGGGATCTGCAAGACATAATGCACCTCAAAGAAAAATAAACAAAGAAGTACATGGAATCTACATCATATACCTCATGCTTCCATTGCTAAAGGCTAAGCTGCTTTGCGGCTGAATCTGAAAACACCATCAATCTTGTGGTGTTGAAAAAGGAGAAAACAACTGCTCACTTGTGGAAATCTGACACCTGCATAACCCACTTCCAAAATTGGCTGAAAAATCGAAAACTCAGATGAATAAACTGAGCACACCGTTAGACTCATGGCATAGAGTAGTGTAAAGACGACATAAATTTTGTCCCATTCAGAAAAAGTCAAAATTTTTCCCTCCTGAAAGTTGGCCTCAATCAGGGTTCTGCCTGCCTCTTTTATGGCTCATGGTTCCACATGAATTGCAATAAAAAATATTTAAACCTCGAATTCTGTGCACTCCATCTTCCGCTCTGCCTTGGCTTGCGCACTTTTGAATAACTGGGTTTAAGTATAAAGCTTCAAGCGGATTTCCCAAACTAGCCCATTGGGCTAACAGTTGCGGGCAGACTCTTTAAGGTGGAGGTCAGGGTTCCAGCCCCACCGACCCCACCTATGGTGCATTTCTGTCTTAAATAAAATTATGGCACATTTTTTTTTTTAAACCCCAGATATATTTTATTCACCGAACCATTAACTAAAGGTTAAAGGTGGACGCATGTTTTTTTTTAGAAATTCTGTGTATTTGAATAGAAGGGGGTCAGGTTCAAATTGGGCGGCCTGCCCCATAGCCCCTTGTTGGCTCCGTAGTGTGTTGGCAAGCGCGGGTTGGGGTGTTGTTTTTATGAGTTGGGCCGACCATGGAGCGGGTCGGCCTTGGAGGTCGGGCGGGTTCGATTTCCACTGGCCCATATATATATTACGTAGCATGTCATGTGGGTGGGTATGGTGGGGTCATGGTCGCCGACCCCCCAATTTCAAAATATATGGTTTTACTGGGTGCATGGGGTCTGGCAGGGGTCATGGCTTGCTGGCCCTCCATTCAAATACTTCGGAATCGAGATGCAAAGTCATCATCTACAACTACTACAATGTGATGTCTGAAAAGTCACATCCCTTGAAGACTCCTTCAACTCTCGTACTTCATAATCAAGATACAAAGCCATCATCTACAACTACTACAATGCGATGTCTAAAAAGGCACATCCCTTGAAGAATCCTTCACCTTGTGTACTTCGGAATCAAGATGCAAAGCCAACACCTACAACTGCTGAAATGAAAATGTCTGAAAGACACATCTTTTGAAGATTCCTTTACCTTACGTACTTTGGAATCAAGATGCAAAGCCAACACCTGCAACTGATGTGGAAAAAATGTGTGAAAGGCACATATTTTGAATATTCCTTTACCTTACGTACTTTGGAATCAAGATACAAAGACATCTGCTGCAATTTGTTGCAACAAAATGTTTGAGAAGGCACATCCCTCAAAGAATCCTTCACTCTGTCCTTCAGAATCAGAATGCCAACACCTGCCTGAAGCTACAAAGAATATTGCATGCTGAATGTGACCAACAATGACCCAAATTTCCATACCTGCCACGAGTTTATAACAAGTACCCAGCGGTCAAGCTTACAACAAAATGGAAATCATACCTCAACAAAATTACAAGACCAGACCTCATGGTCGAATTTCGACGTGATGAAAAAAACACCTCATCACTTTTACAAGAAAAAAATTCATCATAAGGCTCATAGAACATGACCAAAACATAATCGTCACATCTCGAAGTGATGGCAACACATCATCACTTTTACATGAAAGAGATCCAAAAAATATCATGGTCAATTAAACGAATGATGGAAACACATCATCACTTTCATAATAAAAAAGTGACAAATGAATTACAAACATGGCCATGACAAGCTTAACATCTCTAGAAAAAAACAATCTAGAAGAACCACTTCTCACTTATTAAAGCGAGTGGATCATTTCCCTGTGGCGAACTTGCTTGTGGATCAGCTCTTTCGACTTGTGTATGCATGGGCACTTTGTCTTTAAGGCGCTGGTCTGGATGAAGTTTCCAGCATGTGGCTCTTTGGTGTCCACTTCGGTCACAATGGGTTCAAAAGTTATTTTTCCTCCAAACCTGCTTAACTGACTTATTTTCCTGTAGGGGAGAAGGCTTTTCATGCCTCTTCCTCCTTTGTGCTGCCATCCTATTCCAGTACTCAGAAATAACATGGTTATTTAAACCACAAAAATAACAAGTTTTACGATTCCATATTTTACAACCATGGTTAACAACATTATTATAATTAAAATTCACTCTGGAATAATGAGACTTAGTATACCTTCTCGGGTGGTCTCTGGTGCAATCATGATGATGGGAGGTTGCCTCAGTTCCTTCACTGCAACGTGCACTTCCATGGAACGATGGCGGAGTTTCCCCATCATTCCTCTTCCTTGGAGAGCTAATCATTATCTATTTTCCCTTGATTTCTTTCGAACATCCTTTGTTAGTGTACCCCAAACCTGCATAACGAGGTCGTTGCACAACCTCTAATTGTTTGGTTATACCCTGGCCACGAACGCCAATTCCTCCTCATTTTTACCCCATCTTGGTGAGGAGTCTCATGCCAGTACTTGTGATGGGTATCTCCACACTTCCAACTAAAATTATATCATGTGAAGAAACTAAAGCAAAATCAACACCGTTTACCTTAGGTGTTGATTACGAAATAGATGAAAAAAGTTATTGTAAGCCTTTGTTGTGCTTCACTTCCGTTAATGCCTCTGACATGGCTTGTAGCTGAAGTTGCAACTGCTGCGTCTCTGCCTTCTTTTTCTGTAGGAATTATTTTAAGGCATCATGATATCTTTGAAGAGTTTCGTTGTTGCATTTCAAATCTTCCCATGCCTCTGTCATGGCTTGCCACTGAAGCTGCAACTGCTGCTTCTCCTCCTTCTATTCATGTAGGAACGCCTTCAAGGCATCATGATCTACTTGCAGAATTTCATTGTTGCACTTCCAATCTTCTCATGCTTATGTTGTGGGTTTCAACTGAAGCTACAACTGTTGTTTGTCTTCCTTCTCTTTGTGTAGGAGGGTCTTCAATTCTTCGTTCTCTGCTGTTTGTTTTTCGTAAGCCTCATACAATATGTCCGCTTTCTCAGACACCCTGAGCATGGTTTCATACATTTCCTTGACATTATCCATGGCTCAACTCAGGGAACGTCCAATTTTCACACCTACAATCCAATCAGCAAGAATACCTTCTCTGATACCACTTGATCCAGGGTAAAATCTTGATACCCTTAACCAAGACCTTTTACTTTGGCTGACAATTAGAATTTCATTTAATTAAGATGTTAATGAACTAAAATGAAAAATTGTAGTTGTAAATAAGAGGAATATAAATGAACAAGATTAGCAATCATAAGAACGCATCGTTTGATAACATAATTCGTCCAGGAGGGACTACATCTTCAAGCCTCGGTGTCAAGATGGTGTAGGCCGATGCATTATGTGTTTTAAGAAGAATATGTACATGGATGTGATTTCATATGACATATAAGGAAAAATTCCCTCACGCAGGAGTGGCTTGAATTCTTTAAGATATGTTCCACTGCGGAGCTCTCATAAATAAAGAAAGACTCCTATCAGTATGACCATAGCTGACATGTAATAAATAAGAGTATCCCGCCAATCCTGAAAAACAAGGGATCTCAAAAATACACATATGAAAATGAGCATCCCGCCAATGTGGCATAAAAGGTATCTCATACACGACACAAATCCATAGCTGCAAATACATCAATAACAACACAAGGAAATATCCCATGACTCATGTATCTACTGGGATCTGCAAGACATAATACATCTCAAAGAGAAATAAATGAAGAAGTAAATGGAATCCACATCATATACCTCGTGATGCCATTTGCTGAAGGCTGAGCTGCTCCGTGGCTACATCTGAAAATACCATCAATCTTGTGGCGTCAAAAAAGGTGAACACGACTGCTCACTTGTGGAAATCTAACACCTGCATAACCCACTTCCAAAAGTGGCTGAAAAATAAAAAACTCAGATGAATAAACTAAGCACGCCATCAGACTCATGGTGTAGAGTAGAGTAAAATGACATAAAATTTGTTCCATTCGAACAAAGTCAAAATTTCACCCTCCTGAAAGTTGGCCTCAATCAAGGTATTGCCTCCCTCTTTTCTGGCTCATGGTTCCACATGACCAACAATAAAAAATATTTAAACCTCGAATTTTGTGTGCTCCATCTTCCACTCTTCCTTGGCCTGCACACTTCTGAATAACTGGGTTTAAGTATAAAGCTTCAGGCGGATTTTCCAAACTAGCCCATTGGGCTAATGGTTGCGGGCGGACTTGTTAAGGTAGAGGTCAGGGTTCCACCCCCACCAACCTCACCTATGGTGCATTTCCGTTTTAAATAAAAATTTGGTATGTTTTTTTTTTAAACCCCACATATATTTTATTCACTGAACCATTAACTAATGGCTAAAGGTGGACGCATGTTTTTTTTTACAAATTGTGCGTATTTGAATGGAGGGGGGTCGGGTCCGCATTGGGCGGCCCATCCCACAACCCCTTGTCGGCTCCGTAGTGTGTTGGCAAGTGCGGGTTGGGGTGTTGTTTTTATGAGTTGGGCCGCCCATGGAGGGGGATGACCTTGGAGGCTGAGCGAGTTTGACTGCGTCCATATATATATATATATATATATATATATATATATATATATATATATATATTATGTGGCATGTTAGGTGGGCTGGTACGACAGGGTCATGGCCACCGACCCCCCCATTTTAAAATATATTGTTTGTGTTTCTGAAAATTTGGCTTTTGACCATAGAAATAATTTTAAGGAGGCCACAAATTTGCCCGAAATATGGCCTAAGCTTGCCTAAATCTGGTGGCTAGAAAAAGTCAAATTTGCGCCTTCCCTAAGGCTGTCTAATCACCAAGTCAACCCAAACTTTGACTTCTCCTGACTTCTTCATACGGACTTGGAACTGAGTGCCATCTGTGCCGTTGGAATCAGAAAGAAAAGATATACAATCTGAACTTGGTTCGAGAGACTTTCTAACCATTTGAGCCTTGTACTCAAACCATTTTTACTTGTACATGTTTACTCCACCTGGATCACATCTAGTTTTAAGTTTTACAAACATTTAAGATACGTGATACATTGATACACACGAGGCCACGGGTTCCGAAATACATGAAAAATGTGATTGCAATCACATTTTTTCATGTATTTATCATTTTTCGTGTAGAAGGGCCCATAAAAAGTATGCAACATGGGTACTCATTGGATGAGGAATTAAATTTTGCATCCAACGAGTACTCCTGCTCGAAATTTGAGTAAACAATTTGGGAGATAAGTTGAAAATACGAGTTGAAAAAGTAGTTTTATTATTTTTTTATTTTTTATTTTATCTTTTTACCGTTTTACTTAAAAAACGATGAATCACCCCCCATCGTTGACATCATCATCTTGAATCCTATTGGTTCTTATAAATTTTATTTTTTTTGTACATTTTTCTTAGGAGGCCCCTTTTAGACCTTAAAATTCCCCTAATGTCTAGAGGAATTGCCTCTATTTGCAGAGGGGATTTTCCTGCTCAACAAGTTGGCGAGTCCACTGGGGATAAGTGTGTCTGTCGTCTCTCGTTGTTCGTTTTGAAGTTTTTCTTGTCTATCCAACTTTGGTCATATTCTCATTTCTCTGCTTTATTTTTCTTATTTTACTTTTTCAAGCCACTCCACCTATTCTCGGAGTGATAAGCTTGGTTTTTCCTCAGCTTCTTTTTCTCTTTTCCTTGGTTTCCTTACTCGGCGTTGTTGTTTTCCTAACATTCACACTGATTAATGTGGGTTGCCTTCGGGACGGGTACAATTTTCCCTATTCAGCACAGATTACTACTGAATAGTCATGCCAAATCCTATAGGTTTTGATTTTAGGTTTCTTGTCTGAGTTTCCAGTGCATTTTACCCTCTGGATTGGTTTTTTCTCCCTATATTAATCCACTTGGATTGGTTTTTGACTTCCATGTCTCATTCATTTTGATTGATTATCTCTCATCTAATCAATGTGGCTTTTTCATCTTATGATTTCTAGATGTCTTTGATTTTTTGTTCGATCACATGTTCACTGAGTCTCCAAGATGTGTATGAGTCAGTTTAGTCATTCATATTTTCAGCTTGTTGTCTTATTACTTAGTCTTCTTTTTTTATTTGAGGATTGGTATTGTCGTAGGATTGTCGAACTATCACCCTAGTGTCTTTTTGACCCTCCATCTATCGCCCTGAGCATGGATCACATTGCTCATTAAGTCGATCTGAAAGTCCTTTTTATGCATGAAGAAACGCATGTCTGGTTTGAGTCTATTTTACATTCACTTTGGATTGGTCTCTTTGTGTTTTGATCATTTCATTCGAACTTGTTCAAAGATTGCATCTCCTTTGTTTTCTTTTCTTATGAAAGACGTGGAATTTGTGTGGACAGGGAAGTGTGAGCAAGCCTATTTTAAGCTAAAGCACTGTGTAAAAACAACACCTATTTTACGAGGACCAAACTGGAAACTGCGATTTCATATCTCTACAGATGCATCTGACATAGTTGTAGGTGCAGTTTTGGGTCAGATGGAGGAAAAGAAGCATTATGCCATCTATTATATCAGCAAAAATTTTACTCTAGTTGATCTCAATTACACAGTGACTAAGAAATAATTCCTAGCAGTAATGCATGTTATCAATAACTTTTAGCATTACATCACTCGTTATCAATTATTTTTACACATTTACCACTCTGCCATTCAATTTTTAATGAATAAGCCTATTACCAATGGTAGAGTTACACGATGTTTATTGCTATTATAGGAATTGGATATCACTATTATAGATAAACCTAGAAAAGAAAATGTAGTTGTTGATTCCATTTCCAAGTTAACCATAGGTGATAATTGCACTCCTACTGAGGATTCTTTTCCAGATGAGTATCTTTTTTCCATATCCACTCCCTCACCGTGGTATGCAAATATAGCCAAATATCTTGATGTAGGTAAATTTCTACGTCATTTATCTTCTAGAGAAAGAAGGAAGATCCTACAATAGAGTGCCACTTACTCCTGGATTGAGGGAAATCTCTATCAAACTAGACCAAAATTTCAAATTGGGAGATGTGTTAAAGAAGACATGATTTTTGATATCTTGAAGGCTTTCCATGAGGAGCCCTGTGGAGGGTACTTAAGGGACAAGAGGATGGGGTACAAAGTTCTCTCAACAGGGTACTACTAGCCAACTATATTATTATTAGGATGCCAAGAAGTTTGTAAAGGGGTGTGATAGATGCCGAAGGATGGGCTAGTCTCTTCAATCAGACGAGATGTCATTGCAACCTCAAGTGGTGATAGGGCCAATCAATCAGAGAGATCATATATATTATTTTGTATAGATTACATCACAAAGTGGGTCGAAGAAAATACATTAACCAGAGCTACAGATTAGGTTGCTTTAGACTTCCTGGTTGATGATATTTTTATTCGTTTTGGGATTCCCAGGGAGATAGTGATGGATGGAGGGCCCCAATTTACATCTCATTTGATTCAAAAACTGGTTGAGAAGTATGGAATTCATCACAGGATCACTTCACCTTATCATCCACAAGCGAATGATCAAGTGGAGAGCACCAACAAATTTATTCAGGGGATCTTGACAAAGAAAGTAGCCAGTGACCAAAGGAATTGGGCTGAAAAACTTCCAAAGGTACTGTGGGCTTATAGAACAACATGGAGGAACACTACGGGATTCTCACCCTATGAATTAGTGTATGGTAAGAATCCATTATTCCCCATAGAGTTCGAAATAAAAACAATGAGAACAACATTACAGGTCAATTTGGATTTAAGTACAACACAAAGAAAAAGCTTGAATCAACTCAATGAGTTGGAAGAGAAATGGTTGGCTGCCATTTAGGAGATAGAGATCATTCAGTAGCAAAGAGCTACATGGCATGGTAGGTTCAGTATGAAGAATAAATTTTAGAAAGGAGATTGGGCTCTCTTGTACGATTCAAGATTCAAGGATTTCAAGGGCAAGCTCTACACCGGATGGCTAGGTCCTTACGAAGTAGACAAAGTCTTTGAAAATGGGACTATAAAATTGGTCACCATTGATAGTGCTAAGACACCATGATTGGTTAATGTGCACCATTTGAGGTTATATCATCAACCTAATTCGAAGGATTCATTTATTAACATTGTCACGGACTCAAATCTTCATGTTACAGTAGTAGGGGGGTGTTCACCTCTGCAGCCCGAACTTTGAATTTCCAATAGGTGTAACAATTGAAAACCACTCTTTTGGAGGTTGTTATACATGTTTAAATAATAATAATAATAATAGTCATAATAATAATAATAACAATAATAATAAAATAAAAATAATAAAAGATCCTGACTATGAAAACTATTTTTGGGGCGCAGCTCAATGATTGGTAGCAGTTGAAAACCATTCTTATGGCAGCTTCTACACCCATTTACCTAGAACATCATCCTTTCTTTCCTGCATATTCTATAAATCTGATGTTACCAGATTTTTTTTAGTATTTATCTATTTATTTTTTTCTTTTCCTAACTAAATGATTTATGAAGGATAGCGTAGTGGCTGTCTTGGTTGTTACAAATGTAGCAGCCAATAGACACTAATAGTGTTTTGAATCTTGGCCGCCATCCTAATATGCAAAAACTATTATGATATTAGAAGGAGACCGCCACGACTGCTGGATAAATCATGCCATTATATCAAGTTCCGCCTCCATGTCTTCTTAGGTACGTCACTAAAAAGGTAACATCACCATCCTCAGAATTTTATGATTATGGCAAGATTAATAAAATAATTTTGATGGTCGTGGACTGCCATCATCATTAAACTTGGGGAGGGGTTAAATATTGTCATGATTACAAGCAATCCGTTAGCCCTAAATCCACCATTAAATCTCGCATGCATCGAATTGAATACTATGACAACCAATCATGACAGGATCTTGCTGAAAAGGGGATTCATAATTGAAGCATGTCACTTTAAATAATTGGACATTAATAGAAGGTATGTGTGAGTACGAATCAGTGATTTAAAATATTTTCACCTCGCACCATGACATTCCATCATCCCCCTCTACTATAAGTTCATGCACGCATAGTCGAAATTCTCAATCCAAGATAGCAGACTAGGTTGCTCGGAGGTACCAAGGAGTGCGTCGATATCTTAGTTGGTTGAGCTTAAGGATTAGTTGAGGATAACAGCAATATGGGAGGATCAGGAGTGAGACATGAGCTGGACTCCATTGAAGCTTTACAGAGTTTCTCAGAAGCATATCAGATATTTAGGGACGTTGAGTGGCTCGAGTACTTTCAAAGGTTGAAAGGCTCAGATGAAACATTTGTGATGGAATTCGCCAGGAATTTTAAGGACCATCAAAACCAAGTCAGGGGTTTTTGGATCGAAGTTATAGAAGAAGTTGTCTCTCGAGTCACCACATTGTCGGCTGACGGCAAAATATGGCTTAACAGGAAGGTTAATGATCCTTCTCTGAAGGAGGATTTCCTTGTATGAGAAGAAAAACTCGAGAAGAAAGGAATAGGGCTTGATAGACTATCACTTCCCCAACCTTGGGAAAATGTTCCCTTGAATTTGATAAAGTACTTTAGCTATGAGGGAAGGTCTAAAATTGTCTTCAATTACCACTTTCCTCTATTGAACCATCTTCGGCACCAGTAAAAGATCAATCTTCCATATTTCCTGCTTGGAAAAATCAAGCATATGGTTGCAGCAACCAAATCGACAGTAGATCTTTAAGCTTGTATTACCAACCATGGTATTATCAAACTAATTTTTTTGGATGCCTTAAACCGACAAGGAAATATTTGGGAATATCTTAGACAGAAAATACCCAAGACGAGCCTGGGGAAACAAGCCAAGACCTAGGGAAAAATTCGTGAATAGTTTGGACTGCAAACTCGGTCCACCAAGGCTAGAATTGGGAAGAGGCCCATTGATAATTCGATTGGAGAAAAATAGTTGAAATAAAGGGTGAATCTTCGAGTGCCAATGGAACTATCACCAGTAGTTGAGAAGCAGGGGAAGGCAGAAGAGCTAGAAGAAGAAGAAAAAGAACCCTCCTCACCAGGTAGGAATGGAACTCTTACTCTGCTTTCAGAAACTGAAAATTTAAAGAAATAAAATGAACAATTAAATAAGAGATTGGCAGAAGATGGGAAATCAGAAGTTGTTAGAAAATTATATATTATGGAGAAATGCAACTCATAAAATATGCAGAAAATAGAAGCACACAAAACACATAAAACTAGAGAGACATAGATATACGTGGTTCACCCAGTTTGGGCTACGTCCACCCCGAACAGCCAGTCCTTCCTTTCTATTATCCAGCAAAATGAAGAGACAAAACTTACAGTAGATCTACTGTAATATCCTCTGTTCTCTCTCACAGTCTCCCTATCTCTTTTCTTCTCAGAGAATACACATGTAATACATAGCTGCAATACAATACCCTCATACGAAGAGAGGGGTTGCCTTCTAGGGAAAAAAACCCTAAACCAGACATAAATTCTACTGTTATATCATCCGCCTAATGAATGGCCCAGATTGACTAGAAATTACTATACTTTTACAATGAAATTTTACATCTGTTTTTAGCTTCGGGGGCGCTGCCCCCAAAACCCCCACCGAGGGACTGCTTGCCCCCGGACCCCCCAACCAGGGGGTCAGCCCTCTTGGACCCCGCAAGGGGGACAAGTCTCCTCTGCACCCCCCCCACTGCAAGGGTGTACAGTTTTCCTGGGGTATACATCCAGCTAAAACAAGGATCTCTGAATCAGGATGAAAATCAGGCTCCACACCCAAAAATATCCCATTTGGAGACTGATTGTAACAACTCCATCACTACTTCATTTGTTGTACAATGACTCCTCTTTGGACCTGGCTGTTTCTCATCTTCATCATCATCCTTGAAGACTAATTGAAACTGAGCACATTCTCAGTTTCTCCATGGTTACAACTTTTGTTAGCATATCTACAGGATTCTGGCTAGTGTGTATCTTTTCCAGCTTAAACTCTCCATCTTCCAATACTAACCGTATGAAATGGTACTTGAGATGTATGTGTTTAGTCCTAGAATGAAATGATGATTTCTTTTCAAGATGAATGGCAGTTTGGCTATCACTGTATAACGTGCCCATATCATGCTTCTTACCCAATTCACCCATAAACCTTTGTAACCAAATCATTTCTTTACTAGCCTCTGTAGCAGCAACATACTCTACTTCTGTTGTTGAAAGTGCAACAACACTTTGGATTTTTGAAACCCAACTGACAGTTGTTCCACCTACAGTAAATACATATCATGTAGTGCT
Organism: Pinus albicaulis; assembly: GCA_034641835.2. Taxonomy (NCBI): domain Eukaryota; kingdom Viridiplantae; phylum Streptophyta; class Pinopsida; order Pinales; family Pinaceae; genus Pinus; species Pinus albicaulis. Next base: position 252,773,016 of record CM076584.1, on the reverse strand, counting down.
CCTCCTATTATCTCTGTCACCTGCCATATCTGCATCAACATATCCCTGTAGAGCAATGTTTGAACCACCAAAGCATAATGCTTGATTTGTGGTACCTCTCAAATATCTGAGAATCCATTTTACCGCCATCCAATGTTCTTTTCCTGGATTATTCATGTACCTGCTTACAACTCCCACTGCATGTGCAATATCAGGCCTTGTGCAGACCATTGCATACATTAAGCTTCCAACTACTGATGCATATGGAACTTTAGACATATAATCCATGTCTTCTTGGGTCTTTGGGCACATCTCCTTACTAAGTTTGAAATGGCTAGCAAAAGGTGTACTAACTAGTTTTTCATTATGCATATTAAATCTTTTCAACACCTTTTGTATGTACTCATTCTGAGACAATGATAATTTTCAATTTTTCCTATCTCTAGATATTCTCATACCAAGGATATGTTTTGCAGCTCCCAAATCCTTCATTGCAAATGAATTTGATAATTTTTGTTTGAGCGCATTTATTTCCTACATGTTAGACCCTGCAACAAGCATGTCATCTACATATAATAACAATATAATATAGCTGCCATCAGTTTTCATTTTTAGATAAACACAATGATCAGAGTGACATCTATTATAACCTTGGTCAGACATAAACTTGTCAAATTTTAGATACCACTGCCTTGGAGCCTGTTTTAAGCCATACAAGCTCTTCTTTAACCTGCACACCAATTTTTCTTTCCCTTTGACCTCATATCCTTCTGGTTGCTGCATGTATATCTCTTCCTCCAAATCTCCATGGAGAAATGTTGTCTTTACATCTAACTGGTCAAGATGTAAATTTTCCGCTGCTACAAGACTTAAGATAGTTCTGATTGAAGTCATCTTAACAACAGGAGAAAATATTTCATCAAAATCAATATCTTTCTTCTGTGCAAACCCCTTCACCACAATTCTAGCTTTGTACCTTTGTTCTCCTCCATCTTCTTCCTTCAACCTGTAAACCCATTTATTCTACAATGTAGTTTTACCTGCAGGCAACCTGACTAAGTCCCAAATATGGTTATGCATTAAGGAGTCCATCTCTTCTTCCATGGCTAGCTCCCACTTCTTCCTAATTTCAACCTGCATTAATTCTTCATAACATTCGAGTTCACCAGAATCAATCAGCAATAAATAATATAATGAAGGAGAGTATCGTTCAAGGGGTCTACTTATCCTGGTAGATCTTCTAACACCACTTTCAGGTGTTTGAGGTGTCTGTTGCTGTTGTGGTGGTTGTTGCTGCTGTGGTTGTTGATTATTATTATTTTTAGGCACCTTTACCTTTTCATTTATCTCATCAAGAACTGTGTGTTCCTTGCTTTCTTTTTCCTGTTTCTTTTCTTGCAACTGATTCTTATACAAGACCTTTTCATTGAATATTACATCTCTGCTCCTAATGATTTTGTGATTTTCATAATCATATAAGCGATAACCAAAATCATTAACACCATATCCAATAAAGGTACATTTCTTTGATTTTGCCTCAAGCTTTGTTCTATTTTCTTTATTAATATGGACAAAGGCCTTACAACCAAAAGGCTTTAAAAAAGAGTAGTTTACCTTTTTTCCTGTCCATGCTTCCTCTGGAATACCACCATCCAAGGAACTTGAAGGCCCTCTGTTTATTAGATAAACAGCAGTATCTACAGCATCTGCACAAAATTGTAAAGGCAATCCTGCATGAAATCTCGTGCACCTTGCACGCTCCATGATTATTCTGTTCATCCTTTCTGCACACCATTTTCTTATGGTGTTCTTGGAACTATCTTCTCTCTATGAATTCCATGCTCTAAACAGTACCCATCAAACTCTTTGCTACAATATTCACCTCCATTGTCTGATCTGAGACACTTCAACTTATTTCCTGTCTCAATCTCAACCAAAGCTTTCCATTTCTTGAAAGTATCAAATACTTTAGATTTATTTTGAATACAATAAATCCAAGTTTTTCTAGTTGCATCATCAATAAATGTAACATAATAGTGAGAGCCACCGAGAGATGATACCTGAGTATGTCCCCATACATCTGTATGCACAAGCTCCAATTTTTCACTCTTCTTTTCTTTCCCAACTCTAAGAAATTTGACTCTCTTTTGTTTTCCATAAACGCAATTTTCACAGAAATCCAAATCAACATTCTTCAAACCTAGCAACAAATTTCTTGAGTGAAGAATCTTCATCCCCTTCTCACTCATGTGTCTGAGCCTATGATGCCATAATGCTGCGTCTGCTCCTTTGCAAGTTAAAGCATTAACAAAGTTAGAAATACCATTGCATAAATACAATGTACCAACCTTTTCTCCTTTTTCTATTACCAGGGCTCCTTTGGTGACCTTCTAAGTTTTATCCATGAAAGTTGTCACAAAACCTTCACCTTCTAACTACCCTATTGAAATCAGATTTTTCTTTAGATTTTGAGCATGCCTTACCTCCTTTAATAGCCATTGGTTTACATTCTGTTGTTTTACAAGAACCTTACCCATTCCAACAATTTTGCAGGATTTATCATCACCCAAACGAACTTGTCCAAAATCTCCTTGAACATAGTCATGAAAATATTTCTTATCAGGTGTGGCATGGAATGATGCCCCTGAATCTACAACCCAAGAATCAGTAATATTTTTGAAAGAAAGAATCAAAGCATCCTGTAACACATCACTTTTCACATTTGCTTCATGATTCTTTTCTTGTTGTGCATCTCCTTCTCTTCCCTTCCGAGATCTATAGTCTTTCTTTAGGTGTCCTTTCTTTCCGCATTTCCAACACACTATCCCCGATCCAAACTTGGATCTACCTTTTCTTGATTTACTGCAATATCTTGAGCTCTTTCCTCTTTCCATTCTCCTTCCCCTAGACTCTACACTCAAAGCATTACCCAATGTCTCACTGGAGCTTTTTTGTCTCATTTCCTTGCTAAGGATAGCACCGAAAACGTCATAAAACTTTAAAGTACTAGATCCAGAGACAGAGTTACTAATGGCCATTACTAAACCATTCCAACTCTCTGGCAATGAGCAAAAGAATAACAGAGCTCTAACTTCATCATCAAATTTTACCCCTACAAAACTTAACTGACTAGTAACTATATTAAAATCATTTAAATGGTCTGCAACAGATCCACCTTTCAACATCTTCATATTAAACAATCATTTCATAAGAAATACCTTGTTTGAGGCTGAGGGTTTTTCATATAGTTTCGCCAATGTCTGCATCAAACCCTTTGTTGTTTTTTCCTTTGAAATATTGAAGGTGACTGACGCCGCAAGGCACAATCGTACTGTTCCAAATGCCTTTCTATCGAGAATGTTCCATTTTGCATCTGTCATGGCCATCGGCTTCTTCTTTTTTTCACTCAATGGTAGGTAAAAATATTTCTGATACAGATAATCTTCCATCTGTATCTTCCACAGTAGGAATTTTTGGTCGTTAAATTTCTCGACCCTAAACTTAACATCTTCTGCCATTTCTCCCACTCGAACTAGGAACCCTTCTTTCCTGTGAGTTTATCAGCCAAATATACCTTCGGCTCTGATACCAGTTGTTAGAAAATTATATATTATGGAGAAACGCAACACATAAAATATGCAAAAAATACAAGCACACAAAACATATAAAACCGGAGAGACAAAGATATACGTGGTTCACCCAGTTTGGGCTACGTCCACCCTGAACAGCCAGTCCTTCCTTTCTATTATCCAGCAAAATGAAGAGACAAAACCTATAGAAGATCTACTGTAATATCCTCTGTTCTCTATCACAGTCTCCCTATCTCTTTTCCGCTCAAAGAATACACATGTAATACACAGCTGCAATACAATACCCACATATGAAGAGAGGGATTGCCTTCTAGGGAAAAAAACCCTAGACTAGACATAACTTCTACCATCAGATCATCCGCCTAATGAACGGCCCAGATTTTCTAGAAATTACTATACTTTTACAAGGAAATTTTACATCTGTTTTTAGCTTCGGGGGCACTGCCCCTGAGAAACCCCTGCTGGGGACCGCTAGCCCCCAGACCCCGCAGGGGGGACAAGTCCCCCCCGCACCCCCACTGCAAGGGTGTACAATTTTCCTCGGGTATACATCCAACTAAAACAAGGATCTTTGAATTAGGATGAAAATTAGGCTCCACACCCAACATAAGCCTCGGGGCTGGATACCCTAGATGAAATTGTCAATAAAGTTGGGGGGGGGGGGGAATCCAAGATCTATATGCACGGCATGTGCCAAAGATTTAGCAGCAGCAGGGTATAGATTTTTTCCACCTGCTCAAGGGAGACTCAAACGGAGCCTAGGGAGGCTACTCCATAAGAACTTGTTGAATATACAGATGCTACACAGGAACAAAAAATTAAATTAGAGCCTCCCATATTAATCCACCTGGAAACCGACACACAAGAACCTATAGAGGTCACTGTTGTTACAGAGGAACCAACGGTGAATACAGAGGCTGACCTACGTGAAATGAAGGAGACTGCTACAAAAGAACCCACATATGACTCTAATGTTACACAAGAACCAGTAGTTAAGGTGGATCAGTCCCATGCTAGAGAGCTTGTCACACCCACCTGATATTTCATGTAGTGTAACACTGGGTCCTGCTATGAGATGGAGTTCCGAGAAGATTTCACTAATCTCCAAGTTGAACAAATGGAAACAAGAGGCACTTTCCCTACAGGAGGGAATGATCTCACTAAAATAAAATCAGAAGAAAATAGGTTCCCTACAAGAGAAATGGAAAAAGGAAGAATTGAAGAGAGGATGTGAGGAAAGAAAGCAGAAGGAAGCTGCAAAGATCAAGAGGAACAGTTGCTAATGTTATGACAGCAGGTTCATGATTTGACTAATGATAAATGGAAGCTTCATGACCTTGCCCTCAACTTGTTGGGGTGCAGGAGGCCTTCCCTGTCCTACCCAATCTTTTTGTGGGAACATTACTATTTGTTTCAAATAAAAGTTATTATGGAAGACAGGCCCTATGTGGGTACTTCTACGCACACCTTTTTAGATGTTTTATGTGCTTCTGATTTTGATGAACAGAGCTTCTTGTGTGAGATGTTTTTGCACAACATTATTTGTGAGCACACTAGTATGTAGATGGTAGCAACAATATTATCGTACATGGGATGCATGCAATTACGTGTTTTTGTTTCATTTATGAGAAATCAAATCGAGTGGAATCTATCAACAAAATCCATGTAGACTAATGATGAAAAGACAATGATATGGATTAGATATGAACTAGGAAGGGCCGATGAACTAAGGCGAGAATTCAGAAATATTTGAAGTACTCCTGGAATAAGGGAACCAACTGCTGCCTATAGGAGAAGAATTCTGGATTTTATCCTCAATAATTTTTCACAAATGAAGAGCCGAGCACTGACAGGATGCCTCAAACACACTGAAGCTAGTAGTGTTGGATTGCTGGAAGGAGATAGTTTTGTATTTAAGAATTTTTTAGTTGTTGTTACGGATGTACCAGCATACGCTCGGGTAATGAATTCCCTCGGCGTTTCCTAGATTGGACTAAAATTCATGTATCCTTTGATATGGCTACTAGTAGAGGAATACCAGGAACACTATGCACTGAATGATTATGAAGAATAATCCTAGCCAAGACAGTTGGTGGTTACTTAGGGGTACATATTTCCAGATGAAGATACAACCAACACCTATGACTTCACTGATCTACACAAGAGATATTATCAAGGAAGCTAAGTTTTTCTACATGAGGACATGCAAGTAATTCATCTTAGGGGAGATGTTGGGTGTCATTTTTGTACTTATTTCCTATGTTTGGTTCCTTAATTTCTACCCTTCTTGACCTCCAACCTTGGGACTATCTTTGCCTTTTTCCTTTCTCCTTATTATAAAACAACGTAGCTTTACTGTGTTTATTCTCTTGTCATCCTCATTAATTATTATGATGTATTGTTTCCTTTTTGTGGCTAACTTGGGTGAATATTGGAGGAATTTCTTTGGTCCTTTTGTTATTTCTTTCAGATACCACTTTGAGCATGAGAGACCCAGAACATACAGGCGCATAGAACCAGTTGGGAGCATGATGTTACAGTGTGTTGTTACATGGAGCTACTACCTCACAAAGAGTCAACGCCTCCACTGTCGTGACCTATGTTGTTACTCCATGAAACTGTTATAGAACCATTGTTACAGATTGTTGTTATAGTCGCAGTGTTGATTGCATATTTTCAACTTCTAGATGTTGATCTGTCTTCAAAATTTGTTATGCTATAGCTGTCACATTTCAAAGATAGTTGTAGGAGTCATTATGTCTCGTCATTTAGGACAACAGCTTTAGGTATTTTTGATTGAAATCAATATATTCCCAGTCAAAACTCTATTGAGGGAATCAGTTGTAAATATAATTACTTTATTTTGATTAGCATGAGAATCATATTATTCTTATGACTGATTTGTTCCTCATTTTCTGGACATGTAACTTTTATAAGCACTCAGACCTCTAAGGTTAGGAGGTTAGCACAAAATAGTATCATCATTTTGACTGTCTAATTTTTCTCATTATAATCCAGAATTTCATATTGCTGTTGTTACATGTGTTGAAAGATTTAGTTCTTATTTAACTTTTATCTTCTCTTGGCCCTGTTAGGGAAGAAGGGCCCTCCTCTTTAACAGGGACTGCAGTGATAAAGTAGCAGTAGTATATTTCATATTTTCTTCTGTGTATTTGTGAAGTGCTACCGTTGTGGTATTGGTTGTAACTAGATCTTCTTAAGTTTAGGTATTTATTATGTTGTTGCACAAATTCAATTAGAAGTACCAACTAGTGTAGTTATTGTGTGGCATGCTAGATACCAGTTTATTTGAAGTGTGATTGCATTCTTGTAGATCTTTTATTCCTGCATGAGTGTGAATTTCTAGAAATTAGTTTGGAAATGATTTATTTTTATTTTATTTATGCTTCTGGTATGATGTATCGGCACAAACAGTGCAACTATCATTGAAATAAAAGACGTCCCTGTATTGATAATTTATGTGTACTATCTTAGTCAATTAACAGTGATTAAAACAGTTCAACGGTTAGTACTCTACTGGTTAATGTTTAATAATGAATATGCTTGAGTAAAATTTGAAAAATGAAATAAATTATATGGTTGTAGACCTTAAATCCCCATCTGTCAAAAGAAGAAGGAGAGGAAAGCATGGATGTTCTCCTAGGTCAAGCAGAAGTGGTCACTCAGGGTTATAATGAAGTCATTTCCCATTAGCATAATGGTATCAAAATACAAGAGATATAGGCATCAAATCAATAGAAATATGAGGTTTTGTTCAGAAAAGGGGATGGGTGGTTTAAAAAGAGCTCATGGCTTAGAAAGATCAGACTCAAACCCAACTCTAACATCAATTAATGAATTGGAAATGGTTCTGCTTTACCCCAGCGAAGGGGATTGGAAAAAGAACCTTAAAAAAAAAGAGAAACAGAGAATTTAAAAGACTATTATCACAAATCTCATCCTCACTCCATTACAAATGAAAGTTTTTTAATGCTATCCATAAATAGTAATAAATAATTTCTTTAATTTAATGTAAAACAAAACTGTTTTATTATAAGTTAGTTTTATATATGATAAGATAGTAGTGACCATAAAAGAACATAATAATTTGAAAATTGAATATAACAGCTTCATCTACATATAGCCCCAAGGGTTAGCTCAATTGGTTGAGTCCCTGCTTGGAAGTACTCCCAGATTGAAAGGTCATAGGATCAAATCTCCTAGACGCCCATGGGGTTAGCCCTCAGTGTTAGGCTGATAGTAGATCCCTTCGGGAGGATTTACTATGATATATTAAGACCGTGGATTTAGCTAGTACATGTGTGTGGGAACATAGGAACATGAACCACTAGGAAAAAAAAAATAAAAAATTCATCGGCATATGAGATTGCTTTGATATGGTTCTTTTAATATATTAAAATGGGTGGAAAAAACATAATAGATGGTTATTTTTTTAGAGTATTTTTTGTTAGTTTTTTCTAAAATTATATTAATTTTTTATAAAAACGTTATCAACTAAGCATTCATTGTTTTACAAATTTAAATTTTTTTAATAAAAATATCTCTATGGTTATGATTTTAAAAGAAAGATTGATTCTTCTGAATCTTTACACTTTAATAAGCATGGATGCTTGAATTTTTTTAGACGAACCTTGTATATAAATTGGTTTTAACGTCTAGACAAAACCAAAGCAAAGCTTTCATAAATTGGGCGGATCCAATCTGATACTGCTCCAACTGCAAATATTGGGCAGATCAAAGGGTCGACGAAAGGATTTTAACTTCTAAAATGGCCTTTAAGCTATCTGCATCTATCACTAGAGCAGTATGGATTTTATTAGCTTCTTTGGTTTCTGTGGTGTTGCAGGCCTCCCTGTGTTCTTCAACCAGAAACAACCCCATTGACAACTACTGGAACAATGGAAACTGGCAACAGAATCGAAAGAAGCTGGCATATTATGCCTTGGGCTTCGGAAGCGCAGCGAATGGAGGAAAAGCAGGAGAAATATACACAGTCACCACCCCGGTGGACGATTCCACAAACCCGCTAGCTGGCAGTTTGAGATATGGGGTGACACGTAAGAATCCACTATCGATTTTTTTTGCCAAGGATATGAACATCAAGCTTAAGATGCCCCTGGTTTTGACGAGCCAGAAAACTATTGATGCAAGGGGAGTGAAAGTCCAGATTGGTAATGGAGCCTGCCTATGCATAATGACTGTGAACAACGTTATCATTCATGGATTTCAAATCGGTAACTGTGTGCCCAACGCGGCGGGCAACGTTCTGGTGTCGGAGGGTAGTGCGACATTGATGGAACCATAGGATGAAGATTCTATATCTGTACAGCGTTCCATTAATATATGGATCGATCACAACACCCTCTCCTAGTGCCATTGAGACAACGAATAAAAAGGCCGAAAAATCAAAATAAAAATCACATTAACAGTTATGATTGGATTTTAATGCTCAGCTGCACCAAAATTTTGTGATTTCCTTACACTCGTAGGGCGATAAGGGTGATGAGAATTCTGCAAAATTTCATGTGGGAAATTCAATTTTTCTCGCGACCCTCTAAAACTGCAAGCAACCTCATTGTAAGCATGAGCATCCTACTTTGCAGTATCAAAGGTCTTGTTTAAGTTGAGAAACCCTTGGACATTATTCTAGATGATCACGACACTTCGAGTTTTGGGAGTCACCAACAATCGGCATTGAGAAGGAATAAGGTTATAAAGAGGGATCCCCATGGTAATCTACCATTAACGCTTTTGCAATAAGTTGAAGATTTGAAGAAAAATGTCTTGCGCACCACCTATTAATACATATGAGATTTCATATCTGATCGGTGTCCTATATTAATAGTGCGCCTCCCTACATATTATGATCGGTGCGGTTTCAATAGCCATGGTTTTATGGAAATATTCTAGACATGTGCGTGTGAATCTCTTGGTGTGGTGCAATGAACAGTCAAGTGTGTATGTTGCACTAGTGGACGGTCTGCACTCAAGTTCAGTTGTGTTCGACACATCTCCTCACTGTCGTTGGCTCATATTTTTGACTTCATATTGCATACACCCTTGGTCTCCTCCCATTTGTAGATGGTGAAGTTGTTGCTCTGCCTAAATTCGCCTTAACATTTGGAGTTTTTAGAGTTTTTAGCGGGGTTATTGCAGTTTTGTCATTTTTCAATGGTACATATGCTGGCGAAGTATTAAAAATAAAATTGTTGACCCTATAAGGTTCTCCATGCCATTTTTATATTGATTTTAAGAATGCAAACTCAAATATACGTTGAATTGATCGCTTTTCTGAAGACTATACATGTGTGTTGGTTATTGTATATGGCATGATTATTCGATTATGATGGGTATGAGAGCCTTCATATAGCATTGATAAATCTATATATTTATGCTCTTTAGCATGTTATAAATTTTATAGGTTGGAGAGTATGAATCATGTATGGTTAATATGTAATGGCATATGAAGCTTATATGTCTTGAGGGATAAGTTTATTTGTTGAAAAAAAAAAATTGGGCAAAATTGATGATACATTAGAGTTATTGAACACCCTAATTCATACCATTGTATATGAGATGATAAGTGTTAGACTCCTATACCAATAGGTATCATTTTTCATGATTGTCTTGATTGAACTATGGAATATGTTCAAACCTTTTCTTGAGCAAAGGTGTTCCATATTCTTAAAAAACCAAAAAATCAAAAAATTTAAAAAATGTAAAGAGGGTATACCCTAAAAGAAAAATCAAAGGGTAAGAAAAATAAATTGGTCAAGAAAATGAAAGAAATGAACCCCAAGCAAAAAATAGACCAAGGAAAGTGTGCAAATCCAAATGCCACTACTAGTTCATTTTTGTAAATAAGCAATTGTGTGCAGCTTGTCAAACTTTTGCCACAATTTATGAAGGGTCAAACTGTTTAAACTTGACTTATTCATATTTCAATTTCATGTTATAGAATAGAGAATAAATATCTGACCAAATAGTTTAATCTTGGCAGATAAGTAGATAGGTAGAGTTTTTAAAAGGTGCTCAACAGTTTAATCTGAGCCCTTGGATGTAATAAGTGTAGAAATAGATAGATTTATCATGTAAAAAGAAAAGGTTGAAAAGGGTTTGCAAGTCTAAATGCACCCTAATAAAGAAGAGAAAATGGTAGTAGTAGATAGGATAGGTAGATGGTGTTGTAAAGTTTTATCTGATGAATGATGCTGCTAAATGTTTTTGATCCTTTACTTTCATCACAAATACTGAAGCAGGAAATACACTGGAAAATCACAGCAAGCAAAGTCAAAATCATTAACTTCCCTCATCACTTTCCCCTTAAAAGCTTTACTAATTTCCCCCAAAGTACTAAGGTATTTGGAGATCAAAAGGGCTCAAGGCATTTCCTTGACTTTTGGAGGGACCGGACCCTCGGCCTAATGATCAAAAAGACCTAAGTACTTGAGATAATTCATCATTATAATCATTCATCTTTAACCTTTTCCTAAGTAAAATTTCATTTTTCTTAGGAAAATTATGCAAAATTCCATAAAAATCCCTCAAAATAACTTACTACTCTAAGTTTAAGTGTTGAAGATGAGATATTGCAATTTACTTCAGAAATTGTCACTTTCTTAGATGAGCAAAGTGTTTTGAGTTCCCTTGTCCCTTTGTCATATTAATGTTTAACTCTAGTTACTAAATCCCTAGTGAAAATGCCTTATCCTAAGTATATAATTCCTTTTAAATTAATATCCCAAAAACCCCTCTATTATGTTTTAACCAAAGTATTTACTTCCCAAATATTCATTAAAAACCCGCTTCATACGCCCTTTGGTTAAATATATCCTTATATCATAGTCCAGCCCCTATGGTAATTAAATAATGTTTATCTATTACCATATAAATAGAAATATCGAAATAACGTTTAAACATATAATTCTATATGTTTAATACAAAAAGAATAAACCCGAAGTCTTATTTTTAAAACCAAAAGTTCGGAAAAGCCCCTATGCCACCGTGACCCATCCACCTGGCATTCCACCCGACGTTTCAACCAAAATTGAAACCCCGCCGCGACCCCTCTTTCCATTATACCATGGGATTAATTAATTATTAGAATTAATTAATAACCAACTACCTCCACCAATCAACTTCCGCCCGGGGTGATTAATTAACGATAAATATATTGGGCCCGCACCATTTAACTTCCCACCATCTCCCTGTCATTTCAACCGTCGGATCGCCCCTCCAAATATCAACGCTCCTCGACAATTCCGCTACCCATCCTTTGTCAGAGCTTTAACGCGCGGGGGCTTGGTGGTATTTGACTAGTCTCCCGTCCACGTGTCGATACTCTAATGGAATCGCTGCCCGCTCGTTCAATACCACCTTTGTCCATAAGTGGTGCGGGGACTAACCGCTTACCGCCCGGCCCCCCTGCCCCACGTCAGCCCGTACCAAAGTGATGTCACTCCTCGAAAAACTAAAAACCCCTTTTTTTTTACTTTGGAAATAAAACAAATTCGCGTGTTTTTATGTCATTTTCATCATTTGAACGCGACTGTGCTTTCCGCTACGAATTTCAAATTTCCACTGAAATCCACTGTTCAATTCGATTTCGCTCCAGAATTCCGCCAGACCTGTGTTCAATCATCATCCTACTACCGCCTGATACCTATTAAAAGCCAGATTTCCTCCAAGAACAGGTATTTATCCTATAGCGCTTCGAACTTCAAAATAAAGTCTGTTTTCCTTGTTTTCCACTGGATTAGTGATTAAATATTATCACTGAGATCATTCCCTGAGGTTTTAAAACTATGAATTGTTCCCCAGAAACTGCAATTGTGTTAATGTCCTTCATTTAAATTGAAATTGCACCCCGCCTGTGAAGAAAAACTAGAAACCTCCGTTTTGAATCCACAAGAACCAAAATGGAGGCCCCAGCAGCTTTCAATGTAACTCCACTGAATGCCCCTCACCGAGAGTTAGAATATTTACCTTTAGTAGATAAAGATTTCCAGATTAAAGACTTGCATTTTGATGAAAGTACCCTTCTGAGTTATTGTCGCTGCAGAGACGAGTACTCGAAGGGGCAAGATCTCATTGGGTTGTGGGAATCCAATCTCCCGAGATATCTCATCCCCTCAGTCATTTCTTTCCCAGAAATCATCCACTATTGCCATTCTAACTATGATCCCACTCAGAGAGCTGTAATATCCCCTGACCAGAGTGTTCTTTTCCACATTACTCCCCAGTCTATCAATGCAATGCTACATTTTGAACCAGGTCAAGAACTAGCACATTTGTCTATAGAAGCACTGATTGAAAAGTCTAATCAATTGACCCCAGAAAAATTGAAGTCCATTTGCCAGAATTTCATGTTTCCTGAACATCAACCTAAGGGACTTCCTCCCTATGGTTTTTATTATTTCACTAAGTTGGGAAGGCTCATCCTAAATATGATATCTTTTGTCTTGGGTTTCAATACCAGTGAATATGTTGATTGAGATAACCCTAGTTTTGCTGTCTATTTTTACTCCTAGGCAACCTCCTGAAGTTAAATATGACTTTGCCTCCTTCATAGCCAATAAGATCCATGATCAGTTCATGAGGCTAGATGATGAGAAAGTTTTCAAATATTCCTCAGTTATTTATCATCTCATTATCTTCTATCAATCAGAAAAGTTCCCTTTCCCTGTTAAAAAGCTTGATGCCAAGGGAAACCCTAGGTCAGTTATATTTTGGTCTCCCATAATTCATTCTTCCTATAATTCTCCATATTCCTATATTGAGTTCATCGATCTTTTTGTATATCCTGCAACTACCTTGTTGACAGGAATCCCTCCTCCAAGGCTCAGTAATGAAATCAAGAAGACCTTGCAACTTTCAAGGACTTATAAAGTTGGAGATTGGTATCTATATCAAAACCATTCAGTCATCAGAATCTATGGATGTGAATTACATCCATTCAAGTTGCCAAGATATGTGCCCATGAGAATTTTTTCCTTGGAATATTTCAGGCAAATGAATAATTCAGATGTGATCCATTTTTGTAGTGTGAAGAAGAAAGCCCAACTAAGGATCAAAAGTCAATTAGGTCCTTTCATCTGCAACTCTAGGGAGGCCGAGCGAGAAGCAGAAAATATACTACAAAGCCATTGCAAGTTCCAAAGAACTTTCCGTTGGGTTCCTTATGATCCATTTGGCTTTATTTGTGAAAAGAGAATAAAGAATAAATCATCCCCTTACATACACCACAAGATTCCTGAAATAGAACAATATGCCAACCAAGATGAATGGGTTGAAGAAACACTAGTTGAAGAAGAAAGTGAAGAAGAAAAAATGAACAGAATGATGAAAGATCTTGAGAAGAAGTATGACCTAGAATCTTGTGATCAAGTGCAGGTACCTCACATTGGCACTTCTTCAGCAGCAAATCTACAGCAGACATTATAGGAAGGCAGTTCACCAGTGGCAGCAGAATCAAAAGGCAAAGGAAAGGAACCTGAAATTCAGGTCATTGAAACTTTAGTCATGGCAGAGAAACCTCAAACTTCCAAAGCACCTGATCAAACACAAGTTTCTCCCACTCAGGTAAAACATCTTGAAGTTTCAGAATTACAAACTCCATCCAACATGGAAATAGGAAATAAAAGGCAGGTTCCAGATACTACTCCTCCTAAAGAGTCCTCAGGAATACATCAAGCCAAAAAACAAAAACCAGATCCACTTCCAGATGTGGAAATCATAGATGAGGTGTTTGATGATGGAAGAGAAGACAGTCAATTAACTGGTTCTGTTAGTGTGACCCATACAGAGCAGAAAGGAAAAGCTTTGCACAAGCAGTTGAGTACTAAAGTATCCTCCTTTAGGCCACAAAAAACAGATACAGGGGATATAAAAAGAACTTTCATCAATATAAAGGAAAAAAATGATCCATTAAGAATGAAGGTATATGATCAATATTTGAAAATGACTCCACATAATCAGGAAAGGTTAATGTCAGCATTTGACATTTCACAAGGCAAAATGATGATGAGCCACTTCAAGTCAAAGGTGCCAAAACCCATGTCAGCAGCTGATTATATTAGAACAAATTTTGAGGTCCTGGCAAAGGATATTCATCCTTTAGACCATATAGAGCTGCATAAAAAAACTGGGGAAATGGTGTATTCCACTCTTACTAATAAGGCCATGGCAGCCCTAACGCTGCAAGATTCTTTAAATAACACAAGCGCCCAATTGCAAATTGAGAAGGCCTCTTCTCAGGCCAAAGATAACAGAATAAAGTCTCTGGAAGACATAATTATCAGCTTGGGTCACAACCCCAAAGATATTAAAAGCATTGAGGCACTAATAAAGAAGAAAGATGATGACATAGCTGCACTGAGAAAGCAGCTAAAATTGCCAGCCTCAAGGCACCCTCAGACCCAAGAAGTTTTGAAGGAGAGTTCACAAGAAGAGGTAATGGAGTTGCTCTTAAAAGTAACTGAGCGACTAAGTGAAACGGAGAAGGAATTGGAACAAGATTTACATGAAAAGGAAACCATCAAACAGGCATCAACCACAGAAACTGCTACAACCACAGGTACTACAACATCAAAGCAATAAACAGAGCCAGAACAGGTAAACACTTCTGGTTTGAGTTCTGATGAGTTAATAAAACAAATGGAAAGTCTACAATTAAGAGTCACAGAACTTCAAACCACAAAGTTACAATTAAAATATTTGGAGCAGAAGTATGATACATCTAAGAAGACAGTTGCTGATAATACCAGGGAAATCAAAAGATTGGACAGATTAGTTAAGGCTTTAGAAAAAGATCTTTCACTAGAAAATCCTTTGAAGGAAATAAATGAAATTCTTTGGGGTAATATAATTGAGTTAATAAAAAGTATTTGGCCCTCTATTCAAGAAATTTTTGAACAAAATGACCTGATTAAAGTAGCTCAGGAAGAAATAAACAGAACAAGAGATGAACTAAGAGGTAGACCTGAGCAGGCCAATCAACTTATTCATTTTTTGAACACCTGAACAAAACAACAGCTTGCAAGACTAGGAATTGAAGACAGGACTGGCACTATTTTGATGATAAAAAGAATTTTCATCAAAAGAAATTTTATGCAGAATTTAGAAAGGAAGTGTTCAGATATTTTGGATGATATTAATGCTTTCAGACAAAAATTTCAAGTTTTGCTATACAGTGGGTTACCCAGTCCAATGCTCTCACAGGACCAAATAATGGAATTAGAAACCTAGGTCAAGAAAATAGATATCCATGCTCAAAATACAACTGCTAGTTCTATCAGTTTGACAGAAACAACGTTGCCAACAGGGAGAAATATTTATGATAGGGTGAAGAATTTCTTTCATCTTGAACATGAAATAAAGTATTTGTTTCCTAATGAGCCCAATTTTTACAAACTCACAGAGGCTGATGAGACATTGAGGAAACTTAAAAGGACTATGATACCAGAAGATCAATGGTGGAATGACCTATTGGAAATTCTATGAAAATTATCTTCAGTATGAGAATTTTATCTTTTTACTATTATATGAAAGATAAAAATGAGCACAGATGAAAGAGTATCAGTTGAACAGGTTAAAGAGTATCCGTAAAGACAAAGAGTATCAAACAAGCAAAGAAATTACTCCAAGGGACAGCACCGAGCCCTATTTCAGCACTTACCTCCAGCACATCAGCAAAATGAGGAAACAGCACATCAGCAGTTACTTATTATTCTATCCACGAGACCATTTGTCTCCTGTTTATTTGTAAATTACTCCTTAGTCACCCTAGATTATTGGCTAGGTTAGTGGGAGATTTTTTCAATTATTTCTTGTATAAATAAACCCTCAAAGAGAGTATTGAGGGTGGATTCTATTACTTTGCTGTAACATTGAGATTTTCGGAATAAAATCATTTTGGAGAAATTTATTCGTGGCTTACTGGATGAAGATTTGAAGCTCAGGACTTTTTGCAGGATTCATGTGTTGGACTGCAGTTCAATAAGTCTTTCTACCCTTTGTCTTAAGTTTTATATCAGTTTATAATATCATTGTATTATTCTGAATAATTTACGCAAAAGTTAAATCGAAATTTAAATTTACTTTCTTGCTTTGCTAATTTAAACATTGTTGATTACTATTAAAGAATTTATTGTTTCTCTACTTTGTTTGTAGTCATCTCATTCTTCTTTTGAACATGGTGAAAGATTCTTCGCTGCCTTTCATCCCTTCAAAATCATCCCATCCACTTTAAATTTTAAGGATTGTTCTCTGTCTAGCTATCTTGCCCTATAAAGCCATCTTGTGTGTAGAATAGAAATCCAGTAAAGCCATCCTTTGACTCCATAGCCCAATGGACTGAAAATCTTCAACCTTGCCCTTAGTTTGCGGATTCCACCATTTTCAAACAAACTATTGGATCAATAACTAGCCTAAAACCTTCTAAGAACAAAGATAAATCATAAAGAGAGAGCCCTCTCTGGATGTATATTGGCTAGATTCTGCATCTGAAGGTTGGTTTGTGGTTACCTCGGGTATACTTTCCTTTTCCACAACTTCAAGGAAAACCTGAGTGATAACATAGTGGCGACCATACTGGGGACCTGAATCATTTTTATTTGTTAGTATTGTTCAATTATAAGCTATAGACAGAGTCTGAAGATCAGCCAGGTAGCCTTTGAAATTGCTTTTGCTCTGCAATTGCAAAAGTAAATAAATGCTGCTTCAGTCTATCTCTGATTTAGCTTATATACTGAACCTTAGTTTCAAAATTTTCAATCAGATTATCTAGTTTAACAGATCTTTGAGAAAATTTTAATCATACATCATTATTTCTTGAAGAATTTGTAGAAGTTGTATTTATTCTTTCAATTAAAATCAAAAAATCTAAAAACACATAGTCTAGGAAAACTGGCTTCAGAAAGGATTCGACATACTAGGTCAAACCCTGACCCCAATCCACCACCAATATTTGAAAATCCAAATCTGATTCCCAGGATTCTTAGAAGACAAGGAAGTCAAGAAAGTTCTGAAAGAGGAAGTCAAGAGAGTTCAGGAAGTTCTAGACCACTTTCTAGATCTGCATCTTGTCCTGTGAAAATTATATATATTGATGAAATTCCTTTTGATGCACGATTTGAAACATCTTTATTTGTGAATTTTTCTGAAACCAAATTATCCAGATTAGTTCCAGATCCATTGTTCTTTGAAGATTTGCAATACAAATTTGTTTCACATCATCTTGACAGACAATTACAGAACTCTATTCAATCTGAACAAACCTTTGAAGAAAATTCAAACATCTCTGTAATTACCGAAGCTTCTCCAAGTTCAGTTACTTTTTCTCAAACTTTTCAAACACCTGTCACCCCTTCTACTCCTCCATCTCCTCCTGCCAGACCATCAATTCCCGTTACCCCACTATATCTTCCAATGGCCAATCGATACGCCCCTTTACAGTTACCATCCAACCCTGCTACTTTGCCCCAAGATTACCAGAGTAAGATCACACCTTTTGATGGATCAGGTTCTTATACATCTCAACAACATACCAAAAGGATGACTGATTACTTTGAGTTCTATGAAATTGACACTGATGATGTCCGAATGAGAATTTTCGTTCAGAGTCTTACTGGAGGAGTTAGGACATGGTTTAGGGCCCTTGCTCCAAATAGTATTGCTGATTTACCAGCTTTATATAGGGCATTTTTGAACAGATGGGAGAAGAAGAAATATCCTGTTCAGATCCTGTCAGAATTCGAAAAATTAAGAAGAAGACCTCTTCAGATCTTCAGATCTTGCTTTGCTAATTTAAACATTGTTGATTACTATAATAAAGAATTCTTCATTTCTCTTTGTTTGTAGTCATCTCATTTCTTTCTTTTGAACATGGTGAAAGATTCTTAGCTGCCTTTCATCCCTTCAAAATCATCCCATCCACTCTAAATTTTAAGGATTGTTCTCTGTCTAGCTATCTTGCCCTATAAAGCCATCTTGTGTGTAGAATAGAAATCCAGTAAAGCCATCCTTTGACTCCATAGCCCAATGGACTGAAAACTTTCAACCTTGCCCTTAGTTTGTGGATTCCACCATTTTCAAACAAATTCTTGGACTTATAACTAGCCTAAAACCTTCTAAGAACAAAGATAAATTATAAAGAGAGAGCCCTCTCTGGATGCAGATTGGCTAGATTCTGCATCTGAAGGTTGGTTTGTGGTTACCTCGGGTATACTTTCCTTTTCTCACAACTTCAAGGAAAACCTGAGTGATAACATAGTGGCGACCATACTGGGGATCTGAATCATATTATTTGTAATATTGTTTGATTTATAAGCTATAGACAGAGTCTGAAGATCATCCAGGTAGCCTTTGAAATTGCTTTTGCTCTGCAATTGCAAAAGTAAATAAATGCTGCTTCGGTCTATGTCTGATTTAGCTTATATACTGAACCTTAGTTTCAAAATATTCAATCAGATTCTCTAGTTTAACAGATCTTTGAGAAAATTTTAATCATACATCATTATTTCTTGAAGAATTTGTAGAAGTTGTATTTATTCTTTCAATTAAAATCAAAAATCCAAAAAACACATAGTCTAGGAAAACTGGCTTCAGAAAGGATTCGACATACTAGGTCAAACCCCGACCCCAATCCACCACCAATATTTGAAAATCCAAATCTGATTCCTAGGATTCTTAGAAGACAAGGAAGTCAAGAAAGTTCTGAAAGAGGAAGTCAAGAGAGTTCAGGAAGTTCTAGACCACTTTCTAGATCTGCATCCTGTCCTGTGAAAATTATATATATTGATGACATTCCTTTTGATGCACGATTTGAAACATCCTTATTTGTGAATTTTTCTGAAACCGAATTATCTAGATTAGTTCCAGATCCATTGTTATTTGAAGATTTGCAATACAAATTTGTTTCACATCATCTTGACAGACAATTACAGAACTCTATTCAGTCTGAACAAACCTTTGAAGAAAGTTCGAACATCTCTGTAATTACCGAAGCTTCTCCAAGTTCAGTTACTTTTTCTCAAGCTTTTCAAACACCTGTCACCCCTTCTACTCCTCCATCTCCTCCTGCCAGACCATCAACTCCTGTTACCCCACTATATCTTCCAATGGCCAATCGATACGCCCCTTTACAGCTACCAGCCAACCCTCCTGCTTTGCCCCAAGATTATCAGAGTAAGATCACACCTTTTGATGGATCAGGTACTTACACAGCACAACAACACACCAAAATGATGACTGATTACTTTGAGTTCTATGAAATTGACACTGATAATGTCCGAATGAGAATTTTCGTTCAGAGTCTTACTGGAGAAGTTAGGACATGGTTTAGGGCCCTTGCTCCAAATAGTATTGCTGATTTACCAGCTTTATATAGGGCATTTTTGAACAGATGGGAGAAGAAGAAATATCCTCTTCAGATCCTGTCAGAATTCGAAAAATTAAGAAGAAGACCTAATGAAACAGTACAAGATTACATCATTAGATTCAATGAAGCATATAATGCAGTTCCTCAAAACCTAAGACCCCCACTTGACTCCGTATTGGTTAAATTTCCAGACGGTTTTGATTCTGACATTGCTTATTCCCTCAGGGAAAGAGCTCCCCAAACATTAGAGGAAATGCAAAGCATAGTGGTGAGTGTAGAATCAAATCTGATAGAAAAACGAGCCAGAGCAAGAGCAGAAAGAAGAATGCCTCTGAATGAAGAACCTTTAGCTTTTGAAAAGAAGCTGGACGCAATCATTAAAGGTATGGAAAGATTAGGAGACAGAGTGGAGACCATTGAAATAAATTCTTCTACTGATAATCAGAATGTTGCAAGAAACCCAAACTTTAAGAGAAATCTGAATCAAAATATTGGAAAGAATGTCACTGACCAAAACATTAGGCCACCTTTCCAAGAAAACTTTGTTGAAGGTTCAACTTCTGAAGAACCTACAGAAGATGTAGAAATAAACAATGTAACTGATGACAAAAATGAACCAGAAGTCTTCCTATCCCAGGATGATCAAGAGAATCATATCCTTGAAACATTCCAAACTCATTCAGGTGAGACTTTTGATTTTAAGGAAGGCTATGACACAGCAATTTATGAGGTCCATGAACAGTATAATTTGAGAAGTAGACGGATTGATGTGCCAGAGAATAGTAAACAAAAAAATGCAAAACAAAATGTCAAAGGTAAAGTTAACATTCCCCCTGTACAAAACATTCCCAAAGTACAAATTTTGTCTAAGATAACTCCCAACCCTTCAAATCCAATAATTGAAGATGTCTCTGACAACCAACCAAACAATAAACAACAATCTAATACTTTTCCTCCTGTGGGAAATGTAGAAGAAACAGTAGAAGTTAGTTCAGATACCCCTTCAAAACAAAATTTCATTCACGAAAAAGAGAAAAACATTGAAGACCCAAAAAATAGAGAAAACCCAACTGTGCAAAACACTAAAACTCAAACAGAAAAACCTTTCAATCTAGAGGTTGAAATAGGCAAACTCAAGATAGTTGTTCCTTTATCAGAATTGGCTAAACATGAGCTCTATAGAAGTCAAATTACCAAGTACCTAAATATTAACATTACTGGATTAGATGATTCAGTAAATATTCTTGATGATCAACCCAAACTTCTTTTTGGCCCCGAGGTAAATGGCAAACCAGAAAGTGGAGGAACTCCTCCATTTTATGTAAGCATGAATGTTCATGACAAGATACTCCATAATGCAATGCTTGATTATGGAGCATCTCACAATTTGATGCCAAAAGCAGTAATGGAAAGATTAAATCTAGATATTACCAGACCGTACAAAGATTTGTTTTCATTTGATTCTAGTCAGGTAAAATGTTTAGGTTTGATTAAAGATTTGTGTGTTACTTTGGTACAATACCCTGCTAAGTCTGTTTTGATGGACATAGTAGTGGCCGATATTCCACCTAAATATGGTATGTTATTGTCTAGATCTTGGGGTGCTAAACTTGGAGGGTCTATTCAACTGGACATGTCATATGCAACTATTTCAGTATTTGGTCAGCCTAAAAGATTATATAGAGAAACCTTGATGAAATACTTAGTCAGTAGCCATGAGAAGCCTGAAAACTTCCCTGTTTACTCTATACATTCTGATATGGATTCTTTTATTTTATACAATGTTGAGTTGGATCTTCCTACTGAAATAGAAGCTCCAGAATTGGAAATCACAAACAAAACTACTGTTAAAATTGAAGAAATTTCTGAAAACAAAGAAACACCAGATGATCAAGAAAAACCAGAAGAAAATAAACAACTAGCCCCTGTCAAGAAACATTTTAAAACAATTGATGAAGATTATGAACATGAAATTCTATGGCATTTAGAGTTTGATGGCTCAGTAAACAAATTAGGGGCAGGAGCTGGGATTTGGTTACATAATGTTGAAAATAATCATGCGGAGGGTCATTCTTATAGGTTGAATTTCAAATGCACTAACAACATGGCAGAGTACGAAACTCTTTTATTAGGGCTTAAACATGTCAAGAAGTTAGGAGCTATTAGGGTATCAATCATAGGAGACTATGAACTAATCATTCAATAGATTAAAGGAGAATGTTCAACAAAAGACATGAGATTGAAACAATACAGAGAAACAGTTGTGGAAATTCTCAACACATTTCTACAAGCTCAACTTGCCAAGATTCCCAGGAAACAAAATTTTCATGCTCACAGCCTCGCAATGTTTGCTAGCACATGCAAGTTACCTTTTGATCCTAATCATCAGTTTTCAGCTGAGATTAGACATAGGCCTGCTATACCAGACAATCTTTTGAATTGGCAAGTATTTGTTAATAACAATCAAATCAATAGTTTTTTGACACTTCAAAATGAGTTTTCTAACTGTAATATAGATGAAGACATAACCATTGAGGAATCTGATCAAGAAAAAGAACAAAAAATAGAAATTTCAAGAGAAAATGCAATTCATATGCTGCACCCAACCACATTCACAGAAAAAGACATGTAGAATCTGAAACACATGGAATCTGATGAGATCATAGAAGATGAGACAGAAATCATCAATTTGAAAGATAATCATTTGCCCAAAGGATTAACTCCTTTGGAAGATCTGTTTGACTCAAATGATATTCGATTTAGACCTAAAATGAAACCTGTTAAGGCTGATATGGAAGAATGCAACTTAGGAACCCTAGAAAATCCTAAAATGGTTAAGTTGTCCAAATCTCTTCCAAAATATCAAAAGGTCAAATATGTTGAACTATTACGAGAATTCCAGGATGTTTTTGCCTGGAGTTATGAAGATCTGAAATCTTATGATACATCCATCATTCAACACACTATACCTTTGAAACCAGATCAGAAACCTTTCAAACAAAATCTTAGAAGAATAAATCCTGTTTTATTACCCTCAATTGAAAAGGAAATTAAAAGAATGTTTGAAGCAGGGATTATAGCTCCTATTAGATTCTCAGAATGGGTTTCTAACCTAGTACCAACAAGGAAAAAAACAGGGGAAATTAGATTGTGTGTTGATCTAAGAAATTTGAATAAAGTTTCTTTAAAAGATAACTATCCTTTACCAAAAATGGACCATATTCTTCAGAGGGTAGTAGGATCTTCTAGGATATCTCTACTAGATGGATTTTCAGGGTACAACCAGATTCTGGTTCATCCTGATGATCAGGATAAAACATCATTCACTACAACATGGGGTACGTTTAAATATGTCAAAATGCCATTTGGACTCAAGAATGCAGGAGCTACCTTTCAGAGAGCAATGGATATTGCTTTTGCTAAAGAAATACATGATTTTCTGGTTATTTATCTAGATGATTTAACTGTTTTTTCTAAAACAGATCAAGAACATTTAGATCATTTAAGACAAGTATTTATAAAGTGCAGAAAATATGGGATTTCTTTAAACCCTAAAAAGTCATTATTTGGTTTGGAAGAAGGAAAGATTTTAGGCCATATCATTTCTAAATATGGCATTAGGATTGATCCAGAAAGAATACAAGCAATTTTATAGATACCTCATCCTAGAAACATAAAAGAGTTTCAAGCATTCATAGGAAAAATTAATTTCTTGAGAAGATTTATTTCTAGTTTAGCTGAATTACTTAGATTGCTCACTAACATGTTGAGAAAAGATTCAAGCATTGACTGGACTGTAGAAGCCAAACAATCATTTGAGGAAATTAAAATGGCTTTAACAAGGACACCAGTTCTTACCAGTCCCAAATTTGACAGAGATTTCATTATTTTTTCATTTGCTTCTGAACACACAGTTGCAGTTGTTTTACTTCAAAAAGATGATCAAGGGTGTGAAAAACCAATAGAATTTTTTAGTAAATCACTTAGGGATGCATCTTTGAAATACAATATTATGGAAAAACAGGCTTTTGCATTGGTAAAAGCAATTAAAGATTTCAGAGTTTACATATTATATTCTCATGTGATAGCTTATGTGCCTAATGCTGTAGTTAAAGATATTTTGACTCAAGATGGCATTGAAGGTAAAAGAGGTAAGTGGATAGCTACCATTTTAGAATATGATATTGAGATTAAACCAACAAAAACTCATAAAAGGTCAAGGTTTGGCACAACTCATGACTGAAACTAATTGCCAAGCCTTAGACATTAACGAACTGGATGACAATCAGGAGATGGCGACTCCACAGATCAGCCAAGCTTTCTTAGATTCACCCTAGTACACTGATATAATTCATGTTTTATTAAACCTGCAAGCTCCTCCAGGGTTGTCCAGAACGAAAAGAAGATTTTTAAAAATGACATCTTTGAAATATTGTATTTTAGATAGCACTCTATTTTGGAAAAATCATGAAGGAATCTTATTGAATTGTCTATTAAAAGATGAAAGTGATAAAGTTCTTAATGAATTTCATGCAGGGGATTGTGGAGGACATCTCTACTGGAAATCAACTGCAGACAAAATATTAAGGGCTGGTTTTTACTGGCCAACATTATTTTCTGATGTTAAGAAATTTGTAACAACTTGTCATAAGTGTCAGATTTTTGAGGGTAAAAGAAAGTTGTTACCTCTGCCATTAAAACCAATTTCCACAGAAAGACCTTTTCAACAATGGGGATTAGATTTTATTGGAGAAATTCATCCACCTTCTTCAGGGCAACACAAATGGATTCTTACTGCCACAGACTACTTCACTAAGTGGATTGAAGCTATCCCATGCAGACAGGCCAATGATTCTGTGATTATAGGGTTTTTAGAAACCAACATACTTTCAAGATTTGGCTGTCCAGAAAAGATTATAACAGATAATGCTGCTGCATTTAAGTCAAAGAAAATGATTAGTTTTTGTAGTAAATATCATATTACTTTAGGCCATTCAACAGCTTATTACCCTCAGGGTAATGGACTAGCAGAATCCTCCAATAAAAGCCTTATTAATATCATCAAAAAGTTATTGGAAGAAAATAAAAAGAATTGGCACAAGAAACTGACCAATGCATTGTGGGCAGACAGACTTACAACTAAGAAATCAATTGGGACTAGTCCATATGAGTTATTTTATGGTCTTGAAGCAAGATTCCCATCATCTTTAGGAATTCCTATTATGAAATTACTTCAGGAGGCTCAAGTGGAACCAAATGACATTCAAAGAAGAATTAATCAAACAATCCACTTGCAGCAAACCAGAGAAGAAGTATACCAACGATCTCAAGTCTTGCAGGAAAAGTTGAAGAAAATGTTTGACACAAGAACTAAGGCAGAAGATTTTCAACTAGGAGACAAAGTCCTAAGATGGGATTCCAGAAGGGAAGAGAAAGGGAAACATGGAAAATTTGACTTCTTATGGAAAGAGCCTTACATCATTCATGCCTTACAGGGAAACAACACATACTTTTTGAAGGATTTGGACAATTCAGAAGCTGAAGAAGGACCAGTCAATGGTCGAATGCTGAAGCATTATTTTGATCCTATTTACTAGGATGTTTTGATTTTTCTAACTTGTACATAATATATCCTTTTCTAAATGCAGTTTTGATTGGATGGTGACTTCTTGGAGTTGAAGCCCGAAGTGAAGGCCCTAAGCTTCAAAAGTTTCATTATCATATGTACAATAAAGCTACCAGAAGAAGGAGATTACATGGTTCAGTTTAAGGCATTTTTGAGGCAAATGACCTGCTGTTCTTGACTTTCCACAAGGAAAAGCCATCCCCAAGTGGAGCCATTGTTAGACTCCTATACCAATAGGTATCATTTTTCATGATTGTCTTGATTGAACTATGGAATATGTTCAAACCTTTTCTTGAGCAAAGGTGTTCCATATTCTTAAAAAACCAAAAAATCAAAAAATTTAAAAAATGTAAAGAGGGTATACCCTAAAATAAAAATCAAAGGGTAAGAAAAATAAAAATGGCCAAAAGCAAAAGAAATGAACCCCAAACAAAAAATAGGCCAAGGAAAGTGTGCAAATCCAAATGCCACTACTATTTAATTTTTTTGTAAATAAAGCAATTGTGTGCAGCTTGTCAAACTTTTGCCACAATTTATGAAGGGTCAAACTGTTTAAACTTGACTTATTCATATTTCAATTTCATGTTATAGAATAGAGAATAAATATCTGACCAAACAGTTTAATCTTGGAAGATAAGTAGATAGGTAGAGTTATTAAAAGGTGCTCAACAGTTTAATCTGAGCCCTTGGATGTAATAAGTGTAGAAATAGATAGATTTATCATGTAAAAAAGAAAAAGTTGAAAAGGGTTTGCAAGTCTAAATGAACCCTAATAAAGAAGAGAAAATGGTAGTAGTAGATAGGGTAGGTAGATGGTGTTGCAAATTTTTATCTGATGAATGATGCTGCTAAATGTTTTTGATCCTTTATTTTCATCAAAAATACTGAAGCAGGAAATACACTGGAAAATCACAGCAAGCAAAGTCAAAATCATTAACTTCCCTCATCACTTTCCCCTTAAAAGTTTTACTAATTTCCCCCATAAGTACTAAGGTATTTGGAGATCAAAAGGGCTCAAGGCATTTCCTTGACTTTTGGAGGGACCGGACCCTCGGCCTAATGATCAAAAAGACCTAAGTACTTGAGATAATTCATCATTATAATTATTCATCTTTAACCTTTTCCTAAGTAAAATTTCATTTTGCTTAGGAAAATTATGCAAAATTCCATAAAAATCCCTCAAAATAACTTACTACTCTAAGTTTAAGTGTTGAAGATAAGATATTGCAATTTACTTCAGAAATTGTCACTTTCTTAGATGAGCAAAGTGTTTTGAGTTCCCTTGTCCCTTTGTCATATTAATGTTTAACTCTAGTTAATAAATCCCTAGTGAAAATGCCTTATCCTAAGTATATAATTCCTTTTAAATTAATATCCCAAAAACCCCTCTATTATGTTTTAACCAAAGTATTTACTTCCCAAATATTCATTAAAAACCCACTTCATATGCCCTTTGGTTAAATATATCTTTATATCATAATCCCGCCCCTATGGTAATTAAATAATGTTTATCTATTACCATATAAATAGAAATATCGAAATAACGTTTAAACGTGTAATCCTATATGTTTAACACAAAAAGACTAAAATCGAAGTTTTATTTTTAAAACCAAG
The DNA here is from genome assembly GCA_034641835.2 of Pinus albicaulis. Classification (NCBI taxonomy): domain Eukaryota; kingdom Viridiplantae; phylum Streptophyta; class Pinopsida; order Pinales; family Pinaceae; genus Pinus; species Pinus albicaulis. Next base: position 252,745,808 of record CM076584.1, on the reverse strand, counting down.
ACTTCGGAAAAGCCCCTATGCCACCGTGGCCCATCCACCTGGCATTCCACCCGACGTTTCAACCACAAATCAAACCCCGCCGCGACCCCTCTTTCCATTTTACCATGGGATTACTTAATTATTAGAATTAATTAATAACCAACTACCTCCACCAATCAACTCCCGCCCGGGGTGATTAATTAATGATAAATATATTGGGCCCACAACCATTTAACTTCCCACCATCTCCCCATCATTTCAACCGTCGGATCGTCCATCCAAAGATCAACGCTCCTCGGCAATTCCGCTACCCATCCTTTGTCAGAGTTTTAACGCGCGGGGACTTGGTGGTATTTGACCAGTCTCCCGTCCACGTGTCGATACTCTAATGGAATCGCTCCCACCGCATTCAATACCACCTTTGCCAATAAGCGGTGTGGGGACAAACCGCTTACCACCCGACCCCTGCCCCACGTCAGCCCGTACCAAAGTGACGTCACTCCTCGAAAAACTAAAAACCCCTTTTTTGACTTTGGAAATAAAACAAATTCGCGTGTTTTTATGTCATTTTCATCATTTGAACGCGATTGTGCTTTCCGCTACGAATTTCAAATTTCCACTGAAATCCACTGTTCAATTCGATTTCGCTCTAGAATTCGGCCAGACCTGTGTTCAAGCATCATCCTGCTACCGCCTGATACCTGTTAAAAGCCAGCTTTCCTCCAAGAACATGTATTTATCCTATAGCGCTTCGAACTTCAAAAGAAAGTCTGTTTTCCTTGTTTTCCACTGGATTAGTGATTAAATCTTATCACTGAGATCATTCCCTGAGGTTTTAAAATTGTGAATTGTTCCCCTGAAACTGCAATTGTGTTAATTTCCTTCATTTAAATTGAAATTGCACCCGGCCTGTGAAGAAAAACCAGAAACCTCCGTTTTGAATCCACAAGAACCAAAATGGAGGCCCCGGCAGCTTTGAATGTAACTCCACTGAATGCCCCTCACCGAGAGTTAGAATATTTACCTTTAGTAGATAAAGATTTCCAGATTAAAGACTTGCATTTTGATGAAATTCCCCTTCTGAGTTATTGTCGCTGCAGAGACGAGTACTCGAAGGGGCAAGATCTCATTGGGTTGTGGGAATCCAATCTCTCGAGATATCTCATCCCCTCAGTCATTTCTTTCCCAGAAATCATCCACTATTGCTATTCTAACTATGATCCCACTCAGAGAGCTGTAATATCCCCTGACCAGAGTGTTCTTTTGCACATTACTCCCCAGACTATCAATGCAATGCTACATTTTGAACCAGGTCAAGAACTAGCACCTTTGTCTATAGAAGCACTGATTGAAAAGTCTAATCAATTGACCCCAGAAAAATTGAAGTCCATTTGCCAGAATTTCATGTTGCCTGAACATCAACCTAAGGGACTTCCTCCCTATGGTTTTTATTATTTCACTAAGTTGGGAAGGCTCATCCTAAATATGATATATTTTGTCTTGGGTTTCAATACCAGTGAATATGTTGATGAGATAACCCTAGTTTTGCTGTCTATTTTTACTCCTGGGCAACCTCCTGAAGTTAAATATGACTTTTCCTCCTTCATAGCCAATAAGATCCATGATCAGTTCATGAGGCTAGATGATGAGAAAGTTTTCAAATATTCCTCAGTTATTTATCATCTCATTATCTTCTATTAATCAGAAAAGTTCCCTTTCCCTGTTAAAAAGCTTGATGCCAAGGGAAACCCTAGGTCAGTTATATTTTGGTCTCCCATAATTCATTCTTCCTATAAGTCTCCATATTCCTATACTGAGTTCATCGATCTTTTTGTATATCCTGCAACTACCTTGTTGATAGGAATCCCTCCTCCAAGGCTCAGTAATGAAATCAAGAATACCTTGCAACTTTCAAGGACTTATAAAGTTGGAGATTGGTATTTATATCAAAACCATTCAGTCATCAGAATCTATGGATGTGAATTACATCCATTCAAGTTGCCAAGATATGTGCTCATGAGAATTTTTGCCTTGGAATATTTCAGGCAAATGAATAATTCAGATGTGATCCATTTTTGTAGTGTGAAGAAGAAAGCCCAATTAAGGATCAAAATTCAATTAGGTCCTTTCATCTGCAACTCTAGGGAGGCCGAGCAAGAAGCAGAAAACATACTGCAAAACCATTGCAAGTTCCAAAGAAGTTTTCGTTGGGTTCCTTATGACCCATTTGGTTTTATCTGTGAAAAGAGAATAAAGAAAAAGTCATCCCCTTACATACACCACAAGATTCCTCAAATAGAACAATATGCCAATCAAGATGAATGGGTGGCAGAAACACTAATTGAAGAAGAAAGTGAAGAAGAAAAAATGAACAGAATAATGAAAGATCTTGAGAAGAAGTATGACCTAGAATCTTGTGATCAAGTGCAGGTACCTCACATTGGCACTTCCTCAGCAGCAAATCTACAGCAGACATTACAGGAAGGCAGTTCACCAGTGGTAGTAGAATCAAAAGGCAAAGGAAAGGAACCTAAAATTCAGGTCATTGAAACTTTAGTCATGGCAGAGAAACCTCAAACTTCCAGAGCACCTGATCAAACACAAGTTTCTCCCACTCAGGTAAAACATCCTAAAGTTTCAGAATTACAAACTCCATCCAACATGGAAATAGGAAAGAAAAGGCAAGTTCCAAATACTACTCCTCCTAAAGAGTCTTGAGGAATACATCAAGCCAAAAAAAAAAAACCAAATCCACTTCCAAATGTGGAAATCATAGATAAGGTGTTTGATGATGGAAGAGAAGACAGTCAATTAACTGGTTCTGTTAGTGTGACCCATACAAAGCAGAAAGGAAAAGATTTGCACAAGCAGTTGAGTACTGAAGTATCCTCCTTTAGGCCACCAAAAACAGATACAGGGGATATAAAAATAACTTTCATCAATATAAAGGAAAAAAATGATCCATTAAGAATGAAGGTATATGATCAATATTTGAAAATGGCTCCACATAATCAGGAAAGGTTAATGTCAGCATTTGACATTTCACAAGGAAAAATGATGATGAGCCACTTCAAGTCAAAGGTGCCAAAACCCATGTCAGCAGCTGATTATATAAGAACAAATTTTGAGGTCCTGGCAAAGGACATTCATCCTTTGGACCAGATAGAGCTGCATAAACAAACTGGGGAAATGGTGTATTCCACTCTTACCAATAAAGCCATGGCAGCCCTAACGCTGCAAGATTCTTTAAATAACACAAGCGCCCAATTGCAAATTGAGAAGGCCTCTTCTCAGGCCAAAGATAACAGAATAAAGTCTTTGGAAGACATAATTATCAGCTTGGGTCACAACCCCAAAGATATTAAAAGCATTTAGGCACTAATAAAGAAGAAGGACGATGACATAGCTGCACTGAGAAAGCAGCTAAAATTGCCAGCCTCAAGGCACCCCCAGACCCAAGAAGTTTTGAAGGGGAATTCACAAGAATAGGTAATGGAGTTGCTCTTAAAAGTAACTGAGCAACTAAGTGAAACAGAGAAGGAATTGGAAGAAGATTTATAGGAAAAGGAAGCTATCAAGCAGAAATCCACCACAGAAGCTACTACAACCACAGGTACTACAATAGCAAAGCAACAAACAGAGCCAGAACAGGTAAACACTTCTGGTTTGAGTTCTGATGAGTTAATAAAACAAATGGAAAGTTTACAATTAAGAGTCACAGAACTTCAAACCACAAAGTTACAATTAAAATATTTGGAGCAGAAGTATGATACATCTAAGAATACAGTTGCTGATAATACCAGGGAAATCAAAAGATTGGACAGATTAGTTAAGGCTTTAGAAAAATATCTTTCACTAGAAAAGCCTTTGAAAGAAATAAATGAAATTCTTTGGGGTAATATAATTGAGTTAATAAAAAGTATTTGGCCCTCTATTCAAGAAATTTTTGAACAAAATGACCTGATTAAAGTAGCTCAGGAAGAAATAAACAGAACAAGAGATGAACTAAGAGGTAGACCTGAGCAGGCCAATCAACTTATTCAACTTTTGAACACCCGAACAAAACAACAGCTTGCAAGACTAGTAATTGAAGACAGGACCGGCACTATTTTGATGATAAAAAGAGTTTTCATCAAAAGAACTTTTATGCAGAATTTAGAAAGGAAGTGTTCAGATATTTTGGATGATATTAATGCTTTCAGACAAAAATTTCAAGTTTTGCTAGACAGTGGGTTACCCAGTCCAATGCTCTCACAGGACCAAATAATGGAATTAGAAACCTATGTCAAGAAAATAGATATCCATGCTCAAAATACAACTGTTAGTTCTATCAGTTTGACAGAAACAACGTTGCCAACAGGGAGAAATATTTATGACAGGGTGAAGAATTTATTTCATCTTGAACATGAAATAAAGTATTTGTTTCCTAATGAGCCCACTTTTTACAAACTCACAGAGGCTGATGAGACATTGAGAAAACTTAAAAGGACTATGATACCAGAAGATCAATGGTGGAATGACTTATTGGAAATTCTATGAAAATTATCTTCAGTATGAGAATTTTATCTTTTTACTATTATGTAAAAGATAAAAATGAGCACAGATGAAAGAGTATCAGTTGAACAGGTTAAAGAGTATCCGTAAAGACAAAGAGTATCAAACAAGTAAAGAAATTACTCCAAGGGACAACACCGAGCCCTATTTCAGCACTTACCTCCAGCACATCAGCAAAATGAGGGAACAACACATCAGCAGTTACCTATTATTCTATCCACGAGACCATTTGTCTCCTGTTTATTTGTAAATTACTCCTTAGTCACCCTAGATTATTGGCTAGGTTAGTGTGAGATTTTTTCAAGTATTTATTGTATAAATAAACCCTCAAAGAGAGTATTGAGGGTGGATTCTATTACTTTGCTGTAACATTGAGATTTTCGGAATAAAAGCATTTTGGAGAAATTTATTCGTGGCTTACTGGATGACGATTTGAAGCTCAGGACTTTTTTCAGGATTCATGTGTTGGACTGCAGTTCAATAAGTCTTTCTACCCTTTGTCTTAAGTTTTATATCAGTTTATAATATCATTATGTCCATTTCTGAATAATTTACATAAAGGATTAAATCAAAATTTACTTAATTGTACTCTGATTTCAGATGTGATTGTTCTTAATGTTTTCCTCTAAATTGGTTATAAGCATGAATTCTTAAATGCTCTTGCTTTGCTAATTTTAACATTGTTGATTACTATAATAAAGAATTCTTCATTGCGCTTTGTTTGTAGTCATCTCATTTCTTTCTTTTGAACATGGTGAAAGATTCTTAGCTGCCTTTCATCCCTTCAAAATCATCCCATCCACTTTAAATTTTAAGGATTGTTCTCTGTCTAGCTACCTTGCCCTGTAAAGCCATCTTGTGTGTAGAATAGAAATCCAGTAAAGCCATCCTTTTGACTCCATAGCCCAATGGACTGAAAACTTTCAACCTTGCCCTTAGTTTGTGGATTCCACCATTTTTCAAACAAACTCTTGGATCTATAACTAGCCTAAAACCTTCTAAGAACAAAGATAAATTATAAATAGAGAGCCCTCTCTAGATGCAGATTGGCTAGATTCTGCATCTGAAGGTTGGTTTGTGGTTACCTCGGGTATACTTTCCTTTTCCACAACTTCAAGGAAAACCTGAGTGATAACAATAAGCATTAGTAAAGACACTCTTTCTAACATTAGAACATGTCTACAAAATCAAAAAGAGAAGATATATTTTTTGCAGCTTGAGACAGAACTACAACAACAAGAATTATAGCAGGGAAGTCATCATTCTGAACTTGTTTTTTTTCAGAACACTAAGATAGACTCCCATCAACAACAAGAAATTGCAGATGCAGTACCCATTTTAAGCACAAATTTGATTTCAAAAGAAAACATCTTGCCTACACTTCCCAACCCCATCATCATACCTTTGGAAGAGCTTGTCCATAAAAAGCACAGAACATGTCTTGGATATGACAAGGAGTTGTCCTTTCATATTCCGGACTACTCGAAGCCCATCAAATTTCAGAGTGTCGGATTACTTCATGAAAGTTCATCTTTAGTTGTTCTAGATCCTACTCCACTTCCATGAAAAAAACAACAAATTGTAAAATGCCAACAATATGATCGAGTTGGCCACATAAAATATCATTGTTTTGATCTTCACCCATGCAAGCACTGTGGTCGACGCACCCATTCTTCACACAGATGCTTTAGAAACAAGCCTCCTACAAGAACAAAGATTCATCTTGGATGGATCGCTTCTTGGAAATGGGCATCAATAGCCAAGAATATGTTTAAGACATATGTCGGAACTTGTTCTCAAATATTGAACAATCTTACAGTTGAGTTTTCGCCATCATCTCACCTTGTACCTGACAGGGGGAAAAATGATGGCCATCTAAAAGCTTCAACGCCACATCAAGTGAGCCTGAGCCACAATCACTCATTCTAGATTCATAGTTGTAGCCAGAGACACAGTAGTTCAAGCAAGCCTGAGCCACAATTCATTATTCCAGATTTAGAATTGTATCCAGAGAAACGGATGCCCATGAGCATGCCTTTGGTTGGTGGACAATCCTTAAACCATCTAGGTGAGGTTGATATTCTTCCTCTTTCATAACACTTCCTCTAGCAAAAGACTTCAGCTTCTTGCCAGCATTGGAAGAGTTCCAGGAAATGCATCAAGCATTCTAGTGTTGGTGGTCATCCTTAAACCATCGCAGGTTGTAGACCTCCCTTCTTCTAGGTTGAAGGTCTTCCTCTTCAAATATGAGCGACACTTCCTTTAGCAGAAGCCCTCAGCTTCTTGGCAGTTTTGGAAGATTTCTAGGAACTATAATAAGCATTGCATTCCATTGTTGGTGGTCATCCTTAAACCACCTCTTTATGCCAACATTTCAGAGATTTGATTCAGCCTAAGTGCTGCCATGAATACTTCGCAGATTTCTATTACAACTCTCTTCTTGGACTCACACATACCCCTTCGGATTAAGGGGGGAACGTTGGACACCTTGTTAGTCATCAGTATTTTTCACTTGTTAGTGATGACTAGATCCATAGCTGAGTTTTCTAGAAGCTGATCTCCATATGTCAATTTGTCATCTAGAAAACCCTCATAAAAAATTTTTCGCCCTCCTGCTTTTCAGTCCACCCATGTCAAGGTTAAAACTCATTATCACTATCCTATCTAGCTTTAGCCCTACTGGTCTGCCCATCAGCTCTAAAAGGACAATCCAATGTCTATTTCAAAAGCCTCCCCTAAGTTAGGAAGTGGCGCTTTAAGGCATTTTACCCTTGGCAACCATCAAAAGGCCAAAAAACCTCCATCTGATACAGACCAATCATGACAGACCTCCCACTCTGCAAATGAAATTGATCATAGCCTTAAGTCGCGCCACTTACACACCCCTAAGTCTCAGCACTGCATATACCACAGTCTCAAGCTGATTATTAGGTGTTTCACAGTGTTTTATGGATTTTACAAAGACAGGAAGTATATCTTCATCTCAGGAGAAAATTCTTGAATACGCATTTAGAAGAATAGCTGCTTCTCAATGTAAACATGAGCCTGAGATACATCTGTAGGGTAAGGAGTTACTCATCAGGACCTTGCAGCTTCCATTCAGCATGAAATCACAGTAGAAGAAAAACACCACTGTCAAACAGACTAGTAATTTGTCATGACCAAGAACCTCCTTCATCTACAAGTAGAGGGTTAAGGCGCCTCCTTCATTTACAAGCAGAGGGCGATGGTCAATATTGACTTCAAGGATTGCAAAACTTACTATAAGCACAGGTTTGTTTTTTCCTAGACAGTAAAATAGTAACTCTAGGTTTCTAAAGGAAAGTGATGATCAAAACAGGGCTAAGATCTGAAATGTGCAAGACAAAATAGAGCAGATTTTTTGGTCTTGTGTCCTAAGAAAGAGGATCATTTGAAGTTTCAGTCATCATCATGGCACATAAAAAGGACTCCTTTAATCAAAGCTGTCATAACAAATATCTCTGCAGGGGTGTTAAAATGAACAGCTCAAATCAGTGCTGAGCAGGAAATTATTTCAATAAAAGGGACCTCTGTGTACTCTCATATTCCTGTTGAGTTGTGGAATACAGTCCATGGTTTCTAGATAAACATAGGGAAAAAGAAGGCAAGTTATACACACTCCCAGACATGAGACATCTTGATATCATTCAAAGTGCCAGTGCAAGTTATGGTGTCGTGATCTACACTCCACCACAAAGACAAATGTATCCTTCAGATGCAGTAGGATTGGTGTTTTCAAAGCTCCATTGAAAAGAGAATGACTGGCAAAAGCCTTGGTACATATGAAATATTCTAAGCAGTCATGCCACACATCATATGTTTGTCTCCTCAGCACAAAGGTATAAAAAGCTTATGAATCTGAGTTTTAGACCATTGGGAGGCATGACATTAATGAAAGTAACTCCAATCATAGACAGGTGTCTTTTTGAAACTGTTTATCACAGCTGGAAAAGGAAATCTGGGCTTTTATTACCAAGAGACATCACCACTGAAATAATTGTTCATAATAGGCAAAAGAGATGTTTTGACATACTGTCAGTGTGTTGGAAAGTTTGAAACAAAAGCAGGTCTTCATTATTCAAGGGACAGAGATATCATAAGTAATATGTTCTAAGCAGAGAAGTGTATTGGGAAGCAGTGCCCTTCTAAATCAATAGACCATGACAAAATCTGAATAAATGCAGCAATTTTGGACACCTACAGTTGGAAAATATTGATGAAGCTCTTAGAGGCAGAGTTTGTCAAAACAAGTTAAAAAGGGGTAAGCCATCTCCCTTCAAATTTCAGAGACAATTATGCCATTCAAGAATCAGAAAGTATAAAAGATATTTGAGGCAACAGTTCAAGTTCTTCTACAGCAAAGGATCCTACAAGTAATTTTACAGATTCATAACATACAAGGAAGCACTTTGATATATTTTCAGCCTTTGAAGAATGATCCTAAAACTTATATAGGCATGTTCACTTTTAAAAATTCAATGGCACCATATAAATGCAAATTGAGTCAGGGAAAAGTGATTGAAGAGATCTCTTTTTGAAATAGACTAAGAAGAAAGCACCAGAATAAATGCAACCAATTTCTATACCCACAGTCAGAAAATGTGTTAAAGGACACTTGATAAACAAATCAGTTTCACTGTAAATATTATCACCACCAGAACATCCAGAGCATACACTATTATTTTCAGGTTCAAAGAGGTAAATTTTCCCCCTTGCAGGATGGCAAAGGATGTTTCATAAATTGTTAGTGTATTTCTGGGTTTTGCTTGCTGTGTTGGAAAGGTTAGCAGTGATAGAAGGCACTGTTCAAATGTGCAAATGAAATGAATAGCATTGACCCTAGGAAAGGGTCATAACCATTGCTACTTCTCGAGTAAGATACATAGCCTTCTTATATTACTCACAGTTTCCAAATATGAGCCCTTATTAACACTTTTAAGGTCACCTTGTTTTATTTCGAATCGACAAAAGAAATGCTTTTGAAAAGGAATGTTTCCCAAAAAACCCTGACGAAATTGATGTCGAAAAAGATTGGTTATTTGCATTCAAAGGAAAAAATACCATTGGCCTTCCTTTTAAATCTCTCAACAAGCACGAAACATCATTCCACTCTTGCCATTCACAGGACTGAAGACGAGAAGTTTGGGAATTTTTTGCAAGTTTCTCCAAATTTCACTGCGCGGCGCGCCTAGAATAGCACGTGGCGCGCTCAGAGGAAAGTTAACATAGGCGCACAACGGTTGCGCAGTGCGCCTGTATATGCGCGCAGCGTGCCTGTGCGCAACGGTTGCGGTGACCCGACATTGACCCTACAAAAGTTTCTGCGCGACACTTTTTCACACCAGCACGCCGCGCACATTTCAACGGTTCAACACGCCTCCAAGTAATTTCGAAGGGCTACTGCAGCTCTCTAAAAAGCCTTGCCACCATTTTACAGGTATTTATATGCCTATATGACCTTTGAAAATTCGTTGATGTAGAGTGAAAGGGGATAAAATCTTGGTGAAAGATCACAGTTATGTTCGGTGTTTTCATTTGTAAAGATAAATGAGATTGACAGTGTTTATGCTAACTAAGGATGAAACGTTAAAAACAAAACTGTGGAGATTGCTTCAAAGAACCTATAGACTGCCCTCCAAACAAGGTTAGGAGATGGAGACACTATGTTTAGGCAGAAACTCAGTATTTGCAAATTGAGACAGTGGCCCTACTTTTCAAACCATAGTAATCATCCCCATATAACTTGGTCATCATTCAAAGTTTTGTTTTAGTATGCTGAAGAGCAGACTCAAGGCTGTTTTCTAGACCATAAACAGATTCTAGTATGTGAAACTGTGAGTTGCCACTTGGAGTTATCGACAAAATTATGAGTGAAAATTGGTAAATGGAGGGGCATTGTCTTGATTAGAAGAAGTGTTTGCTCACTACAAAGCTGTTTTGCTGTCCTCAAAGCACCCAGCGCCATGACACCTTGCACCATCACAGTAATCTGTTAAAACTGTGTATCTTTTGTTGATTCTGTTATGCTCTTAAATATACTTGTTAAGAGGCATCAAAGGTTGGGAAGGCCTCATTTTAAGGACCAGAGGTTTTTGTATTGAGAGGGAGATTGTGCACAAACATTCAAAAACATTATTTCCTTACCAAGGCAGTGGATTTGGGCTGAATAGATATACTCTGGTTAATTGTGCTTCGGTTTTTTGAATCGAATGGTGAAGGGGCTCATAAGGAAAAAGCAGTGGTTTGAAGCTCAGAAGGTTGTGTTTTTTACCCTTGTCTAGGATACAAGGTTATACTGTATCCTCAAAACATCTAAAAACAGGGTTCTCTTGCCACCAACACAGGAAAGTGTTTTCGTTGTGTTTTCTTTGATTGACTATGTATGTCATTATGAGTATTTGCTGATTAATATACAAAGGCAAGAAAGAGATTTGTTTTGAAGGGGCAGGGCCTTATATCAAAGGAGGGCATTTCACACTATCCTCAAAACATTGCTGCATTATCAAACAGTGAAGTGACAGAAGGCTGAGATAGAGTTTGGTGTAAAGAAGGTATTTCAAAAGCTTTGGAGTAATTTGGTGTTTCAAAAGCACATCTAGGCCAAAATTCCGCCCAGGCAAGATAGCGGAAGTGGTTTACATAAAAGATATGAGCCAATCTCTATAGAAGAGGTCAATGCGCATCCATCCATCCTCTTCAACTTTCATGAGGTAGGTTGTTTAGATTTCTGCCAGAAAGTACAGGAGGTCAAAATTTTCTCACCCTTGACACATCTATGCACCCTGAGGTTCCAAAGCAAGCATTTCCAGGTAGCAGACCTTGATTTCAAGTTTTCCCCGAGGTCAGTGTCTAAAGCCACCAAAATTCCATATCATGGCAAGAAATGGTTCAAACAGACCCATCTAGACTTGGATGACTACAAGCCTTTCATCAAGCCCAAGCATAGAGATACTTGCACTGCTATTTTTCCTTTCTCTTATCTTCTTGACATCTATGCTCCTCTTATGAAGGTCATAATGAAGTATTTTACTTGTGAAGGGAGATTTACTTGAGTTTATGCCTACCATGTCCGAGTATTGATGCATTTCACTAGAACTAGGAAGCTAAATCTCCCTTACTTTTTATACAAGAGCATCGAGAAGATGGCATCCACAGTCCAGAAGAAGACTCCATCTCTGCAAATAGCTTCCCTTTTCCATCATTATCTGATCAAAATTATCATCTTACACCAGCTAGAGAAGAAAGAGGTTCCATGGGATTTTTTTATCAGCCACCCAAATTTCTCTACTATTCCTCCTGTCCATATATCTCCCACCCGGCCTATTCATCGCCCTGTACCTTTGTCCAGCAGGCCTACTCCTAGAAGGCTGAAGATCACCACAGAACAGTCAGGAAAACATGAAGAAGAAGGACATGAACAAGTAGAAAAGGAAGAGGATAAACATGAAGAAACTGATGAAGACCAGCAGCATGATTTTGATGGTCAAGGGCAGCAGCTTGAGCCACAAAGTGAGCATGAAGTTGAAACACACCAGCAGCTTGATGTTGGTAAACAAGGGCAGCAACTTGAACAGCAAAAAGAGATAGTTGAAGGGTAGCAAATTGAAGATGAAGGGCAACAGCAGGAGCAAGAAGAAAAGAGTGCTGAATAGCAGCACCTCAGTGAAAATGAACAGTAGGGACAACAGGAAGAGCAGCAGCTTGATATTGAAGGTCATGAACAGCAGTTTGGGCAGGAATTTGAGCAGCAGCTTGAGCCACAAAATGAACAGGAAATCCAAGCACAGCAGCAGCATAATGCTGATGATCAAGGTCAAAACGAATTTGAGGCAGATCAGCATCATAACATTGAGGGGCAGAAGCAACTTAAAGAAGACACACAACAGCCTCAAGGAGAGCAGCAGTTTCAAGAAGTTAACAAGGGTAAAGAAATTGTGTCTCCTTCTCCTAAAGGAACAAAGCCCAGCACAGCAAAAAAGAAAGGGCCTAAGGCTGCCACTCTAAAAGTGACCAGAGCTGCCCCTAGCAAAAGAAAATCGCCAAAGGGGCCTCCCACTAGCATGCCAAGAAGGAATAGTGCAAGGTTAGCTTTCAAGGGCAAATGGAAAGGCAAGTTAGGGGAGAGTCAAGAACAAGGAGGTGCATTGGCTGTCATTCCAATCCAAAGTGATGACAGTGATAATGAAGCCCGCATTATTTAAAACCTTCTAATCCATCGAGAGGGTCAAATTGAAGCATTAGAGAATGACCTTCATCGAGCAAAGACCTTCAATCATTTCTTGGAGATCCAAAATAAACAAATGAATGTCCAATTGGCTGTCCATGAGGCACGAGCAATCAAATACAATTATGAGGTAGCTAAAACACAAATAAGGATAGAGGAGCTCATCGGTGAGTTTGATGAAGATGAAGAGGAAGACCAGCCTAGGCGGAAGAGGCCTAGAACCATAGGGCTTAAAAGAGCCCTGGAAAAGCAAAGGGAAGAAGAACAGGCCCATCTTCAATCCTTTCCCCTCACTGCACTACTTGAGCAAGAAATTGAAGAAAATAAGGAGGCATGGCTAGAAAGAGCCAATAAACACTTGGAGATGAAGCTTGAAAAGGCAAACAGAGACCTGGAGCTACAAAGGAAGATGACACAGCACTATCAAAAGTTGAATCAGTTTGCCCGGGGCAACCTAAAGGCCACCCAAGCGAAACTGAAGGAAGCAAAGGGGAAGCGCCCGACACGGAAAGAGAAGAAAGGCACATCAGCACTTGATATTTTTGCTTTAGCTTCGGAGCATGTTGCTAAGGACCCTTGAGGGTCATGCATACCAATTTTGGGCCCATTTTGACAACTTTTGGTTTTTTGGCATTTTTGGGTTTTTGGTCAAAAACTCATAAATTCGCCATTCCATTTTGAGGATTCGTCAAGGGAGGAGAATGGTACCATCGGATGCCATAATTTCATGATCATGTCCTCAGCGATTTTCAGAGCGTTTGGAGATCATTTTCCCCTTCAAAACAGCAAAAAGGGCTCGCATTTTGCACACTCTGCTCGGTCTATCAGTAGACTGTAATTTTCTGGCTTTTTACACACATGTGCAGATTTGGAAGACTTCCAGGCATCGAATTGGAGAAATTTCATTTGCGCCGGAAAGTAGACACTCAGATCTTTCCAACGCGCTATTATGAGCCTCATTTAGACATCAGGAAGGCTACTAAATGTTTCCGGCAAGTCAGGGGACCTTTTTCTAATATAAATTTGAAGTATTTTTGTAATTTTTGAACCTCAAAAATCTACTTTTTCCAAATGTGCGTTTAGCTATTTTTACACTTGGAAAATGATGCAAAGTCAATTAAATTCTCTTTTTTAGCAATTTTTAGATATTTTATGAGATATTTTTGTGCCTTGGGCTTTGCAAAGCCTCAAGGACAAGTTTAGATATTTTGATTAGGCCAATGAGGATGGAAGTTGAACCATGAGGTTTTCCTCACTTGAGCCTATTTATTCCACAAGCTCTCATTTGTAAACAAGGTTGAACTTGAGAAGAGAAGCAATATATTGGTCATATGAGCTTTGAAGGAAATACTTGTGTTATGCTTATGGATTGACTCTTGGATGTTCTTGGATGAATGAAGAAGGATTGTTGATGGATTCCATGACATGGTAGAATGGTATAGTGTTTCTTGCTTTGTTGTTGTCTTCTAGCTTTCATTCATGATACATGTTTCTTGCTTGCTATAGATCAGTAGAGAACAAATTTGAGATATGCCCATAGAGGCACCTCAAAATTCCTGAATCTTCATAGCTTTTATGTTTTCTTCTTCCTTAGTTGCATTAAAGAATTCTTAACTGCTCTTTAATAACTTGAGGATATTGTTGCTAGTTTCATTAATAGTTCTATGCATGTTGAGTAGGATGTATGGTGTGCCCTGCTTACCTATGGCTTTCCATAGTCCAATCCATGAAACTATCTCTTTGAGTGATTAAGATTATCATTTTGTTTGAACCAAGGAGGCCTAGTCCCAATCTAGCCCTTTGCCTAAAACTATGAAAGCTTGTTTGTCAAAGTGCCCAATAACTTAAAGACTGTGTTTAGGCGTTCCGGCATAGTATTTTGAGTTGTTAGTCCGTCTTATGTGTTTTTCCCCAAAGTCTGATAGCCATTTCCCAAAGTTAGAGGGTCTTATACTTCTATGCATGGCTTGATTGTTTATTTCTATGTATTATTTAGCTTGTAGTTACATTTTGCATGATTAATGGCTTGCCATACCATGTTTATCTCTGCTATCAAACTAGTTATGCTTGAAATCCTTCGTCTTTCACAAACTTAGTGTCCATTTACTCCATTTTTCCCAAAGATCCTTTCTACCTTGAATCAAATCGGCCCTACTGCAGCCTTGTATTGTCATCTAATAGCTTTCTTGACCTTTTGACCCCATAGCCCAGTTAATCTAACATCTTGTTATCTATTTTATATCTTTGATCAGTTTCATCCCTCACAACCTAAAAGACAAAAATAAAAAACTTACTTCATAACTAGCCTAAAATCAAAACACAATAAGCGAACACACCGATATCTTTTACACATAATAGAGAGAGCCCTCTCTGAGTCCAGGAAGGCTAGGTACTTGGGCTCCAAAGCTTGGTTTGATGTTACACTGTCATTTGGCTTGCCAATCATCCAAATCACGGGAACCTAACACACCTAATCCTCTAAGGGTAGGTGTGGAAGCCGAACAGTCACAAAGTAGTCCAAATGAGCTTGGTATGCAGAATACAAGAGTCACATTAATGTAATATAAATGTACATCTATGAGTAATAGAAATGCAACGAATGTTTATCTTTTTATTTGTGTGTTTTATTTTCTCATACACCATGTGTGTGTTTAACATGGTATCAGAGCAAGATGTACTCTTTTCCTACCCAAATATGAGCCACTATTTTTTGTGGCCTCTCTATGCATGTTAGCCACGCCATTTCTTCTCACTGCCCATAATTGTCCATTAATTCATTGTTTATCAATTCTGTCGTTCAGATCTGCAATCAAAGCCATAATTTTATGTGTTGAACTGTTGTGTCTCTGAATTTTGGAAATGATTGAATTGGAGCACTGCTGGAAAAATATTGTCTGGAGATATCTCAGCATTCCTGCTACTGTGCGTTTTTTGAAACCAGTTTCCATCGAAGACTGTGAGTATGGGCATCTCTGTGTGTTTTTTGAAACCATTTTTGAAGTCTTTCCATTGAGGACCATGAGTAGATGTGTTCAAACTCCATGTATGCATTAGATTACATATTATGGTGAATTGTTGGATTAAAAATACCATGGGCTAGTTTATATCATCTTTATGTGTTAAACGCAAAATTTTAAAGCGTTGTTACATGAGTTTGGAGCTTGCATTGTTGATTGCAGTGATTGTGTTACATTAGTTTTAAAGTAGTCTAATATATTTTTTCAAACCCCTACATAAATGCCTTCTTTGCATTGAATTTTAAAAGTGTGAGCCTGCATCAGTTTGTGCTATGGTGTATCATTGTTGACCAAAGGTATTTTTATTGTAAGAACTAGTGTCTTCCATTGAGACAACGAATAAAAAGGCTAAAAAATCAAAATAAAAATCACATTAATAGTTATGATTGGATTCAAATGCCCATCTGCACCAAAATGTTGTGATTTCCTTACACTCGTAGGGCGATAAGGTTGATGAGAATTCTGCAAAATTTCATGTGGGAAAATCAGTTTTGCTTGCGAACCTCTAAACCTGCAAGCAACCTCATCATAAGCATGAGCATCCTACTTTGTGGTATCAAAGGTCTTAAGCTAGACTCAAGCAACCTTGTTCAAGTTGAGATACCCTTGGACATTATTTTACATCATCGTGACACTTCGAGTTCTGGGAATCACCACCAATCAGCATTGAGAAGGATTAAGGTTATAAAGAGGGATACCTAAGGTAATCTACCATTAACGCTTTTGCAATAAGTTGAAGATTTGAAGAAAAATGTCTTGCGCACCACCGATTAATACATATGAGATTTCATATCTGATTGGTGTCGTATATTACTAGTGGGCCTCCCTACCTAGTCTGATCGGTGTGGTTTCAAAAACCATGGTTTCATGGAAATATTCTAGACATGTGCGTGTGAATCTTCTGGTGCGGTACGGTGAACAATCAAGTGCGTAAGTTGCACTAGTGGATGGTCTGCACTCAAGTATAGTTGTGTTCAACACATCTCCTCACTGTCGTTGGCTCATCTCCATGATTTCAGATTGCATACACCCTTGGTCTCCTCCCATTTGTAGACGGTGAAGTTGTTGCTCTGCCTAAATTCGCCTTAACATTTGGAGTTTTTGGAGTTTTTAGCGGGGTTATTGCAGTTTTGTCATTTGTCAATGGTACGTATTTTGGTGAAGTATTAAAAATAAAAGTGTTGACCCTATAAGGTTCTCCATGTCATTTTTATATTGATTTGAATAATGTAAACTCAAATATATGTTGAACTGATTGCTTTTCTGAAGACTATACATGTGTGTGTTGGTCATTGTATATGGCATGATTGTTTGATTATGATGGGTATGAGAGCCTTCATATAGCATTTATCAATCTATATATTTATTCTCTTTAGCATGTTAGAAATTTTATAGGTTTGAGATTATGAAGCATGTATGGTTAATATGTAATGGCATATGAAGTTATATGTCTTGAGGGATAAGTTTATTTGTTGAAAATAAAATTTTGGGCAAAATTAATGACACATTAGAGTTATTGAATACCCTAATTCATACCACTGTAGATGAGATGACAAGCATAAGTAAATACACTCTTTCTGACATTAGAACATGTCTACAAAACGAAAAAGAGAAGATATATTTTTTGCAGCTTGAGACAAAACTACAACAACAATAATTACAGTAATAGAGTCATCATTATGAACTTGTTGTTTTTTAGAACACTAAGACAGTCTCCCATCAACAACAAGAAATTGCAGATGCAGTACCCATTTTAAGCACAGATTTGAATGAAGAAGAAAAAATCCAGTCTGCACTTCCCAAGCCCATCATCAGAGCTTGGGAAGAGCTTGTCCATAACAAGTACAGAATAGGTCTTGGATATGACAAGGAGTTGTCCTTTCATATTCCGGACTACTCCAAGCCCATCAAATTTCAAAGTACTGGATTACTTCATGATAGTTCACCTTCAGTTGTTCCAAATCCTACTCCGCTTCCACAACAACAACAAAAAATTGTAAAATGCCAACACTGTGATCGAGTCAATAGGAGCAGAGAAAGAACTTTGACTAGGTTGAATTATACCAGCCTCTAACATTTCTGCAATCATACATTCAATTTCTCTCTGTTGGACATAAGGATATCTATAAGGCCTGATGTTTGGAGGAACACTTCCTGGAAACAAATGAATAGCATGATCATGATCACAAATAGGTGGGAGTCATTTGGGAGTTTCAAACACCTTAGAATGATTGTCCAAGACCTTTTGGAGATCTGAATAAATAGATGATTTTGATGTTGGAACTTCTAGTGAGCATAATTGTGCAATTACGCCTCGTTTTTCTTTCTTTAGAATATTTTTTGTGACATTAGAGCTTATTATCTTTCTCAACTTCCCTACAATACCCCATAATTCGACTTCCTTTCCTTATGAAAAAAATTTCAAAAAAAAATCTTGAAAATTAAAATCTATCGTCCCCAAAGATTGTAACCATTGTACTCCTAGTACAACATCAACACCTCCCATAGGAATGGAAAGAATTAGACTATTCAATACATATTCCCCCATGCTTAGCTTGATATTATGGCATTTTCTAGAGCAATTTATAGTTCCTCCATTTGCAACCATCACTTGACATTATGGTGCTGGGTATAGGAAACAATTCAACTGCCACCTTACAATGAATAAAATTATGGGTACTACCTGAATCAATCAACACTATTACCTTTTTATTCTTGATATGTCCTTCTATCTTGAGAGTTTGAGGAGTGGTAATTCCTACCAATGAATTAAATGATATGGTCGGACTCATTTATTCCTCTTCTAGGGTTGGTTCATTGTGTATGCCCTCTTCTTTTGAAGATTCTTGTTCATTTTCTTCTTCCTATTCACAATCTATGTAAAATAATTTCTTCTCAGCACACTTATTACCTTTAGTGTATTTGCTATCACAACTATAGCAAAGCCCTTTTGCTCCTTTTTCTTCCAATTGTTGTTGTGTCAACCTTGTAGGTTGTGAAAATCTATGAGTAGCAACACTTTCCTCTTTATCGAAGTGAGTGGTAGGCTTCCATGTTGCCATAATTTTACATTCAATTTTTCTAGCCAACCTGAATGCCTTCTCCAATGAATCAGGTCCCAAAACGTGAAATTCATGTTGGATGTTATCCTTTAAAGTACCTATGAAGAGATCAATCCTGTGTTCCTCTGAAATATCATTTACCCTTATATTCAATTTTTGGAAGTCCTCAATGTGCTCCCCGACTGAAACCTTTTGTTTTAGATTTATCAATTGGCTGAAGAAGGTGTTTCTCTTTGTATGTTTATAATGTGCTATCATTTCCTCCATAAAAATTGACCAAGTGAAAAAAAATTTACGGGAGAAAAGCCATCGATACCATACAAATGTATTTTGTTCTAAATTTAAAGTTGAAATGCGTACCTTTTGTGTGTTTTGCACATTATTGAGATCAAAATATTGCTCCATATGTAGTATCCATGTTACAGGATCCTTTCCATAAAACTTCCTCATATCCATTTTTGGAATATGCTGGTTCTTCCCTCCAACACTAGAGTTTATGAAATCATGAATAACATTTATTTTGTTCTCATCATGAGTTTGATCTACTATCTTTTTACCATTAGGAAAAATTTATTATATCAACTTTGCCAAACATTTTATGTCTACTTTTAGATCATTCTTCATGTTTTCCATGTTGTCTTTCATTTTGTCATCAATCTTAGCTTCCATGTCATCCATCTTAGATTCCATGCCCACTTCTATGCCATCCATCTTAGCTTCCGCACCTTTCTTCAAACCATCCATCTTAGTTTCCACGCCTTTCTTCAAAACTTCCATTTCATTTTTTGTTGCTATTTGCAAGAGTGAAATTTGTTGCACTTTCTCTTGTAATTTTGATATGTCATGTTTCCATTCTTCGTCTTCATGAGTCATAGTAGAGAATTATAAAGGCTTAATGGGTTTTGAATTCTTTTTAGTGGCCATTTTAGAATCCAATACTGGTATCTATTCTACAATATTCCCTTGGAATCAATTCAACTTGATTCTTCAAGCAAGACTTATGCAATTCGGAAAAAAAATACACACCTTTTACTTGCTTTTGAGGAGCTTGATATTGAAATTGAATTATCTCTATAATTGCAAATCCTAAATATCTAAAATTTGGCCTTGTAGTAGCCCTCTAAAGATTCTTTCAAATGCCATGGGTCTTATCTGATTTTGATTCTTCAAGGAAAATTTATGTCTAATCTCCCACAATGACCCTATTATAGACTAGTTCAGTAGAGAAAAATTGTATGACTTGCCATGTATCACTGTTTTCTCCTTTGGCTATTAAATTGATAGACATGAAACTACAGTCTATGTACTTGTGGCCACATTTTACAGCATTCCAATCTGATGCTCCTAGAGAGAGCTATGAATATTTTTCCACGGTCACCTCTTTGAGATGAAATTCAGAAGCTTGCAAAAGCCCTAATTTCCCCAGATCATATCTCCGAAAATATTGCAAACAAAAATCTAAAATTTTGCGACAATGTTCCTTAGGATTTCGGCTTCGTACTCTAAAAATTTCAGCTTTTTAACCTTCGTAGAAAAAACGTTATAGAAAAAATTCCACAATGACCATTTTAGGTTAAATTCAAGAGCTTGTAAAATGGCCTACATTCCACATATTATATCTCCAAAAATATTTTGAATCAAGATCTAAAATTTTGTGACGATTTTCATCAGGATTTTGGCTTTGCACACTAAATTTTTTTGCTACTAAACCTGTGTAGAAAAAAATTATAGCAAAAATGCCAGTATGACCTGTTTGGAGCAGTGAAACCCTAGAATCCAAAGCTCTGATACCAAATGTTGTGAAACCAGCTCCAAAAATGGAAGAAAAGAGATATCAACGCCTTAGAAATAAGCCACTTTGAGGGGGAAACCTCAAATACATTACATGAATGAAAAATTCTTGGATGATAGAAATTACAAAACCTCTTTTCTATATATAAGAGTCCATGGGGCCACAACGTAATCATAGCTGACCTAACAATAATAATTTAAGGGCACAATAATAACAATATGGGGTTACAGGGGTACAATAATAACAATAAGGGGGTTACACTAACAACAATAAGGGACTATACTAGTAATATAGGGACCTAACACTCACAAACAGATCACAAATCAATACTTTAGTATTATCACATGGTTAAAATCCTCAAAGAGGGAAACATTCCACGCCCTAAGCCAACGTGGCCACTTCAGGAAATTTATTAATATAAAAAGAAAAGTTACATATGTTACTCTCATAAACAATGACTGAAAAAATGATCCTCCATTCTCTTTAAATAGAGATCATGGACCAATCGGGTGTTAAGCCACAGGTCAAGTTTCGTTAATACCAAGGAGAGAGAAAAATGTCAAAACACTATAAATCGTGATTGTCGGATTATAGGCTACAAATTTAGATAGTAAAGAAACACACTTTACCTAACTCTACACTAGACTAAATTATTCTTAACTATTTACTATGTGTCGAAATATCCTAACATCCCCCCTTAAGAACAACTTGTATAGGATTGAAGGATTTACAAAGGTGACACAAAAGGAGCCTATTTCCTATGTGTCAAAATATCCTAACATCCCCCCTTAACAAAAAATTGGGATAGGATTTAAGGATTTAAAAAGGTGACACAATAGGAGAAGGAAGGAGGCATTAGAGCCTATCTGCCCTTAATGATAAATTTCCTGAACTCCAAGCATGGATCGAATTTTGGTAAATTTCACTTCTTGTGAGAGCCTTTGTAAAGATATCGGCTACTTGATCATTGGTTGGACAATACTACACTTCAAGAACACGATCATGAATGATGTTTCTGATTAAGTGTATGTGGAGCTCAATTTGTTTCATACGCTGATGTTGAACTGGATCTTTACATAGATGAATGGAACTCTAATTATCACACCAAAGTGTAGTTGGATGTTGCTGATGAAGACCAAATTCAGGCAGAATCTGACGAAGCCACATGGCTTCCTTGTTGGCTTCAACTGCACCACGATACTCTACTTCTGTTAAATAAAGAGAGATGGTACTTTTTTTCTTACAAGACCATGTAATAGGTCATGAACCAAGAGTGAATACATATCTTGAGGTAGACTTTTGATCATCAAGGTCACCAGCCCAAGCAGAATTAGTGAAACCAAAAAATAATGGAGATGCTCCTGAACTGTAATGAATCCCAAATTGAACTGTACCTCGAATATATCGAAGCATTAATTTAGTTTCTTTCTAGTGACTGACATTTTACCAACAATTTGACAGCATAAGGTAGCATCAACTTCAGGGGTAGTACAAGTGACTGAAAGCTTGACTCCAGACTGAAAGGGAGAAGGGGCTGGCTTACAGTCTTCCATGTGAAAGTGGTGTAGAATATCACAGGCATACTTGGACTGAGAGAGGGTAATATCTTCTTTGGATTGCAAGACTTAAAGACCAAGGAATTAATGCAAGTGTCCTAAGTTTTTCATTTCAAACTTCTTCTTGAGGCTAGACTTCACATGGTTTATATGGTTGGGATCACTACTAGTAAGGATAATATCATCAACATAAAGAACAAGGATGATGAAGGACTGACCCAATTTCTTGGTGTAGACAGTCTTATCAGAATGACACCTAGAAAAGGCTTTATCTAAAAGAAATATGTCCATTTTAGCATACCAAGCCCGAGGAGCTTGTTTGAGACCATAGAGAGACTTCCTAAGGTTAAAAACAAGGTTGGAGTCATTTTGGATAAAGACAGGGGGTTGTTCCATGTAGATTTCTTCATGCAAATCTCGATGTCAGAAGGTGGATTTAACATCCATATGATGGACTTCCCATTTAAAGGAGGCAGCGAGGGAAAGAATAAGGTGGATAGAATTCATTTTGGCAATAGGGGATAAGGTTTCAATATAGTCAATGCCTTCAACTTGTCAAAATCCTTTAGCGACAAGACGAGCTTTATGTCTATCGACTCTTCCATCTGGTCCAAACTTGGTTTTGTAAACCCGTCTGCATCTGAAAATTTTTCTTCCTTTTGGAATAGGAACAAGATCTCAAGTATCATTCACTAATAAGGAACGATATTATTCATTCATAGCTTCATCCCAATCTCGATGACCAGAGGCTTCTTCAAAGGTTTCTAGATCAAGATTTTTTGGAACTTGAGGCAATAAGGAAGAGGCTCATTCGAACTAAGAACATGTACGTCATTGATATGTAGGGTCACCTTCAAGAGAACCTGTTGCATCCTGAGTAGAGTGGACCCATCTTGGAAGTTGTGGAGTAAAAGTAATAACTTCAAGAGGTGGAGGAGGATTTTCATCCTCGTTGTCATCATCTGAACTAGAAGGAATGCTATTAAAAATAGAAGAGAGAGAGAGAGGGGTGGCACATATGTCGAATCAGGCTCGTAGGCCAAAGGTGGCATGCCCACTGAACTAGGCTCGCAGGCTGATATATTTTCATCAAATTTTACATCTCTTCTAATGATTATATTTTTGGATTTTTTTTGAAGAAGTATATATCCTTTTACATCTTCAGAATATCCAAGAAAAATGCATTTTTCACTCTTAGGTTTGAAGGTTTTATGTTTTGAATCTAGAATATGGGCCTAAGCATCACTTCCAAGATCTTGAAAGTGACTTACATCTGGTTTGATTGAGCTCCAAGCTTATTCTGGAGTTATATTCTTTAAAACCTTAGTAGGAGTGTGATTTACTATGTAATTTTCACAGTTAATTGCTTCTTCCCCAGAATTGAGACTAAGTCCTTTAGATTGAAGCATAAAATTAGCCATTTCTTTTAAGGTGCAATTATTCCTTTCAGCTACACCATTTTTTTGTGGAGTATATGGAACGGTATGTTGCAATTGAATTCCATGCTCAGTGCAGAAGTTGATTTTTTATTAACATATTCTCCTCCATTGTCTGATCTTAACTTAAGAATTGCATGTCCAGATTGTTTCTCAACAAAGGCCAAGAACATGTTAAAAACTTCACTCTTGAGTTTTAAGAAGTATACCCAAGTGCGTCTGGAAAAATCATCAATGAAAGTTAAGAAGTACTTGCAACTAGAGAAAGAAACAACAGGAAGTGGACCACATAAATCACTGTGCACAAGATGCAAATAAGTTGAAGCATGCCAAGAGGCACGTTTTTCAAAGCTATCCCGATGATTCTTTCTGAGTACACATCTGGAGTAAACACCATCCTAACAAGATACCATAGGAAGACCCTTACATAGAGATTGAAGAGAGCGATAGTTTAAGTAACCAAATCACTCATGCCAAAGTTTGCTCACTTCATCATTATGAGCAACAAAAATTAAGGGAAGACATGATGACCCAAAGTTTTCAAACTTGTACAACCTTGTGGAATCATCAGCAATGCTAGTAGCTAAAATATTTCTACGATCTTTGAGGTCCTTGATTAAAAATTTATGAGGTGAGAATTCTACTATTTTCCCTTAACCTGAATGAGTGATCTAAAAAACAAAGGGAAGGTTACATGACAAGGTAGGAACACATAGTACATCCTTAAACTAACCATTATCTATATGAATGCTTCCATATCCTAAAACAATAAGAGATCTATCATCACCAACATAAATATTTTTGGTGTTACAATCATTTAAAGAAGAAAACATGGCTTTATTTTTGGCCATGTGGTAAGAAGCTGCAGAATCAATGAGCCACTCATGAGAATCATAAGAAGATACATTTAATGCATAATCATATCTTGATGCTTGACAACCACAAGAAAAAATTTCCATTCCTGAAGATGAAGGTGAAGAGTGCTCCAAATTGATGTTGTGCTTCTTCATTACTCCTTCTAAGGCTTCCATCTTCTTAAAACATTTAGACTCTATATGGCCATCCCAATTAAAAAATTTGCAATGTCTATCTGTCTTCTTCCCTTTGTTTTCATTTGCCTTATCATTTTGGTGAGATTCTTTTTCAATTTGTGACTGAAATTGCTTAGGACCCTTGGTTGGTTTCGAACCATACTTTTTAGCATACTACTTCTTGGGATTCTTTTGATATGATTGTTGTTGGGCTGCTAAGGCTTTCTTAGAAGAATTTGCAGAAGTGATACCAAGGTGTAAGAGTTTTTCTTGTTCTCTTATCAAAGAATCACAAAAGGCATCAAAAGAGGGGTTCTTGTAGGTGGTTCCTGAAGAAATGATGGCTTCTCTAGTGGAATGGAAGGTGGAAACAAATACAGAGTATGCAGGGCAAAGCTTAGCAAGAATGAAAAAGATGAGGCTACCATATTCCTTTTTGACCTTACAACATTCTAAAAGAAGTCTAAGGGTCTTGAATTTGGGCAAAAAATCTTCAATAGAGGAGAAATTATTGGGGTCCAAAGTAAGAAACTCATTTTCAAGCTGGTGGGCCCTCATTTGATTTGGAATGCCAAAGACGGTATTTAACTTTTCGAGGGCTTAATGAGGGGTGTCAATGTCAAGGATATGAAATCAAATATCTTGAGCAATGGACATTCCTATCAACCCTCGTGCTTGATCTTGTTTATTTTCCCATTTAGTGACTTTATCATCATCAGAAGGTTTATTTTCTTATCTTGTGGCTATTCTATAAAGCCCTTTACTTGTAAGTATATCTACCATGTGAGGTATCCATTGGAAATCATTGGTGTTGTTAAGAATAATCGGGCATGCACTTTCCATTTTTTAAAAAACTTAAGCTCAAAGAAGCTGAAACTAACTGCTCCAATGGAAAGATCTCAAAAAATTAGGTTGATTAAAAATAAACGGCTCAAAAAACGGCTTTCGGATGAAGAATTTTTTCCTTTTTGGAAAAACTGAGTTGTAGATGCCGAATAGTTATGGGAACAGTTTGAAATTTGATGATGAAGTTCAATTTTTTTTTTTAAACTCTCGCCCCTTTAACAAAAAACTTTTAAAAAAAGAAGCTTGAGAGAGAGACTTGAACCCAAGACCTCTATTGTCATAAACTAATTTATCACCAAGTGAGATAGTAAAAGGATTCTGTAATTGTTTGAAAGGAGGAAGGTTTTATTTTTAGTCTTCGGTGTGCATGCTTTTTCATGCACAAAAAACACAAAAATCCAAACAAAAGAAAGAAATGCAACCTGAAGGCAGAATGTTAGATTTTCAGTTAGCCTCACCGGTGACTATCTATTTTTTCACTATTTCTGATTTTCGGCAAAGATAAAAGAGCATACACAGAGAAGAGGGTATAGATCCAGAAAATAAATAAAACATAAAAACAAAAATAAACAGAGAGAATTGAAATAACCAGAACTATTAACAAATAACTGTAAAACAGATACTTTATGCCTCCAGATCTAAATTGACATAACTTGGGAAACCATAAACCTTTTCGAATGAAATGAAATACATTCATCACTATA
Organism: Pinus albicaulis; assembly: GCA_034641835.2. NCBI lineage: Eukaryota > Viridiplantae > Streptophyta > Pinopsida > Pinales > Pinaceae > Pinus > Pinus albicaulis. Next base: position 252,719,586 of record CM076584.1, on the reverse strand, counting down.
ACAGATGCTTCAAACACAACAGAGCAGTTCTTTAGGCTCGAAAAAGTTCAGAAATATTAGATCTAGAAAACGGCAGTCGCATGCAGTCAAACCGGTGTCGTATTTGGATCAAAAATGGATGCAGCCCTCAAAATAGATCTGATACCATGTAGGAATTTACAGGGTAAGTTCCGTAGATCAAAAAAAAAGCTCACCACTCACAAACAGATCACAAATCAGTACACCAATATTATCATGTGGTTAAAACCCTCAAAAAGCGAAACAGTCCACGGTCTGAGCCAATGTGGCCACTTTAGGCAATTTATTAATATAAAAAGAAAATTTACATATGTTTCTATTGTAAATAGTTACTAGACAAATGACTCTCCATTGTCTTTAAATAGAGATCATGGACCAATTGGATGTTAAGCCATGGATCAAGTGTCATTAATATGGAGGAGAGAGAGATTTCACCGAAAGATTTGATACATATTTTATGGATCAAAGAAACCAAATTCCTAATAATAGAGAGAGAGAATCATCGAATCACTAAAAATCGTGACCGTCAGATTATAAGTTACAAATGTACATAGTAAATAAACACACTTTACCTAACTCTACACTAGACTAAGTTATTCTTAACTATTTCCTATGTGTCAGAATATCCTGACAAACACGATCCTTTTCATGTGAAAATGAGAGTCAACAACTATAGATGGAGTTATTTTGATGGCATAATTTTTTTTATTCCTTGAACTCATGCATTCTTGATGATCAATTTGGTTGCAAGAAGTTCTGGAACTATTTATTGATTTAATCACAAATGCTAAATGTAGGTTCTAGGGATATTACACTTCACCTCCCCATGGTTCCGAGAGTTTAAAACCACAAAGATGGTGGTATCAATACTGCTAGTTTTGGTGAGATTACCGAATTTCCCCCTCCCATTATAGCCCCATAAAGTACTAGAGGAAATTTGAAACAGTAGGAAAATATAGATAGATGGACCTGGAAATATCAGCGAAAGGTATATTCTCCTTTGCTAGAATTTGTGTTGAGATATACCTCTGTTGGGAAAAATACTGAGAGAGGGGTGGGTGGGGGGGGGGGGGGGGGTGGGGGTGAATCAATATTTAGGACATACTCAAAACTTTTTACTTTTTCTTACTTCAAAACACATACACGACTTTCCTAAAGCCAACTCGCGTATACACGCGGATATACTTAATAAAACATGGGTATGTCCAACAATCTTATTATGCAGATAATTCTTCACTTACATTATTCCATCATTAATTCATTATATGTTCAATAAACAGTAATCATGTGCAGTAATAACAGAATAAACCATCACACATAAGCAACACACATGAACACCAGGATTTTAGGTGGAAACCCAAGTCGGGAGAAAACCACCGCTGCCGTTGTCTCAGCCTTCAATATTTTATTATAGAGAAAACATCTTACAACCATGTACTAGTGTAGACTCATACCAGCACGCAGGCACCCACCTGCAGAAGGCTACAACCTTCTCTCATTTACCAGCCTCTCCTGGAAGGGAGCTACAACCCCCTGCTCTCGTTTACCAACCTCTCCTGGAAGGGAGCTACAACCCCCTGATCTCATTTACCAGCCTCACCTGGAAGGGAGCTACAACCCCTTGACTAAAGGCTTCAACCTTTAGCACCACTGCAGACCATGTTTCATCAATTTCCAAACTGGATCAAACAGCTTCAACACAACCCTTCATATATCAACAATCAAACTTTGCCCATTGCTTCCAACAGAACAGTGAAACCACTGTAACCATAATATCAGAGATAACCGAGACTTCAGAATAGATATGCAGAATCACATTCAACCTTGAGCAACTATAAGTTCAGATACCGTACGCGCCTTTGGTTAAACAGATCCGCGTATACATGCGCTTTTCACGAAATGAACCCTCGTATACATCTGTGCATTTTTCAAAATAACTCTATCTGGCCACACACGCCTTTGTTTAAACAGAGCCATGTATATATGCGCTTTTCATGAAATGAACTTGCGTATAGATCTATAAAAGATAAGCTTTGCAGAACAGACCAGATCTATGAACTTACCCAGATTTCTTTAATTTCTTCAACAGATTTGCGCCAGGTCTTCAATACTTCTTTTCAGATCATCCTAGAGATTCATCATTTCCAAATCTAGAGATTTTGAACCTTCATCATATTCATAGGTGCATCATAGATTCAGATCTATCGATTAAGAATAGAGTTCAGCCATACATATAAACTTCAGAGTGAAGTATTCTTTTAAAGCCCAGACACTTGCACACCCATTGCACAATGAATTTCTTCTCCTTAAATAGATCTAGCCTTTGTCAATACCATGAGACAAAACCACACCACTTCCGATGGTATTCCTAGACGGGATCAATTAGACAATCTAGCGCTCAATACAATGGGTCAATACCATGGTAAAGCCCCTTGGTTTTACAAATTTAGAGCGCAATTGGGCATACACGACTTGGAACGATCTTTTCCGCATGCATACACGACTTCCCCTAAACAAACCCGCGTATGCTTTGTGACACACCTTGTTCAACAATATTCGGGCCCTTACAGATATTTCTCTCTCTAGTAACTTTGAGCTACTTGTAGAACATCATATTTACATCATTAATAGACTTATCAATCATCAAGAACAACTTCATTAAGTAGGATGCCATCATCTTCATCAAGTGTGTTGCCATCAAGGACAACACTCTGCATCACATTGCCAACAATCTCCCCCTTTGGACTTGATGGAAACCACTATGGTGTTTGATCACGATCACAACAGATAGATACATTAAGCATAATGATATTCTCCCCCTATTCAAACACCATGTCACTCTCCCCCTTTGACATTAAGGGCAAAGGGCGGATCAAAAACCAACACAAGGTTTTTCTCCTCATGTAGAAAGAAGAGCGTTGTAGATCTGATGGGCACTGAAGTTACCATGCTCCCCCTGAGTTCATGCTGAATGTTCAAACATATTTTTCAATGGATTACATGACTATATGACCTTTCCTATCACCAAGGACTCATACTTACATCAAAGATACAACCAAGTGGATTTACATATGCGACTCAAGTCCCCAACCAAGTGGGTTTACACATTTTGACTCAAGTAACCAACCAAGTGGGTTTACATATTTTGAACAAGTCCTTTACATGACTGAATATTACAATTTACATCATAGGTCACAGCCTTTTTCATCAAATTACACATATGAATTTTTTTTTTTATAACCAATATTAAAAAGACCTCAAGAGAGATCAAAATTCAGAATCATCATAATGCCAACAATGCATTACATTCAGTAAGGCTAATGCTCCCCCTGAACCTGTACAATAGTTTACTCCTTCATCTCCCCCTTAGCTTGTGCATCCTGAACACTTTCAACAGCAAGAACATCAAGGCATATTCACCCAATAATAGAGAATGAAATAGAAATATAAGAGCTGAAACACCACCAGAGACACCAACTAGCATCAGAGAAACCAAACAGCACCACAGCTTGTGCTGAAGAAATGTTGACCAAGAAAAAAAATGTCAGCAACCACCCATACGCGGTTTCCTTTGTATGAACTCACATATATATGCGACTGTATTTCATGAAACCCGCGTATTCAATTTAATCTTATGAATTTAAGCAGTTCTAATTTTCTGCACAGTAGAGACTACTCCCAGCTTCTGTCTGAGATATTTGAACGCTTCCCTGGGTAGAGGTTTGGTAAATATATTAGCAACTTGTTCTTTGGAGGGAACATACTCCAATTTCACCTTTTTTTCAAGCACTTGTTCTCGTAAAAAGTGATACGTGATGGGAATGTGCTTGGTCTTGGAATGCATAACAGGATTCTTTGAGATACTAATGGCACTTGTATTATCACACATAATGGAGATAGGAGGTGAAAATTTGATTTGAAAGTCTTGTAAATTTTGCATCATCCAAAGAAGTTGCGTGCAACATGATGCGGCAGCTACATATTCTGCTTCTGATGTAGATAAGGCAATAGAGTTCTTCTTCTTGCTGAACCAGGAAACTAACTGGGGCCCCATATAGAATGCACCACCACTAGTACTTTTCCGATCATCAACACTTCTAGCCCAATTTGCATCAGTGTAAGCATGAAGAGTAAGATCAACATTCTTTGGATACCATAGTCCAAAGTCTTGAGTTCCTTGTAGATATTTGAATATTCTTTTGACAGCCTGAAGGTGAGACTCTTTTGGATTAGCTTGGAATCATCCAACAATCCAAACTGCATGCATAATGTTCGGTCTAGTCCCAGTGAGATAAAGTAGGCTTCCTATCATAGATCTGTATTCTGGTTGATTCACGGTGGGAGAATCATCATGAGAACTGAGATTACATCCGGTTATCATTGGTGTACTTACAGGTTTGCACTCTTCCATGCCATACTTCTTCAGAATTTGCTTAAGGTATTTTTCTTGTGATAAGAATATACCATCTGTAGTTTGATGCACTTGCAAGCCAAGAAAGAATGTTAGTTCCCCAAGTACAAACATTTCAAATTCTTGCTGCATGATAGAAGCAAATTTCTGACTCATAGATTCTTCATTACTTCCAAAAATGATATCATCAACATATACCACCACAATTAATAGTTTATCATTTTCAATTTTTGTGTATAAATTGCTATCAGCTGACCCCTTTGAAAATCCTTGTTGATGAAGATATTTTTCAAGATGATAATACCATGCCCTTGGAGCTTGTTTGAGACCATATAGAGCCTTTTTAAGTCTACAAACAAGATTTTTATCATTTCCAAAAATGAATCCTTCTGGTTGTTCTATATAAACTTCTTCTTCTAGATCACCATTGAGAAATGCAGATTTAACATCCATTTGATAAACTTTGATTTGTTGAAAACTTGAAAAAGAAAGAAACATTCTTATGGATTCAAGTCTAGCTACAGGAGCAAAATTTTCTTCAAAGTCTATACCTTCTTGTTGAGTCTACCCCTTGCAAACAAGTCTAGATTTGTTTCTTACAACATCCCCATTCTCATTTAACTTGTTTTTGAATATCCATTTAGTTCCAATGACATTTTTGTTATGAGGTCTTGGTACTAATTCCCAAGTGTGATTCTTTTCAATTTGATCAAGCTCTTCATTCATGGCTTGAACCCAACATTCATCTTTGCTAGCTTGATTGACATTGTGTGGCTCAATAGTGGATAGAAATGCCAGATAGCTAGAAGATCCCACAAGAGTCCTTATTGTTTGTACATCTGATCCCTTATCTCCCAAAATATGAGATTCTGGATGATTCTTTTGAACATATCTGGATGGAGCTTTTTCAGATAAATCATCTTCAGGTTCTTCATTGGGTTCATTGTCTATATCATTTCTATTTGATGTAGAAGGACATAAGTCACCGTCGTCTTCATTTGAAGTTTGTTTTTCTTCTTTTGGGGCCGTAGGAGACTCATCAATAACAACATCAATACATTCAACAATATTCCGAAGTATTTTATTGTAACATTTATATGCTCTACTCCTAGAGGAGTACCCAAGAAGTATTCCTTCATCTGCTCTAGGTTCAAAATTGCCAAGTTTTTCATCATTATTTTTTATAAAGAATTTGCTTCCAAAAATTCTAAAATGCTTCACAGTGGGAGGATTACCATACCAGAGTTCATATGGTGTTTTATCACTATTTACACGAACATGTGCCTTGTTAAGAATGATTACCGCTGTATGTGCTACTTCACCCCAAAAGATGTCAGGTGTTCCGGAATCATCAAGCATAGCTCTAGCCATTTGTTGAATTGTTCTATTCATTCTTTCTGCTACGCCATTTTGTTGCGGAGTGCCAGCTACAGAAAACTGTCTTTTTATGCCATGTTGTTCACAAAATTCAAGGCATTCATCTGATGTATATTCTCCTCCTTGATCAGATCTAAGACACTTGATTTTTAGATTTAATTCATTTTCAACCAGTGCTTTGAAGATCTGAAATTTCTCAAACGCTTCATCTTTGTGTTTAATCAACCCAATACAACGCATTCTAGAGAAATCATCAATAAATAAGATATAGTATTCTTCACCACGTGGTGACTTTTTCCTCATAGGTCCACATATGTCAGTATGAATAAGTTCAAGAGGCTTACTTGAAGATCCTTCCTTGGCATTAAATTGTACTCTGGTTTGCTTACCGAACTGACAGGATTTGCATATGATACTTTCAGGTAGAGTAATATTGGGAAGACCACGAACAGCATTGATTCTGCTTGATTTGTTGATTTGAGAGAAGCTTAGATGTCCCAAGCTTCTATGCCATAGCCAGTTTTCTGAAGATTTACTCAGGTAACATTGTTCTTTGCATTTCTTTAATACATACAGGTTTCTTGGAGTTCTTTTTCCTTTTATAATTGTTTTACCTGTATCAAGATCACGAACCACACAATCTTTTGAACTAAATACAACTTCAGTTCCTTGATCACACATTTGACTTACACTTAATAGGTTATGCCTTAATCCATCCACATACATGACATCGTTAGCCTTCACCTTTTCTTTTAGAAACACAGACCCTTTTCCTTTAATTACAGCAGGAGTATCATTTCCAAAAGTAACTTTCTTTTCCTTTTCAAGAGCACTATATGCATGAAGTTTGTTTTTGTCACCTGTCATGTGTCTTGAGCATCCGCTATCAATGTACCATTTATTTTCTTCTCCTTCTACAAATAACGCTATTCCACAATTTTCAACCTGTAATTCCTTCTTTTTCCATACTTTGGAGTTTGAAGGAAGATGCTCTTTTGGCTGAACTTTGCTCCTACATTCAGATTATTCATGGCCAAAGTTATTGCAATAAGCACATTCAACTTCATTTAGAAGAGGAGAGAAGTTGTTATAGGTATTATTCTTTTTTTCAACATCAATCCTTTTATTTCTTGCTTCTCTTTTCATGATGGTTTTATATGCAACACATTGAGCATCTTTATGGCCAAAATTGTGACATGAGAAACATTGTCCATTGAAGAAGAAATTTCTGCGATCATGAAATCTTCTACTTGAATTTACCTGTTGATTGGTGTTTCTTTGAAAGAAACTCCTGTTAGTGTTCTTTGAATTGAGATGATCATGATTTACCTGTAAATATTCTTTATTCCCTTACTAAGTAGCAGAATGTTGTAGACTAGTTGTAACTGCTTTTAGATAATTTGGTGCTGAAGCCTGAGAAGATTCTCCGGTATAGCCAAGACCTGTCTTTATAAGAGGAGAATGTTGTACCTTGATAATTTCATCTAAGGTTTCAGATCCTTTAGAAAATCTAAGATTCAGAGTCTTTACTTTCTCAAAATATTTTCTTAGACTTACCACTTCACATTCTAATTTCTCAATGTGTTTCTTTGCTTCTTCAAACTGCTTTTCCATAGTTTCTATGGTTATTTTCCTTTCTTCTAAGAGTATTTTACTTTCTTCTAAGCATATTTTGAGTTGATTGTTTTCTTAAAGAAAATCATTGTCCTCTAGAGCATCCATAAAAGTATCATTTTCGTCTCTAGATTCAAATGCCATGAGAAGTCTAAAATCTTGTCCATATTCTTCTTCACTATCAGATAACCCATCACTGTCTTCATGAGCATAGTAAATTTTTCTAGTATCAAACCGATTCTTATTCCTTCTTGCTACTTCCTTTCCTTTTGTAGATGTTTCTTTATGAGGACACTTAGCAGCATAATGACCAAATCTTCCACACTCAAAACATTTGAAAGGAAGCTTTCCTCTGAACTGTCCTGTGCCAAGTTGGAGTTTTTTTACAAAATTTGCCTCATCTTCTTCTGAGATATATCCTGATCCTTCTGCTTCTTGTACTTCTTTCCCTTTTGTAGAAGCTCTGAAGACAGCCTCTTTGACTTTGGATGATCCTCCTCTTCTCATTTCATATGCAGTTAGTATGCCATGAAGTTGTACCACAGTGAGATTTTGAAGGTCCTGTTTTTCTTCAAGAGCAGAAACTTTTGAATCAAATTTTTCTGTTAGTGATCTTAAAATTTTCTGAACCAAAGTATATTTGGCTATTGTTTCTCCCAGATTTATCATACGATTTACAACATCATCAATACGTAAGAAGAAACCGGCAATATTCTCATCACTATGCATTCTTAAATTTTCATATTCAATTCTGAGAGTTTGAAGTTTTTCACTTTTTAGCTTTGCATCACCTTCATAACTTAGAATGATTTTGTCCCATATCTCCTTTGTTGTATTCAGCTGCATAACTTTGACAAATTCAGAATCAGTTAGACTTCCTGTTAGAGCATTGACTACCTTTTCATTTGTTTCATAATTCTTCTTCTCAGTTGGATCTGTCGGTACTGCAGCTGGATATTGATATCCTCGTTCAAAAATGGCCCATACATCTGCTCCCATAGACTGAAGATAGGATCTCATCCTTATTTTCCAGAAGATTAAATTGCTTCCATTAAAGAGTGGAGGCTTGATAGATGCTATTCCATCTTGATTTCTCATCTTGCTTGATCTTCCTTCTAACGGCTAAGCTTTTTCAGAAGGACCCGCTCCGATACCAATTTTTGGGAAAAATACTGAGAGGGGGGGGGGGTGAATCAGTATTTAGGACATACTCAATTTTTTTTACTTTTTCTTACTTCAAAACACATACACGACTTTCCTGAAGCCAACTCACGTATACACGCGGACATACTTAATAAAACATGCGTATGTCCAACAATATTATTATGCAGATAATTCTTCACTTACATTATTCCATCATTCATTCATTATATGTTCAATAAATAGTAAGCATGTGCAGTAATAACATAATAAAGCATCACACATAAGCAACACACATGAACACCAGGATTTTAGGTGGAAACCCAAGTCGGGAGAAAACCACCTCTGCCGTTGTCTCAGCCTTCAATATTTTATTATAGAGAAAACATCTTACCACCATGTACTGGTGCAGACTCATACCAGCACGCGGGCACCCACCTGCAGAAGGCTACAACCTTCTCTCGTTTACTAGCCTCTCCTGGAAGGGAGCTACAACCCCCTGCTATTGTTTACCAGCCTCTCCTGGAAGGGAGCTACAACCCCCTGCTCTCATTTACCAGCCTCACCTGGAAGGGAGCTACAACCCCTTGACTGAAGGCTTCAACCTTCAGCACCACTGCAGACCACATTTCATCAATTTCCAAACTGGATCAAACAGCTTCAACACAACCCTTCATATATCAACAATCAAACTTTGCCCATTGCTTCCAACAGAATAGTGAAACCACTGTAACCATAATATCAGAGATAACCCAGACTTCAGAATAGACATGTAGAATCACATTCAACCTTGAGAATCTATAAGTTCAGATATCATACGCGCCTTTGGTTAAACAGATCCGCGTATACACGCGCTTTTCACGAAATGAACCCGCGTATACATCTGTGCGTTTTTCAGAATAAATTTATCTGGCCATACGCGCCTTTGTTTAAACAGAGCCGCGTATATATGCACTTTTCACGAAATGAACCTGCGTATAGATCTATAAAAGATAAGCTTTGCAGAACAGACCAGATCTATGAACTTACCCAAGTTTCTTTAATTTCTTCAACAGATTTGCGCCAGGTCTTCAATACTTCTTTTCAGATCATCCTAGAGATTCATCATATCCAGATCTAGAGATTTTGAACCTTCATCATATTCATAGGTGCATCATAGATTCAGATCTATCGATTAAGAAAAGAGTTCAGCCATATAGATAAACTTCAGAGTGAAGTATTCATTTAAAGCCCAGACACTTGCACACCCATTGCACAATGAATTTCTTCTCCTTAAATAGATCTAGCCTTTGTCAATACCATGAGACAAAACCACACCACTTCCGATGGTATTCCTGGATGGGATCAATTAGACAATCCAGCGCTCAATACAATGGGTCAATACCATGGTAAAACCCCCTGGTCTTACAAATTTAGAGTGCAATTGGGCATACGCGACTTGGAACGATATTTTCCGTGTGCATACGCGACTTCCCCTAAACAAACCCGCATATGCTTTGTGACACACCTTGTTCAACAATATTCGGGCCCTTACAGATATTTCTCTCTGGTACTTCTGAGCTACTTGTAGAACATCATATTTACATCCTTAATAGACTTATCAAGCATCAAGAACAACTTCATTAAGTAGGATGCCATCATCTTCATCAAGTGGGTTGCCATCAAGGACAACACTCTACATCATATTGCCTACAACCTCAAAAAATATCCACCTAATCACATACAAATGAAACAAAAAATGTTCAGTGGACCCAAGTCGTAGACTATGATAATACGTTATTCAGATGTTGAGCATGCTTACAAATAAGACATTTGCAGAACTCATTTCCATAGTAAAAAGAGGTTCGAAAGAGGAAAGAAACATGTCAACAAAAAAAAAGTTTGTAGACCTTAAATCCACATATATGAGAAGAAGAAGGAGAGGAAAGTATGGAGGTTCCCCCAGGTCAAGAAGAAGTGGTCACTTAGGCTCAAAATCGAGTCATTTCGCAATAGCAGAATGGCATCAAAATATAAGAGATCTAGGTGTTAAATCAATAGAAATATTAGGTTTTGTTTAGAAAAGGGGATCAGGGTTTCAAAAAGAGCTCATGTCTCAGAAAGATAGTACTGAGACAAAGAAAACCCACCTCTGACATAAATAAATGGATTGGAAATGGCTCTACTTTACCCCAGCCTAGGGGATTGGCAAAAGAACTTGAAAAAGAAAGGAAAAAATGAGAAATTAAGTGCACATTATCACACTTAACTTCAATTTTACTATGTATGTTTATTTTCTTCCGTTTTTATTGCTCGTAAGTCGAGAGGATGATCTTTAAGAATGTTTTTAGCATATACAAAATATAATTTTGTTACTTGTCTTCAAGTTGAATCAAATTATAGTTTTTTCCTTGCGAATTTTTTTTTTATATATCATATAAAGAAATTCGGAAAATAAGTTTTTATCCTTAAAAAATTTTAGGTAGTATCACTATATGTTACATTTTGTCATTTCTTACATATTATTTTTTTTGTCAATTTTATCTTAAACCTAAATAATATTTTTTGGACTTTCAAGTTTGAGTTATGGACTCTATATAGTATTCAGAAATACCATTTAAACATTGAATAGATATGTGTGTGTGTGTGTGTGTGTGTGTGTGTGTATGTGTGTGGAGAGAGAGAGAGAGAGAGATGCAATTTTTATTTTCAGATTTTGCACTCTAAAAGAGGTTTATAGGTAAAGAGATTTGATGAGGTTTGGTCCTTCTCTCGGCATGCTATATTCGTGCTTAAGATGGATCTATACTAGCTTTGTAGTTTAGTGAAGCCTCTAGGAGTAGGATTTGAGAGGATAATAAAGGAGGATTAACATTGTGTAACAACAATTCATGTCATAGGAAACACTATAGTGAATGCCCCACTTTCTTTGTACTTACATTTCATAATTGAAGAAAATATAGTAGAGCATAAGCCTCACCTTATATCCCATAGTATTTTCATGATCTCATTTTTATATATGTGGATGTTGTGTTCATGGGCATTTGATTTGAGATTGAAAAAATTAGAGATTTATAAATTAAGGAATGTGAAAACGATGCTATTTAGATTTATGAATATTTATGAATAGCAAGATTTGTGGTAAAGGAGAATGTTCAGATTAATGTTTAAAATATTCTAATAACATTAATTACAAAGTCAAATTTTCCATGCCTATAACTAACTTCTTGTATTTATTTTGATAAATTGTAATTAATTTGTTAATTGTATTATTATAAGAAAATAGATTTGTGTGTATTTATGAGCCAATCTCATAGAAAATAGTAAATAGTGTAACTCACCCTTTTTTATTTTTGATCCAGATTTATGCAGGAATGCAATAGAATAAACATATAACCATAAATACAGAGATGCAGCGGAAATAACACTTCATTTCATTAATATCAAAGAACTGAAATTTGCTTACAGACAATGGAAATAAAACTAGCTAGGGCGCTGGTAGCTATCTATGAGAAGAGATGTGGCGGCTACAGGCCTCTGAACTAAGTTACAATGAGGCTCGAGGGCCTATTTATTATTTAGAAACAATGGGAAATCCTAAACAGCCAAAACCCTAACCCTAGGAGATGAAGCACCAAAACTATGGGCCTCGTTTGGGTAAATTGGTGTTTCAACTTCCCAGGGGCGTAACTTTGGCATACGATCTCTGTTTGACGCGTACCATACCTCGTTAGAAATATCTATCCGAGGACTAAAAATTTGGAACAAGAAACATCGGTCCATGGACCCTTGTTGCTCTCCGTTTTCCCAAAAAAGTCGTTTAGGGCCTCAAAATGGCTCCGGAAGTTTACGACCCGAAAAACTGCTAAAAATTGTAAATTGTGCCGAAACTGAAAAAATGAAAGAGACAATGGTGGAGCCCCAAGTGGAATAGGTAGGTGACCACTAATATCCACTTGGATCATTCCTCTCCCCTTAGGAAGCAATGGTCCCCATTGTGTTAAGTTCCTCCATGAGATGAGGAATTTTTTGCTGAACTTGGTCCCTGGTGAACCACTTTCCTTGGTGCAGGAGTTGGCCAGATTTGACAACTTGACATAGTTGGATCGGCTGTTGGCAAGTGTTCTTGATTTGCATATCCATGATACAATCTGTGGTGGCCTGTTCCATGCAGTCTGGATTTAACTCTGTTGGTGTGAGTTGTTCTGCAATGTCCGAGGTGTCCAGTAGAGGTGGGAAGTAAGGACGAAGGTGATCCACATTGAAGACTGGGTGTAGACCAAGGAATTGTTGGTTTTAACCCTGAACAAAAATTATCTACACACGAATCTTATAACATAAAATAAACAATAGCGAGAGCATAAAACATGAAACAGATAAACATAGAGATTTTCCCCTAGATCCCAAATTGGGACGACCAGCTTGATTTTTCATTATTATTCCTTTTAGTGTTACAACACATATATATACATGCCGAAGCATACATAAACCCCAATCCATTAACCCTGGATTAGAACATAACCGTAGTTCCCTTGACCAGATCTACAAAATACTAGGGGCCAAAAACCATCGTACCCCAAAACCATGTGCAAACTCACGCACAAAACATGGGTGGGTCCGCATATGAGTGGGACCGCATACCAAAACAATTTTCACCGGGGCGCTGCCACCCCCCCTGTGACCCCCCTGTTGTGCCCAGCGCAACGTACAGCGCATGGAGCTAGTTGTGGAAAGAATATAACACATACCAAACATTCTCCCACTTGTTGTTTTCTTTCCACAGGGGGCCACATGAGAGCTTAGTCATTTGGCCAATTCTTCAACACCCATTATTTCTCTACACCAAGAGAAATTCTGAGTGCTCACAGACTTCGTCAACGCATCTGCAACATTCTTCAAAGTGTCCACCTTTACCAGCAACACCCTTTCAGCCTCAACCATATCTCTAACAAAGTGATATTGAACAACAATGTGCTTTGTCTTTGAATGATAAGCAGGGTTCTTAGCCAAGAAAATTGCACTTTGGCTATCACAGTCTATCCTTATAGCTTGTTGTACCAACCCCATACTTTAACACAATCTCTGCAACCAAACTGCTTCCTTGCTTGCATGAGTGGCTGCTATGTATTCTGCCTCTGTAGTTGAAAGAGCCACTACAGACTGTCTTTTACTCATCCAACTGACTGCGCCTCCAAATAGGCTAAACACATACCCACTTGTAGATCTTCTTTTGTCCAGATCTCCAGCCCAGTCTGCATCAACAAAACCACGAATGTCCAACATTCTTTCCAATCTTGGTCTTCCCTGGTAGCACAAGCCATAATCACTAGTGCCACGTAAATATCTGAAAACCCGCTTCACTACTGTCCAATGCTCCTTCCTTGGGTTTGACATAAACCTGCTCAATACTCCCACTGCATGTGCAATGTCTGGTCTAGTACAGACCATTGCATACATCAGGCTATCCACTGCACTTGCATATGGAACACGGGACATATCCTCCTCTTCTTCTTGTGTCTTGGGACACTGTTCAGCAGACAGCTTTGCACCTACAGGAATAGGAACACTCACCGGTTTACTATCCTGCATATTGAACCTCTGCAATATAGTCTCGACATACTTCCTCTGGTTTAACCAGAGCTTCCTCTTTGCCCGATCTCTCTTAATTTCCATGCCCAAAATATATTTTGCAGCACCCAGATCCTTCATGTCGAATTTGGAGAACAGTTGGGTCTTCAAATCTTGGATAATTTCTTTGTCATTTACAATCAACAACATATCATCCACATACAAGACCAAATAAATAACACGGTCACCAATTAGTTTAAAATAAACACAGTGATCCTCCTTGCTTCTGGTGAAGCCAAGTCCCCGTATATAGGTATCAAATTTCTGATACCACATCCTTGGTGACTATTTTAACCCATACAGAGACTTCTTCAACGTGCATACCAGTTCTTTCTTACCCTTCACCATAAAGCCTTCAGGTTGCTTCATGTAGATCTCCTCTTCTAGATCCCCGTGAAGAAATGTTGTCTTCACATCCATCTGTTCTATCTCAAAATCAAATACAGCAACAACAGATAGAAGTAATCTAATAGAAGTAACCTTGGAAACAGGAGAAAAAATATCACCAAAATCAATTCTCGGAACCTGGGAATAACCTTTTGCTACCAACCGAGCTTTGTATTTCTCCACCTTGCCTTCTACATTCATCTTCTTCTTAAACACCCATTTGCTCCCAATGGGCTTCCTTCCAGCCGACAACTCCACCAGATCCCATGCATCGTTTTTGTGAAAGGATGCCATTTCATCAACCATGGCCTCCTTCCAGAGTTTTCCATCCTCTGAATCTACTGCCTCCCTGACAGTTTTGGGTTCATCATCAGTTATAGTTAAGGCAAAACCTGAACAGAAAGCAGATGGACTATACCTTTCTGGTTGCCTTCTTTCCCGAACTAATCTTCTTAAAGCTGGAGTTTGTGGCTCTTCATCTTCTAAGTCTTCTTCTGTTGTAGAGTCTGATTCATCCTCCTTTAGCTCAAAATCTATCTTCTCAGGTTCCTTTGGTAGGACTTCATGTTTAACAACATCTTTCACTTCTCTAAACACCACATCTCGACTGTACACAACCTTCCTTGTTTCTGGGTTCCAAAGCTTGTAACCCTTTAAGCCATCCTTATACCCAATAAAGATGCACCTTTCAGATTTATTATCCAACTTGGTCCTTTTCTCCTTTGGAAAATGTACATATGCATCACATCCAAATACCCTTAGATGTGAAAGAGAGGGTTTCTTACCAGTCCATACCTCATGTGGATTCTTATCCTCCAACGCTGATGAAGGTGATATGTTAACTAAGTAACATGTAGTCTCCACTACCTCTGCGCAGAATTCTTGTCCTAACCCGGTACCACTGAGCATGTTTCTTGCCTTTTCCATCGGTGTTCTATTCATTCTTTCTGCAAATCCATTTTTCTAAGGTGTGTATGGAGTAGTCTTCTGCCGTGCTATACCACACTTCTTATAGAACTCTTCAAATTCCTTCTTGCAGAACTCCCCACCATTATCTGTCCTCAGCGCCTTTATCTTATTCTCTGTCTGGTTTTCCACCAGAGCCTTAAATTCTTTAAATTTGTCAAAGACTTTAGATTTCTTCCTCAAGAAATATATCCATGTATTCCTTGAGAAGTCATCTATGAATGAAACATAGTACACAGACTTTCCCAGTGATGGAACTGACACAGGCCCAAACACATCACTTTGCACAAGTTCTAATATCTTGTTTGCCCTCTTAGCACCAGAAGGAAAACTCACCCGATTCTGCTTCCCATATACACAATGTTCACAGAAATCGAAATCCAGAGAGCAATTAGACATACCTTCTACCATACCATTTCTATGCAGTATCCGAAGGCCCTTCTCTCTAATATGTCCAAGCCTTTGATGCCATAGCATGGTCTTTTCTCCAGAGACAGCTAGGCTTTCAGCTCCACTTTCAGGAACCACATAACTATTACAACCATCAATAACAATGCTACCTTGTAGCTTGTACAGAGTTCCAGTCCGAACTCCCTGCATTAATACCAGTGCTCCCCGAACCATCTTGCAGGCATCTTTCTCAAACACTATTTTTACACCTGCATCATCCATATTGCTTACAGAAATCAGAGTTCTGGCCAATGCAGGAATATGCAGAACACCGGGAAGTGTTCTAATCCTTACACCTTGCAGCTTCAGCTTGACCTTTCCACGTCCGACGATTCTGGCCTTCCTATCATCCCCTAGGAAGACATCACCACCATCATATTTCTCATACTCGCAGAACCACTCCCTATGAGGAGTGAAGTGAAAAGATGCGCCTGAGTCAATCAACCATGACTCATGATCTACATGTGTATTTGAAGAAGAAGCCAAATACACATCCCCACCTTCATCCGAGGTGGTTTTTGCCTCTGCAGAAGGAGCTTCATCAGATCCCTTACCTTTCTTAGGAGCTTTAGATCTGCATTCCTTTCTGTAGTGTCCTTCCTTTCCGCATTTCCAGCACACCTTTACAAACTTTCCAGGAGATTTAGATCTCCCTCTAGATTTAGATCTCCCACTCGAAGCCTTATTCTTGTTTCTATTTTGGGACCTTCCTCATACAAATAAGGCATCTCCATTTTGACCCTCCATATTTCTCCGTCTCATTTCCTCCGACAGCAAGGCTAAGAAAATTTCATCAAAATTCAAGGTATTTGTGTTGCTACCTATTGCAATAACCAGACTGTCCCATGAGTCTGGTAGAGAACACAACAAGCTAATGCACTTATCTTCATCTAAGATTTTAATATCAACAGATGACAGCTGACTTACCACAGTATTGAAGGCATTCAGATGCACTGTCACCGAGTCTCCATCCTTCATCCTCAGGTTATATAGCTTTTTCCATAGGAACAACTTATTCACCAGAGACTTAGATTGGTACAAAGTCCCAAGTTTTTCCCACAAGGTCTTCACTGTAGCTTCCCTAGATACATTCAACAATACTGAATCTGAGACACACAACCATATTGTGCTCTTAGCCTTCCGATCTAATTTCTTCTAGTCTTCATCTGACATTGCCGTTGGTTTAGTACCTGGATCTACCGCGATCCACTAATATTTATCCACCAACAGATCCTCCATCTTGAGCTTCCACAGCTCAAAACTCTGACCATTAAATTTCTCGATCTCTATCTTTCCGCCACTCGCCATCTTCTTTCACCGCAAGAATCGATCCCGCAGATCTCCCACTGAACAGGGTTTACCACAGGCCCGAGCAAAAAAAACCCGCAACAACAAAGGTGTCCCCTTGAAGCCGAAACAGCTCTGATACCAAATGTTGGTTTTAACCCTGAACAGAAATTATCTACACACGAATCTTATAACAGAAAATAAACAATAGCGAGAGCATAAAACATGAAACAGATAAACACAGAGATTTTCCCCTGGATCCCAAATTGGGACGACTAGCTTGATTTTTCATTATTATTCCTTTTAGTGTTACAACACATATATATACATGCCGAAGCATACATAAACCCCAATCCATTAACCCTGGATTAGAACATAATTGTAGTTCCCTTGACCGGATCTACAAAATAATAGGGGCCAAAAACCATCGTACCCCAAAACCATGTGAAAACTCACGCACAAAACATGGGTGGGTCCGCATACCAAAAAAAATTTTGCCGGGGTGCTGCCCCGGACCCCGACAGGGGGGGCTGCCGCCCCCCCTATGACCCCCCTGCTGCACCCGGCGCAACGTACAACGCGTGGGGCTAGTCATGGAAAGAATATAACACATACCCAACAGGAATGGTGGAATACTGAGCTCGAAGGCATTGTTCCCTACAACCTTGGTGATGGTGTACGGCCCGTATCGGAGTGGGCGAAGCTTGCGGTGGGGTCTAGTGAGGTCCTCCTTCTACAAATGTAGCCATACTTTGTCACCCACCTGGAAGTTGTGTGGCACCCGGTGTTGATCATGGCGTTGCTTTTACTTGGCATTGGCTTTGTCCAATATATCATGAACCTGTTGGCGGATGTGTTGAATGCGCTCGATGAAGCTACTTGCTTTGTCAAATTCAGACTGGACATGAGCTGAATTGGCCTGAGCAGCTGCAAATGGCATGGCTATGTCAATGGGACATAGTGGCTGGAATCCCAAGCCCACCTGAAAGGGGCTATGGCTGATTGAACTGTGGAGAGCCCGATTATAACTATGTTGTACATAGGGGAGGCTCTTGTCCCATGTGCATGCATGCTTTGAATTGTACATGCGCAAAATGTGTACAATCATTCTGTTGACGACCTCTGTCTAGCCATCTGTTTGGGGATGGAAAGATGTGGACTTGGTGAGCTTGGTATCCAACATTGACCAGAGGCTGGACCAAAATGTGCTGAGGAACCTGCTATCCCGATCTGATATGATAGACTGTGGGATCCCAAAGTGCACCCACACTCGTTCAAAGAAGAGTTTAGCAGTGGCTTCTGCGGTGATATTCTTCTTGCAGGCCGCCATAATGGCCATCTTCGAGAATCTGTCGACGACCACAAAAACACAGTCATTTCCCTGCTTAGTAGAAGGCAGGCCCGACATGTAATCCATTGAGATGGATTCCCAAGGTCGACTAGGGGTAGGTAGAGAAGTATATAGGCCTTGCTTCTTGATGGTCGGTTTGGCAATGGCACAAGCAGTGTAGGATCTGATGTGCTTCTCGACATCCTTTTGAAGGTTCGGCCAATAGAAATACTTCTGCAGGATTGCTACTGTTTTCTCGACCCCGAAATGCCCAGCGACTCGACTGTAGTGTGCTTCCCATATCATCTTGGCACGCTCGCTTGAAGGAACACAAAGGTGTCCCAGGTGACATAAAAGTGCATCTTGGAGGTGAAAATTTGGAACTTGCGTGCCCCCCACGAGTGCCTTGTAAGTGTGGCCGAATTCTGGGTCACTCTCATAGAGAAGCGGCCAATCAGAAGTCTCGTGCCCACAAGAGTTGAGCACGGTGGTGAGCGCCACGATTGGTGGTCGGCTGAGGCAGTCTGCAACATTATTGGTGCTACCCTTCTTGTACTTGATTTTCAAATGAAACTGTTGCAGATATGTGGACCACTTCTGATGGCGATCATTCTGCAACTTCCCTTGTGTCTGTATGAACTGCAGGGGCTGGTGGTCTGTGTGGATGATTGTTTCCTTCCCCAAATTGTAATGCTTCCATTGTCGACAAGCTTTCACAATGGAGTACATTTCTTTGTCATAAGTGGGATACTTGCGAACTATGTCAGACAATGTCTCACTGTGAAATGCCACTGGATGTCCCTGTTGAGTAAGAACTGCCCCAATAGCATAGTCAGAGGCATCTGTCTCGATCTCAAATGGCTGTTGCAAGTCTGGTAAAGTGAGCACTGGGGCAGAACAGAGGCGATTTTTCAATTCTGTAAATGCCTTCTATTGAGGTTTCGACCAAATTTTTTTTTCTCTCACTCCTCCCTTGGTGAGTTGACTCAAGGGCCAAGTGATATGAGAGAATCCCAACATGAACCTTCAGTAGAAATTAGCAAGACCCAGAAAGCTGTGAAGCTCTATTATAGTGGTTGGGGCTGGCCAATCCCGAATGACTTGGATCTTGGCTGGATCCACATGCACCCCCCTTTCATCAATAATGTATCCCAGATATTGAACCTGGGTCATGCCAAAAGTGCACTTCTCCAAATTGGCACACAACTTGTGTTGCCGCAGTGTTTGGAGGACTTGTCGGATGTGGTGAAGGTGCTCTTCCCAAGTCGGCTGAAGATCAGAATATCATCCAAGTACACCACTACAAATGAGTTGGTGAATGGCTGCAAGATGTCATCCATCATCCTCATGAAGGTAGCGAGAGCATTCGTCAACCCGAAAGGCATGACCAACCATTCGAAAAGGCCTTCCTTGGCTTTGAAGGCAGTCTTCCACACATCGGAGGGTTCAATTGGTACCTGGTGATACCCAGACTTCAGGTCGATCTTGCTGAAATATTTTTCACCTTTGAGTTGGTCCAGAAGGTCATCAATCCGTGGGATTGGGTATCTATTCCGGACAGTGATCTTGTTCAGCGCCCGATAGTCAATACAGAGTCTCCACGTCCCATCCTTCTTCTGTACCAACACGATCGGGCTCCCACAAGGTGATGAACTTGGTCTGATGTGACCTTTCTGCAACAGCTCCTGAATCTGCCTCTTGATTTCATCATTCTCCAGAACAGAGCACCGATAGATTGGTCCATTAGGTAGCAGCGCACCTGGGGTCAGATCAATTGGGTGCTTGACCTGACAGTGCAGAGGAATCCCTGTGGGTGAGGTGAATATGTCGTCGTACTCCTCCACAACCTTATCCATTTGTTGTTGTTGTGCAGAGGACCCCTGTCTGGAGGTCATGGCCATAGTCTTCTTCTTTCCTTGGGGGTCAATCATCAGGAAAACGAATTTCTTGGTTTGGGAAATGATCTTACTGCATTGTTTTGCAGTAACCAAAGAGATAGCGGCAGGAGGTGGTACCTCTAGTATCCTGTACAACTTATTTCCCAAAGTAACAATAACAGCACAAGGTCGAGACTCATACATAGCATGACGCTTCCACAAGTATGGTTTTCCAAATAATACATCAGAAACATCAATAGGAGCAACGTCACATAATACCTCATCCATGAAGGGCTTGATGCTATAGGGAAGGCGACACTGCCGGCTGACGCAGAGATCTCGTCCTTGGTGAAGCCACTCGATGGTGTATGGATGTGGGTGAGCTGTGGTCGGAAAGCCCAACCGCTTCACGGCGTCTGCTGAAATGAGGTTCTTTTGGCTCCCATTGTCGACAATGAACTCTACCAGGGAGCCCTTTACCCACATCTGAGAGTGGAAGAGACGTTCCTCCTCCTCTGGATCTTCCGGTTCCTCCTTTTGGATCTTTGTAGTGGAAACAGTGGCGTTGGGCTCCGCATAAATAATCTGTTTCCTTTTTTCATTCCCCTTTTCAGGTTCGGATTCAGAGTCAGAGCATGCATCTGACTCAGAAGCCCTCATCTCGGCCACTAGCGACTTCTTGGCCTGACACTCACTTGTGTTGTGAGTGGAGCTCTTATGGAAATCACACCACCTTCCCGTGTCCTTCTTTGGCTTTGCGGTGTTGTTATTTTCTTGTGGCTTTGATGAGTTGTCTTTAACGGCCATGCCTTGGCTCTATCCTTTGTTCTGCGGTTTGGAAGCACCTTTCCCTTGCTTTTGATTCGTAGATCCAAAGTCTTGCTTCTTCTGCTTGAATTTTTGCTCAATCTTGGCAGCATACCGGTATGCCGTACCAAGCGAGGAGATGTCGAGGAACTCCATTTCCTCCTGAATGTATTTGTGTAGACAGCTACGATACTTTAGCACGAGATGTTTCTCTGAATATTTGATACCGAACTTTGTGCACAGGGTATGGAACAGATTCGTCAGCTCATGCACATCTTGATCCCTTTGTTGTCGCAGCGTGGTCCATTGTATGTGCTTTTCCTCATAGCTCCCCACGGGATAGTACTGTTCCTTGATGGCGTCTCAGAAAGAATTCCAAGTTGGTACGGCCGAGAACAGAGAGGGTTATGTCTGGTCCTTGTTCTCACAGTAGGTTTCCCACCAGTCCTTAACATGGGGGGTAGCTTTGAGGAGTGCAAAAATAATCTTCTCCCGGTCTGAAAAGTCATGAACTGAGAAATATCCTTCTAACAGATTCAACCATCTATCTACGGCATCTGTGTCTATTTGACCCTCAAATATGGGAATGTCAAAATTTACTTGTACCTTAAAAGGAGTCACGCCTCCAGAGTGGCTGCTGGATGCAGATGCGCCGCCGGTGGGTAGCCGTTGAAGGATCTGAGCAAAGTTATCCATCATCGCGTTCCTTTTTTTTCGAGGGCCTCCTCGAGCAATATTTTGATAGGATCTCCTGCTCCCTCATATTTCTTTTCGTCCCCCATGGGCGTCTGTCGAGGTTTGTGAGGTTGATCTTGCAAAGGTTCCACCAGATCCTTATACCTCGACCTCATTGGGGACATGCAAAGAAGGATCAAGAAAAAGAAGACCGCTCTGATACCAGTAATCCAGATTTATGCAGGAATGCAACAGAATAAACATATAGCCATAAATACAAAGATGCAGCGGAAATAACACTTCATTTCATTAATATCAAAAAACTAAAATTTGCTTACAGACAGAATGGAAATAAAACTAGCTAGGGCGTGGTAGCTATCTCTGAGAAGAGATGTGATGGCTATAGGCCTCTGAACTGAGTTACAATGAGGCTCGAGGGCCTATTTATTATTTAGAAACAATGGGAAATCCTAAACAGCCAAAATCCTAACCCTAGGAGATGAAGCGCCAAAACTATGGGCCCCGTTTGGGTAACTTGGTGTTTCAACTTCCTAGGGGCGTAACTTTGGCATACGATCTCCATTTTACGTGTACCATACCTCGTTAGAAAGATATATCCAAGGACTACAAATTTGGAATGAGCACATCAGTCCATGGACCCATGTTGCTCTTTTTTTTCCCAAAAAACGTCGTTTAGAGCCTCAAAACGGCTCCGGAAGTTTAGGACCCGAAAAACTGCTAAAAATAGTAAACTGTGCCGAAACTGAAAAAACTAAAAGAGACAATGGTGGAGCCCCAAGTGGAATAGGCGGGTGACCACCAATATCCACCTGGATCAATTTTCCACATTTTTCTAAATGTATACTTTTCAAAGCTTTCTAAGTATTTTAAATTAATATTATATCATTAAAAATGTACAATATTATCTTGATAAGAAAGTAGTTATGTCCAAAATATATATATATATATAAATCTATCCATTTTTATCAATCACATTTATAAATATATTTAGGCTAATATATAATGCAACTAGTTAGTTTTATATACTATAAGGTAATGAATTGAGGATCATGATAATTTGAAAAATAAATATAGCAACTTCATCCCTGTATGATAGTGTCCTTTTAATATATAAAAATGTGTAAAAAAGAAGTATAAAAGAGAGTTGAATTTTTTATATCTTTAAAAATATTTATCTATCTCAAAATATTTAAAAACAGTTAGTTGGTTTTCTCTAAAATTATATTAAATATGAAAATGTTATCAACTAATTAATGAGTGTTTTACAATTTTTTTTTTTTTTTTCGTAAAAATATCTCTATGGTTACGATTTTAAAAGAAAGACCGATTCTCTCAGATCTTTACACTTTAATAAGCATGGATGCTTGAATTTTTTCGGACGAACATTGTATATAAATTGGGTTTAACGTGCAGACAAAACCAAAGCAAAGCTTTCATAAATTGGGCAGATCGAATCTGATACTGCTCCAACTGCAAATATTGGGAAAATCAAAGGGTCAAAGGAAGGAATTTAACTTCTGAAATGGCCTTTAAACTATTTGCATCTATCATTGGAGCAGCATGGATTTTATTAGCTTCTTTTGTTTCTGTGGTGTTGCAGGCCTCCCTATGTTCTTCAGCCAGCAAAAACCCCATTGACAACTGCTAGAACTGTTGGAATTTTTTGGGTAATTCCTAAACCTTCAAACAACACAGAACTTCAAATAAAAATGAAATTAAAATAGACAGACAGATGAAATACCAATTCCATTTCATAAAAATAAACTGTTGTTACAAGATGAAACTCCAAAATAAACTGCTGTTACAAGATGAAACTCCTCAGAACAAGGTTTTGGATTCACTAGTTGGAAAAACTACAACTGGCTACTACAAACCCAACACTGTAATATTCTCTTTGTGTCAATTCTCTGTTTCACTATTTTCAGCTTTCAGGCAATAATAAAACATTACTCTGCTCTTTTACAATGCACAACATTATTTATATGAAACATTACATAATATATATATTATAAATATCATATATTTAAAATATATATTAACCAAACTAAAAAATTTAAACTTACTGTGGTAACAAAACATTTACCGAGCAGAAAACATTAAAACTTACATGCTGGAATATAAAGTTAAATTCAAAATACTTTATCATAAGGTTAAAACTTTATTTCATTTCATTCTTTTCATTTATGTTTTCCGGGGGCTTCGTGAAAGACTTTCACGTGAACTCTCACACTCCCCTGAAATCCTTTGTGAGTGCAAAGTGTGGGGTCTAGCTGAGGATGACGTCAGTTATTCTGGGGGTCTCCACTCCTCTAGTTTTTTGGGCTCTTCTATCCCTCCGGAAAAGCTTTCCACCTCAACTCTAAATGCTGCTGTGTTAAATGCAGTTGGTGTGACTTCAATGCGAGTGGTTGCAGCTGATAAGAATGGCTCTTCCACCGCTTTTGCATTAATTCCACCATTCTTGAAATTTCTATCCGCAATTACTCCGCTGTTCTTCGATCCCATCTCAATGAATCCGCTGTCCTACTGATTTTTTAGAGTAGTTGGAATTAATTTCCAACACTCCCCCTTAATTTCAACTACTGGGTTTTTCTGCATACCCACGCATTTCCTGAAATAATTAAAACTTTTATGAGCTAATGGTTTTGTGAGGATATTAGCAACCTGATCCTCTGTTCTTCAGTGCTGCAAAAAAATCTCACCATTGTTAACCAATTCACGTATGAAGTGAAACTTGGTGTCTATGTGCTTTGTCCTTTTATGAAAAACGGAATTTTTAGACAATGCTATCGCCGAGCTATTGTCATAGTAAATGGTTGTGCCTTGTTCATGTTCTTGACACAAATCTCTGAGAACTCTTCTCAGCCATATTGCTTGGCATGCTACTGTTGTTGCTGCCACATATTCTTCCTCTGCTGTAGATAAAGCAACTATTGGTTGCTTCTTGGAAGCCCATGAAACTGCTCCCGATCCCAAATGAAACACATATCCTGATGTGCTCTTCCTATCATCAACACTTCTAGCCCAATCACTGTCAGTGTAACCTATCAACATGAAATTTTCAGAAGAGGAGTAAAGTATACCAAACCCCTTCATTCCATTCACATACCTTAGAATCCTCTTGGCTGCCTGCCAATCGGTTTCTTTCGGTCTTTCCATGAATCTGGAGATTAAGCTAATAGCGTGCATAATGTCCGGCCTAGTTGCAATCAAATACATAATGCTGCCAACTATGCTCTTATACAATTTTGGATCAAAATCCTTGTTGTTGTCTTCTTTACTCAATTTCAACCCCATTACTGTTGGAGTCACAGCTACCTTGCTGTTTTGCATGTTGAATCTTTTCAGCACTTCATCAACATATTTTTCTTGGGAAATGAAAATACCATTTTCACTTTGGTCTACTTCAATTCCAAGAAAGTATCTTAAGAAACCCAAGTCAGTCATTTCAAATTCACTTTTCATGACTGCTTTAAAATCAGCAATGAGTGAATCTTCATTGCCAGTGAAAATTAAATCATCTACATATAAAACAACAATAAGAATTTTACCGTCATTCTCCTTTATATAGAGTGTGGGTTCTCCATCACACTTCTCAAACCCATTCTCAATCAAGTAAGCATCTATCCTACTGTACTATGCTCTTGGAGCTTGTTTTAGCCCATAAAGAACCTTCTTCAGTCTACATACTTTATGCTCTTCGCCTTCAACTTCATAGCCTGGAGATTGTTCAACATAAACCTCTTCTTTTAACACTCCATTCAAGAATAAAAATTTAACATCCATCTGATAAATCTTCCACTTGTGTTGTGCTGCAATAGACAACATAGTTCTCACTGTTTCCATCCTTTCCACTGGTGCAAAGGTTTCATCATAGTCTCTGCCTTGTTGCTGCTTGTAGCCTTTAACAACAAGTCTTGCTTTGTGCCTTTCAATCTTGCCTTCAACATTTCTTTTGGTCTTATAGACCCACTTAAATCCAATGACTTCTTTATCTTTAGGGAGATCCACCAACTCCCATGTCTTACCCTTCTCAATTAGACCAATTTCTTCATTCATTGCTTCAATCCATTTATTTTCATTTATAGCATCTTCAAAATGAATTGGGTCATCAACATGACAATATAAAGTGAATAAAGAATTCAGACCGGTATTTTTACTTACCTCTCCTTGTTCATAAATCTCATTCAGATTTATAAATCTTGGTCTTCTTCGTGTGCTTGAAGTTTCATTCGAACTTGAGGGCATTTCAGATCCCTGCGGTGTGCTTGGAGAAGCACGTCCTTGACTTCTCAAGGTTGTTCGAATTCCAACTTGTGGTGTGGTTTTTTGTGCTTGCAGTGGTGGAGGAGGAGCCATTGAAGAAGGGTTATTTGCTTCTGTCCGTTCCTCTTCTTCTTCATGAGACACACTTGTCTTCACATTCACAGTCTTTTCTAGACTTCCATCCCAAGCTTCTTCTTCATAGAATTGCACATCTCTGCTTACTATCAATTTCTTTGTCGATGGATTATAAATTTTGTATGCTTTTGACTCATCACAATAGGCAATAAAGAAACACTTCTCCCCCTTACTATCAATCTTCTTCCTTAGCTGATCCGGTACATGTGCATATGATACACAACCCAATACTCTCATGTGAGTGACAATTTGCTTTTGTCCACTCCATGCTTCTTCTGGTATTCTGTTCATGACAACTTTAGTCGAGCATCTATTCAAGATGTAAACTGGGCAAGTGACAACTTCAACCCAATACTCATGCGGCAAATGTTTTACCTTCAGCATAATTATGACCATGTCCAAAATGGTCCTATTCTTCCTTTCTGGAACACCATTTTGCTGAGGTGTATACCTCACGGTAAATTGCTTTTGTATGACATTCTCTCTGCAAAAATGCATAAAGTCCTTAAAGATGTGCTCTCCACCTCTATCTGTTCTGAGCACTTTGATATAATGCCCACATTGCTTCTCAACAAGAGTTTTGAAGTGGTGTAATTTATCAAACACTTCACTCTTCTGTTTTAACACATACACCCATGTCTTTCTAGTGTAATCATCAATGAATGTTAAAACATATTTATTTCCAGCAAATGATGGTATTTGCATCGGTCCGCACACATCAAAGTGAACAATTTCCAAAGGTGATTTTTCCCTTATACTCTTTCCTGCTGGAAGGCTTTCTTTGTATTGTTTGCCCAAGATGCAGCCTTCACAAAGGCTGTCCAACTTCTCAATCAATGGCAATCCCTTTATCATTCCTTTTCTTTGCAACAGATTCAAGCCTTTGAAATTGAGATGTCCAAATCTCAAGTGCCACAACCAATTTTCATCTTTCACTTCCTCTTGAAAGACTTCTTGTGTTACAGCTGCAATAGTTCTTCCTTCCTTCAAATCTACCTTGAGTTTGAGAGGAAACATTCTATTGTTGTTCATCTGCACCTCTGCAATGATTTTCTTACTTGGAGGCATGTCTTTGATTGTACACACATCATCTTTGAAGAACACATTATAACCTTTTTTAATGAGATATCCAATGCTCAAAAGATTACATTTCAGACCAGGTACATAGTATACCTCTGGCAGAAACATCTGTTCTCCATTTCTTGCTAGGATACTGACTCTGCCTTTACCCTTGACAGATATCTTACTATCAGTTCCTGTTGTTACCCCAGATTTAACATTTTCATCAATATTGGCAAACATTGCAATGTTTCCAGTCATGTGATTACTACAACCTGAGTCTAAGAACCAAAAATCTTCTTGTTTGTCTTGTGCAATGTTACATGTTAATAGCACAATCTTTGGGTTCTTATCTTCTTCATTTGCAAAATTAGCATTTTGCCTATTATTCATGTCCTTTTTATTTTTCCTACATTCATTGGCATAGTGTCCATATTTCTTGCAATAATGACATTAGACTTGGGATTTGTCATACCTTTGTCCATGAGCTTGTTGTTTGCTTGAACCTTCATCTTGGTTCTGATTGCAGTTCCTTCCGCTTGTGCTAACAGGATTATTTCTGCCTCTATTTTGGCTTCTTCCACGACCTCTGTTATTTGCTCTGCCTCGACCTTTACCTCGGCCAAATGACATCTAAGTCTTGAATGCTTGCTCAAAAGAGGAATATGTTCCTCTACTTAGTCTGTTTTCATGAGACATAAGAGAAGCACTCAGTTCATCTACTGTGAATTGTGACAGACCCTTTGTTTCTTCTATTGCTACCACAATAGATTCAAACCTTGAGGGTAAACTTCTCAAGATCTTCTCTACAATCCTTCTTTCTTCAAGAATTTCACCACAAGATATTATCTGAGTTATTAACCCAATAACATGAGTGAAGAATGAATATATTGTATCAGATTCCTTCATGCTGAGTGTTTCAAAGTCTCTCATCAACATCTGTAACTTTGCAATCTTCACCTTCTCCATGCCTTGATAGGAAGTTTTGAGAATATCCCATACCTCCTTGGACTTTGTTGCTGCTGCAATTCGTGGGAAAACACTCTCATGTACTAATTGAAAGAGATAAAAGAGGGCTTTGGAGTCCTTCTTCCTGTCATTCTTCAACGGGTCTCTTTCTGCTACTGTCAAAGCAGCCAACGCTGCTGCATCTGCAAGTTCAGCGTAGTCAGTCTCAACTAGCTCCCATATTCCCTGAGAAGAAAACAAATCTCTCATAGTTATGGACCAATAACTATGATTCTTCCCATTAAACTGTGGAATTTGGGAATTTGTCAAACCAGTTCCAGCATCTGCCATCTTGATTGTGGAAATCAAACAATTTCTTTGACTATGTAAATTAAAAAAAAAAAAAATAGAATCTTTCTATCTGCTGGAGAAATCTGCTTCAAACAACTCTTTCAGCTCCTACAGTGAAAAAAAAACTTTGTTTTGTCTCACTGAGTGCCTAGACTGGCTCTGATACCATGTTGGAATTTTATGGGTAATTCCTGAACCTTCAAACAACACAGAACTTCAAATAAAAATGAAATTAAAATAGACAGACAGATGAAATACCAATTCCATTTCATAAAAATAAACTGCTGTTACAAGATGAAACTCCTCAGAACAAGGTTCTGGATTCACTGGTTGGAAAAATTACAACTGGCTACTACAAACCTAGCACTGTAATATTCTCTCTGTCTCTCTGTGTCAATTCTATGTTTCATTATTTTCAGCCTTCGGGCAATAATAAAACATTACTCTGCTCTTTTACAATGCACAAGACTATTTATATGAAACATTAGATAATATATATATTATAAATATCATATATTTATAATATATATTAACCAAAGTAAAAACTTTAAACTTATTGCGGTAACAAAACATTTACTGAGCGTAAGACATTAAAACTTACATGCTGGAATATAAAGTTAAATTCAAAATACTTTTTCATAAGGTTAAAACTTTATTTCATTTCATTCTTTTCATTTATGTTTTCCGGGGGCTTCGTGAAAGACTTTCATGTGAACTCTCATACTCCCCCGAAATTCTTTGTGAGTGCAAAGTGTGGGGTCCAGCTGAGGATGACGTCAACTATTCCAGGGTCTCCACTCCTCCCGCTGCTTGGGATCTTCTACCCCTCCAGAAAAGCTTGCTGCCTCAACTTTGAATGCTTCTATGTTAAATGCAGCTGGTGTGACTTCAATGCAGGTGGCTGCAGCTGATAAGAATGGCTCTTCCACTGCTTCTGCATTAATTCCACCTTTCTTGAACTTTCTATCAGCAATTACTCTGCCGTTCTTCGATCCCATCTCAATGACTCCGTTGTGCTGCTGATTTATTAGAGTAGTTGGAATTAATTTCCAAAAGGAACAATGGAAATTGGCAACATAATCGAAAGAAGCTGGCAGATTGCGCCTTGGGCTTCGGAAGTGCAGTGAATGGAGGAAAATTAGGAGAAATATACACAGTCACCACCCCGGTGGACGATGCCACAAACCCGCTAGCTGGCAGCGATGCCACAAACCCGCTAGCTGGCAGTTTGAGATATGGGGTGACATGTAAGAATCCACTGTGGATTGTTTTTCCCAAGGACATGAACATCAAGCTTAAGATGCCCCTGGTTTTGACGAGCCTGAAAAATATTGATGCAAGGGGAGTGAAAGTCCAGATTGGTAATGGAGCCTGCCTACGCATAATGAATGTGAACAACGTTATCATTCATGGATTGAAAATCAGTAACTGTGTGCCCAACATGGCGGGAAACGTTCTGATGTCAGAGGGTAGTGTGGCATTGATGGAACCACAAGACGGAGATGCTATATCTGTATAGGGTTCCACTAATATATGGATCAAACACAACACCCTCTCCCAGTGCCAATATTGTCTGCTTGATGTCACAGTAGGTTCCACATCAGTTACTATTTCCAATAATCGCTTCTTCAACCATGACAAGGTATGTCAAGCCTGACCATCTTTCATCTTTCATAGATTTTGAGAATATTTTGGGATGTGACAGATAGTGAGTTAGTTTCATGACTTGGATTCTAATATCATAAATTTCAAGCCCAGACAGCCACCCATGATAGTATAATTGTAGATTTTAAGAATATTTTGGAATGTGATAGATAGTGAGCTAGTTTCATCACTTGGATTCTAATATATTAATTTAAATATAAAATATGACGAATTATTTTTATATTTAATAGATAATTTGATAAATTAAAGATTTCTAGAATATTCTAAAATCCAACTTAGTTGAGAAAATAATATAGATTTTGACAAGATTCCTGTAAAAATTTTGGAACTTATTCATTGAATGAATTAACATATGCAAGTGATGTTGTTGGGGCACAACGATGACTATGACGGTGATAAGAACTTGAAGGTAGCCACTGCATACAACCACTTCGGACCAGGCCTCACACAGAGGATGCCAAGGTAAATTCAGTTTTTCTCTGATAAAATCAATCCCTAAACCCTAACAACAACCACAATTAAATTGAAAAATGAATATTATTGTGATATTGTCAACAACAACAATTGAAGTGAAAAATAAATATTATTGTGATATTTTCAACAACAACAATTGAATTGAAAAATGAATATTATTGTGCTATTGTCAACAACAACCATTAAATTTAAAAATGAATATTATTGTGATATTGTCAGGGCTAGATTTGGTTATGTGCACATAGTGAATAACAATTACGAACCATGGGGACTGTATGCCATTGGAGGAAGCATGCACCCAACCATAAGAAGCGAAGGAAATCGGTTCATGGCCCCAAGTAGCAGTTTTACGAAGCAGGTAACAAGCCGTGAAAACTGTGGCGGTGATTCTTCTTGTCCCAATGGATGGCTCTGGGTTTCATTCGTGGATCAGTTTCTCAGTGGAGCATATTTCAATGCTTCTAGTAAAGGAACGGCTCTTCCACCCTATAGTGTAGTGAAAAAATTTGTAGTTGGTAGTGGGACCTTAATAGAAGCGATGACTAAGCAGGTCGGAGCTCTGGGCTGAGTTACCTCGAAGCCTTGCAGTTCTGAATTATGAATATTCTACATATTTACAAATATATAGTTTGGTAATTATATGATTCCATAATAATTTTGGTTATTACAAAAATATTATTAATATTATATTATTTTCTTAGTTTTTTATTACACGATTTCGGTTATATTATTTCTGGTTGATAATGAGATTGTTTTTACCAAATGAGATTTTTTTTTCTGATTAAATCATATCATTAACATTGGGTCATATTTCTCACTATTTAATATGGTTTATTTAGCATAATTTAAAATCTCACATTTTTAATTGAATTATAATTTTTATTATTAAAATTGTATTTATGAGTGTAAAATAGATTTAATTTTTAGAAAAATATTGTCTTTTAAATTATATAATTATCTCATTACAATTTTAATATAATGATAATGGTCATTAATTTCGATTGAGACCAAACTTTGGTTTATGGGACTTGAAGAAATGGATTATTTAGTTTGTTTTAAAATTGTACTCCTATGTTCAAAGAGCTTGGAGAGAAGCCTTTCGAGCTCAGTATAATTTTGACATGTTGAAAGGCTAGGAAGATCCGTATTGCAATAAAGATTATACTAGAAATTGCACCACATGTTGCAAAGGAAACACCTTAAGGTTATGGTATAGGAAAGAATAGCATATAAGAAAGAAGAGGTAGTAGGAACTTTCTCTTCTCCAATTGATCCTCCAGAATAATGGGTGGAGAATTATGTTTATTGGACCTCAAATAAATTATCCATATTGGGTAATTGATGTGGAACAACTTCTTTGTTATTAATTGCATGTAATATGTGTTTTTTCATAATGGATGAGACATTTGTACTGAAGACCTCTATATGAAAAAATCTGCATGTTTATTTATTTTTTGAATGAAGGATGCACTTGGTTTTTATGATGAAGTTGGGCAGACTTCACCCTTCCACGAAATTATTTTCTTCTATCACATTCACAATGTTGGATTCCTCTAATACTACTCCTAGAACTCTGACTCTACTCTACAACTAGACGTATTTAATGGAATAAAAACCTATCACTATGACATGTTGTACTTCATAAGAGATTACTAAGAAGCTTAAGTATGGTAAATCCACCTTCACCTGTTATTTGAACATAGAGCATAGAGTTATCTTAATCGTCAATTTTATGGATAAGAGACATTTGGATTCCACTTCTTTGGAACTTTTCAACTCATCCAGAGTAACAAACATCAATAATACCCAAAATTAAGAAGAAAAAATCAGCTCATAATCAGGGAATCTAGCAACAATTCAAGACTTTAGTTCCTTTTAAAGATCATTTATTTTCCTATCAAATATAATACAACAATCAAATTTTGTAGTGACAAGAATGGGAACAAAATTTAAATGTAATAACTCCCTTCCCTAGTGATAGTACATTTTTGTTTTGAAATGAAATTATTTTCCCGATCTTTTAAATAATAGATTCCTCCGCAAGTGACCCTTTAGAGATAACCTTTTTTTTTCAACTAATTGCAATAGGTAGGTGTCTTTCATCTCTTACTTTCTAAGTCCTCCTTACAATTGGAATGTTTCTCTTCCCATAGCTCTATCTCGAGTTATAATTCTAACTTTATCTTGTTTATGAATAAATTGTCTCTATATCACTATTGTCTCCCTTTTACAACACTTGCTTGAATCAGTGAGATAATGTAGCTCATCTCGATTCCAAAATCCTTGAGTAAATTTTTATTTTTTATTGTATTTTGACCTAGTTCCATTGTCCTAATTTTCTTCTTTCTTCTTCCATATACTTCAAATATAAATGAATGTAACATGAGATAATCTTCCTCACATTTTCCAAATTCCAATATTTTTCATTGCACTTCTCATGTGTATGAGGGAAAATGGATTCCATACATTCTATGTTATGCCTTTTTAGCGCTTCTCTTCACCATGTCTCCTTTCTTCTGTATCCTTGACTTTCATTCAAACAATTGGTACCGACCCCTTTAAAGGCAAATTTAGTGTTATTTAAGAAATGAGAATTATGAACATTCATCATTATTGCTCAAGATAAATCATGTCCTCTTAAATAATTAGGAAATTTTAAAAAGATAACATATTTTTTTAAAAAAATCATTAATAATTTAATATTTTATATACTAAGAAACAATACTCAAAATTTATAAGACACTTGTAACATAAATAATATATAACAAAAAAAACTTGGAATAATAAAATAGTTGTAACAAAAATAATACAGAACAAGAAAAACTATGTATATTTAGATGTATGAAAATTTAGATACATTTTATTAAGTAAAATTTTAAAACAATGATGATTATAAACATTTAAAAATAATTTTATTAAATAATTAGTTTAGATCCAAGTTTTGATTGATTTAGACCATCTTAGTTCCCCCTATAAAGAAACTACGTTCCACATGAATACCATGGGTCAATACCATGGGCTATATCTATATTTTATCATTATTTTCTTTTATTATTTTAATTTTTATTGTATTTTTACCTAGTTAAAATGTTCATTACATTATGTTAATATTTTTATTCAATTTACTTTTATTTTTAATTTTGTGTAATTTCACATAGTCCAATTTTTTTATTTTTTTATTTTTTATTTCTTTTTTTGTAAATTTGGTAGTACCTTGCTATTTTCTATTTATATATAAAAGTAGGTTACAAAGAGAGAAAGTTTGTAGCCTCAAACTGGCCATAGAAAGCCAGGTCTATTGGCCACCTTAACACTTTTAAAGCAAACCAAAATTGAAAAAGTCTCATTCTGCTCCTTGTTTCATGTGATATCTGCCTATTAAGTCTATTATACGGTTCCTAGAAACAACCTATGGAATAGATTAGAAGAGCTAAATGTTCCTTTTGAGCTAAGAGAGACCGCTATAAGGTTATACGAGAATTTAATTGCCAAGTTAAAGAGAAATGAGGGGTGGTCGAAAGATATTAAGTGTAATATCAGAGTTAAACAAGGTTGCCCCCTCTCCCCTACCCTTTTTGGCCTTTACATTGACAAGCTAGAATGTTGTTTAGAGGAAGCAGGGTGTGCTGGCACGATCTTAGCTGGGGTAGTCATCATCCTTCTTCTCTATGCTAACGATATTGTTCTTCTCGCAAGGTGCCCATCTGATCTTGATAAGCAACTTAGACTTCTTAAGGATTTCTGCTCTACCATGGGTTACGTATGTTTGTTAACACTGACAAAACAAAAGTTATGATTATCAAATCTAAGAAGGACACTTACGCTAATTTTATGTATGAAAATAGTAACTTGGAGGAAGTGTCTTCTTACAAGTACCTAGGAATTCATATTCATCACAAGCTCAACTGGAACTATAGCATTCAAAAAAGGATTAATGGGGGGTGGAAATCTTATTTTGGTCTTGAAAATAATTGTAAAACGGCAAAACTCGTAATGTGGGATAGAAAGAAGTTCCTATTTGAAACTTTAGTCAGTCCTGTTATCTTATATGGATGTGAGGTTTGGGGTTGCAACATCTCTAGAGAATCCTGGAGAAAGATTGAGCAAATCCAGAAGTGTTTTATAACTTATAACCTTAAAATTAAAAGTAGTACACTTTATCCTATTCTCCTTATAGAAGTGGGTCTTTCCCCTATCGAGAGCCTAGCTATGACTATTCTTCTATTGTACAAGCACAAGATCAATAGCATAGGAGACCATAGACTTCCTAAGCTAGCATTAAATTCCAGCCAAAACCACCTAAGGCTTAAAATAGGTTGGTATAAAGATACTAGGGCCTGGTTAAACCATTGGGAGATCGACGAGAATGTTGCATTGCAAAACTTTAATAACATTAAAAAAATTGTTACTTCTAAGTTCAAAGAAAAAATGTGGTGTGAGAAAGATCTAGAAGCTAAAAGAAAATTAAGATATTATAAGGAGGTCATCAATCCCACCCTAGAAGATCAAAAGTATCTCTCTGTTTTAACTAGCTCAAAGAAGAAAATTAATATAGCGAATATTAGAACGAACTCTCATGATCTCCATAGTGAAATGGGTCATTCGAAAGTTCCTAAAACACCATGGATGGAAAGGATCTGCCATCTCTGTAAGAATATGAACATCGAGGATGAAAATCACTTCCTCTTAGAGTGCCCCTAGTACAACCACATTAGAGCTCACTTTTATAATCTTTGTTGCAATACTCACCTTCCTAGCCTTTTAAGACGTCAAAATTATAGTGAGCTCGGGAGGCTTCTCTCCAAGATTTTTGAGCATAGGAATAAAATCTTAAATCAAACTAAATAACTCTTTTCTTTAGGTCTGATAGACCAAATATTGGTCTGAGTGGACGTTAACCACCACCACCACCACCACCATCATCATAAATTAATTGGTTTGTGTGGAGTTTAATTTTATGATATAAATTTTATTATAAATAAAATTTTTATGCTTATATACCCAAAAATTTAATGTTTATGTATTTTACAAAAAAATATTGTTCATTAAACTAATTTATGTTAAATCTAGTTTTATAAATTTATTAATTTAAATTTTATCAAATTTTATAAAAAAAAAATGAGGTTAAAATCTTAAAAAAAATAATAGCAACATTTTAACTTAAAAGTCCCCAAAACCTAAATTCAATCTAACTTATTAAAAAGAAAAAAACTAACATTATAAAAAACATATATAAAAATATTTACTTGATCTAATGGCCTAAAACATTTCAAACGTTTCAATCGTCTAACATTTGATCCAATGGAACATGTATTAAGAAATAATTTATTATATATTAAGAAATAATACTGGTGCATTATAAAATAGTTGTAACACAAATAATATATGACAAAAAAAAATCATGTATTTTTGGATAATAAAATAGTTGTAACAAAAATAATACAGAACAAGAAAAACTATGTATATTTGGATGTATGAAAATTTAGATACATTTTATTAAGTAAAATTTTAAAAGAATAATGGTTATAAACATTTAAAAATAATTTTGTTAAATAATTAGTTTAGATCTAGAGTTATGATTGATTGAGGCCATCTTAGTTCCCCATATAAAGAAACTACATTCCATATGAATACTATGGGTCAATACAATGGGCTATATTTATAGTTTATCATTGTTTTATTTTATTATTTATATTTTTAGTTGTATTTTTACCTAGTTAAAATGTTCATTACATTATGTCAAAAATTTTATTTTATTTACTTTTATTTTTAATTTTGTGTAATTTGACATAGTCAAAATATTAAACATGACATTACAACTTTCTATCGTCACCAAAACCTAAATTCAATCTAACTTATTAAAAGGATAAAAACTAGCATTATAAAAAACATATATAAAAATATTTACTTGATCTAATGGCCTAAAACATTTCAATTGTCTAAAATTTGATCCAACAACTCAAACATGGACACAGTGGCAACTAGGGGAGTTGTTTTCAAATAATGACGCCTTAAGGCGTAAAATTGAGATCTAATATAGCTGTACGCAGGGCACTCTAAAAAGATTTTAGAAATGATTTTCATCCTCAATCTTGATATTCTCAATTTAGATAATTTAATTTAATTATTTAATTTTGATAATTAATAATTACAATTTAATATATTTAAATAATGAAATTAATTTTTTTTAATTAATTTTAAAAATTTAATAAAATTAAAATTTGATATAAATTAAATATTTTAAAATTATATTTAAAATAACAAATTCATTTATATATTTAAAAATAATATTTATATAATTAAATATTAAATTTTATAAAAAAATTATAAATCAAATTCAAAAAATATATAAAATTACATAATAATAATAATTTAATAATTTACTACAAAATATTAAAACAACTAATATTAGAACAACTTAATTGAATATAAGATTAAATTCTACAAATTTACTCTATGATGGACCAATTTTAAAACTAAACACATATTGTAATCATAATTTTTTTTAATGAAGTGATTCCTATACATTAAAAAAAATATGTATGGTACTCATTTGTTTATTATTCTCAACAATGTTATTAAAATTAAAAATGAAATAACATCATGGTACTCGTTCATTAATACAAAATATGTTGCAAGGTAATGTTTATTATTATGAATAACTTGAAGTATAAGATAAAGGTTACATAATAGTTATTATTTGTTATTTAGTTTAAATATAGTTTAATTAAAATAAAAAATAATAAAGATAAAGATTTCATCATAAAGTAAAACAACTAATAAAATATTGTATTATTAAATTTCATTACCAAAAATTAAAAGATATTATAAACTGATATTTTTTTGTTAATATATATACACTTCAATATATATGTTTATTTTTTAATATATATTTATGAATTTTATTATATAAAAAAGAAGAACAAAATACCTATATTTCTAGTTAAACATTCATATATAATCATTGTATATGTATATTGATTTGACAAGTAGTTTTGAATTGTGATGTACCATAATATGCTTGATTTGATGATTTCACAAGGATACCTAATATAGATAATCCATTAGTTTATTACTATAAGTTTGACAATTTTAAATGGATGGAGGATAGAAAGAATGATTTGATCTCTTATCATAATTTTTAAAAAATTATGGAACTAGAATATATATAATTTTGAATACATGGTAACACTATAAAATTAACTTTTAAACCATTTTTCTCATTAATAAATTTTTGGTATTTTTATTTTCAATAATCACTTTAAAATACTTACATTAAACGTTACACTTGTTTTGAAGATGTGTTTTTTTAGCTAATACTCTTTATTTGATAATCCTATAATATTTGTGTGTATCATAAAAAATTTCTCCTTGCTCCACTATTATTGCAATTCATTTCTCTTTGATTTAGTTGTCCTTTGTACTCTCTTTTGTACATACCCTCTCTATGGTTATTCATAGAACTTATAATGTTTTATCTTGCATTCACAACAACATATTTTTGGCATTGCCATTATCACTGATCACTTTAAAATTCTTATGTAAAACATGACACTTGCTTTGAAGATTTATTTCCTTAGCTAGTGTTCTTCCTTTGCTAATGTTTGAATGCATCATCAATTTCTCTCATTGCTCCTCTATTAATGCAATTATTTTCTCCTCGTTTTCATTTTCATTATCTTCTCTCTTTCATGGATTCCCTCTCTCTATGGGAATTAAGAAAACTTATAGCATTTTATCTTCTATGGACAACAATACATTTGTCCCTTGTAGTTGGCATGATATCCTCTTCTACTTTAAAACTTGAAACCTTTGCTTATACCACAATATGTGTTTTATTTTGGTTTGTTTGTATTTTCTTGTAGATTGTACCCCCTTCTGTTCTTAATGCTTCATTTAGTGATGTCCCTAAAAACTACACCTCATTGATCTTTTAATTGTGACTAATTGTGTTATTGATCCTTGTATGGGTATGTAAATGTAAATGGGAAAAGGTTTGAGAATAATTTTAATTATAATTTAATGCCAATTGATGAAGAGATGAATCCTTAATAGAGACAATGCAAATCCATGAGAGGAGGACACCAAAAAAATGGGTTTATGAAATTAATCCCATCCCATGAATTATTTGCCTAAGTCAATATTCTGATATTGTTAACTTTACCCAAAAAAAATATCTAAGGGGAAGGTGTAGTAATAATTTCCAACGACTATGAGAGAAGTGAGACAGTGGTACCAAATTTCCAAAAGGTATGGCTTATGTACCCTCCATTATAGAGACTTATAACCACCCACATAATCCCATTAAATGGAGAAACTGGAGAAAAGAGAACATGCAAAGAGAAGGAACTCTTGCACAAAAGAAGAGAAGAGCAAAGTGAAGTGTAACATAGTGAAAAGAATAGAGAGTTGATAAGAGGCTCTGGTGTGAACCAAGAGAAAACCATGTGTGTGATTCTTTTCCACATAGTTTCGGTAAGTGAGGTTAATGATTGATTCCTTAGCTTAAGCAAAGGGATGAATGGATTCTTGGAAAATTGTTTGTGTTGTGCTCAGAGACTCTGGAAGAAAGCATCGAGAGACTCTTGATCGGGTGAAGGGCTCCTTTACAGTTGTATATGCTTGAAATGGCGTAAACTTTGAAATATTGTTGGAAGCCATGCACCAAAGAATTAAAGAGAGGCACTAAGAGAATCTTAGTTAGGTGAAGGGATATCCTTGTGTTGTGTAGGCCTCTTATGGCCGCATTGTGAATTAGAATGAGTCATGCTTGACAAGTTGAAAGACTCCATATTGAATTTTGAATGGATGAAGGAGAGTGAAATTCATTCTTACACCATTTCTAGTATGGGAGACATTTTCCCACATGGGTGCTTATTATGAAGAGCAATTAAGAAACCACCCTAATTGTTGTGTATAATTCTAGGCTTGATGTGATCTCAGGGAAAGTAATGAGCTTGGTGAGATGAAGGAGAATGGCCTTCATAACCCCAGCCTGTAATGTTTAGTAGGGCTTTTCTCATGGCTTCATGGTTTGGCTTGTGGGTGGCCAATTGCAAAAAATATTACAATGTAGCTAATACTATGGTGGGGTGGATTGTGGCTCACCCTTCATTAGTTGTAGGTAGCATAGGATTTTCTAGGGTAAAACTTTCATCTATTTTGGATGGTGTGCATGTCTGTGTATTTCTTTTAGTTCCCCATTTCTTGCATTACAACTATTTCATTTATTTAAGTATAATATCAACTATTAAAGAATTTGAGATATAAAGAAAAACTAACCTACA
Source organism: Pinus albicaulis (assembly GCA_034641835.2). Classification (NCBI taxonomy): domain Eukaryota; kingdom Viridiplantae; phylum Streptophyta; class Pinopsida; order Pinales; family Pinaceae; genus Pinus; species Pinus albicaulis. The sequence continues at coordinate 252,679,434 of CM076584.1, read as the reverse complement.
AGGTACATATTTCAGTTATTTTATCGTATATGTTGTGACGGACTATTCCAATGGATTATCCACAACAATTTACAAGTCAATTGGTGTGAAGAAATAAGTGAATGATAGAAATAAATTTTTGATTTCACAATATATTTTAATTTTATTGTATATTAGTGTGCTTGATAACTATACTTGTTTTCCCAAAGGGGAAACTCAATTGGCGATTTTCATGATATGAATTATTGTGCAAAATAAGATATCCAAGGTTCAAAACCCCTTGGAGTAACCCAAAATATAGAGAGCAAGAATGTTGTAGGCCCTAGAGGTATAATGGCAGCTGTCATAATTTTCCTCATGTCACGTGAATATGAGCCCAACCCATTTTTCGATTCCTATGGTATATAAAAAACTATGCACCCATGAACTAGTATTATGAAGTAGATATGCTTTCTTCAAGAAAATGATCATTTCAAAATCCAATCACCAAGGGAATTTTCTAATGCAATTAGATTCATATAAGGCTTAGATTTCTAACCAACTTTCCTTGAAATATAACATCCATAATCACAATTCTCTTCATTATCATTGTCATCATCACTTGAATCAATTAGGCCCAATATTTGTAGACTAGGGCATTCTCCTATAAGGACAATTCACACTTTATAAGTTGAGCTTCATGAGTGAAAGCCATACCTCACAAAACTTGCACTATTAATAACAATGTTCTAATGGGAAAATTTTGATCCTTTTCTGTCTCCTTTTACAAAAATTGCAATTTTGATAAGATAGAAGATTATTTTCTCCGTAAACATCATTTATTTCCTATTGTGTGTCTTTATCCGTCGTTCACAAGTAGAAACCTAAAAGGGATGGAATGCTAAATATTCCTCCATATATTTTTTTTGTTTGTCTGGTTCCTTCATTGCAGAGGTAGTGAATTCTCACCTAACCTATCGAAAGCCAGAGACAATAAATTAAGTTGGCCTTCTCTAACAAGGTCACAATTTAATTTGGATAGTGAATTTCTCATATGAATTTGATAAAGAAAATTTCAAGAAATATGAATATGGGATTGCTAAATAATTTTTTTATAGCGGAAATGGATTTAGGACCATTAGGAGCCTTGTGATTCTCCAAATCTTGTAAAGTTGACAATTGTGATCTGGTTATTCAAAAAATTTCACCAGATTTTCTCAAAATCATTGCCAGAATTTCTATTATTTTCTAGGTCAAATTATGCTTTGTTTAGACTCATGTCAAAATAATCTTGATTGGAAACAAATATTTCTAGAGCTATAGCTCCATTGATGTAGTAGGGTAGTACATGCCAACCCTTGAATTTTGTACTTTCCTAAATCCAAGGGTTGGTATATACTACCCTGGTGCATTAATGGAGCTATAGCTCATAAAATATTGATAGCCATCATGATTGTTGTTTTCTGTCAATATTGATGTAGAGATATTTTTTGTTTGTTTTCATGCCAAATTGGATTGTCGAAATAGTTGTTGTTTTTTTTTGTGCGACATTGCATTTCAGGTTCCTTGTCATTTATAGTGAAGTTCTTTAATAAAATTAATCTCAATTTCTATGATCAACCTTAGTTTTTGTTAGTTACATTAAGCTCAAATTTATTTAAAGATTTGAATTAACACTCAATTGTTAACTTAAATCTAGGTGTTTTGTATTTTTTTTTTAAGTGTAGTCTAAAAAACCCCATAGATTAGTTTAAAAAATAATGGAGATTCCGACAATATTATGACAATATTTGGATGAATATTTTGAAAATATGGGTTACAACCAGTCAAAGTTCAGGATTTTGGGTGCCCCAAGGATTTTTTATGGTGCTGAATCCATTTCAACCATAAAAAAATGATTTAAACACTCCATCATTCTAATTTTTTAACACATGGATTTGAGTGTCGGATTCGGGACACGGTGACCCTCGGAACAAGGCACGTCCAGACACATTATATATATATATATAGATATATATTAAAAAATAGATATTTCTTACACAAATTCATACAAACTCATTGATTCAAACATAGGTCTTCATCTTGATCCAGGGTAAAATATTGATACCCTTAACCAAGACCTTTTTCTTCAGCTGATAATTAGAATTTCATTTAATTAAGACGTTAATGAACTGAAATGAACAATTGTAGCTGTAAATAAGAGGAACATAAATGAACAAGATCAACAATCACAAGAATGTGTTGTTTGATAATGGACTTCATCTAGGAGGGACTACATCTTCGGGCCTCGGTGTCAAGATGGTGTAGGCCGCTACATTATGTGTTTTAAGAAGAATATGTACATGGATGTGCTTTCCTATGACATACAAGGAAAAATTCCCTCACGCATGAGTGGCTTGACTTCTTTAAGAGATGTTCCACTGCAGAACTCTCATACTTAAAGAAAGACTCCTATCAGTATGACCATAGCTGACATGTAATAAATAAGAGTATCCCACCAATATTGACAAACAAGGGATCTCAAAAATACACATATGAAAATGAGCATCCCGCCAATGTGGCATAAAAGGGATCTCATACATGACAAATCCATAGTTGAAAATACATCAATAAAAACACAAGAAAATATCCCACGACTCATGTGTCAACTAGGATCTGAAAGACATAATGCATCTAAAAGAGAAATAAACGAAGAAGTACATGGAATCTACATCATATACCTCATGTTGCCATCGCTAAAGGCTAAGATGCTCTGCGGCTGAATCTAAAAACACCATCAATATTGTGGCATCGAAAAAGGAGAAAACAACTGCTCACTTGTGGAAATTTGACACCTATATAACCCACTTCCAAAATTGGCTAAAAAATTGAAAACTCAGATGAAGAAACTGAGCACACAATCAGACTCGTGGTGTAGATTAGTGTAAAAAAGACATAAATTTTGTCCCATTCGAAAAAATTCAAAATTTCGCCCTCCTGAAAGTTGGCCTCAATCAAGGTTCCACATGAACTGCAATAAAAAAATATTGAAACCTCGAATTCTATGCGCTCCATCTTCTGCTTTGCCTTGGCTTGCACACTTCTAAATAATTGGGTTTAAGTATAAAGCTTCAAGCGGATTTCCCAAACTAGCCCATTGGGCTAATGGTTGCGGGCAGACTCTTTAAGGCGGAGGTCGGGGTTCCAACCCCATTGACCCCACCTATGGTGCATTTTTGTCTTAAATAAAACTATGGCACGTTTTTTTTTTTTTTTTAACCCCACATATATTTTATTCACCAAACCATTAACTAATGCTTAAAGGTGGACGCATGTTTTTTTTTAGAAATTCTTTGTATTTGAATAGTAGGGGGTAGAGTTTGAATTGGGTGGCCTGCCCCATATCCACTTGTTGGCTCTGTAGTGTGTTGGAAAGTGCGGTTTGGGGTGTTTTTTTTATGATTTGGGCCGACCATGGAGCGGGGCGGCCTTGGAGGTCGGGCAGGTTCGATTTCCGCTGGCCCATATATATATTACGTGGCATGTCACGTGGGCGGGTGTGGCGGGGTCATGGTCATCGACCCCCCAATTTTAAAATATATAGTTTTCCTGGGTGCATGGGGTCTAGCAGGAGTCATGGCCTGCTAGCCCTCCATTCAAACAATTTGGAATCAAGATGCAAAGTCATCATCTACAACTACTATGATGCGATGTTTGAAAATGCACATCCCTTGAAGACTCCTTCAACTCTCGTACCTCAGAATCAAGATGCAAAGCCATCATCTACAACTGCTACAATGCGATGTCTAAAAAGGCACATCCCTTGAAGACTCCTTCACCTCGTGTACTTCGAAATCAAGATGCAAAGCCAACACCTGCAACTGCTGAAATACAAATGTCTGAAAGACACATCTTTTGAAGATTCCTTTACCTTAATTACTTTGGAATCAAGATGAAAATCCAACACCTGCAACTGATGTGGCACAAATGTGTGAAAGGAACATCTTTTGAAGATTTTTTTACCTTACGTACTTTGGAATCAAGATACGAAGACATCTCCTGCAATTTGTTGCAACACAAATGTTTGAGAAGGCACATCCCTCAAAGACTCCTTCACTCTGTCCTTTAGAATCAGAATGCCAACACCTTCCTGAAGATACAACGAATATTACATGCTCAATGTGACCAACAATGACCCAAATTTCCATACTTAACATGAGTTTATAACAAGTAGCTGGCAGTCAAGCTTACAGCAAAATGGAAATCATACATCAGCAAAATTACAGGACTAGACCTCATGGTCGAATTTTGACGTGATGGAAAAAACACCTCGTCACTTTTATAAGAAATAAATGCATCATAAGGCTCATCGAATAGGACTGAACATAATCGTCACATCTCGAAGTGATGGAAACACATCATCACTTTTACATGAAAGAGATCCAACACACGACTTATAAAACAAGGCCAAAAAATATCATGGTCGATTAAACGAATGATGGAAACACATCATCACTTTCATAATAAAAATGTGACAAATGACTTACAAACATGGCCATGACAAGCTTAACATCTCTATAAAAAAACAATCTAGAAGAACCACTTCTCACTTATTAAAGCGAGTGGATCATTTCCCTGTGGTGAACTTGCTTGTGGATCAGCTCTTTCGACTTGTGTATGCATGGGCGCTTTGTCTTTAAGGCGCTGGTCTAGATGAAGTTTCCAGCATGTGGCTCTTTTGTGTCCACTTCGGTCACAATGGGTTCAAAATTTATTTTTCCTCCAATCCTGCTTAACTGACTTCTTTTCCTGTTGGGGAGAAGGCTTTTCATGCCTCTTCCTCCTTTGTGCTGCCATCCTCTTCCAGCACTCAGAAATAACATGGTTATTTAAACCACAAAAATATCAAGTTTTATGATTCCATATTTTACAACCATGGTTAACAACATTATTATAATTAAAATGCACTCTAGAATAATGAGACTTAGTATACCTTCTCGGGTGGTCTCTGGTGCAATCATGATGATGGGAGGTTGCCTTAGTTCCTTCACTGCAATGTGCACTGCCATGGAACAATGGCGGAGTGTCCCCATCATTCCTCTTCCTTGGAGAGTTAATCATTATCTGTTTTCCCTTTATTTCTTTTGAACATCCTTTGTTAGTGTACCCCAAACCTGCATAACGAGGTCGTTGCACAACCTCCAATTTTTTGGTTATACCCTGGCCACGAACGCCAAGTCCTCCTCCTTTGTACCCCATCTTGGTGAGGAGTCTCATGCCAGTACCTGTGATGGGTATCTCCACACTTCCAACTGAAATTATATCATGTGAAGAAACTGAAGAAAAATCAAAACCGTTTACCTTAGGTGTTGATTACGAAACAGATGAAGAAAGTTGTTGTAAGCCTTTGTTACGCTTCACTTCCGTCAATGCCTCTGACATGGCTTGTAGCTGAAGTTTCAACTGCTGCGTCTGCTCCTTCTCTTTCTGTAGGAATGATTTTAAGGCATCATTATCTCTTTGAAGAGTTTCATTGTTGCATTTCTAATCTTCCCATGCCTCTGTCATGGCTTGAAACTGAAGCTACAACTGCTGCTTCTCCTCCTTCTATTCATGTAGGAACGCCTTCAAGGCATCATGATCTGCTTGCAGAATTTCATTTTTGTGCTTCCAATCTTCCCATGCTTATGTTGTGGGTTACAACTGAAGCTGCAACTGTTGTTTGTCCTCCTTCTCTTTGTGTAGGAGGGTCTTCAATTCTTCGTTCTCTGCTGCTTGTTTTTCGTAAGCCTCATACAATATGTCCGCTTTCTCAGACACCCTGAGCATGGTTTCATACATTTCCTTGACATTATCCATGGCTCAACTCAGCGAACGTCCAATTTTCACGCCTGCAATCCAATCAGCAAGAATACCTGCTCTGATACCACTTGACCCAGGGGAAAATCTTGATACCCTTAACCAAGACCTTTTACTTCGACTGATAATTATAATTTCATTTAATTAAGATGCTAATGAACTAAAATGAAAAATTTTAGTTGTAAATAAGAGGAACATAAATGAACAACATTAGCAATCATAAGAATGCGTCGTTTGATAACGGAGTTCGTCCAGGAGGGACCACATCTTCAGGCCTCGGTGTCAAGATGGTGTAGGCTGATGCATTATGTGTTTTAAGAAGAATATGTACATGGATGTGATTTCATATGACATATAAGGAAAAATTCCCTCACGCAGGAGTGGCTTAAATTCTTTAAGATATGTTCCACTGCGGAGCTCTCATACATAAAGAAATACTCATATCAGTATGACCATAGCTGACATGTAATAAATAAGAGTATCCCGCCAATCCTGACAAACAAGGGATCTCAACAATACACATATGAAAATGATCATCCCACCAATGTGGCATAAAAGGTATCTCATACACGACACAAATCCATAGCTGAAAATACATCATTAACAACACAAGGAAATATCCCACGACTCATGTATCTACTAGGATCTGCAAGACATAATACATCTCAAAGAGAAATAAATGAAGAAGTAAATGGAATCCACATAATATACCTCATGATGCCATTTGTTGAAGGTTGAGCTTCTCTGTGGCTACATCTGAAAACACCATCAATCTTGTGGCATCAAAAAAGGTGAACATGACTGCTCACTTGTGGAAATCTAACACCTGCATAACCCACTTCCAAAAGTGGCTGAAAAATTGAAAACTCAGATGAATAAACTGAGCACGCCATCAGACTCGTGGCATGGAGTAGTGTAAAAATGACATAAAATTTGTTCCATTCGAACAAAGTCAAAATTTCACCCTCCTGAAAGTTGGCCTCAATCAAGGTATTTCCTCCCTCTTTTAGAGCTCATGGTTCCACATGACCTATAATAAAAAATATTTACAACTCAAATTATGTGTGCTCCATCTTCCATTCTTCCTTGGCCTGCACACTTCTGAATAACTGGGTTTAAGTATAAAACTTCAGGCAGATTTTCCAAACTAGCCCGTTGGGCTAACGGTTGCGGGCGGACTTGTTAAGGTAGAGGTCGAGGTTCCAACCCCACTGACCCCACCTATGGTGCATTTCTGTTTTAAATAAAATTGTGGCACGTTTTTTCTTTTTTTTTAAGCCCACATATATTTTATTCACCGAACTATTAACTAATGGTTAAAGTTGGACCCATGTTTGTTTTTACAAATTGTGCGTATTTGAATGGAGGGGGGTCGGGTCCGCATTTGGTGGCCCATCCCACAACCCCTTGTTGGCTCCGTAGTGTGTTGGCAAGTGTGGGTTGGGGTGTTGTTTTTATGAGTAGGGCCGCCCATGGAGGGGGCCGAACTTGGAGGCTGAGCGGGTTCAATTCCCGCTGGCCCATATATATATTATGTGGCATGTCAGGTGGGCAGGTACAGCAAGGTCATGGCCACTGACCCCCCCATTTTAAAATATATCGTTTGCGTTTTTGAAAATTTGGTTTTTGACCGTAGAAATAATTTTAAGGAGGCCACAAATCCTCCCGGAATCTGGCCTAAGCTTGCTGAAATCCGGTGGCCGGAAAAATTTGAATTTGCACCTTCCCTAAGGCTGTCTAGTCACCAAGTCAACCCAAAACTTTGACTTCTCTTGACTTCTTCATACAGACTTAGAACTGAGTGCCATCTGTGCCGTTGAAATCAGAATGACGAGATATACAATTTGAACTTGGTTTGAGAGACTTTTTAACCATTTGAGCCTTGTACTCAAACCATTTGTACTTGTACATGTTTACTCCACCTGTATCACATCTAGATGTAAGTTTTACAAACATTTAAGATATGTGATAAATTGAGACACACGGGGCCACGGGTTCCGAAATACATGAAAAATCTGATTGCAATCACATTTTTTCATGTATTTATCATTTTTCGTGTAGAAGGGTCCATAGAAAGTATGCAACATGGGTACTCCTTGGATGAGGAATTAAATTTTGCATCCAACGAGTACTCCTGCTAGAAATTTGAGTAAAAACTTTGGGAGATAAGTTGAAAATATGAGTTGAAAAAGTAGTTTTATTATTATTTTATTTTTTTTATCATTTTACCCTTTTACTTAAAAAATGGTGAATCATCCCCCATCGTTGACATCATCATCTTGAATCCTATTGGTTCTTATAAATTTTATTTTATTTTTTACATTTTTCTTAGGAGGCCCATTTTAGATCTTAAAATTCCCCTAATGTCTAGAGGGATTGCCTCTATTCGCAAAGGGGATTTTCCTACTCAACAAGTTGGCGACTCCACTGGGGATAAGTGTGTCTGTCATCTCTCGTTGTTCGTTTTGAAGTTTTTCTTGTCTATCCAACTTTGGTCATATTCTCATTTCTCTGCTTTATTTTGCTTATTTTACTTTTTCAAGCCACTCCACCTATTATTGGAGTGATAATCTTGGCTTTTCCTCATCTTCTTTTTCTCTTTTCCTTGGTTTCCTTACTCGGCGTTGTTGTGTTCCTGACATTCACACTGATTAGTGCGGGTGGCCTTCGTGACGGGCACGATTTTCCCTGTTCAGCATGGATTACTACTGAATAGTCGTGCTGAATCCTGTAGGTTTTGATTTTAGGTTTCTTGTCTAAGTTTCCAGTGCATCTTACCCTCTGGATTGGTTTTTTCTCCCTGTATTAATCCACTTGGATTGGCTTTTGACTTCCATGTCTCATTCATTTTGATTGATTATCTCTCATCTGATCAGTGTGGCTTTTTCATCCTATGATTTATAGGTGTCTTTGATTGTTTTTTTGATCACATGTTCGATGAGTCTTCGAGATGTGTATGAGTCATTTTAGTCCTTCATCTTTTCAGCTTGTTTTCTGGTTACCTGGTCTTCTTTTTCGATTCTAGGATTGGTCTTGTCATAGGATTGTCGAACTGTCACCCTAGTGTCTTTTTGACCCTCCATCTATCGCCCTGAGCATGGATCACATTGCTCATTAAGTCGATCTGAAAGTCCTTTTTCTACATGAAGAAATGCATGTCTGGTTTGAGTCTATTTTACATTCACTTTGGATTGGTCTCTTTGTGTTTTTATCATTTCATTCGAACTTGCTCAAAGATTGCATCTCCTTTGTTTTCTTTGCTTATGAAAGACGTGGAATTTGTGTGGATAGGGAAGTGTGAGCAAGCCTATTTTAAGCTAAAGCATTGTGTAAAAACAACACCTATTTTACGAGGACCAAAATGGAAACTGCCATTTCATATCTCTATAGATGCATCTGACATAGTTGTAGGTGCAGTTTTGGGTCAGATGGAGGAAAAGAAGCATTATGCCATCTATTATATTAGCAAAAAATTTACTCTAGCTGATCTCAATTACACAGTGACTAAGAAATAATTCCTAGCAGTAATGCATGTTATCAATAAGTTTTAGCATTACATCACTCGATATCAATTATTTTTACACATTTACCACTCTGCCATTCAATTTTTAATGAATAAGCCTATTACTAATGGTAGAGTTACACGATGGTTATTGTTGTTACAGGAATTGGATATCAGTATTATAGATAAACCTAGAAAAGAAAATGTAGTTGTTGATTCCCTTTCTAAGTTAACCACATGTGGTAATTGCACTCCTACTGAGGATTCTTTTCCAGATGAGTATCTTTTTTCCATATCTACTCCCTCACTGTGGTATGCAAATATAGCCAAATATCTTGCTGTAGGTAAATTTCTACATTGTTTATCTTCCAGAGAAAGAAGGAAGATCCTACAATAGAGTTCCACTTACTCTTGGATTGAGGGAAATCTCTATCACACTAGACCAGAGTTTCAGATTGGGAGATGTGTTAAATAAGACGTGATTTTTGATATCTTGAAGGCTTTCCATGAGGAGCCCTGTGGAGGGTACTGAAGGGACAAGAGGATGGGGTGAAAAGTGCTCTCAACAGGGTACTACTAGCCAACTATATTATAGGATGCTAAGAAGTTTGTAAAGGGGTGTGATAGATGCCAAAGGATGGGCTAGCCTCTGCAATCAGACGAGATGTCATTGCAACCTCAAGTGGTGATAGGGCCATTTGAGAAGTGGGTCCTAGATTTTTTAGGGCCAATAAATAAGTCATCACAACAGAGAGATCATATATATTATTTTGTATAGATTACGTCACAAAGTGGGTCGAAGAAAAGACATTAACCAGAGCTACAGATTAGGTTGTTTTAGACTTCTTGGTCGATGATATTTTTATTCATTTTGGGATTCCCAGGGAGATAGTGATGGATGGAGGGCCCCAATTTACATCTCATTTGATTCAAAAACTGGTTGAGAAGTATGGAATTCATCACAGGATCACTTCACCTTATCATCCACAAGCAAATGATCAAGTGGACAGCACCAACAAATTTATTGAGGGGATCTTGACAAAGAAAGTAGCCAGCGACTGAAGGAATTGGGCTGAAAAAATTCTAAAGGTATTGTGGGCTTACAGAACAACATGGAGGAACACTACGGGATTCTCACCCTACGAATTAGTGTACGGTAAGATTCCATTACTCCCCATAGAGTTCGAAATAAAAACATTTAGAACAACATTACAAGTCAATTTGGATTTAAGTACAACACAAAGAAAAAGGTTGAATCAACTCAATGAGTTGGAAGAGAAATGGTTGGCTGCCATTCAGGAGATAGAGATCATTTAGCAGCAAAGTGCTACATGGCATGACAAGTTCAGTATGAAGAATAAATTTCAGAAAGGAGATTGGGCTCTCTTGTATGATTCAAGATTCAAGGATTTCAAGGGCAAGCTCTGCACTGGATGGCTAGGTCCTTACGAAGTAGACAAAGTCTTTGAAAATGGGACTATAAAATTGGTCACCATTGATAGTGCTAAGACACCATAATTGGTTAATTTGCACCGTTTGAGGTTATATCATCAACCTGCTTCGAAGGATTCATTTATTAACATTGTCGCGGACTCTAATCTTCATGTTACAGCAGTAGGGGGATGTTCCCCTGTGCAGCCCAAAATTTGAATTTCCAATAGCTGTAACAGTAGAAGACCACTCTTTTGGAGGTTGTTATACATTTTTAAAAAGTAATAATAATAATAATAATAATAATAATAAAATAATAATAATAAAAGATCCTGACTGTGAAAATTGTTTTTGGGGCGCAGCTCGATGATTGGTAGCAGTTGAAAACCATTCTTATGGTAGCTGCTACACCCATTTCCCAAAAACATCATCCTTTCTTTCCTAGATATTCTATAAAGATGATGTTACGAAATTTTTTCAGTATTTATCTATTTATTTTTTTCTTTTCCTAACTAAATGATTTATGAAGGATAGTGTAGTGGCTATCTTGGTTGTTACAAATGTAACAGCCGATAGCCGCTAATAGTGTTTTGAATCTTGGCCACCATCCTGATATGCAACAAATATTATGATATTAAAAGGAGACTGCCACAACTGCTGGATAAATCACGCCATTATATCAAGTTTCGCCTCCATGTCTTCTTAGGTACGTCACTAAAAATGTAACATCACCATCCTCAAAATTTTATGATTATGGCAAGATTAATAAAATCATTTTGATGGTCGTGCACTGCCATCATCATTAAACTTGGGGGGGTTAAATCTTTTCATGATTACAAGCAATCTGTTAGCCCTAAAGCCACCATTAAATCCTGCATGCATCGAATTGAATACTATGACAACCAATCATGACCAGATCTTTCTAAAAAGGGGATTCATATTTAAAGCATGTCACTTTCAATAATTGGACATTAATATAAGGTATGTGTGAGTACGAATCAGTGATTTAAAATATTTTCACCTCATGCCATGAAATTCCATTATCCCCTTCTGCTACAAGTTCGTGCACGCATAGTCGAAATTCTCAATCCAAGATAGCAGAGTAGGTTGCTGGGAGGTAGCAAGGAGCACGTCGATATCCCGGTTGGTTGAGCTTAAGGATTAGTTGAGGATAACAGCAAGATGGGAGGATTAGGAGTGAGACATGAGCTGGAATCCATTGAACCTTTATAGAGTTTCGCAGAAGCATATCAGATATTTAGGGACCTTCAGTGGCTCGGGTACTTTCAAAGGTTGAAAGGCTTGGATGAAACATTTGTGATGGAATTTTCCAGGAATTTGAAGGACCATCAAAACCAAGTAAGGGGTTTTTGGATCGAAGTTACAGAAGAATTTGTCTCCCGAGTCACCACATTGCCCGCTGACGGAAAAATATGGCTTAACAGGAAGGTTAATGAGGATTTCCTTGTATGAGAAGAAAAACTGGAGAATAAAGGAAGAGGGCTTGATAGACTATCACTTCCCCAACCTTGGGAAAATGTTCCCTTGAATTTGATAAAGTATATTAGCTGTGAGGGAAGGTCTACAATTGTCTTCAATTACCACTTTCCTTTATTGAACCATCTTCAGCACCAGCAAAAGATCAATCTTCCATATTTCCTGCTGGGAAATATCAAGCATATGGTTCCAGCAACCAAATCGACGGTAGATCATTAAGCTTGTATTACCGACCATGGTCTTATAAAACTAATTTTGTTGGATGCCTTAAACCGAAGAGGAAAGAGCTGGGAATATCTTAGACAAAAAATACCCAGGACGAGCCTGGGGAAACAAGCCAAGACCTAGGGAAAAAGTCGTGAATATTTTGGAGTCCAAACTCGGTCCACCAAGGCTAGAATTGGGAAGAGGCCCATTGATAATTCGATTGGAGAAAAACAGTTGAAATAAAGGGTGAATATTCAGGTGCCAATGGAACTGTCACCAGTAGCTGAGAAGCAAGGGAAGGCAGAAGAGCTGGAAGAAGAAGAAAAATGACCCTCCTCACCAGGTAGGAATGAAACTCATACTCTGCTTTCAGATACTGAAAATTTAAAGAAATAAAATGAACAATTAAAGAAGAGATTGGCAGAATATGGGAAATCGGAAGTTGTTAAAAAAATATATATTATGGAGCAATGCAACACATAAAATATGCAGAAAATACAAGCACACAAAACACATAAGACCAGAGAGACACATATATACGTGGTTCACCCAGTTTGGGCTACGCCCACCCTGAACAATTAGTCCTTCCTTTTTATTATCCAGCAAAATGAATAGAAAAAACCTACAGAAGATCTGTTGTAATATCCTATGTTCTCTCTCACGGTCTCCCTATCTCTTTCTTGCTTAGAGAATACACATGTAATACACAGCTACAATACAATACCCTCATCCAAAGAGAGGGGTTGCCTTCTAGGGAAAAAAACCATAAACTAGACATAACTTCTACCGTCAGATCATCCACCTAATGAACGGCCCAGATTGACTAGAAATTACTATACTTTTACAAGGAAATTTTACATCTGTTTTTAGCTTCAGGGGTGCTGCCCTGAAATCCCCACAGGGGCACTGCTGGCCCCCGGAACCCCCAGCCGGGGGGTCAGCCCCCTCGGACCCCGCAAGGGGGAAAAGTCTCCCCCACACCCCCCCACTACGAAGGTGTACAGTTTTCCTGGGGTATACATCTAGCTAAAATAAGGATCTCTTAATCAAGATGAAAATCAGGCTCCACACCTAACAATCTCCCATTTGGAGACTGATTGTAGCAACTCCACTGCTACTTCATTTGCTAGACAATGACTCCTCTTTAGACCTGGATATTTCTCATCTTCATCATCATCCTTGAAGACCAATTGAAACTGAGCACATTCTCAGTTTTTCCATGGTTACAACTTTTGTTAGCATATCTACAGGATTCTAGCTAGTGTGTATCTTTTCCAGCTTCAACTCTCCATCTTCCAATACTGACCATATGAAATGGTACTTGAGATGTATGTGTCTAGTCCTAGAATGAAATGTTGAGTTCTTTGCAAGATGAATGGCAGTTTGGCTATCACTGTATAACGTGCCCATATCATGCTTCTTACCCAATTCACCCATAAACCTTTGTAACCAAATCATTTCTTTACCCGCCTCTGTAGCAGCAACATACTCTGCTTCTGTTGTTGAAAGTGCAAGAACACTTTGGATTTTTGAAACCCAATTGACAGTTGTTCCACCTACAGTAAATACATATCCTGTAGTGCTCCTCCTATTATCTTTTTCACCTACCATATCTACATTAACATATCCCTGTAGAGAAATCTACGGAGGTTAGAGATCTTGTCATTAGATCAGGACCTTGGTTTTGGGGTACTACAGGTCTTTTCCTGACCCCTTGGTTTCCATATTTTGACCCAAATACCATGACAGTGGCTAGAATGTCGGTATGGGTCAGCTTATACAATATCCCTCTCCACTTTTGGAGTGACCAGGTCCTGGAGGGAATTGGCAACAGTATTGGAAAATACATCAAAATTGATACAGAAAGAATTGAGGAGAGGATTTATACCTTTGCTTGGATATGCGTTGAGGTAGATTTGAGCAAAGGACTGCCAGAGAATATTATGCTGTCTTATAAGCAACAGAATTGGCTACAGGGACTAGATTATGAAAATACTGCTTTCAGATGCAGAATTTGTAGGATGACTGGAAACCTTCAAAGCTCATGTCTAGAAGCAAAGAAAGAAAACAATAAAAAGAAACAAAAAGGGAAACAAAGAAAAGGGTGGCAATATCCCCCTCCAGTTTCCGAGGATGAAGAATCTGAAGCAGAGGAGGATCCCACTCCCACTGGAAATATTGAGACTACCCAAGGACAAGAAGTTCAAAGGAAAGAAATATCAGGCCAAAAGGACCCTCATTACCACCAGAATCAGTCAGAAAGGACAAATGAGGAGATAGGTGCCGAAGGAGTCAAACGACATCACTCCTCGGATACTTCAGATTCAGATAAGGATACAGGACCCCAGATAATAGAAAATCAGTTAGTCCTTGTAACGACTGTGCCTACCCAGAGCGAGTGGCACAAGTTTGAGAAGAAGAAGGGGAGGAAAACCTGAGGTGTGGGACAGTTACTCACTCTCTGGATGTTGTGGCTCCTTCTATGGGCCATTTAATTTTTCTCTGGCCTTCTCTCTCGACTCTTCTCTCTTTTTTTTCTCTCTCTCTCTCTTTTTCTTCTCTACATTGGTAGCTTTGCTATGATGTTTTGTGTGCCAAAGCACATGAGCCCTTTGGGAAGTTGTCTGAAATGCTTATGCATATGCTCCATGTAAATTTTCATTTTTATAATAAAAAGTTAATGATTTTTTTCTGTAGAAAAAAAACATATACCTGTAGAGCAATGTTTGAACCACCAAAGCATAATGCTTGATTTATGGTACCTCTCAAATATCTGAGAATCCATTTTACTGCCATTCAATGTTATTTTCCTGGATTTTTCATGTACCTGCTTACAACTCCCACTGCATGTGCAATATCAGGCCTTGTGCAGACCATTGCATACATTAAGCTTCCAACCGCTGATGCGTATGGAACTTTAGACATATAATCCATGTATTCTTGGATCTTTGGGCACATCTCCTTACTAAGTTTGAAATGGCTAGCAAAAGGTGTACTAACTGG
Source organism: Pinus albicaulis (assembly GCA_034641835.2). Taxonomy (NCBI): domain Eukaryota; kingdom Viridiplantae; phylum Streptophyta; class Pinopsida; order Pinales; family Pinaceae; genus Pinus; species Pinus albicaulis. Next base: position 252,663,998 of record CM076584.1, on the reverse strand, counting down.
TTTTTCATTGTGCATAGTATATCTTTTCAACACATTTTGTATGTACTCATTCTGAGACAGTGATAATTTTCTATTTTTCTTATCTCTGGTTATTCTCATACCAAGGATATGTTTTACAGCTCCCAAATCCTTCAATGCAAATGAATTTGCTAATTTTTGTTTGAGCACATTTATTTCCTACATGTTAGACACTGCAAAAAGCATGTCATCTACATACAATAACAATATAATATAGCTTCCATCATTTTTCATTTTCAGATAAACACAATGATTAGAGTGACATCTAGTATAACCTTGTTCAGACATAAACTTGTCAAATTTTAGATACCACTGCCTTGGAGCCTGTTTTAAGCCATACAAGCTCTTCTTTAACCTACACACCAATTTTTCTTTCCCTTTGACCTCATATCATACGGATTTTCCTGCATGTATATCTCTTCCTCCATCTCCATGGAAAATGTTGTCTTACATCTAGCTGTTCACATGTTCCAAGATGTATAAATATTAAATGCTACAAGACTTAAGATAGTTAAATTGAAGTCATCTTACGACGGGAGAAAAATTTCATCAAAATAAATACCTTTCTTACGCTGCAAACCCCTTCACCACAATTCTAGCTTTGTACCTCTGTTTTCCTCCATCTTCTTCCTTCAACCTGTAAACCCATTTATTCTGCAATGTAGTTTTACCTGCAAGAAACTTGACTAAGTCCCAAGTCTGGTTATGAATTAAGGAGTCCATCTCCTCTTCCATGGCTAGCTCCCACTTCTTCCTGCTTTCAACCTGCATTACTTCTTCATAACATTCAGGTTCACCAGAATCAGTCAATAATAAATAATATAATGAAGGAGAGTATCGTTTAGGGTGTCTACTTATCCTGGTAGATCTTCTAACACCACTTTTAGGTGTTTGAGGTGCCTGTTGCTGTTGTGGTGGTTGCTGTTGCTGTGGTTGTTGATTATTATTATTTTTAGGCACCTTTAATTTTTCAGTTATCTCATCAAGAATCGTGTATTCCTTGCTTTTTTTTTCCCGTTTCTTTTCCTGCAACTGATTCTTATACATGACCTTTTCATTGAATATTACATCTCTACTCCTAATGATTTTGTGATTTTCATAATCATATAAGTGATAACCAAAATAATTAACACCATATCCAATAAAGGTAAATTTCTTTGATTTTTCCTCAAACCTTGTTCTATTTTCTTTATTAATATGGACAAAGGCCTCACAACCAAAAGGATTTAAAAAGGAGTAATTTACCTTTCCTTGTCATGTCCTACGGAATACCACCATCCAAGGAACTTGAAGGCCCTCTGTTTATTAGATAAACAGCAGTATCTACAGCATCTGCACAAAATTGTAAAGGCAATCCTGCATGAAATCTCGTGCACCTTGCACGCTCCATGATTATTCTGTTCATCCTTTCTGCACACCATTTTCTTATGGTGTTCTTGGAACTATCTTCTCTCTATGAATTCCATGCTCTAAACAGTACCCATCAAACTCTTTGCTACAATATTCACCTCCATTGTCTGATCTGAGACACTTCAACTTATTTCCTGTCTCAATCTCAACCAAAGCTTTCCATTTCTTGAAAGTATCAAATACTTTAGATTTATTTTGAATACAATAAATCCAAGTTTTTCTAGTTGCATCATCAATAAATGTAACATAATAGTGAGAGCCACCGAGAGATGATACCTGAGTATGTCCCCATACATCTGTATGCACAAGCTCCAATTTTTCACTCTTCTTTTCTTTCCCAACTCTAAGAAATTTGACTCTCTTTTGTTTTCCATAAACGCAATTTTCACAGAAATCCAAATCAACATTCTTCAAACCTAGCAACAAATTTCTTGAGTGAAGAATCTTCATCCCCTTCTCACTCATGTGTCTGAGCCTATGATGCCATAATGCTGCGTCTGCTCCTTTGCAAGTTAAAGCATTAACAAAGTTAGAAATACCATTGCATAAATACAATGTACCAACCTTTTCTCCTTTTTCTATTACCAGGGCTCCTTTGGTGACCTTCTAAGTTTTATCCATGAAAGTTGTCACAAAACCTTCACCTTCTAACTACCCTATTGAAATCAGATTTTTCTTTAGATTTTGAGCATGCCTTACCTCCTTTAATAGCCATTGGTTTACATTCTGTTGTTTTACAAGAACCTTACCCATTCCAACAATTTTGCAGGATTTATCATCACCCAAACGAACTTGTCCAAAATCTCCTTGAACATAGTCATGAAAATATTTCTTATCAGGTGTGGCATGGAATGATGCCCCTGAATCTACAACCCAAGAATCAGTAATATTTTTGAAAGAAAGAATCAAAGCATCCTGTAACACATCACTTTTCACATTTGCTTCATGATTCTTTTCTTGTTGTGCATCTCCTTCTCTTCCCTTCCGAGATCTATAGTCTTTCTTTAGGTGTCCTTTCTTTCCGCATTTCCAACACACTATCCCCGATCCAAACTTGGATCTACCTTTTCTTGATTTACTGCAATATCTTGAGCTCTTTCCTCTTTCCATTCTCCTTCCCCTAGACTCTACACTCAAAGCATTATCAGAGTGTCTCAAACTGTCACCCCGAGTATTTTTTAAACTCATTTCCTTGCTAAGGATAGCACTGACAACGTCATCAAAATTTAAAGTACTAGATCTAGAGAAAGAGTTACTAATGGCCATTACTAAACCATTCCAACTCTCTGGCAATGAGCACGAGAATAGCAGAGCTCTAACTTCATCATAAAATTTTACCCCTATAGAACTTAACTGACTGGTAATTGTATTAAAATCATTTAAATGGTCTGCAACAAATCCACCTTTCGACATCTTCATCTTAAATAGTCGTTTCATAAGAAATACCTTGTTTGAGGCCGAGGGTTTTTCATATAGTTTCACTAACGTTTGCATCAAACCCTTTGTTGTTGTTTCCTTCGAAATATTGAAGGTGACTGATGCCGCAAGGCACAACTATACTATTCCAAGTGCCTTTCTATCGAGAATGTTCCATTCCGTGTCTGTCATGGCCACCGACTTCTTTGTTTTTCCACTCAATGGTAGGTAAAAATATTTCTGATACAGATAATCTTCCATCTGTATCTTCCACAGTAGGAATTTTTGGTCGTTAAATTTCTCGACCCTAAACTTAACATCTTCTGCCATTTCTCCCACTCGAACTAGGAACCCTTCTTTCCTGTGAGTTTATCAGCCAAATATACCTTCGGCTCTGATACCAGTTGTTAGAAAATTATATATTATGGAGAAACGCAACACATAAAATATGCAAAAAATACAAGCACACAAAACATATAAAACCGGAGAGACAAAGATATACGTGGTTCACCCAGTTTGGGCTACGTCCACCCTGAACAGCCAGTCCTTCCTTTCTATTATCCAGCAAAATGAAGAGACAAAACCTATAGAAGATCTACTGTAATATCCTCTGTTCTCTATCACAGTCTCCCTATCTCTTTTCCGCTCAAAGAATACACATGTAATACACAGCTGCAATACAATACCCACATATGAAGAGAGGGATTGCCTTCTAGGGAAAAAAACCCTAGACTAGACATAACTTCTACCATCAGATCATCCGCCTAATGAACGGCCCAGATTTTCTAGAAATTACTATACTTTTACAAGGAAATTTTACATCTGTTTTTAGCTTCGGGGGCACTGCCCCTGAGAAACCCCTGCTGGGGACCGCTAGCCCCCAGACCCCGCGGGGGGGACAAGTCCCCCTCACACCCCCCCACTGTAAGGGTGTACAATTTTCCTCAGGTATACATCCAACTAAAACAAGGATCTCTGAATTAGGATGAAAATTAGGCTCCACACCCAACAGAAGCCTCAGGGCTAGATACCCTAAATGAAATTGTCAATAAAGTTGGTGGAGGGGGGCGGGGGGGTGTTGGGGGAATCTAAGATCCGTATGCATAGCACGTGCACAAGAGTTAGCAGCAGCAGGGTATATATTTTGTCCACCTACTCAAGGGAGACTCAAACGGAACCTAGGGAGGCTACTCCACAAGAACTTGTTGAAGATACTGCTGCTACACAAGAACAAACAGTTAAAGTAGAGCCTCCCATAGTAATCGACCTAGAAACCGACACACAAGAACCTATAGAGGTCACTGTTGTTACAGAGGAACCAACAGTGAATACAAAGGCTCACCTACGCGAAACGAAGGAGACTGCTACACAAGAACCCACATATGACTCTAATGTTACACAAGAGCTAGTAGTTGAGGTGGAGCAGTCCCATGCTAGAGAGGTTGTCACACCCACCATTGATATTTCATGTAGTGTAATGCTGGGTTCCACTATGGGATGGAGTTCTGAGAAGATTTCACTAATCTCTAAGTTGAAGAAATGGAAACAAGAGGCACTTTCCCTACAAGAGGGAATGATCTCACTAAAATAAAATCAGAAGAAAATAGGTTCCCTATAAGAGAAATGGAAAAAGGAAGAATTGAAGAGAGGATGGGAGGAAAGAAAGCAAAAGGAAGCTACAAAGAAATAAGAAGAATAGGTGCTACTGTTATGACAGCAGGTTCATGATTTGACTAATGATAAACGAAAGCTTCATGACCTTGCCCTCAACTTGTTGGGGTGCAGGAGACCTTCCCTATCCTACCCAATATTTCATTGGGAACATTACTATTTGTTTCAAATAAAAGTTATTATGGAAGACAGGCCCTATGTGGGTACTTCTACCCGCACCTTTTTAGATGTTTTATGTGCTTCTGATTTTGATGAACAGAGCTTCTTGTGCGAGAATTTTTTGCACAACATTATTTGTGAGCACACTAGTATGTAGATGGTAGCAACAATATTATCTTACATGGGATACATGCAATTACGTGCTTTTGTTTCATTTATGAGAAATCAAATCGAGTGGAATCTATCAACAAAATCCATGTAGAATAATGATGAAAAGAAAACGATATGGATTAGATCTGAACTAGGAAGGGCCGATGAACTAAGGCGAGAATTTAGAAATATTTTAATTACTCCTGGAATAAGGGAACCAACTGCTACCTATAGTATAATAATTGTGGATTTAATCCTCAATAAGTTTGCACAAATGAAGAGCCGAGCACTGACAGGATGCCTCAAACACACTGAAGCTAGTAGTGTTGGATTGCAGGAAGGAGATCGTTTTGTATTTAAGATTTTTTTAGTTGTTGTTATAGATGTACCAGCATACGCCTAGGTAATGAATTCCCTCGGCATTTCCTGGATTGGACTAAAATTCAATTATCCTTTGATATGGATACTAGTAGAGGAATACCAGGAACACTATGCACTGAACGATTATGAAGAATAATCCTAGCCAAGAGAGTTGGTGGCTACTCAGGGGTACATATTTCCAGATGAAGATACAACCAACACCTATGACTTCACTGATCTACACAGGAGATATTATCGAGGAAGCTAAGTTTTTCTACATGAGGACATGCAAGTACTTCAGCTTAGGGGAGATTTTGGGTGTCATTTTTGTACTTATTTCCTATGGTTGCTTCCTTCATTTCTACCCTTCTTGACCTCCAACCTTGGGACTATCTTTGCCTTTTTCCTTTCTCCTTATTATAAAAAAATGTAGCTTTACTGTGTTTATTCTCTTGTCATCCTCATTTATTATTATGATGTATTGTTTCCTTTTTGTGGCTAACTTGGGTGAATATTGGAGGAATTTCTTTGGTCCTTTTGTTATTTCTTTCATATACCACTTTGAGCACGAGAGACCCAGAACATACAGGCGCATAGAACCAGTTGGGAGCATGATTTTACAGTGTGTTGTTACATGGTGATACTACCTCACACAGATTCAATGCCTCCACTGTTGTGGCCTATGTTGTTACACTACGATCTTGTTACTCTGTGACATTGTTATAGAACCATTGTTACAGATTGTTGTTATAGTCGCAGTGTTGATTGCATATTTTCAACTTCCAGATGTTCATCCGTCTTCAAAATTTGTTATGATATAGCTGTCACATTTCAAAGACAGTTGTAGGAGTCATTATGGCTCGTCATTTAGGACAACAGCTTTAGGTAGTTTTGATTGAAATCAATATATTCCTAGTCAAAACTCTATTGAGGGAATCAATTGTAAATATAATTACTTTATTTTGATTAGCATGAGAATCATATTATTCTTATGACTGATTTGTTCCTCATTTTCTGTACATCTAACTTTTATAAGCACTCAGACCTCTAAGGCTAGGAGGTTAGCACAAAATAGTATCATCATTTTGACTGTCTATTTTTTCTCATTATAGTCCAGAATTTCGTATTTTTGTTGTTACATGTGTTGACAGATTTAGTTCTTATTTAATTTCTATTTTCTCTTGGCCCTGTTAGGGAAGAAGGGCCCTCCTCTTTAACAGGGACTGCAGTGATAAAGTAGCAATAGTATATTTCATATTTTCTTCTGTGTATTTGTGAAGTGCTACCGTTGTGGTATTGGCTGTAACTAGATCTACTTAAGTTTAGGTATTTATTATGTTGTTGCACAAATTCAATTAGAAGTACCAGCTGGTGTAGTTATTGTGTGGCATGCTAGATACCAGTTTATTTGAAGTGTGATTTCATTCTTGTAGATCTTTTAATCTTGCATGAGTGTGAATTTCCAGAAATTGTTTTAGCAATGATTTCTTTTTGTTTTATTTATTCTTCTGGTATGATGTATCGGCATAGACAGTGCAACTAGCATTGAAATAAAAGACGTCCCTGTATTGATCATTTATGTGTACTGCCTTAGTCAATTAACAATGATTAAAATAGTTCAACGGTTAGTACTCTACTAGTTAATGTTTAATAATGAATATGCTTGAGTAAAATTTGAAAAATGAAATAAATTATATGATTGTAGACATTAAATCCCCATCTGTAAAAAGAAGAAGGAGAGGAAAGCATGGAGGTTCTCCCAGGTCAAGCAGAAGTGGTCACTCAGGGTTAGAATGAAGTCATTTCCCATTAGCATAATGGCATCGAAATACAAGAGATCCAGGCGTCAAATCAATAGAAATATAAGGTTTTGTTCAGAAAAGGGGATGGGGGGTTAAAAAAGAGCTCATGGCTTAGAAATATTAGACTCAAACCCAACTCTAACATCAATTAATGGATTGGAAATGGTTCTACTTTATCCCGGCGAAGGGGATTGGAAAAAGAACCTTAAAAAAAAAAGAAAAACAGAGAAGTTAAGTCACTATTATCACAAATCTCATCCTCACTCCATTACAAATGCAAGTTTTTTAATGCTATCCATAAATAGTAATAAATAATTTCTTTAATTTAATGTAAAACACAACTTTTTTATTATAAGTTAGTTTTATATATGACAAGATAGTAGTGACCATAAAAGAACATAATAATTTGAAAATTGAAAATAACAACTTCATCGACATATAGCCCCAAGGGTTAGCTCAATTGGTTGAGTCCCCACTTGGAAGTACTCCCAGATTGAAAGGTCACAAGATCAAATCTCCTAGACGCTCGTGGGGTTAGGCCTCAGTGTTAGGCCGACAGTAGATCCCTTCGAGAGGATTTACTGTGATATATTAAGACCGTGGATGTAGCTAGTACATGTGTGCGGGCACATAGGAATGTGAACCACTAGGAAAAAAAAACTTCATCGGCATATGAGATTGTTTTGATATGGTTCTTTTAATATATTAAAATGGGTGGAAAAAACATAATAGATGGTTATTTTTTTAGAGTATTTTTTGTTAGTTTTTTCTAAAATTATATTAATTTTTTATAAAAATGTTATCAAATAAGCAATCAACGCTTTACAAATTTAATTTTTTTCCATAAAAATATCTCTATGGTTACGATTTAAAAAGAAAGACCGGTTCTCCTAGAACTTTACACTTTAGTAAGCATGGATGCTTGAATTTTTTTAGACGAACCTTGTATATAAATTGGGTTCAACGTACAGACAAAACCAAAGCAAAGCTTTCATAAATTGAGCATATCCAATCTGATACTACTCCAACTGCAAATATTGGGCAGATCAAAGGGTCGAAGGAAGGAATTTAACTTCCAAAATGGCCTTTAAACTATCTGCATCTATCACTGGAGAAACATGGATTTTATTAGCTTCTTTGGTTTCTGTGGTGTTGCAGGCCTCCCTGTGTTCTTCAGCCAGCAACAACCCCATTAACAACTGCTGGAACAATGGAAATTGGCAACATAATCGAAATAAATTGGCAAATTGCGCCTTGGGCTTTGGAAGCGTAGCGAATGGAGGAAAAGCAGGAGAAATATACATAGTCACCACCCCGGGGGACGATGCCACAAACACGCCAGCTGACAGTTTGAGATATGGGGTGACACGTAAGAATCCACTGTGGATTGTTTTTTCCAAGGATATGAACATCAAGCTTAAGATGCCCCTGGTTTTGACGAGCCAGAAAACTATTGATGCAACGGGAGTGAAAGTATAAATTGGTAATGGAGCCTGCCTACGCATAATGAATGTGAACAACATTATCATTCATGGATTGCACATCAGTAACTGTGTGCCCAATGTAGCTGGCAACGTTCTGGTGTCGGAGGGTAGTGTGGCATTGATGGAACCACAGGACGGAGATGTTATATCTGTACATGGTTCCACTAATATATGGATCGATCACAACACTCTCTCCCAATGCCATTGAGACAACGAATAAAAAGGCCGAAAAATAAAAATAAAAATCACATTAACAGTTATGATTAGATTTGAATGCCCAGCTACACCAAAATGTTGTGATTTCCTTACACTCGTAGGGCAATAAGGGTGATGAGAATTCTGCAAAATTTCATGTGGGAAATTCAGTTTTTCTCACGAGCCTCTGAACCTGCAAGCAACCTCATTGTAAGCATGAGCATCCTACTCTGTGGTATCAAAGGTCTCGTTTAAGTTGAGAAACCCTTAGAAATTATTCTAGATGATCATGACACTTTGAGTTCTAGGAGTCACCACCAATCGGCATTGAGAAGGATTAATGTTATAAAGAGGGATCCCCATGGTAATCTACCATTAACGCTTTTGCAATAAGTTGAATATTTGAAGAACAATGTCTTGCACACCACCTATTAATACATATCAGATTTCATATCTGATCGGTATCCTATATTAATAGTGGATCTCTCTACATATTCTGATCGGTGCAGTTTCAACAGCCATGGTTTCATGGAAATATTCTAGACATGTGCGTGTGAATCTCCTGGTGTGGTGCGGTGAACAGTCAAGTGCGTATGTTGCACTAGTGGACAGTCTACACTCAAGTTTAGTTGTGTTCGACACATCTCCTCACTGTCTTTGGCTCATCTCCGTGACTGCATATTGCATACACCCTTGGTCTCGTCCCATTTGTAGATGGTGAAGTTGTTGCTCTGCCTATATTCACCTTAACATGTGGAGTTTTTGGAGTTTTTAGCGGGGTTATTGCAATTTTTTCATTTGTCAATGGTACGTATGCTGGTGAAGTATTAAAAATAAAATTTTTGACCCTATAAGGTTCTCCATGCCATTTTTATATTGATTTTAAGAATGCAAACTCAAATATACATTGAATTGATCACTTTTCTGAAGACTATACATGTGTGTTGGTCATTTTATATGGCATGATTGTTCGATTATGATGGGTATGAGAGCCTTCATATAGCATTGATCAATGCATATATTTATGCTCTTTAGCATGTTAAAAATTTTATATTTTGGAGAGTATGAAGCATGTATGGTTAATATGTAATGGCATATGAAGCTTATATGTCTTGAGGGATAAGTTTATTTATTGAAAAAAAAAATTGGGAAAAATTGATGATACATTAGAGTTATTGAATACCCTAATTCATACCACTATATATGAGATGATAAGCATCAATACAGACACTCTTTCTGACATTAGAACATGTCTACAAAATGAAAAGGAGAAGATATATTTTTTGCAGCTTGAGACAGAACTACAACAACAAGAATTACAACAGGGAAGTCATCATTCTAAACTTGTTTTTGTTCAGAACACTGAGACAGACTCCCATAAACAAAAAGAAATTGCAGATGCAGTACCCATTTTAAGCGCAGATCTGAATTCAAAAGAAAACATCCAGCCTACACTTCCCAAGCCCATCATCATACCTTTGGAAGAGCTTGTCCATAACAAGCATTGAACAGGTCTTGGATATGAAAAGGAGTTGCCCTTTCATATTCCAGAATACTCTAAGCCCATCAAATTTTAGAGTGCTGGATTACTTCATGACAGTTCATCTTTAGCTGTTCCAGATCCTACTCCACTTCCACGGCAACAACAACAAATTTTAAAATGCCAACAATATGATCGAGTTGGCCATATGAAATATCACTTTTTTGATCTTCACCCATGCAAGCACTGTGGTCAGCACACCCATTCTTCACACAGCTGCTCAGAAAAAATCCTCCTACAAGAACAAAGATTCATCTTGGATGGATCGCTTCTTGGAAATGGGCATCAACAGCCAAGAATATGTTTAAGACATATGTCAGAACTTGTTCTCGAATATTGAACAATCTTGAAATTGATTTTTCGCCATCATCTCACCTTGTACCTGACAGGGGGGAAAATGGTGGTCATCTACAAGCTTCAATGCCACATCAAGTGAGCCTGAGCCATAATCTCTCATTCTAGATTCAGAGTTGTAGCCAGAGACACAGTAGTTCCAGCAAGCCTGAGCCACAATTCATTATTCCAGATTCATAGTTGTAGCCAGAGACACGGATGCCCATGAGCATGCCTTTGGTTGTTGGAAAATCCTTAAACCATCTATGTGAGATTGATACTCTTCCTCTTTCAGAACACTTCCTCTAGCAAAAGACTTCAGCTTCTTTCTAGCATTGGAAGAGTTCCAGGAAATGCATCAGGCATTCTAGTGTTGGTGGTCATCCTTAAACCATCGAAGGTTGTAGACCTCCCTTCTTCTAGGTTGAAGGTCTCCCTCTTCAAATATGAGGGACACTTCCTCTAGTAGAAGCCCTCAGATTCTTGGCAGTTTTGGAAGAGTTCTAGGAACTGCAATAAGCATTGCGTTCCAGTGTTGGTGGTCATCCTTAAACCACCTCTTTATGCCAACATTTCAAAGAGTTGATTCAGCCTAAGTGCTGCCATGCATACTTCACATATTTCTATTACAACTCTCTTCTTGGACTCACACATACCCCTTCGGATTAAGGGGGGAATGTTGGACACCTAATCCTTTAAGGGTAGGTGTGGAAGCCGAACAGTCACAAAGGATTCCAAGTGACCTTGGAATGCAGAATCCAAGAGTCACATTAATGTAATATAAATGTAGATCTATGAGTAATAGAAATGCAACGAATTTCTATCTTTCTATTTGTGTGTTTTATCTTCTCATACACCATGTGTGTGTTTAGCATGGTATCAGAGCAAGACGTACTCTTGTCCTACCCAAATATGAGCCACTATTTTTTCTGGCCTCTCTATGCATGTTAGTTACGCCATTTCTTCTCACTGCCCATAATTGTCCGTTAATTCATTGTTTGTCGATTCTTCCATTCAAATATGCAATCAAAGCCATAATTTTATGTGTTGAATTTCTGTGTCTCTGAATTTTGGAAAGGATTGAATTGGAGCACTGCTAGAAAAATATTGTCTGGAGATATCTGAGCATTCCTGCTACTGTGCGTTTTTTGAAACCAATTTCCATCGAAGACCATGAGTATGGGCATCTCTGTGTTTTTTGAAACCATTTTTGAAGTCTTTCCATTGAGGACCATGAGTAGATGTGTTCAAAATCCATGTATGCATTAGATTACATATGACGGTGAATTTTTTGATTACAAATACCATGAGCTAGTTTATATCATCTTTATGTGTTAAACGCAAAATTTTAAAGCATTGTTGCATGAGTTTGGAGCTTGCATTGTTGATTGCAGTGATTGTGTTACATTAGTTTTAAAGTAGTCTAATATATGTTTTGAAACCCCGACATAAATGCCTCCTTTGCATTGAATTTTAAAAGTGTGAGTCTACATCAGTTCGTGCTATGGTGTATCATTGTTGAAAAAAAGGCATTTTTATTGTAAGAACTAGTGTCTGCCATTGAGACAACGAATAAAAAGGCTGAAAAATCAAAATAAAAATCATATTAACAGTTATGATTAGATTCAAATGCCCATCTGCACCAAAATGTTGTGATTTCCTTACACTCGTAGGGCGATAAGGGTGATAATAATTCTACAAAATTTCATGTGGGAAATTCAGTTTTGCTTGCGAACCTCTGAACCTGCAAGAAACCTCATCATAAGCATGGGCATCCTACTTTGTGGTATCAAAGGTCTCGAGCTAGACCCGAGAAACCTTGTTCGAGTTGAGATACCCTTGGAAATTATTTTAGATCATCCTGACACTTCGAGTTCTGGGAGTCACCACCAATCGGCATTGAGAAGGATTAAGGTTATAAAGAGGGATCCCCATGGTAATCTACCATTAACTCTTTTGCAATAAGTTTAAGATTTGGAGAAAAATGTCTTGCGCACCACCTATTAATACATATGAGATTTCATATCTGATCGGTGTCGTATATTAATAGTGGGCCTCCCTACCTAGTCTGATCTGTGTGGTTTCAACAGCCATGGTTTCATGGAAATATTCTAGACATGTGCGTGTGAATCTTCTGGTGCGATGCAGTGAACAATCAAGTGTGTATGTTGCACTAGTGGACGGTCTTCACTCAAGTATAGTTGTGTTCAACACATCTCCTCACTATCGTTGGCTCATCTCCATGACTGCAGATTGCATACACCCTTGGTCTCCTCCCATTTGTAGACGATGAAGTTGTTGCTCTGCCTAAATTCGCCTTAACATTTGAAGTTTTTGGATTTTTTAGCGAGGTTATTGTAGTTTTGTCATTTGTCAATGGTACGTATGCTGGTGAAGTTTTAAAAATAAAAGTGTTGACCCTATAAGGTTCTCCATGTCATTTTTATATTGATTTGAAGAATGCAAACTCAAATATATGTTGAACTAATCGCTTTTTTGAAGACTATACATGTGTGTTGGTCATTGTATATGGCATGATTGTTCGATTATGATGGGTATGAGAGCCTTCATATAGCATTGATCAATATATATATTTATGCTCATTAGCATGTTAGAAATTTTATAGGTTTGAGAGTATGAAGCATGTATGGTTAATATGTAATGGCATATGAAGTTATATGTCTTGAGGGATAAGTTTATTTGTTGAAAAAAAAACATTTGGGCAAAATTAATGACACATTAGAGTTATTGAATACCCTAATTCATACCACTGTAGATGAGATGAAAAGCATAAGTAAAGACACTCTTTCTGACATTAGAACATGTCTGGACTTGTTTTTGGTTAGAACACTAAGACAATATCCCATCAACAATAAGAAATTGCAGATGCAATACCCATTTTAAGCACAAATTTGAATGAAGAAGCAAAAATCCAATCTACACTTCCCAAGCCCATCATCAAACCTTGGGAAGAGCTTTTCCATAACAAGCATAGAACAGGTCTTGGATATGACAAGGAGTTGTCCTTTCATATTTCGGACTACTCCAAGCCCATCAAATTTTAGAGTGCCAGATTACTTCATGACAGTTCACCTTCAGCTGTTCCAGATCCTACTCCGCTTCCACAACAACAACAACAAATTTTAAAATGCCAACACTGTGATTGAGTCAACATGAGCAGAGAAAGAACTTTGACTAGGTTGAATTATACCAGCCTCTAACATTTCTGCAATCATACATTCAATTTCTCTCTTTTGGACAGAAGGATATCTATAAGGCCTGATGTTTAGAGGAACACTTCCTGGAAACAAATGAATATCATGATCATGATCACAAATAGGTGGAAGTCGTTTGGGAGTTTCAAACACCTTGGAATGATTGTCCAAGACCTTTTGGAGATCTGAATAGATAGATGATTTTTATGTTGGAACTTCTAGTGAGCATAATTGTACAATTACGCCTCATTGTTCTTTCTTTAGAATATTTTTCGTGAAATTAGAGCTTATTATCTTTCTCAGCTTCCCTGCAATACCCCGTAATTCAACTTCCTTTCCTTATGAATTTTTTTTTTTTTTTAAATCTTGAAAATTAAAATCTACCGTCCCCAAAGATTGTAACCATTGTTTTCCTAGTACAACATCAACACCTCCCATAGGAATGGAAAGCATTAGAATATTCAATACATATTCCCCCATGGTTAGCTTGATATTATGGCATTTTCTAGAGCAATTTGCAGCTCCTCCATTTGCAACTATCACTTCACATTCTGGTGCTGGGTATAGGAAACAATTCAATTCCTTGGCTACCTTACAATGAATAAAATTATGGGTACTACCTTAATCAATCAACACTATTACCTTTTTCTTCTTGATATGTCCTTCTATCTTGAGAGTTTGAGGAGTGGTAATTCCTGCCAATGCATTACACGATATGGTCGGAATCATTTCTTCCTCTTCTTGGGTTGGTTCCTGGTGTATATCCTCTTCTTGTTCATTTTCTTCTTCCTCTTCACAATCTATGTAAAATAATTTCTTCTCAGCACACTTATGACCTTTAGTGTATTTTCTATCACAACCGTAGCAAAGCCCTTTTGCTCTTTTTTCTTCCAATTGTTGTGGTGTCAACCTTGTAGGTTGTGGAAATCTAGGCGTAGCAACACTTCCTTCTTTATAGAATTGAGTGGTAGGCTTCCTTGTCGCCATAATTTTACATTCAACTTTTCTTGCCAACATGAATGCCTTCTCCAATGAATCAGGTTCCAGAACGCGAACTTCATGTTGAATGTTATCCTTTAAAGTGCCTATGAAGAGATCAATCCTGTGTTCCTCTGGAATATCAGTTACCCTTATATTCAATTCTTGGAAGTCCTCAATGTGCTGCCCCACTAAACCCTTTTGTTTGAGATTTATCAATTGGCTAAAGAAGGTGTTGCTCTTTGTATCCTCATAATGTGCTATCATTTCCTCCGTAAAAATTGACCAAGTGACAATTTTTTTACGGGAGCAAAGCCATCGATACTATACAAATGTATTTTGTTCTAAATGTAAAGTTGCAATGCATACCTTTTGTGTGTTTTGCACATTATTGAGATCAAAATATTGCTCCATCTGTAGTATCCATGTTACAGGATCCTTTCCATCAAACTTCCTCATATCCATTTTTTGAATATGCTGGTTCTTCCCTCCAACATTAGAGTTTATGAAATCACGATTAACATTTATTTTGTTCTCATCATGAGTTTGATCTACTATCTTTTTACCATTAGGAAAAAAATATTGTATCAACTTTTCCAAACCTTCTATGTCTACTTTTAGATCATTCTTCATGTTTTCCATGTTTTCTTTCATTTTGTCATCAATCTTAGCTTCCATGTCATCCATATTAGCTTCCATGCCCACTTCTATGCCATCCATCTTAGCTTCCAAACCATTCATCTTAGCTTTTGCGCCTTTCTTCAAAGAATCCATCTTAGTTTCCACGCCTTTCTTCAAAACTTCCATTTCATTTTTTGTTGCTCTTTGTGAGAGCGAAATTTGTTGCACTTTCTCTTGTAATTTTGATATGTCATGTTTCCATTCTTCTTCTTCATGAGTCATAGTAGAGAATTCTAAAGGCTTAATGGGTGTTGAATTATTTTTAGTGGCCATTTTAGAATCCAATACTGGTATCTATTCTACAATATGCCCTTGGAATAAATTCAACTTGATTCTTCAAGCAAGACTTATGCAATTCAGAAAAAAAAAATACACACTTTACTTTCTTTTGAGGAGCTCGATATTGAAATTGAATTATCTCTATAATTGAAAATCCTAAATATCTAAAATTTGGCCTTGTAGTAGCCCTCTAAAGCTTCTTTCAAATTCCATGGGTCTTATCTGATTTTGATTCTTCAAGGAAAAGTTATGTCTAATCTTCCACAATGACCCTATTATAGACTAGTTCAGTAGAACGAAATTATACGACTTTCCATGTATGACTGTTTCCTCCTTTGGCTCTTAAATTGATAGACATCAAACTACAGTCTGTGTACTTGTGGCCACGTTCTACAGCATTCCAATCTGATGCTCCTAGAGAGAGCTATGAATATTTTTCCACGGTCACCTCTTTGAGATGAAATTCAAAAGCCTGCAAAAGCCCTAACTTCCCCAGATCATATCTCCGAAAATATTGCAAAGCAACATCTAAAATTTTGCGACAATGTTCCTTAGGATTTTGGCTTCACACTCTAAAATTTTCAGCTTTTTAACCTTCGTAGAAAAAACGTTATAGTGAAAATTCCACGATGACCAGTTTAGGTTAAATTAAAGAGTTTGTAAAATGACCTACATTCCACAGATTATATCTCAAAAAATATTTCAAATCAAGCTCTAAAATTTTGCGACGACGTTCCTCGGGATTTTGGCTTTGCACACTAAACATTTCTTCTTCTGAACCTTCGTAGAAAAACATTATAGCAAAAATGCCATGATGACCTATTTGGAGCAGTGAAACCCTAGAATCCAAAGCTCTGATACCAAATGTTGTGAAACCAGCTCCAAAAATAGAAGAAAAGAGATATCAATGCCTTAGAAATAAGCCACTTTGAGGGGAAAACCTCCAATACATTACATGAATGAAAAATTCTTGGATGATACAAATTACAAAACCTCCTTTCTATATATAGGAGTCCATGGGGCCACAACGTAATCATAGTTGACCTAACAATAATAATTTAAGGGCATAATAATAACAATATGGGGTTACAGGGGTACAATAATAACAATAAGGGGGTTACACTAACAACAATAAGGGACTATACTAGTAATATAGGGACCTAACACTCACAAACAGATCACAAATCAATACTCTAGTATTATCACGTGGTTAAAACCGTCAAAGAGGGAAACAGTCGACGGCCTGAGCCAACGTGGCCACTTCGAGAAATTTATTAATATAAAAATAAAAGTTACATATGTTTCTCTCATAAACAATTACCAAAAAAATGACCCTCCATTCTCTTTAAATAGAGATCATGGACCAATCGGGTGTTAAGCCATGGGTCAAGTTTCATTAATACCGAGGAGAGAGGGAAATGTTGAAACACTATAAATCGTGACCGTCGGATTATAGGTTACAATTGTAGATAGTAAAGAAACACACTTTACCTAACTCTACACTAGACTAAGTTATTCTTAACTATTTCCTATGTGTCGAAATATCCTAACATCCCCCCTTAAGGAAAACTTGGATAGGATTGAAGGATTTACAAAGGTGACACAAAAGGAGCCTATTTACTATGTGTTAAAATATCCTAACATCCCCCCTTAAGAACAAATTGGGATAGGATTTAAGGATTTAAAAAGGTGACACAATAGGACAAGGAAGGAGGCATTAGAGCCTATCCGCCCTTAATGATAACTTTCCTGAACTCCCAGAATGGATCAAATTTTGGTAAATTTTGCTTCTGTGAGAGCCTTTGTAAAGATATCGGCTACTTGATCATTGGTTGGACAATACTTCTCTTCAATAACACGATCATGAATGAGATTTCTGATGAAGTGTATGTGGAGCTCAATTTGTTTCATACACTAATGTTGAACTGGATCTTTACATAGATGAATGGAACTCTAATTATCACACCAAAGTGTAGTTGGATGTTGCTGATGAAGACCAAAATTAGGCAGGATCTAACGAAGCCACATGGCTTCCTTGTTGGCTTCAACTGTACCATGATACTCTACTTATGTTGAAGAAAGAGAGATGGTACTTTGTTTCTTACAAGACCATGCAATAGGTCATGACCCAAGAGTGAATACATATCTTGAGGTAGACTTTCGATCATCAGGGTCACCAGCCCAAGCAGAATTAGTGAAACCAATCAATAATAGAGATGCTACTGCACTGTAATGAATCCCAGACTGAATTGTACCTCGAATATATCGAAGCATTCTTTTATTTTCTTTCTAGTGACCGAAATTTTACCAACAATTTGACAGCATAAGGTCGCATCAAATTCATGGGTAGTACAAGTGACTGAAAGCTTGACTCCAGACTGAAAGGGAGAAGGGGCTGGCTTACAGTCTTCCATGTGAAAGTGGTGTAGAATATCACAAGCATACTTGGACTGAGAGAGGGTAATACCTTCTTTGGATTGTAAGACTTGAAGACCAAGGAAATAATGCAAGTGTCCTAAGTCTGTCATTTCAAACTTCTTCTTAAGGCTAGACTTCACATGGTTTATATGGTTGGGATCACTACTAGTAAGGATAATATCATCAACATAAAGAATAAGGATGGTGAAGGACTGACCCACTTTCTTGGTGTAGACAGTGTTATCAGAATGACACCTAGAAAAGGAATTATCTAAAAGAAATATATCCATTTTGGCATACCAAGCTCGAGGAGCTTGTTTGAGACCATAGAGAGACTTCCTAAGGTGACAAACAAGGTTGGATTCGTTTTGGATAAAGACAAGGGGTTGTTCCATGTAGATTTCTTCATGAAAATCTCCATGTGAGAAGGCGGATTTAACATCCATATGATGGACTTCCCATTTAAAGGAGGCAGCAAGGGAAATAATAAGGTAGATAGAATTCATTTTGGCAATAGGGGAGAAGGTTTTAGTATAGTCAATGCCTACAACTTTTCAAAATCCTTAAGCGACAAGACGAGCTTTATGTCTATCGACTCTTCCATCTGGTCCAAAATTGGTTTTGTAAACCCGTCTACATCTGAAAATTTTTCTTCCTTTTGGAAGAGGAGCAAGATCCCAAGTATCATTCACTAATAAGGAACGATATTCTTCATTCATAGCTTCATCCCAATCTGGATGACCGGAGGCTTCTTCAAAGGTTTCTGGATCAGGATTTTTTGGAACTTGAGCCAATAAGGAAGAGGCTCGTTTTAACTGAGAATGTGTATGTCATCGATCTGCAGGGTCACCTGCAAGAGAACCTATTGCATCCCGAGTAGAGTGGACCCATCTTGGAAGTTGTGGAGTAAAATTAATAACTTCAAGAGGTGGAGGAGGATTTTCATCCTCACTGTCATCATCTGAACTAGAAGGAATGCTATTAAAAATAGAAGAGAGAGAGAGGGGTGGCACATATGTCGAATCAGGCTCGTAGGCCAAAGGTGGCATGCCCACTGAACTAGGCTCGCAGGCTGATATATTTTCATCAAATTTTACATCTCTTCTAATGATTATATTTTTGGATTTTTTTTGAAGAAGTATATATCCTTTTACATCTTCAGAATATCCAAGAAAAATTCATTTTTCACTCTTAGGTTGTAATGTTTTATGTTTCGCATCTAGAATATGGGCCCAAGCATCACTTCCAAAAACTCGAAAGTGACTTACATCTGGTTTGATTGAGCTCCAAGCTTATTCTGGAGTTATATTCTTTAAAACCTTAGTAGGGGTGTGATTTACTATGTAATTTTCACAGTTAATTTCTTCTGCCCAAGAATTGAGACTAAGTCCTTTAGATTGAAGTATACAATTCGCCATTTATTTTAAGGTGCAATTATTCCTTTTAGCTACACCATTTTTTTTTGGAGTATATGGAACGGTGTGTTGCAATTGAATTCCATGCTCAGTGCAAAAGTTGATAAATTTTTTGTTAACATATTCTCCTCCATTGTCTGATATTAACTTAAGAATTGGATGTCCAGATTGTTTCTCAACAAAGGCCAAGAAAATGTTAAAAACTTCACTTTTGAGTTTTAAGAAGTATACCCAAGTGTGTTTGGAAAAATCATCAATGAAAGTTAAGAAGTACTTGCAACCAAAGAAAGAAACAATAGGAAGTGGACCACATAAATCACTGTGCACAAGATGCAAAGGGGCTGAAGCGTGCCAAGAGGCACGTTTTTCAAAACTATCCTGATGATGCTTTCCGAGTACACATCCGGAGTAAACACCATCCCGACAAGATACCATAGGAAGACCCTTCACCATATTTTCCTTACATAGAGTTTGAAGAGAGAAATAGTTTAAGTAACCAAATCACTCATGCCAAAGTTTGCTCACTTCATCATTATGAGCAACAAAAATGAAGGGAAGACATGATGACCCAAATTTGTCAAACTTATACAACCTTGTGGAACCATCAGCAATGCCAGTAGCTAAAATATTTCTACGATCTTTGAGGTCCTTTATTACAACATCATGAGGTGAGAATTCTACTATTTTCCCTTAAACCTAAATGAGTTATCTGATAAACAAAGAGAAGGTTGCATGATACGGTAGGAACACATAGTACATCATTAAACTAACCATTATCTATATGAATGGTTCCAGATCCTAAAACACTAAGAGATCTATCATCAAAAACATAAATATTTTTGGGGTTACAATCATTTAAAGAAGAAAACATGGCTTTATTTTTGGCCATGTTGTAAGAAGCTACATAATCAATGAGCCACTCATGAGAATGAGAAGAAGATACATTTAATGCATAATCAGATCTTGATGCTTGACAACCACAAGCAAAAATTTCCATTCCTGAAGATGAAGGTGAAGAGCGCTCCAAATTGATGTTGTGCTTCTTCATTACTGCTTCTAAGGCTTCCATCTTATTAAAAAAATTGGACTCTATATGGCCATCCCGATTACAAAATTTTCAATGTCTATCTGTCTTCTTCCCTTTGGTTTTATTTGCCTTATCATTTTGGTGAGATGCTTTTTCAATTTGCGACTGAAATTGCTTAGGACCCTTGGTTGGTTTCAGACCATACCTTTTAGGATACTGCGTCTTGGGATACTTTTGATATGATTGTTGTTGGGATACTAAGGCTTTCTTAGAAGCATTTCCAGAAGTGATAAGACCAAGGTGTAAGAGTTTTTCTTGTTCTCTTATCAAAGAATCACAAAAGGCATCAAAAGAGGGGTTCTTGTAGGTGGTTCCTGAAGAAATGATGGCTTCTCTAGTGGAATGGAAGGTGGAAACAAATACAGAGTATGCAGGGCCAAGCTTAGCAAGAATGCAATAGATGAGGCTACCATATTCCTTTTTGACCTTACAACATTCTAAAAGAAGTCTAAGGGTCTTGAATTTGGACAAAAAATCCTCAATAGAGGATAAATTATTGGGGTCCAAAGTAACAAAATGATTTTAAATCTGGTGGGCCCTCATTTGATTTTGAATGTCAAAGACGGTATTTAACTTTTCCGGGGCTTAATGAGGGGTGTCAATGTCAATAGAGGAGAAATTATTGGGGTCCAAAGTAAGAACGGTATGTTTCAATTGAATTCCATGCTCAGTGCAAAAGTTGATAATTTTTTTGTTAGCATATTCTCCTCCATTGTCTGATCTTAACTTAAGAATTGGATGTCCAGATTGTTTCTCAACAAAGGCCAAGAACATGTTAAAAAAATCACTCTTTAGTTTTAAGAAGTATACCCAAGTGCGTCTGGAAAAATCATCAATGAAAGTTAAGAAGTACTTGAAACCAGAGAAAGAAACAATAGGAAGTGGACCATATAAATCATTGTGCACAAGATGCAAAGGGGCTGAAGCATGCCAAGAGGCATGTTTTTCAAAACTGTCCCGATGATGCTTTCCGAGTACACATCCGAGGTAAACACCATCTCGACAAGATACCATAGGAAGACCCTTCACCATATTTTCCTTACATAGAGTTTGAAGAGAGCGATAGTTTAAGTAACCAAATCACTCATGCCAAAGTTTGCTCACTTCATCATTATGAGCAAGAAAAACGAAGGGAAGACATGATGACCCAAATTTTTCAAACTTATACAACCTTTTGGAATCATCAGCAATGCCAATAGCTAAAATATTTCTGCGATCTTTGAGGTCCTTGATTACAACATCATGAGGTGAGAATTCTACTATTTTCCCTTAACCTGGATGAGTTATCTGATAAACAAAGAGAAGGTTGCATGACAAGGTAGGAACACATAGTACATATTAAACTAACCATTATCTAGATGAATGGTTCCTGATCCTAAAACACTAAGAGATATATCATCACCAACATAAATATTTTTGGTGTTACAATCATTTAAAGAAGAAAACATGGCTTTATTTTTGGCCATGTGGTAAGAAGCTGCAGAATCAATGAGCCACTCATGAGAATGAGAAGAAGATACATTTAAAGCATAATAAGATCTTGATGCTTGACAACCACAAGCAAAAATTTCCATTCCTGAAGATGAAGGTGAAGAGTGCTCCAAATTGATGTTGTGCTTCTTCATTACTTATTCTAAGGCTTCCATCTTCTTAAAACATTTGGACTCTATATGGCCATCCCGATTACAAAATTTGCAATGTCTATCTGTCTTCTTCCCTTTGTTTTTATTTGCCTTATCATTTTGGTGATATGCTTTTCCAATTTGCGACTGAAATTTCTTAGGACCCTTGGTTGGTTTCAGACCATACTTTTTAGGATACTACTTCTTGGGATTTTTTTGATATGATTGTTGTTGGGATGCTAAGGCTTTCTTAGAAGCGTTTCCAGAAGTGATAAGATCAAGGTGCAAGAGTTTTTCTCATTCTCTTATTAAAGAATCGCAAAAGGCATCAAAAGAGGGGTTCCTGTAGGTGGTTCCTGAAGAAATGATGGCTTCTCTAGTGGAATGGAAGGTGGAAACAAATACAGAGTATGTAGGGCCAAGCTTAGCAAGAATGCAATAGATGAGGCTACCATATTCCTTTTTGAACTTACAACATTCTAAAAGAAGTCTAAGGGTCTTGAATTTGGACAAAAAATCTTCAATAGAGGAGAAATTATTGGGGTCCAAAGTAAGAAACTCATTTTCAAGCTGGTGGGCCCTCATTGATTTTGAATGCCAAAGACGCTATTTAACTTTTCCAAGGCTTAATGAGGGGTATCAATGTCAAGGATATGAAATCGAAGATATTGAGCAATGGAAATTCCTATCAACCCTCGTGCTTGATCTTGTTTATTTTCCCATTTAGCGACTTTATCAACATCAGAAGGTTTATTTTCTTATCCTGTGGCTATTCTATAAAGCCCTTTACTTGTTAGTATATCTACCATGTGAGGTAGCCATTGGAAATAATTGGTGTTGTTAAGAATAATCGGGCATGCACTTTCCATTTTTTTTTAAAATTAAGCTCAAAGAAGTTGAAACTAACTTCTCCAATGGAAAGATCTCGAAAAATTAGGTTGATTAAAAATAAACGGCTCAAAAATGGCTTCCGAATGAATAATTTATGCCTTTTTGGAAAACCTGAGTTGTAGATGCCCAATAGTTACGGGAACAGTTTGAAATTTGATGATGAAGTTCAATTTTTTTTTTTTAAATCCCGCCCCTTTAACAAAAACTAAAAAATAAGCTTGAGAAAGAGACTTGAACCCAAGACCTCTATTCTCATAAACTAATTTATCACCAAGTGAGATAGTAAAAGGATTCTGTAATTGTTTGAAAGGAGGAAGGTTTTTTTTTTAGTCTTCACTGTGCGTGCTTTGTCATGCACAAAAAACACAAAAATCCAAGCAAAAGAAAGAAATGCAACCTTAAGGAAGAATGTTAGATTTTCAGTTAGCCTTACCGGTAACTATCTATTTTTTCACTATTTCTGATTTTCGGCAAAGAGAAAAGATCATACACAGAGAAGAGGGTATAGATCCGGAAAATAAATAAAACCTAAAAACCAACATAAACAGAGAGAACTGAAATAACCAGAACTATTAACAAATATAACTGCAAAACAGATACTTTATGCCTCCAGATCTAAACTAACAGAACTTGGGAAACCATAAACCTTTTCGCATGAAACGAAAGGCATTCATCACTATAACAAACGCTTCAAACACAACAGAGCATTTCTTTAGGCCCAAAAAAGTTCAGAAATATTAGATCTAGAAAACGGCAGTCTCATGCAGTCAAACCGGCGTCGGATTTGGATAAACAATGGATGCAGCCCTCAAAATAGATCTGATACCATGTAGGAATTTACAGGGTAAGTATCGTAGATCAAAAACCAAAGGTCACCACTCACAAACAGATCACAAATCAGTACACCAATATTATCACATGGTTAAAACCCTCGAAAAGTGAAACAGTCCACGACCTGAGCCAATGCAGCCACTTTAGGCAATTTATTAATATAAAAAGAAAATTTACATATGTTTCTATTATAAACAGTTACCAGAGAAATGACTCTCCATTGTCTTTAAATAGAGATCATGGACCAATTGGGTGTTAAGCCACGGATCAAGTGTCGTTAATACGGAGGAGAGAGAGATTTCACCGAAAAATTTGATACATAATTTATGGATCAAAGAAGCCAAATTCCAAATAATAGAGAGAGAGAACCATCGAATCACTACAAATCATGACCGTCAGATTATATGTTACAAATGTACATAGTAAAGAAACACACTTTACCTAACTCTACACTAGACTAAGTTATTCTTAACTATTTCCTATGTGTCAGAATATCCTAACAAACACGATCCTTTTCATGTGAAAATGAGAGTCAACAACTATAGATGGAGTTATTTTGATGGCATATTGTTTTTTATTCCTTAAACTCATGCATTCTTGATGATCAGTTTGGTAGCAAGAAGTTCTGAAACTATTTATTGATTTAATCACAAATGCTAAATGTAGGTTCTAGGGATATTACCTCCCCATGGTTCCGAGATTTTGATACCACAAACATGGTGGTATCAACACTGCTAGTTTGGGTGAGATTACCGAATTTCCCCCTCCCATTATGGCCCCATAAAGTACTAGAGGAAATTTGAAACAGTAGCAAAATATAGATAGATGGAAGTGGAAATATCAGCGAAAGGTATATTCTCCTTTCCTAGAATTTGTGTTGAGATATACCTAAAAAAATATCCACCTAATCACATACAAATGAAACACAAAATGTTCAGTGGACCCAAGTAGTAGACTATGATAATACATTATTCAGATGTTGAGCATGCTTACAAATAACACATTTGCAGAACTCATGTACATAGTAAAAAAAGGTTTGAAAGAGGAAAGCAACATGTCGACAAAAACAAAAAAAAAGTTTGTAGACCTTAAATCCACATCTATGAGAAGAAGGAGGAGAGGAAAGTATGGAGGTTCCCCCATGTCAAGCAGAAGTGGTCACTTAGGCTCAGAATCGAGTCATTTCCCAATAGCATAATGGCATCAAAATACAAGAGATCTAGGTGCTAAATCCATAGAAATATGAGGTTTTGTTTAGAAAAGGGGATCGGGGTTTCAAAAAGAGCTCATGTCTCAGAAAGATCATACTGAGACAAAGAAAACCCACCTCTGACATCAATAAATGGATTGGAAATGGCTCTACTTTACCCTAGCCCAGAGGATTGGCAAAAGAACGTGAAAAAGAAAGGAAAAAATGATAAATTAAGTGCACATTATCACACTTCACTTCGATTTTACTATGTATGTTTATTTTCTTCCATTTTTATTGCTCGTAAGTCGAGAGGATGATCTTTATGAATGTTTTTAGCATATACAAAATATAATTTTGTTACTTGTCTTCAAGTTGAATCAAATTATAGTTTTTTCCTTAGGAAAAAAAAATGTATATATCATATAAAGCGATTCGGAAAATAAGTTTTTATTCTTAAAAGTTTTTCGGTAGTATCACTATATGTTACATTTTGTCATTTGTGACATATTATTTTTTTTGTCAATTTTATCTTAAACCTAACTAATATTTTTTGGACTTTCAAGTTTGAGTTATGGACTCTATATAGTATTCAGAAATACGATTTAAACATTGAATAGATATGTGTGTGTTTGTGTGTGTGTGTGTGTGTGTGTGTGTGTGTGTGGAGAGAGAGAGAGAGAGAGAGAGATGCAATTTTTATTTTCAGATTTTGCACTCTAAAAGAGGTTTATAGGTAAAGAGGTTTGATGAGGTTTGGTCCTTCTCTCGGCATGCTATATTCGTGCTTAATATGGATCTATACTAGCTTTGTAGTTGAGTGAAGCCTCTAGGAGTAGGATTTGAGAGGATAATAAAGGAGGATTAACATTGCGTAACAACAATTCATGTCATAGGAAACACTATAGTGAATGCCCCACTTTCTTTGTACTTACATTTCATAATTGAAGAAAATATAGTAGAGCATAAGCCTCACCTTATATCCCATAGTATTTTCATGATCTCGTGTTTATATATGTGGATGTTGTGTTCATGGGCATTTGATTTGAGATTGAAAAAATTAGAGATTTATAAATTAAGGAATGTGAAAACGATGCTATTTAGATTTATGAATATTTATGAATAGCAAGATTTGTGGTAAAGGAGAATGTTCAGGTTAATGTTTAAAATATGCTAATAACATTAATCACAAAGTCAAATTTTCCATGCCTATAACTAGCTTCTTGTATTTATTTTGATAAATTGTAATTAATTTGTTAATTTTATTATTATAAGAAAATAGATTTGTACGTATTTATGAGCCAATCTCATAGAAAATAGTGTAACTCACCCTTTTTTATTGTCCACATTTTTCTAAATGTATACTTTTCAAAGCTTTCTAAGTATTTTAAATTAATATTATATCATTAAAAATGTACAATATTATCTTGATAAGAAAGTAGTTGTCCAATAAAAAGATATATAAATCTATCCATTCTTATCAATCACATTTATAAATATATTTAGGCTAATATATAATACAACTAGTTAGTTTTATATACTATAAGGTAATCAATTGAGGATCATGATAATTTGAAAAATAAATATAGCAACTTCATCCCTGTATGATAGTGTCCTTTTAATATATAAAAATGTGTAAAAAAGAAGTATTAAAGAGAGTTGAATTTTTTATACCTTCAAAAATATTTATCTATCTCAAAATATTTAAAAACAGTTAGTTGGTTTTCTCTAAAATTATATTAAATATGAAAACGTTATCAACTAATCAATCAGTGTTTTACAAATTTAATTTTTTTTCGTAAAAATATCTCTATGGTTACGATTTTAAAAGAAAGACAGATTCTCCCGGATCTTTACACTTTAATAAGCATGGATGCTTGAATTTTTTCGGACGAACCTTGTATATAAATTGGGTTTAACGTGCAGACAAAACCAAAGCAAAGCCTTCATAAATTGGGCAGATCCAATCTGATACTGCTCCAACTGCAAATATTGGGCAGATCAAAGGGTCGAAGGAAGGAATTTAACTTCTGAAATGGCCTTTAAACTATCTGCATCTATCACTGGAGCAGCATGGATTTTATTAGCTTCTTTGGTTTCTGTGGTGTTGCAGGCCTCCCTGTGTTCTTCAGCCAGCAACAACCCCATTGACAACTGCTGGAACAATGGAAATTGGCAACAGAATCGAAAGAAGCTGGCAGATTGCGCCTTGGGCTTCGGAAGCGCAGCGAATGGAGGAAAAGCAGGAGAAATATACACAGTCACCACCCCGGTGGACGATGCCACAAACCCGCCAGCTGGCAGTTTGAGATATGGGGTGACACGTAAGAATCCACTGTGGATTGTTTTTGCCAAGGATATGAACATCAAGCTTAAGATGCCCCTGGTTTTGACGAGCCAGAAAACTATTGATGCAAGGGGAGCGAAAGTCCAGATTGGTAATGGAGCCTGCCTACGCATAATGAATGTGAACAACGTTATCATTCATGGATTGCAAATCAGTAACTGTGTGCCCAACGCGGCGGGCAACGTTCTGGTGTCGGAGGGTAGTGTGGCATTGATGGAACCACAGGACGGAGATGCTATATCTGTACAGGGTTCCACTAATATATGGATCGATCACAACACCCTCTCCCAGTGCCAAGATGGTCTGCTTGATGTAACAGTAGGTTCCACAGCAGTTACTATTTCCAATAATCGCTTCTTCAACCATGACAAGGTATGTCGAGCTTGACCATCTTTCATCTTTCATAGATTTTGAGAATATTTTGAAATGTGACAGATAGTGAGTTAGTTCATGATTTGAATTCTAATATCATAAATTTCAAGCCCAGCCCGCCACCCATGATAGTATAATTGTAGATTTTGAGAATATTTTGGAATGTGATAGATAGTGAGCTAGTTTGGATTCTAATATATTAATTTAAATAGAAAATTTGAAGAATTATTTTTATATTTAATAGATAATTTGATAAATTAAAGGTTTCTAGAATATTCTAAAATCCAACTTAGTTGAGAAAATAATAGAGATTTCTACAAGATTTCTGTAAAATTTGTGGAACTTATTCATTGTATGAATTAACATATGCAGGTAATGCTGTTAGGGCACAGCGATGACTATGACGGTGATAATAACTTGAAGGTAACCGTTGCATACAACCACTTCGGACCAGGCCTCACGCAGAGGATGCCAAGGTAAATTCAGTTTTTCTCTGATACAATCAATCCCTAAACCCTAACAACAACCACAATTAAATTGAAAAATGAATATTATTGTGATATTGTCAACAACAACAATTAAATTGAAAAAAGAATATTATTGTGATATTGTCAGGGCTAGATTTGGTTACGTGCACGTAGTGAATAACAATTACGAACCGTGGGGACTGTATGCCATTGGAGGAAGCATGCACCCAACCATAAGAAGCGAAGGAAATCGGTTCGTGGCCCCAAGTAGCAGTTTTACGAAGCAGGTAACAAGGCGTGAAAACTGTGGCGGTGATTCTTCTTGTCCCAATGGGTGGCTCTGGGTTTCAGTCGGGGATCAGTTTCTCAATGGAGCATACTTCAATGCTTCTGGTAAAGGAACGGCTCTTCCACCCTACAGTGTAGTGCAAAAATTTGCAGTTGGCAGTGGGACCTCAGTAGAAGCGATGACTAAGCAGGCCGGAGCTCTGGGCTGAGTTACCTCGAAGCCTCGTGGTTCTGAATTATGAATATTCTACGTATTTACAAATATATAGTTTGGTTAATTATATGATTCCATAATAATTTTGGTTATTACAAAAATATTATTAATATTATATTATTTTCTTAGGGTTTTATTACACGATTTTGGTTATATTATTTCGGTTGATAATGAGATTGTTTTTACCAAATGAGATTATATTATTTCTGGTTGAAAATGTAAGCATTATATATCAAAAAATTCTAGATTAAATTCTACAAATTTACTCTATGATATACCAATTTTAAAACTAAACGCATATTGTAATCATAAATTTTTTTAATGAAGTGATTCCTATACATTATAAAAAATATGTATCATACTTTTGTTTGCTTGGTATTCATTTGTTTATTATTATCAACAATGTTATTAAACTTAAAAATGAAATAACATCATGGTACTTGTTCATTAACACAAAATATGTTGCATGCTAATGTTTATTATTATCAATAATGTATTTTTTTAAACAACTAATAAAATATGGTATTGTTGAATTTCATTACTAAAAATTAAAATAGATAGAACTGCAATTTTGATAAGATAGAAGATTAATTTCTACATAAACATCATTTATTTCCTATTTTGTGTCTTTGTCTGTCGTTCATGAGTAGAAACCTAAAACGGATGGAATTTTAATTATTCCTCCATATATTTGTTGTGTTTTTATGGTTCCTTCATTGCGGAGGTAATGAATTCTCACCTGACCTACCGAAAACCAGAGACAATAAATTAAGTAGGCCTTCTCTAACAAGGTCACAATTTAATTTGGATAGTGAATTTCTCATCTGAATTTGATAAAGAAAATTTCAAGAAATCTGAATATGGGATTTTTAAATAATTTTTTTATAGTAGAAATGGATTTAGGACCATCAGGAACCCTGTGATTCTCCAAATGTTGTATAGTTGACAGTTTTGATCTCCATATTCAAAAAAATTGGCCAGATTTTCTCAAAATCATTGCCAAAGTTTCTATTATTTTCTGGGTCAAATTGTTCCCTTTTTACACTCATGTCAATATAATCTTGATTGGAAACCAATGTTTCTGGAGCTATAGCTCCATTAATGCAGTGTGACAGTATATGCCAACCCTTGAATTTTGTACTTGCCTAAATCCAAGGGTTGGCATATACTACCCCAGTGCATTAATAGAGCTATAGCTCCAAAAATATTGATAGCCATCATGATTATTGTTTTCTATCAAGATTGATGTAGAGATATTTGTTGTTTGTTTTCATGCAACATTGCATTGTGGAAATATTTGTTGTTTGTTTTCGTGCGACATTGCATTTGAGGTTCCTCATCATTGACAGTGAAGTTCTTTAATAAAATAAATCTCAATTACTATGGTCAACCTTAATTTTTTTTAGTTACATTAAGCTCAACTTTATTTAAAGATTTGAATTAACACTCAATTGTGTACTTAAATAGGTGTTTTGTATTTTTTTTTAAGTGTAGTCTAAAAAAACCCACAAATTAGTTTAGAAAATAATGGAGATTCCGACAATATTATGACAATATCTGACAGAATATTTTGAAAATATGGGTTATAGCTGGTCAAACTTCGGGATTTTGGGTGCCCCAATGATTTTTTATGGTGCTAAATCCATTTCCACCATAAAAAAATTGATTTAAACATCATCATTCTAATTTTTTGATTTATTTTACGAGATTCTAACAAAAAAATTACTATCCTAACAAATTTGTGGTATTAGTGGATAGCTAAGTCACCTGACATGGGGACATGGGACATGATGGTCACATGGATTCGAGTATCAGATATGGGACATGGTGACCCTGACACGTTATATGTGTGTGTGTGTGTGTGTGTGTGTGTGTGTGTGTATCTATTAATATTAGATATTTCTTACACAAATTTATACAAATTCATTGATTCAAACATAGATCTTCATCTAGATGTAAGATTTACAAAGATTTAAGATACATGATACGTTGATACACATGGGGTCACGTTTCTCGAAATACATGAAAAATGTGATTGCAATCACATTTTTTTCATGTATTTCTCATTTTTCGTGTAGCAGGGTCCATGGAAAGTATGAAACATGGGTACTCCTTGGATGAGGAATTAAATTTTTCATCCAACAAGTACTCTTGCTCGAAATTTGAGTAAACACTTTGGTAGATAAGTTGAAAATACGAGTTGAAAAAGTAGTTTTATTATTTTATTATTTTTTAATCTTTTTACCCTTTTACTTAAAAAATGATTAGTCACCCCCCATGATTGACATCATCATCTTGAATCCTATTGGTTCTTATAAAGTTTATTTTTTTGTACATTTTCTTAGGAGGCCCATTTTAGACCTCAAAATTCCCTTAATGTCTAGAGGGATCACCTCTATTCTCCGAGGGGATTTTCCTGCTCAACAAGTTGGCGACTCCAATGGGGATAAGTGTGTCTGTCGTCTCTTATTGTTCGTTTTGAAGTTTTTCTTGTCTATCCAACTTTGGTCATATTGTCATTTCTCTGCTTTGTTTTTCTTATTTGATTTTTTCAAGCCACTCCACCTATTCTTAAAGTGATAAGCTTGGATTTTCCTCAGCTTCCTTTTGCCCTTTTCCTTAGTTTCCTTACTCAATGTTGTTGTTTTCCTAACATAAGCGCAATTGGTGTGGGTTTCCTTCGACACGAGTGCGATTTTCCCTGTTCAGCGCGGATTACTGCTGAACATTCACGTCGAATCCTATAGGTTTGGTCTTTAGGTTTTTTTTCTGAGTTTCCAGTGCAGCTTACCCTGTGGATTGGTTTTTCCTCCCTGGATTAATTCACTTGGATTGGTTTTTGACTTCCATGTCTCGTTTATTTCGGTTGACTATCTCTCATCTGATCAGTGTGGCATTTTCATCCTAGGATTTATAGGTGTCTTTGATTGTTTGTTTGGTCACATGTTCATTGAGTCTCCGAGATGTGTATGAGTCGGTTTAGTCATTCATATTTTGAGCTTGCTGTCTAATTACTTGGTATTTTTTTCGATTCTCGGATTGGTCTTTTTGTAGGATTGTCAAAATGTTACCCTAGTGTCAGTTTGACCCTCCATCTATCGCCGTGAGCATAGATCACATTTCTCATTTAGTCGATATGAAAGTCCTTTTTCTACATGAAGAAATGCATGTCTGGTTTGAGTCTGTTTTACATTCGCTTTGGATTGGTCTCTTTGCATTTTGATCATTTCATTCGAACTTGCTCAAAGATTTAATATCCTTTGTTTTCTTTGCTTATGAAAGACGTGGAATTTGTGTGGATAGGGAAGTATGAGCAAGCCTTTTTGGAGCTAAAGCACTGTGTAACAAAAACACCCGTTTTACAAGGACCAAACTAGAAACTGCCATTTCATATCTCTATAGATGCATCTGAAATAGTTGTAGGTGCAGTTTTGGGTCAGATGGAGGAAAAGAAGCATTATGCCATCTATTATATCGGCAAGAATTTAACTCCAGCTGAGCTCAATTACATAGTGACTAAGAAATAATTCCTAGCAGTAATGCATGTTATCAATAAGTGTCAGCATTACATCACTGGGTATCAATTATTTGTACACACTGACCACTCTACCGTTCGATTTTTAATGAATAATCCTATTACCAATGGTAGAGTTACACGATGGCTATTTCTATTACAGGAATTAGATATCAGTATTCTAGATAAACCTAGAAAATAAAATGTAGTTTTTGATTCCCTTTCTAGGTTAACCATAGGTGATAATTACACTCCTACTGAGAATTATTTTCTGGATGAGTACCTTTTTTCCATATCTACTCACTCACTATGGTATGCAAATATATCCAACTATATTTTTGCAGGTAAATTTCCACATCGTTTATCTTCCAGAGAAAGAAGGAAGATCCTACAATATAGTGCCACTTACTCCTGGATAGAGGGAAATCTCTATCACACTGGACCAGACTTTGAGATTCAGTGATGTGTTAGAGAAGACGTGATTTTGATATCTTGAAGGCTTTGCATGAGGAGACTTGTGGAGGGTACTTCACGGATAAGAGGATGGGGTACAAAGTGCTCTCAACAGGGTACTACTAACCCCTCATACTTAAAATAAAAAGAGTAAAGGGATATCTACTTGAATGGTTCATGAGGCACAATACTTTCTAAGGTTTTGCAAATGGGGTAGCAAGCTAAGTGGGCTTCATTGTGGGGAAAACTCCACAGTTAAGCGTGCTTGAGCCAGAGGAGTTATGGGATGGGTGACCTCCCGGGAAGTCCTGGTTATCAGATGCAAGCCCCAAAAGTGATGATTGATGCTATGTGATTCATTTCCTTAGTTTCAATCCCACTTCTTCACCCCTGTGAGCATCACCCGATGAAAAGAGTGCTAAGTGGACTATTCAAAAATCATGAGAAATTAGTCAATTATGACTACCTCTCATGGATATGGTCATAGATTAATGACTTACACAACACAGTTGAATCGAAAAAAAATATATCTAATATAATGCACTTCGGAAACCCCTCATACGTAAAATAAAAAGAGTAAAGGGATCTCTACTTGAATAGTTCATAAGGCATAATACTTGCTAAGGTTTTGCAAATGGGGTAGCAAGCTAAGTGGGCTTCATTGTGGGAAAAACTATAGAGTTAAGTTCACTTGAGCTAGAGGATTTCTAGGATGGGTGGCCTCCTGGGAAGTCCTGGTTACTGGGTGAAAGCCCCGAAAGTGATGATTGACGCTCTGTGATTCATTTCACTAGTTTCAATCCCACTTCTTCACCCCTGTGAGCATCACCCGATGCAATGAGTGCTAAGTGGACTATTCAAAAATCATGAGAAATTAGTCAGTTACGATTACCTCTGATGGATATGGTCATAGATTAATGACTTACACAACGCAGTCGAATCCCAAAATTGATATGCTCTAATTTAAGTTAATTGGATGTAATTTGGGTCATTGAGAGAAATTTTATTTAGTTGCCATACATTACATATTCAACTTATAATAAATGCATTCTTATTTAATTAAATAATATTTAGGTTAAGTTTTTTTTAGGTTTTTCTTTGCACATTATAGGGTCTCTTTTGCATAGGCATCTATACTTGGATCAGTGGGAGGGGGATCTGCCCCCTCTTTTAGCTAGTTTTTTTTGGGAGTTCATAATGAGTATGAATCTACTTGTTTTCCCTATTCATATCTTCATATTTGACATATTTTTCATATATCAACTGGATGAAACAAGGTTTTTGGGTTCACAACAAACCCTCCACTAGGTGCATCATGGCAAGCTAGAAATCAAGGGCATTTCTTGCTAAAGTTAGTGCAAGTTCCAAAATACAAGGTTAAATCTAGTACGATTGGAGAATATATTCAATATATGCAGGATTGTACTTTGATATGAATATTAATTGGATTATGTCCCTATTAAAATGAGTTGATTGGATGGATCCAAAATAAATGGAACCCCGGGGTCAAATAGAATTGGAGTTAGGGCCAATGGTTTTTTAACGATCAATTTCTCTAGATTATAATATAGATCAATGGTTTTTGAAGGATGGTTGTATTTTTTCAACAATGCAAATCTCTTCATGCATTTCTAAAAGGAGCAGTGTAATATAGAGGAGGATTTCCTTTCAGCCTCAATATGCGTCTATCACTTTTCTCTACCCAAAGAATATTGGGAGGAAACCCTTAAAGGATTTGGGAATTCCATTAACAACTTTCTCAAATTACCGAAGGCTACGAGTAGGGAGGTACTCTTCATATGCTCAGGTTTTTGTTTATATGAATATCTCCTAGCCTATTCCAACCTCCATAGTTATTTACTATCAAGATAGTGTTTGGAAGTAGTCTATAGAATATGATCATAAATGCATGCATGTTATTAGGGACCGTTTGATGAATACCAAGGAGGAATTTGAAGAAATGTATTCTTTGGAAGATCCAATTGATTCAAGAAATTTCCCCCAAAGAAGGAAAAATTTAAGTCCCCAAGGTACCTCGAATCCTGACCAGATCCTTAGAGTTGAAAATAGACTTGATTCACTCTCCTCTCCAAATGATTCTCCAAAGAAAGTTAACATTTAATCAAGTATGCAATAAACATAAGGTAAGTCCCAAAACCCTACAAAGGTGGTTCAAAAGTCTCTTGAAGAGCACCAACAAAGCCCATTATCACAAATGATATGGTTAGCTCCCATTCAGAATATGTTGAAGCAAACACCCTACTAGAAGATATGAATCTGGAATAGCCATGATTGATTACCCTTGTGAAAGCATGATATGTAAAAGATGTGATGAACATGAAAAATCACGAGGCTAGAATTATGTATAAGGCATATATTTTAAGTAACCAATTAAGCTCGAGTTCCTCAAAATACAGTCTCGGGGTTTAGATTCACTACAACAAAACATACCATTAGCACCGAAAATAACATATAAAATCATTGTATTTGAGCCTTCGAATTAGGTTCAACGGGCAGAAAAAACCTATCGCTACAATGCATCTTCACTTGGGCACTAAATATAGCATCGGAAATTATGCCTGAATTAACACCGGGTTTAGCATTGATAATTGTTTCTTCCATTGTTGTGTCCATATATACTTCTAGTTTTTCTCCCAATTGTGTTTCCTATTTTTCTTCTGGTATGGCATCAAAAATAACTTCTTTTTTGGATTCCTAATTTACATAAAGTTATTCTTCCATTATAATGTCGTTTGTTGCTTCAAGTTTTTCTTCCAATATGGCATCACTTGTTGCATATAGCTTTTCTTCCATTATGACATCTTATTTAATGTCTGATATGGCTTTCATTATAGTTTCTTTTGTTTCTTATAATATTTTTTCCATTATTTCTTCTTGATTTGATACCTAAATCTCTTCTTTGTTTGTGTCCTAGGGAACACCAAGTTTGGCTTCTAATATTGCTTCCAGTATTACTTCTTTGTTTGCTACCTTAATTTCTTCTATTTTTTCTTCTTAGGTAATGCCAAGTTTGGTTGCTTGTATTACTTCCATTATTACCTCTTTAATTTCTACCTAAATTTCCTCTTAGGTAAGGCCAAGTTTTGCTTCCAAGATTGTTCATGGTGTGCTTTCAATTTGGCGTCCATTGTTGCTTCATTTTTTTCCTCTATAATTTCTTCCTTATTAGCCTCATGGTTTGTTTTATGTTAAGAAACAAATTTATCTTCCTATTTAGAGACAGTAATAGGTCCAAGTATGGCTCTCAATTTATTGCCGACTTTTATTTCCATATTAGAGCCACTTTCTCCTTCCATTTTAACCAGTCATGATGTTTCCTCTATAATGTATATTTATTAATTTAATATATTTTTTTATTTCAATTAAATTAGGTAAGTATATCATGCATATTTAATAACTTACATGATTATAGAGTAATTCATATTGCATTTGAAATATTGTATAGCATACCATTTATCAGGAATTTTTAGGGAAATGGACATTCATATGAACTAACAACATTTATTTTTTAAATATAAGTAAAAATTTTATATTATTAATAAACAAAATTGTTAGTCATGACCAGCTACACATAATGCAAACCTAGATTCACATCATAGATATTTCCAAAGTATATATATTTTTTTATATTTCTTATAGTTACATACCACACCACAACATTGGAATAACATAACAAGATATATTTTTTTTTAACTATAACCCACATTTTTATATTATTAATAAACAAAATTGTTGGTTTGTGATGAACTACACATAATCTAGGCCTAGATAATACATGTCCAAATGGTATTTGTCAAATGATACATGTCAAAATGATACAACTCAATATGGTATTGTAGGTGAAAATGATACATATGATAATAAACATGAAAAGAGGCATGATAACAATTTATGAACAATGATCCAAGATGGAGTCTATATGATCAATGTCACCAACTACTACCAAAAAATCGTTCATCATCATCATCATTTCTATCATGATCATCATCGTAATTGTCTGCCTCGATGTCCTCTCCATCTACCTCATCATCACTATCCTGGATGTCTGAACCAAACCCAACATAATATGGATCTATCTTAGGATGAACTGGATTTTATTAAAGACCCGTGTTCTACAAAAAAAATATTCAAAATGAAAATTTATTATTTATTTCATATAATATTTAATATTTATGTTATGGTTCTAATATTATATTTACAAAATTTAACCATAATAATATTAAATCATATCAAAGTGCACATATATACCATAATAAATTTCAAGTAACTTACAACTAAGATCTCATTCCAATGATGTAAAACATGCAACAATTCTAATAAATGTTAGTAAAGATCATACAAAATTTCATTATACAAATTACTTGTCATTCTTAGTTTCTCATGTTGCAAATACATAGGCCTTGGATGAATTTAAGGCACCCATATGGAACAAATTGTTACCCAACACTTTTGAGGAAATGAAGAGGGTTACCCAACCCAGGGATGAACCCGAGGAGTTAAGTATAATGGCTATACTTAATAAGAGGGTGGGAAGGATAAGAAGTTTCACCACCTTTCGATAATACAACTAAACCAAGAGTTGTTTTTTTCAAAACACAAATTATTTTTTTGATATTCCTTAGAATAAAAAAATACAGTTTCTTGTTGTTTTTACAACTTAACATATTTTTGACTAAAAATTCTAGTAGTGTAACAACATAGAGTTGAATATTTCAATATTTTCTAAGAAAAACTTGTTTACAATCATCCATAGAGCCAAAAAAACAAAGAATTTTGGAACTGAAAACATTGTATTGATTGATGTAATTGACAAGTTACAAACAATGAGAACTAGAATAGTTAAAATACTAATATATTTCTCAAGAATTGGAACCTTCCATAACCTAAGTAAGAATTAATTGAAAAGGGTACTACCCCCTATGTATATAAAATAAAGAATGAAGTATATAGGTTAGGATTGAATAGGTGGTAGAGCTAAACAACTAGATTATTGACCGGCCTCTTAGATATTTATAGAGAAAACCACCTCAACGTGTTTGAAGGAAGAAGTATGACCTGGAGGTAGGTCAGTGCAATGGTATTATCAAATATACTCCACCGAACAAAATTTGTGTGAAAAATTTAAGATGGGAGTTGAGAGTCACAGTATTGTAGTTCAGATGCACCAATGGTGGTGTACTCTAGCATGTGGAATATCAGAAACTCAAGTGGAGGTGAGAATCACATTATAGGATTTATACAAAAATGACCATTCGCTGCATGGAAATCCCAGCTGAGATGAGAGAAAATAGCTAGGAAAGTCATCGAATCTTATTTTGATTATAGGAGAGAGCACACTAGTAGTTAAGATGAACCATGTATTATCGGGAAGATGTGACCAAATATGCATAGTACTTAAGTATAAATATAAAGTAATCTAAAACTAACTGGGACAAGAGATATGGCATGTGTAAACCATCTCATCGGGGTGAGCCGAATAAGGATACTTTACATGGCTTGAACAAAGATAACGATTCAAATATGTGAGCCATAATGACTGAACCAATGTCACAATCATATAGAATAATGGAGCGAGAAGCATGAAGTGCTATAAAATACCACTTGAAGGAAAAATAAGGAACAATAAAATTATTGAGAGGAAGTTTTATAGTAGTACAAAATTAGAGGAGACAAGGATTGTTCATGCTTGAAGCGAGAGGAGTAGCACAAGGGTGGTGTAAAGAGGGATGAATATGATGAAGAACACAAAGTGAGTAAGAGGAGGAATGAAAAATATTAAGGAAATGACAAGAGAAAGAGACCCAAGTATTGGCAATGGTAAGGTGACACAACTATGGAAGAGGAGACTACGACGAAAGATCATGGGATGGTAAAATGAGAAAATTAGATCTCATCCAAAGGAGGTGGTTAGCTTACATCAAGAGGACCAAACAAGGGAGGGTCACCACTCACAATGATGGCTTTCACATTATTCTACAATATCACTAGTTATTTTATCCTAACATTGATTTTGGGAAGGCTTTGAAAGTATATTAATAAAAATGGTGTCGGCACAAATGGGGGTTTTAGCAGCTAGATAGTCACTTGCCCCCCCTACATGATGCCATGGCACATCTAAAATAAGGGGAAAAACCCTAATTTGTTGATTGAATGGAATCATAAACATCTCTAGGGTGCATAGTGGTTGCACAATAAAATATGAAATGCCTCATCATAACGACCCTCGCAGTACCATGGAGAACTCTAGAGGATCAAAATATAGCCACCACTCGCAAGAGGAAGAAGAAAGTGTAGCAACAAGAAGGGGAAATTGGTAAGGGACAGACACACAACTTAGCCCTAGATCAACAATGGTAGTAAGGATTATTTTTCCAATCATGTCGTTGTGCCAGAGGGGGGACATGGAACTCCCATCCTAGGTTATTTTTAGAGCTCTAGAGTAACCATGCTCCCTGACTACCCATACAATTGTTGTATCAGAGGCTCAAATACAATGTTAGTAAGGATAGAGTTACCATATCCATGGTGTTAGGAGGAGGATTGAGTGGCTCGAGGATGAGCCACATTTTTGTGTTGGGGGCCTGTTGGGGGCTTGTTGGAGCCCAAATTGTTTTTTGTGAAATTTTTCTAGGTATGGGACTGCGCAAGAGGATTGAGGAGCATTGAAGGTATAGATTGTGCACAAAAAGGGGTTGGTGAAGATAACAGGGAACATTCATAATAGGTCAAGGGTCAAAAATATGATGTAAATATTGAGGAGCTTATTCAACGAGAATAAATAGAGTCATTGTCTACAAAAGTAAAAGGTTATTCTCTTGCTTATTGCATGTATATATGTGATATTTGTCATTAGTAATAGACATGTATGTTTGAGTTTATATCCGCTATGCATTCCCGCTGTAATATTAATTGATATACATATATATATTGTTGGTTCCACATTGTGGACGTTTGTTTTGTTGTATATGTTGTGCATAGATGAATGGCTAGTGAGCTCGATTGTGTAATTATTATGTTATAGCCCATGGTTCCTTTTTCTTATAGAGAAACATAATATGATGGACAATTGTGTTGCTTCTTATTATTCCAGTTAATATCAATTTAATGCTTAGAAATAAATTTTTGATTCCATAATCTATTTTAATTTTATTGTATCTTAGTGTGCTTGATAACTATACTTGTTTTCCCAAAGGGGAAACTCAATTGGCGATTTTCATGATATGAAGTATTGTGCAAGCTAAGATATCCAAGGTTCAAATCCCCTTGGCGTAACCCAAAATATGGAGAGCAAGAATGTTGTAGGCCCCATAAGTATAGTGGTAGAAGTAATAATTTTCCTTGTGTCACGTGAATATAATGAGCCCAACCCATTTGTCGATTCCTTTGGTATATAAAAAACTTTGCACCCATGAACTAGTATTATGAAGTAGATATGCCTTCTTCAAGAAAATGATCACTGCAAAATCCAATCACCAAGGGCATTTCTAATGCAATTATATTCATATAAGGCTTAAATTTCTAACTAACTTTCCTTGAAATATAACATCCATCATCACAATTCCCTTCATTATCATTGTCATCATCACTGGAATTAATCAAGCCCAATATTTCTAGACCAAGGCATTCTCCGATAAGGACACAATTCACACTTTATAAGTTGAGCTTCATTAGTGAAACCCATACCGCACAAAACATGTACTATTAATAACAACATTCTAATGGGAAAATTTGATCCTTTTCCATCTCCTTTAACAACAACTACAATTTTGATAAGGTAGAAGATTATTTTCTGTGTAAACATCATTTATTACCTATTTTGTGTCTTTGTCCATCGTTCACGAGTAGAAACCTAAAAGGGATGGAATGCTAAATATTCCTCCATATATTTGTTGTGTTTTTCTAGTTCCTTCATTGTGGAGGTAGTGAATTCTCACCTAACCTATTGAAAACTAGAGACGATAAATTAAGTTGGCCTTCTCTAACAAGGTCACAATTTAAATTGGATAGTGAATTTCTCATCTGAATTTGATAAAGAAAATTTCAAGAAATCTGAATATGGGATTGTTAAATATTTTTTTTATAGCGGAAATGGATTTAGGACCATTAGGAACAATGTGATTCTCCAAACCTTGTAAAGTTGACAGTTGTGATCTGGATATTCAAAAAAATTGGCCAGATTCTCTCAAAATCATTGCCAGAATTTCTATTATTTTCTAGGTCAAATTGTGCTCTGTTTAGACTCATGTCAAAATAATCTTGATTAGAAACCAATATTTCTGGATCTCTAGCTCCATTAATGTAGTAGGGCAGTATATGCCAACCCTTGAATTTTGTACTTGCCTAAATCCAAGGTTTGGCATATACTACCCTAGTGCATTAATGGAGCTATAGCTCCAAAAATATTGATAGCCATCATGATTGTTGTTTTCTGTCAAGATTGATGTAGAGATATTTGTTGTTTTTTTTCGTGTGACATTGCATTGTGGAAATATTTGTTGCTTGTTTTCATGCGACATCGCATTTGAGGTTCCTCGTCATTTACAATGAAGTTATTTAATAAAATCAATCTCAATTTCTATGATGAACCTTAATTTTTGTTAGTTACATTAAGCTCAACTTTATTTAAATATTTGAATTAACACTCAATTGTTAACTTACATCTAGGTGTTTTGTATTTTTTTTTTAAAGTGTAGTCTAAAAAACCCCACAACTTAGTTTAGAAAATAATGGAGATTCTGGAAATATTTTGACAACACGTGGTAGAATATTTTGAAAATATGGGTTACTTCTGGTCAAACTTCAAGATTTTGGGTACCACGAGGATTTTTGATGGTGCTGAATCCATTTCCACCATAAAAAAAAACGATTTAAACACCATCATTCTAATTTTTTGATTTATTTTACCAGATTCTAACAAAAAAATTACTATCCTAACAAATTTGTGGTATTAGTGGACGGCTAAGTCACCTGACATGGGGACATGGGACACAATAGACACATGGATTCAAGTATCAAATTTGGGACACGGTGACCCTTAGAACAGGACACGTTCAGACACGTTATATATATATATATATATATATATATATATATATATATATATATATATATATATATATATTAAAAATTAGATATTTCTTAGAAAAATTCATACAAATTCATTGATTCAAACATATATCTTCATCTAAATGTAAGTTTTACAAATATCTAAGATAAATGATACATTGATAGATATGGAGCCATGTATGCCGAAATACATAAAAAATGTGATTGCAATCATGTTTTTTCATGTATTTCTCATTTTTCCTATAGCAGGGTCCATAGAAAGCATGCAACATGGGTACTCCTTGAATAAGGAATTAAATTTTGCATCCAATGAGTACTCTTGCTCGAAATTTGAGTAAAAAATTTGGGAGATAAGTTGAAAATATGAGTTGAAAAAGTAGTTTTATTATTTTATTATTTTTTAATCTTTTTACTCTTTTACTTAAAAAATGATGAATCAACCCCCATGGTTTACATCATCATCTTGAATCCTATTGGTTCTTATAAAGTTTATTTTTTTTGTACATTTTTCTTAGGAGGCCCGTTGTAGACATCAAAATTCCCCTAATGTCTAGAGGGATCGCCTCTATCCACAGAGGGGATTTTCCTTTTCAACAAGTTGGCAACTCCACTGGGGATAAGTGTGTTTGTCGTCTCTCATTGTTCATTTTGAAGTTTTTCTTGTCTATCCAACTTTGGTCGTATTCTCATTTCTCTGCTTTGTTTTGCTTATTTGACTTTTTCAAGCCACTCCGCCTATTCTCAAAGTCATAAGCTTGGCTTTTCCTCAGCTTCCTTTTCTCTTTTCCTTGGTTTCCTTACTCAGCGCTATTGTTTTCCTGACTTTCACACTTATTAGCGCGATTTGCCTTCGGAAAGGGCGCGATTTTCCCTGTTCACCGCGGATTACTGCTGAACAATCGTGTTGAATACTGTAGGTTTGGTTTTTAGGTTTCTTGTCTAAGTTTCCAGTGCATCTTACCCTCTGGATTGGTTTTTTCTCCCCGGATTAATCCACTTGTATTGGTTTTTGACTTCCATGTCTCATTCATTTCGATTGATTATCTCTCATTTGATCAGTGTGGCTTTTTCATCCTAGGATTCCTAGGTGTCTTTAATTGTTTGTTCGGTCACATGTTCGTTGAGTCTCTGAGCTATGTATGGGTCAGTTTAGTCATTCATATTTTCAGCGTCTTGTTTGGTTATGTGGTCTTTTTTTTTCGATTCTAGGATTTGTCTTGTTTTAGGATTGTCGAACTGTCACCCTAGTGTTTGTTTGACCCTCCATCTATCGCCCTGAGCATAGATCACATTTCTCATTTAGTCGATCTGAAAGTCCTTTTTCTGCATGAATAAATGCATTTCTGGTTTGAATATATTTTACATTCGCTTTGGATTGGTCTCTTTGTGTTTTTATCATTTCATTCGAACTTGCTGAAAGTTTGCATCTCCTTTGTTTTCTTTTCTTATGAAAGACATGGAATATGTGTGGACAGGGAAGTGGAGCAAGCCTTTTTGAAGCTAAAGCACTGTGTAACAACAACACTTATTTTATGAGGACCAAACTAGAAACTTCCATTTCATATCTCTACATATGCATCTGACATAGTTGTAGGTCCAGTTTTGGGTCAGCTAGAGGAAAAGAAGCATTATGCCATCTATTATATCAGCAAGAATTTAACTCCAGCTGTGCTCAATTACACAGTGTCTAAGAAAGAATTCCTAGCAGTAATGCATGTTATCAATAAGTTTCAGCATTACATCATTGGGTATCAATTATTTGTACACACTGACCACTCTTCCATTCGATTTTTAATGAATAAGCCTATTGCCAATGGTAGAGTTACACGACGGTTATTGCTGTTACAGGAATTGGATTTCACTATTCTAGATAAACCTAGAAAAGAAAATGTAGTTGTTGATTCCCTTTCTAGGTTAACCATAGGTGATAATTGCACTCCCACTGAGGATTCTTTTCTGGATGAGTATCTTTTTGCCATTTTTATAAATTTAAATATTTTTATAAAAACGTTATCAACTAAGCCATCAGTGTTTTACAAGTTTAATTTTTTTCATAAAATTATCTCTATGGTTATGATTTTAATAGAAAGATTGATTCTCCCATATCTTTACACTTTAATAAGCATGGATGCTTGAATTTTTTCGAATGAACCTTATATATAAATTGGGTATAGACAAAACGAAAGCAAAGCTTTCATAAATTCATATCCAATCTCAT
The DNA here is from genome assembly GCA_034641835.2 of Pinus albicaulis. Taxonomy (NCBI): domain Eukaryota; kingdom Viridiplantae; phylum Streptophyta; class Pinopsida; order Pinales; family Pinaceae; genus Pinus; species Pinus albicaulis. The sequence continues at coordinate 252,619,894 of CM076584.1, read as the reverse complement.
ACTGCTCCAACTACAAATATTGGGAAGATCAAAGGGTCCAAGGAATTTAACTTCTGAGATGGCCTTTAAACTATCTTCATCTATCACTAGAGCAGCATGCATTTTATTAGCTTCTTTGGTTTCTGTGGTGTTGCAAGCTTCCCTGTGTTCTTCAGCCAGCAACAACCACATTGAAAAATGTTGGAACAATGGAAATTGGCAACGAAATCGAAAGAAGCTGGCATATTGCGCCTTGGGCTTCGGAAGCATAGCAAATGGGGTAAAAACAGGAGAAATATACACAGTCACCACCCCAGTGGACGATGCGGCAAACCTGCTAGCTGGAATTTTGAGATATGGGGTGACACGTAAGAATCCACTGTGGATTGTTTTTTCCAAGGATATGAACATCAAGCTTAAGATGCCCCTGGTTTTCACGATCTAGAAAACTATTGATGCAAGGGGAGTGAAAGTCCAGATTGGTAATGGACTCTGCCTATGCATAATGAATGTGAACTACGTTATCATTCATGGATTGCAAATCAGTAACTGTGTGCCCAACGCCGCAGGCAACGTTCTGGTGTCGGAGGGTAGTGTGACATTGATGGAACCATAGGACGGAGATGCTATATCTGTACATATGGATCGATCACAACACCCTCTCCCAGTGCCAAGATGGTCTTCTTGATATCACAGTAGGTTCCACAGCAGTTACTATTTCCAATAATTGCTTCTTCAACCATGATAAGGTAGGTCAAGCTCTGCCACTAATGATAGTATAATTGTAGATTTTGAAAATATTTTAGTCACTAATGATAATATAATTGTAGATTTTATAATATTTTGGAATATGAAAAATAGTGAGTGAGTTAGTTTTATCACTTGAATTCTAATATCATAAATTTCAATAATTTATTTTATTATATCTAATATATAGTTTGATAAATTAGAGATTTTGAAAATATCCAAAATTTCAATAATTTATTTTATTATATCTAATATATAGTTTGATAAATTAGAGATTTTGAAAATATCCAACATGTAAAATTTGTGGAACTTATTGAATGAATGGACATATGGAGATTTTCTGGATGAGTATCTTTTTGCCTTTTCTTTTGTTCTTGCTTCTTTTCAGTGTGATATTCTTTAAAGTTTTCGGCATCACCAAACCGTTTCCCCCCTTTTGTAATAGGTTGCTTAAAGCCCTGCGAGCATCCACAAACAGTCGAATATACTGGGCCGGTAGAGAATCATCTAGCTGAAAGAAGGCGGTGGATCTTCTGATCAAACACTTTCCAAATATTTACAACAAGAAGAGCCTGGCCTTTCCAGGAGAGCTAGAATCTCTGAACAACACAACATCACTTTTAGTGATGCAATCAATGTTTTCATGGCATCACATGGAGGAAACATGGGTCGTGCGATTCAAGCACTCTCTCTTTTTCTCCATGCTTGGAATTCTATTGCATATTGTATCCACAGTTGCGTCATGAAACTTATTCAAATATGGTTGTGCAATAGGGCCACAGGGCGTATTCGGGCCATAGAAAGCACATAATTCCCAAAAAAAGACAGATGCTTCCTCACTTCCTTGACAAAATGTTGGCTGAAGAAGGTTTTAACGACATTGTGAGGCATCTACATGAGGAATCGCTTGGGAAACCAGTATTCAGAACGGATAAATCAGGGCTTACTCAGTTCCTAAATATATGTGCACAAAACAGTCTGTCTGAAGAGCACAAGTAGTCACATTCCTTAAAAATATGGTTGCCATGAGTTCAATTCACAAAAATTTTCGCATGTAGCCCGCATATACTTCCATTCACACATTTTTTCGTAAATGAATCCAAAAAAGAAACAAAATTTCTGCTGTATTAAGATCAATTTTCCACTTATCCTATCACCAAAAAGCACTGCTTTAAATTCTTCCACTTATACATCACCTTGGAACACTCAATAAATTAGACGCTACTACGAAGTGAAATGGGGAAAAATGGAACTACCAGATGCAATTTATTTGTTGCAGAAATAGAAGTAGCTCAGTAAAGTGGGTGTTGAATGGGAATATACTCCCAAACTTTTATGGAATTAAACTTAATTCTAAATAAAATTTGAGTTTAAACCTAGTAATTATGGTTGAATTTTTCTTTTGTAAAGGAAATGTGTTGATCAAAGGATAGAACTAAGTGCAAATTCAAAGGGGAAGTAAGAATAAAGTTAGTTCAAATTCAAGAAATATAAAATTCTTATATGTTTAAATTCATGAAGTATAAAGCTATTATATATAGATTTAGAGGGAAGATTGATAACTATTTAGGTTATGACGATTCAACAGTTTTGGGTATTCAATTTATGACGATTGCATATTTGGGTATTCAATTACTCTGGAGTTGGTTTTGCTTATGCTTATTTGATTGCTAAAGTGCATATATTTTACCTTTTTGGATTTGGTATATATTTTTTCTTTTTGGATTTGGATTTGTAATTTCTTATTGGAAAATACATGTTTTTATAATAAAATTTAATCAAATTACTATGTTAACATTTAACTAAGTCTTCAATCTTCTAATAGAATTGGTTTCCTCTTATTATGGAAGAGTGAGCTTGTTTCCTCTCCATATTATATTATATTATATTGAGCTTAGTGTTTGTTAAAGGTTATGTTATTTTATATGGGAGATAAGTTTTTTATATATATATATAATTCTAATGATTTAATAATTTAATTTTTAAGATATTAAATTTATTTTAATTTTCGAAAATATAATTTAAATAATAAAAATCTATAATTCTAATGTAACATTAAAATTTTAAAACAATCAAAATATAAAATAATTAAATTATATTTTTTATTTTAAGTTTAATATTATCATTTATTATATAATTATTTTAACTTATAGGTTGAGGGTTAATTTGAATTTTTCTCACTAAAACACATTCTTAATGGGAGTTCAGGGGATTAATTTTCCTCTATGCCTACTAATAAGCCAGTGAAAAAAAAAAAAAAAAAAAAAACTATTTTAACTCATAATTTATTTTTACAAATTTAATGATGATGATGGTTACCGTGCGGTCTATCAGACCTTAAGAGAGGAGAAAGAATCTAAGTTTGATTCTTCAAAATCTTATTTCTATGGTCAAAGAGAAGGGAAATGAGTGCTCCAAGATTGCTATAGGTGAGTTGGCTTAATAGGTCAAGAAGATTGGATGTGTGGCAGAAGGTAGGGAATTGAGAGCGAATGTGAGTAAGAGTCGGTGAGTCTAAAAAGAAGTGATTTTCATCTTCCACTTGCTTGGAATCGCACATATAACATATTCTATCGTTCCAAGGGGTCTTGGGAATAGACCATCGCCCAGTGTCACTCCAAAATTCATGGGAATTAGTTCTTATCTTAGCGATGTTCATTTTTTTCTTATTGTTGGACAACAAGATAGATAATTTTGATTATCAATGGTGGGGTTGATGTTACAAAAGAAACGTCTTAAGGCATAAAAAACTAGTAAACAGAATGTTATAACAAAATTGGTTGACAAAAAATATGTAAGAAAATAAGATGTTCTTCCAATGTAGGCATGTTATATCATTAAATACCTTTTTAGATGAGTTGTTATTCTTTGTGGTTTTGATGTAATCTTTTTTTTCCCATTGAAAATATTTTTTTTGGTACTTCGATACTTATGGTTCTTAGAGAAGAAAGGGTTATACTAATCAAACAACTTATTTTGTAAACTTCTTGAATGATGATATTTCATCTTAGGACCAAAGAAGTGATACTCATCTAAAAATGATATTAACATATGTAGTTGTAACCAAATTATGTCACTGAATAGCCCAATGATATTGTTCACTCTTTGTAGTTGTAGTTATCGTACATGATTTATGTGAGAGCATTTCCTCTATACTACTCTTTCCTATGTTACTCCTTTACATTGTGTCCTTTGCAACATATGGTGTACTTGCTTGTATAATTTACTAGTAAATATTAGAGGAGTTCAATTGAATATATGAAAAAATAAGTATTATATATAAAAAAAAAATTAGATTTAAATTCTACAAATTTACTCTATGATGGACAAATTTAAAACTAAATACATATTGTTCATAAATTCTTTTAATGAAGTGATTCTTATACATTATAAAAATATGTATCATACTTTGTTTTCTTGGTACTCATTTGTTTATTATTATCAACAATGTGCTTAATAAAAAGGAAATAACATCATGATACTCATTCATTAATACAAAATATGTTGCATGGTAATGTTTATTACTATGAACCCCAGATGCGGGTGCTACGATGGCAATGGAGTGTGAGAGGACAGGAGCTAGCGGACGGGAGGCCACTTGCCATCCCTCACGGCAGCATTGACTACACCTGTCCGACCGAGCTCGATGAGCCAGTTTTCTCTGTCAGCAGTTAATTCAATCCCGATTGTGTTTAATGAAGTATGCTCTGAAGGTGAAACTTATTATCCTTGAGGCGATTCGAAGCTGCCTCGACTGCAGAACCCATATCTCGCACAAGATTTGTAAGATTGGTAATTCAATGCTGCATTTGGAGAGTTGCAGATTGTGTTCTTTAAACGCCATGGAGACGCTTGCCCCCCAACCGTTGAATGCGCATTGCAATTCTGCTCTGGACAGAGCCACCGATCGCACCTCCACTGGTAAGCGTAGTCGACTCACTTGCTGTCTGCAGGCTGATGACAACTTACACATTTCTGTAGTTGGCCCCTATTTCCTTGCGACTGTTGTGCTGGGCATCCCTCCTGCTACGAGCTCTCAGGTTCCTCCGAACTCCAGTCCTGCTAATTCTGCAACAATGCCAAGGTTGAGGTAGAGAATGAGGTGCAGGAGGGGGCATTCGCGCTCTGCCAGAAGGCCGTCCCCCTCTCCTTCCTCTTCCCCTTCGGACTCCTCTACTCACTCTGACAGTCTCCCTCGCCTCCTCCGGGGGCGTTTGCTCCGTTCTGGTCGAAGGTTGGATTCTCCTTCGGGAGATGCGCTGCCCGCTCAGTCGCATACTGCTCTTTTCTCGTTTGATTGTGCTTTGAACAAGCCTCGTGTGACGGTGGCCATCTCCGTGGTCTTCTTGGAGGAGCCAATTCCGGAGATTCCGCCTGAGGATCCTGATCCTGACGCCGGCACTCACATGAACCAGATGCAGCATAGCGCGGGGGGTCAGCCTGAGGCTTCCGGGGCGACTCTGCAGGCGGACTCTGTTCGTGTTCAGGCTTCGGTCGCTGAGGCCGCTCACCACAATGACGAATTCCCCCATGTTCACAGCAATCCAGACGACTTCAGCTGCAGGATTGAAGAGGTTTCGCCGGATGAGTAACTCGTCTCTCCTTGCTGTTTTCTTTTGTTTTTTCTCAACCCTCTCGGAGGGCCTGTTTTGCTATACCAATGCCTATCTCAATTCTGGTCCATTTTTTGTAAAAAATCAGTTTCAGTCCGTTCTATGGTCTAGTCATGTTTGGGACCAGTGTATTAGCAATGCGTATGGTTACAAATCCATGTCCTTCAAGCTCGATCCCCTGCGTGGGATTTTTTATGTTCTGGATTCTTCAAGATGGCGCCCCTTGCAGGGCTGCCCAAATCTAGTCACTGTCAGCCTAAATTGCCTCTCTGAAGGCATAGACATGGCCTCGGCCAGTTGTACATTATTTTCTTACTGATAATAGATTAATTTAACTTAGCAAAAAAAAAATGTTTATTACTATGAATAAGGTATTCTAGTGAAATATAAGACAAAGGCTAGTTTAAATATAGTTTAATTAAAATAAAAAATAATAAAAACAAAGATTTCATTACAAAAGTAAAACAACTAATAAAATATTATATTGTTAAATTTCATCACAAAAAATTAAATTGTAATCATGTGAGAGCTAGATTTGGTTACGTGCACGTAGTGAACAACCACCGTGGGGAAGCTATGCGATTGGAGGAAGCATGCATCCAACCATTAGAAGCGAAGGAAATAGGTTCGTGGCCCCAAGTAGCAGTTTTACGAAGCAGGTGACATGGCGTGAAAACTGTGGCGGTGACTGTGGGTGGCTCTGGGTTTCAGTGGGGGATCAGTTTCTCAATGGAGCATACTTCAATGCTTCTAGTAAAGGAACGGCTCTTCCACCTTACAGTGGAGTGCAAAAATTTGCAGTTGCCAGTGGGACCTCAGTAGAAGCCATGACTAAGCAGGCGGGAGCTCTGGGCTGAGTTACCTCAGAGCCTCTTTGAGGCTCTGAATTATGAATATTCTACCTATTTATAAATATATAGTTTGGTTAATCATATGATTCCATAATAATTTTGGTTATTATAAAAATATTATTAATATTATATTTTAGTTTTTAGTTTTTTAATAGACGATTTTGGTTATATTATTTTTGGTTGATAATGAGATTGTTTTTCTAATTAAATCATATCATTAACAAACACTGGGTCATCTTTCTCGCCATTTTATATCATTTATTTAACATAATCTAAAATCTAACATTTTTTATTAAATTATAATTTTTATTATTTAATTAAATCATATCATTAACGTTGGATCATCTTTCTCACCACTTTATATGATTTATTTAACCTAATCTGAAATCTAACATTTGTGATTGAATTATAATTTTCATTATTAAATTTGTATTTATAAACATACAACGGATTTAATTCTTAAAAATATATTGTTTTTTAAATTATATAAATTTGATAATTAATAATTACAACTTTAATATGATGGCCGAATATAAATGTGTTTTGCAGAGCAGCTTTTGTGACTTTATCAGAAAAAATTAAATAAAAACTATATTTCAGATAAAATTGGTATTTTCAAATAAATTTATAATTTTCCTGAAGTGTTTTTATTGTGCTACTTGGTATTTCAATTTATTTCTGATTTTATTTTTACATTGATGAAAGAAAGTTACAGTATGAAAGAATTAAGGAGAGCTATTTACAAATCTAAATCTAAATATATCCTTACATATTTATTTATTTATTCTTATCTTCTTTTTCTTCTACTTTGTAATTTGTTTGTTGGTTGTCACCATCATGCCCAGTAACTGCTACTCTCTCTCGGACCTTTCGAACAACCTCTCTTGCTATCCTTCTGCAGCTGAGGTAAATTCAACCTCCTCTTTTTCCATTGTGATTATGGTAATTTCAAATCAAATTAAGTAATGTCAAAGATGATTATGGTGATATCAAACCAAATTAGGTAATATCAAAAAGTTGCTAGATTGCTGAAAAAATATAATTTACAGATGTGTTATTTTCTTTTTTATATAATTTAATTTCTTAATATTCAACTAAACCAACTAAATGATTTTAGTTACTTTTCTTTCAGCAGTAGCCAGCTTTGCACGAATCGTGTAGTTTTAAGTTTAAAACAGATAAAAATGACACTGAAATGAAAAGAAGGAGTTGCAGCTCACAGGTGAGTACTGCACCTGGAGACTGCACTCAAACTGAGAGAACACTCAGAGTTTACTCTACATTCATGAATGAGGAATTACATCATTAAGTACAACACTAGGAATTAGGAAGTTGGAAACAAACTCCTAAATTGTAGGAACTAATCCTAAACTAAGGAGATACGTTACAACTTGTATAACCATTTCTCCATTAATATAAAATAATATTAATTATTTTCAACTCCCCCCTTAATGGAGAAAGGATTATCCTGAACTCCTAGCATCCTTCTAAACAATTCAAACTTTACACGCCCAAGAGGCTTAGTAAATATATCAGCCATATTGTCACAAGTTTTACAATATTCAACAAATATCTCTTTTGATTGTAGTTTCTCTCGAACAAAATGGAACTGAGTATCGATGTGCTTGGTATTTTTATGAAAGACTGGATTGTATGCAAGCTTGATGGTACTCTGGTTGTCAGTTTTGATAATAGTTGATTCTTTTTGTTCTTCTCCTGCATCGTTGAGAAGTCTTCTCAACCAGATAGCTTCACATGTGGCTACACACAATGCTTGGTACTCAGCTTCACATGAAGATAAGGCTACAGTGCTTTGCTTTTTGCTGCTCCATGCTATGACCCCGGATCCAATGCTAAAAGCGTAACCTGTGATAGATCTTCGATCATCCAAGTTACCTGCCCAATCTGAATCTGAAAAACCTGCTAGAGTAACATCAGAATTGTCAGTGTACAAAATACCATAATTACTAGTACCACTAAGATACCTCAACACACTTTTTGCTGCGACCCGGTGACTTTCGAGTGGTTTCGACATGAACTGGCTCAACATACTAACAGAGTATGCCAAATCTGGTCTAGTTGTAGTGAGATATATCAAACTGCCAACTAGCTGTCTATACATAGTGGCATCCACCTCTTTAGTACCATCGTCACTGCTCAACTTTAAGTTTTGTTGCAATGGTGTTGCTGCTGATCTGCACTGCTCCATTCTGAACCTTTCCAGCAAGCTTCTGGCATACTTCCCTTGTGTAAGAAAAGTCTGTCCAGAATCTTTCCATACCTCCAATCCCAAGCAGTAATGTAGATTTTCGAGATCTTTCATCTCAAACACTTGTGACATCTGCTGTTTGATTTCTTTGATCAGATTGTTAGCATCCCCTGTTATGATCATATCATCTACATACAAAGAAATCAAAATGATTTGCCTCTGTTTATTAAACTCGGTATACAGATTTGGATCATTCAAGCTCCTATGAAAGCCATGTTGTACAAAAAATGAGTCAATCTTCTCATACCACGACCTGGGTGCCTGTTTTAAACCATAAAGTGCCTTTTTCAATTTACACACAAGATGTTCCTGCCCCTTTTTCACAAAACCTTCAGGCTGAACTAAATAAATTTCTTCTTTCAAGTCACCATTCAGAAATGCAGACTTAACATCTAGCTGGTGTAGCTGCCATTTATGTTTTGTTGCTAAGGAAATTAGCATTCTAATGGTGTTTAATTTGGCTACAGGAGCAAAGGTGTCATCGAAATCTATTCCCTCTTGTTGTGAGTAACCCTTTGCTACCAGCCTTTGCTACCAGTCTAGCTTTAAGTTTTTCTATACTCCCATCTGCATTTATTTTAGGTTTGTACAACCATTTGCATCCTATGGGGGTTTTACCTTCAGGCAATTCAACCAAATCCCAAGTATGGTTTCTGTTTATTGATTCTATTTCCTCATACATTGCAGCCCTCCATGCATCAGAGTTACTTGCTTCTTCATAATTTGCAGGTTCTACAATGTTTAAAATGTTTGTCATTAATGCATAGTCTTTCAATCTGGATGGTAATTGAGTCTTCCTACTCGATCTCCTTGGTAGGGGACTTACCTCAAATCTGTCCATTTCAACCTTCTCCGGGCTTGCATCATTGATTACATTACCTGTTACTTCTTCTTCTTGTTTCTGCTCCTGCACTTCATCATCCTCACTGTTTTCTTCCATTAGCAATGGAATGTGCCAATCATTGTTAGAGTCATCCTTTCCTTCTTCAACCTGTTCATGAAATATGACATCTCTGCTTGCAAAAACCTTATGAGTCACGGGATTAAATAACTTATATGCCTTGAACTCAGTGCCATATCCAACAAAGATACATTTCAAGGCTTTTGGATCTAACTTCTTCCTATCTGCCTTAGGTATATGAGCATAAGCTTTTGACCCAAATATTCTTAAATGACTCACTGCTGGTTTGAATCCAAATAATGCTTCAAAAGGGGTTTTGAAGCCTAGACATCTAGTAGGACTCCTATTCTTTAAATAGACAGCAGTGTTAATAGCTTCTGCCCAAAAACCATTTGAAAGACCCTTACCTTGAAGCATGCTCCTTGCGCACTCCACAAGGGTTCTGTTCTTTCGCTCTGCCACTCCATTCTACTGAGGAGTGTGGGGCACTGTGAACTGTTGAATAATCCCATGCTGCTTGCAGAAATTCATGAATTCTCCCAACTTGTATTCTCCCCCTTGATCTGAGCGGAGAATTTTTATCCTTTTTCCTGTCTGGTTTTCTACCATAGATTTAAACTCTTTAAAATACTGAAAGGCTTGACTCTTTTTACTCAGAAAGTATATCCATGAGAACCTAGTGCAATCATCTGTAAATAAGAGAAAATAATATGCACCTCCTAATGACCTACTCTGCATAGGTCCGCATATATCAGTATGCACCAGTTCTAAGACATCTCTTTCTTTTCCATTAACATGCAAAGGGAACTCTTCTCTATGCATTTTCCCTAATGCACATCCATCACAATCCAACTTAACATTATGGAAAACAGGGAGTCCATCAACCATACCTTTTCTCTGAAGTAAGATGAGGTCTTGCAGATTAAGATGACCAAATCTCTAATGCCAAAGATCTTCAGTTGTCGATCCAGTTGCAACCATTGCTTTCTTTGTCATACTTTTCACGTCTAACCTGTACAAGCTCCCCACGCGCACTCCTGTTGCAACTGTTTCCATCTGGCTATCCTTTATGACACAGTTAGTCTTAAAGAATTGAACTTGCATGTCCTGATCAGTAATCATTGAGACAGAGATCAAATTTTTCTTAAGTCCGGGCACATACAATACATTTTTAAGGTGTCTAATGTTACCGCTAGGTAATTTTACCGGAATGTCACCATATCCTTTGATCTCATATCCACTATCATCCCCTAAATAAATTTTCGACCCACATGAAGTTTATTCAAGACATTCAAACCAGTCCTTCTTACCAGTCATATGTGAGGATGCGCCAGAGTCGACATACCATATGTCGTCCTCATCTCCCTCTGAAGCTGAAAGGGCACAATCGGCTGTAAATAGTCGAAGTTCGTGGCTATGGTCCTCTTCTTCCTCAACAAAGTAACCTTTATGTTTTCTCTGTTTGTTTCTTCCTTCGTCTGCCTGCCTCTTATAACAATCTTTAATCTCATGACCAGGTTTTCCACAGTAAAAACATTTCTTGCTGGGAAAATTATTAGCAGACATACCTTTAAACGGTCTCTTCTGAAATGTGTTGGCTCATTTCTGCTGCTGCTGTGGTTGCTGTTGTTGCTGTGGCTTCTTCCCTCTGTACTGTCGCCTTTTCGCCATCAGAGCAAGGTCATTGCTCTGTGATTTCAGATTTTGTCGTCGCTCTTCTTCCTGTAGCAGAATCCCTGTCAACTCTTCAAACGTAGGGGCTTTCTCTCTTGCTGCCAACCCTGTGATGAACATCTGATATTCATCTGTCATTCCATTCAATGTGATCGTGACCAAATCTGAATCGGAAACTTTCTCTCTGATATCTCCCAATCTGTCCTTCAGGTCTTTGACTCTCGCAATGAATCCAGCAGCGGACTCATTCTCCTCCATCTTCATCGCAAACAGCTTGCCTTTGAGTGACAAGACACGATTTGTATTTTGTGTCTGGTATAGGTTTTTAATCATCGTTCAAATGTCAGCGGCCGATTTACAGTCTCTAATATGTGGGATAATATTGTCCTTGACGGACATCTTCAATATCACCTTTTCTTTTGTCTCCCTTTTATCCCAGTCTTGTTCTTGTGCAGCTGATCCTGGTCTCAGCTCACTTCCTGTAACAATCGACCATGCATTTGCGCTTTCAAGTAAAGTCTGTATCTTGAATTTCCAGTTGGAGAAATTCGATCCATCGAGTTTGCCAGACTCGTGGAGATACGATTCTATACTGTTATTCATATTGGATTGATAAAAAATTTCTGATCCTCTGATGAATAAATCAACTGAATAATTGCAGGACACCCTAAAAAAAAAAATTACCACCTACCAGATCCTAACCACTGTTTTTCCAAACAAAATTTGTACCTTCAATGTGCCACCACCGGGCAAAACCGATCTGCTGCCTCCGAGCAAATCAGGAGCTTCAATGCGCCACCACCGGGCAAGTTCGATCTGCTGCCACCGAGCAAATCAGGAACTTCAATGCGCCACCACCGGGCAAGTCCGATCTGCTACCACGGAGCGAATTCGGAACTTCAATGCGCCACCACCGGGCAAGTCCGATCTGCTACCACCGAGCGAATTCGGAACTTCAATGTGCCACCACCGGGCAAGTCCGATCTGCTACCACCGAGCGAATTCAGAACTTCAATGTGCCACCACTGGGCAAGTCCGATCTGCCACCCCCGGGAAAATTCGGAACTTCAATGTGCCACCACCGGGCAGGGCCGATCTGCAAAAAGAATTGCAGACCTTCCCAACGAGAAAGAGGCTGGCGATTTTCTGATTCAAAAAATCCACGCCGAAATAAAAATGCGTGCGAGTCCCAGCCCTGGCGCTTCTCTGATGCGAAAAATCCACGCCAAAACCAAAATGCGCACAAGTACCAGCCCTGGCGCTTCTCCAATGTGAAGAAGCCGCGCCAAAATGCTCCAAAATCGAAATCCCCGCGCCAAAATGCTCCAAAATCGAAATCCGCGCGAGTCACCAGCCCTGGCGCGCTTTTCGCGTGTATTTCCGCGCCACTCGCGAATTTTGGCGCGTTGGCGCGACTGTTCGCATTAAAAACCGCGCCGATGGCGCGACTGTTCACAAAAAATCCGCGCCAACCTTTTCTTCTGCTCAGAGATGATCAGTCATCTGAGACCTATCCTTCAGGTGTTACTGCAGTCCACCTGAATCTACGAAAACAAAACTTCTGTAAGCTCTTCCGCCACTCACTAACTTGTGTCAGTATCCCTAAAAAAATTTGTCCTACTGCGACTCGATGCAGAAATAAAATGCTTGAAATGAAAGAAGGAGTTACGCTCTAACCATATGCGCATTTACCTCAAATGACAGTACTCGAGTTACTCTACATTCATGAATGAGATTACATCATTAAGTACAACACTAGGAATTAGGAAGTTGGAAACAAACTCCTAAATTGTAGGAACTAATCCTAAACTAAGGAGATACGTTACAACTTGTGTAACCATTTCTCCATTAATATAAAATAATATTAATTATTTTCAACTCTCAAGTCTCACTTGGATTTTGGTGAAAACATTACTCCACTCACGATTTTAATTATATATATTAAATGGGTCATTTTTATTATTATATTATTTCTTTAATATAAAACTGATGTAAAATTTTATAAATTTTAATTATTATTATTTTTTAATTAATAAAATTAAAATAAATATATCAATTTATATTTTTAAAAATAAATATGTAATATTTCTCACGAAAACCTTTATAAGCTCCACAATCATAAGACATTGTTGTTCTCTATCATCTCCTTTGCTCAAGTTTGTTGGGCGAGAGGCTCAACAAGTTCGATAGATAGTCTCGCATTATTTGACCTAATTCTGATTTCGAGGAAGATAAGAAAAATGAAAACGGTTGATTAGGTTTTAAGTTGGGTTTTCAATTTAAATTATTTTTTTTATCTCTAATTTTATATTATAATTAGTTCAATTAAGGAAAGTTATATGAATATAATATTTCTTTAATACATGATACACATTGAATTTAGCTATATATTTAACGATGTAAAATAGTAACTAGTGAGTTAATGAAAATACTTTTTAAACTTAATTTGTAGGGCAAAGGGTTAAGACTATCACTAATTTGAGTGGCTTTGCTAGATTTAGCTTATACTCTCTAGTATATAAGTTTGTTAGATGTCAATATGGATATTCAAATGTTGTAGTCTCATGGTTGGTCCATGTCTTAGGCATGTTTTCATCAACAATTGCTATTTAAGAAGGGTGCATCAACAATGCTTACTCCATATTAGTTTGAGTGTATGATGTGTAGAGAGTCCCTTAAGAGGCCATTAGTGATTCATAATATTGTGTAGGAGGAAAAGGAAGAAATTCTTCCATGGAGTGAGTTTGCATTCTTGGAAGTTTTTTTATGAGATCATAGACTTCTACATAAAAAAAGTTTATTTTCCTCTTGTCCACAGTTTAGTGTGTATTGTCTTGAAACTCTCTCTTTGGATCTTTGGCTCCATTAAATTACAAGGCAATAGAATAGATAATGGTTCTATGAGGAACCAATGACAATATCCATACCTTAATAGTATACTTTTGAGTTGTATTTTTGTTTCATAAATATGAAGGCCAAGTAAATTGCGTGTATTATTGAGGTACGTCCAAAAGTATTTTGGAAGCTATATCACGCCTTTGTTGTAGTTTACAAGTTATGGATGGAGTTACCTTAATAGTATACTTTGAGTTACTTTAATTGTTGCATAAATATAAAGGTAGTATACTTTGAGTTACTATATTTGTTGCATAAATATAAAGGAAAGCTAGGTTCCTATACTAATTGAAATTGAAGTAGCATAAGTGTGTTGGAAGCTATATAAATTGCATTTGTTTTTAAATATGTTTTTTTCTCACTAAACTGCTTATGCAAAATTTTGGATTGGTAAAATCATATTTTTCCATGACATATCAATTACCCACTCCAAAGCAATATTTTTTCCTATATTTGTTGCATAAATATAAAGGAAAGATAAATTCCATGTACTAATTTATGCATGGAAATTTTTCCAATTAAAGAGAATGGCAATTCTACAAGTAAAATAATATTTTTTTATGCATGGCAATTCTAAAAGTAAAATAATAATTTTCCTATATTTGTTGCATAAATATAAAGGCAAGCTAGGTTCCATGTACTAATTTATGTAAGGAAATTCTATAAGTAAAATAATAATTTTCCTATATTTGTTGCATAAATATAAAGGCAAGCTAGGTTCAGTGCTACTAATTGAAGTAGCAGAAGTATTTTGGAAGCTATATACATTAGATTTGCTTTCAAATATGTTTTTCTCTCTAGGGTAATAATGTCCAAAGACATATTTCTATGTATGGAAATTCTACAAGTAAAATAATGGTTTTCCATCAAAAATAACAAATTACCAAGCTCAATGCTTAGGAATAATGTCCAAAGATATTTTTCTATGTGTAGTTCTTCTACATTTCAGTTTATAATAATTCATGAGGTACAATTGGAATGGAAGTAGGCCACAATAAGCATTAAAGAATAAAAAAAACTTGAGTATAAATTGAGTAAACATCACAAAGCATAAATTGAGTAAACATTCCATTCTAGTATATTTAGATAGTAAACACTTATTTCAAAACAAATATTTGTTATTCATTTTTATACATATCATGGGATATTTGTTATTCATTTTTATACATCTCAAGGGTTCCGTGTGACCATCTTACCACAAAAAACCCACATAATACATCTAAAATAAAAATGGAATGGAGAGCCATATATAAAAGATAAATTAGATATAAAAGAAAATTCAATAAGCCATCCTTGAGATAGTACTAGACAAACCCACAAGTATCTAAGAAATCATGGGGCAAAATTTACCCTATAAAATTAAATTGCTAAAGAATTGGATAAATAAAATTCAAGCAATTGTCCTTGAGATAGTACTACACAAACCCACAAGTATCTTGAAAATAAAAATTTGGATGAATATCCAAAGATGTCAAAATTCCTCTTGTAGATGAATATTCAAAGATGTCAAATCTTCCCATTACATGAATGTACTCTCCATCATTTACAATTGAATGGAAAAACTATTGAGAATTGAATATAGAAAAAATACAAGTGGTTAATTGATTTTACTAGACTATATTAACATTGAAAATAAAAATTTGGATGAATATGCAAAGATGTCAAAATTTCGATGAATATGCAAAGATGCCAAATCTTCAAATCTTTAGTGAATATTCAAAGATCAAATCTTCCCATTACATGAATGAACTCTTCATCATTTACAATTGAACAGAAAAAACTTTATTTACAATTGAATATAGAAAAACTACCAGTGGTTAATTGAATTTTATTAGAATATCTCAATTCCTACAAAGCTATACTTAAATATGAATTCAATGTCTTTGAGACCCTCTTTTTTGTGGGACAAGGTACCCACCTATGAGCAGGGTTGCGAAGGCATACATACTCTACCCGCTTGAGGTTTTGAGCCTGTGAACTCTTAGGAGGAAACACATGCTCTTAACCATTAAGCCCACTCAAATTGTAATAAACATATTTTTAATATTAACATGTTTAAATCTATTTAAATCTCACTTGGATTAAATATATTAAAATATGCACTCCTCAGAAGTCAGGAGTTAAGAAGCATGGGCATTATCAAGGTGAAAACCCACTCCACCCTATTATATATTGAAATGTAATCTGCGTCTGTGAAACCACACACATCATCTAGTACCACCTGCAACCTGATGTCATCAACATTCTTAAGAACAAGCAACCCCATATTGCTAAACAATAAAAAAACCAAAGCGTTGTAAATAATTTATATAGATAAATGCAATATAAGTTTATAACCATATACCCATCCTATTTTTATCCATACATAACAATAAAATAAGGTGAAAAATATACACAGAGATACTAGAGTAAGAGGACAAGCCACAAAGCAATAAAAAAATGAGGCCACCGAGAGTAACCACAATGACGATCATTGTCATGCTCCAATGATTAATTTACTACAAGAATAGATTGGTTGGTTTCCACAAGTTATGGGATATACTCAATGTATGACCACAATACACAATGGTACACAATATGATGTTATCCTAGGTTGGAATCTGATGGCCATTTTGTCTGTAAAAAATGTTTAAAAATTTTGAATGACCGTGTCTTATGATGTTCCTCTCTGTTTTTTCCATATACATTATATTGTGTGTATATTGTATATACTAGCACAATCAAATTTACCAATGTGGTTGATATACGTTAATAGGTGTATATACGATAGATTTACAAAAATAAATTTACAACCACATTCATAAATGTGGTTGATATACGTCGATAGGCCTATATCCACCACCCACCACATGTATATTATGAAAATAATCATTATATATTTATGAATATAATTACCAATATATTTTATATATCTACTTATAATATATTAATAATATTAACTATATGCATATTATATATAAAACTAATATATATATATATATATATATATATATATATTTGAATACAATAGTTATAACTCAAACTATACTAAAATTAAATACAACATAATAATAGTATTTTATTACTATTTATAATAAGTATATATCTCTTACCAAAATCCAAGGGGATTATTATTATTATAAGCCAAAATAACTATTAAAACCAAGGGAAAAATATTAACAACCTAAGAGATCAAGAACCCCAAGGGATGCATATTAAAAAGAGAAGAGATTAATAAAGCCTAAGAATTAATATTCTAAATAAAAATGAATGATAAAATCACATGATTATTAATATTATAAACAGAAGAGAACAATCAACTTTAGGGATTGTTAATAATATAAACCTAATGATCTAATAACATGGAGGATCAAAATAACCTGGAGGATCAATAAACCCAATGGATTGATAGTAAAAACTGAAGGAAATAAGAAATCCAAGGGATTAATACAAAGAAACCAAGGGTTTATAAACCTAAGGGAACAATATTAAACATAAGAGATTAATATTATAAACCTTTAAGTATAAAAAACCATAAGTATAAAACCCTTAGATAAATACTATAAATCATGAAAACAACATTAATATTTTAAACTCAAAGGACTAAAAAACTGGAGCCATTAAATGTTAATCCAAAGGAATTACCAATATTATAAAGTTAAGGAACAAATAAACCGAAGATTTTAATATTATAAACCCAAGAAATTAGTAAACCTAAGGGGAAATTATTATAAACCCAAGGGATCAATATAAATACTATAAACTAAGAAATTAATAAACCCTAAGAATCAATATTCTAAAGTGAAGAGATTAATAAACCCTAACAATTGATATTTTAAACTCAAAACCCTAAGAAATTAATAAACCTTAAGAATTAATATTTTAAACTCAAGAGATTTGAAAATCCAAGGGATTATTAATATTATAAACCAAAAGAAGTAATAAACTCAAGGGTTTAATATTATAAACCCAAGGAATTGATGAACCCAAGGGATAAATATTAAAAAATTAAGGGATCAATAAGGCGAAGGGATCAATATTAAAAACGTAAGAGATTAATAATTCCTACAAATTAATATCTTAAACACAACGGATTGATAAACTCACATGATTATTAATATTATAAACCCAAGGGAATAATATTAAACCTAAGAGATTAATATTATAAACCTGAAGTATATAAAAACCCTTAGATAAATACTATAAACTATAAAATAAACGTGGTTGACCATGCTTGATTTAAACATGGAGACAATTGTTGTCATAATTAGTAAACTCAAGGGATTAATAAACCCTATGATTCCAAGGCCAAGGGGTCAATATTAAAAACACAAGAGATTAATAAACCCTTAGAATAAAGATTTTAAACTCAAAAACCTAAGAAATTAATAAACCCTAATAATTAATATTTTAAATTCAAGAGATTTATAAACCCAAGAGATTATTAATATTATAAACCAAAATAAGTAATAACCCAAGGATTTAATATTATAAACCAAAGGAATTGGTGAACCCAAGGGATAAATATTAGAAACCTAAGGGATAAATAAGGCCAAGGAATAATATTCAAAATAAAATAAATTAATAAACCCTAAGAGTTAATATTTTACACTCAAAAACCTAGGAAGTTAATAAACCATAAGAATCAATATTTTAAACTCAAAATATTAATAAACCAAAGGGATTATTAATATTATAAACCAAAATAAATAATAAACCCAAGGGTTAGGTATTATAAACCAAAGGAATCGGTGAACCCAAGGGATAAATATTAAAAACCTAAGGGATCAGTAAGGCCAAGGGGTCAATATTAAAAACAAAAAAATTAATAAACCCTAAGAATAAAGATTTTAAACTCAAAAACCTAAGAAATTAATAAACCCATTTAATTTTATAAACCAAAGTAATTGGTGAACCCAAGGGATAAATATTAATATTATAACCCAAGAAACTAATAAACCCTAAGAATTAATATTTTAAACTCAAGAGATTAATAAACCCTAAGAATTAATATTTTAAACTAAAGATATTAATAAACCTAAGGGGTTATTAATATTATAAACCAAAAGAACTAATAAATGCAAGAGTTTAATATTACAAACAAAAGGAATTGGTGAACCCAAGGGATAAATATTAAAGACCTAAGGGATCAATAAGACCATGGGACCAATATTAAAAACATGAGAGATTAATAAATTAATAAACCCTAAGAAATTAATAAAACCTAAGAATTAATATTTTTAACTCAAGAGATTTTAAAACCCAAGGGATTATTAATATTATAAACCAAAAGAACTAATAAACCCAAGGTTTTAAATTGGCGTCACCCAGGGAATTGATGAACCCAAGGGATAAATATTAAAAACCTATGTGATCAATAAGGTGAAGGGATCAATATTAAAAAAAAAAAAAAGATTAATAAAGCCTACAAATTAATGCTTGATTTAAATATTGAGACAATTGTTGTCACAATGTGACATTGGATGAAAAATGACTATGGTTGGCCATGGTTGATTTTCACATTGAGAGAATATCTGTCATAATGTGACTTTCAACCATGGAAGACCTTGATCGACTACGACTAAGGATGATTAATAATGGTCATCCATGGTTTATTTTCATGTTGAGACAATTTTTTTCATAATGTGACATTGGATCATGCATTAATATTAATGTACAACTAATATTTAACGCCTAATATTACCAACCCAAAGAATTATAAATCTCAAGGGATTAATAAACCATAAGAATTAATATTTTAAACTCAAAACCCTAAGAAATTAATAAACCCTAACAATTAATAATGTAAGCTCAAGAGATTAATAAATCGAAGGGACTATAATATTATAAACCAAAATAACTAATAAACCCAAGGGTTTAATATTATAAACCAAAGGAAATGGTGAACCTAAGAGATGAATATTAAAAACTTAAGGGATCAATAAGGCCAAGGGAATAATATTAAAAACATAAGATATTAATAAACCCTAGGAATTAATATTTTAAACTCAAAAACCTAAGAAATTAATAAATCATAAGAATAAATATTTTAAACTCAAGATATTAATAAACCTAAGGGATTATTAATATTATGAACAAAAATAACTAATAAACCCAAGGGTTTAATATTATAAACCAAAGGAATCAATCATGGTAAGGGATAAATATTAAAAACCTAAGGGATCAATAAGGCCAAGGGATCAATATTAAAAGAAAATGAGATTAATAAACCATAAGAATAAATATTTTAAACTCAAAAACCTAAGAAATTAATATACCCTAGTAATTAATATTTTAAATTCAAGAGATTAATAAACCCAAGGGATTATTAATATTATAAACCAAAAGAAGTAATAAACACAAGGGTATAATATTATAAACAAAAGGAATTGGTGATCCTAAGGGATAAACAATTATATTAACATTAAAGGGATATTCAATTTCACCATCATTGCAACCAACGAAAAAACATGGTAAGTAACATATATTTTTTGTTGTCTTTACATCAAAAATTTCCACTACAAAAATGGACTTGAAACACTAAATCAAAATTCATTTATCAAATAGCCTCTTCCAAAACACAAACAAACCGATGACAAAAGGAACACCAATTCAAATCAAGAGGATAATGATCACAATACTTAATGCTTTCCAACCAATCCCTTCTTGTTTTACTCCTAGCCTCCCTCATGTGCACATGAAACAAGTATTTTATATTCGTTTTCATTTCATCTAGCACACGAATATGCTTATCAATAAATGCAGGATGGAAGTCATGTTTTCTATCAAACTTGTTCAGAAGATACGAAAGAGAACTTATCACTCTAGAAATATTTGCCACCGCTTGATTATAATAGATTCCATCATTATTATCCATATTTGCATTTGAAAGGAAAAATGACAAAATAAAAATTACTACACACAAAAATCTATGCATACACACACACACAAATATCTATATATATATATATAACATAACATCCAATTTTTATTATTGTTAGAAAACTTTATCTTAAAAAAGTCATGCTATAGAATAACCTAACACTACATGAACCAAATAATATAAAAATTTCTACAAATATAAACCTCATTAGCAATACATATTATTGTATATTTGAAATGCGTGATAAAATTAAATGAGCGATATGACCCTTATTACAAGAGTTGACAAGAATTCACAATTTTGTTAAATTTATCTTTAAAATCAAATATCAATAATTTGTTAGTAATTATATATTTTTATTTAAATTAATGTTAATGTATATATTAATTTTATTTAAATATTAATTTCAAATATAAATATGTTGTCATTGAACCCAAAAAAACCTAAATTTATTAAACCTAGTATTCAATCAAAATATTTACATCAATGTTTAATGTTTGATATTAATATTAATGTATAGACACAATCTGTGTTTAATATTAATATATAAAATCATTAAAATTAATTAATAGACATAATAATTAGCAATATTAATATAGGTAATTTTCGGTATGGTGGAGAAAATATTCATTACTGTTGGATATCATTCTAAATAATAATATTAATAGCATTTAGCCCATAATTTTGTAATTCATGATATAATATGAATTCACAATATTAATATCAATATGAAAAAATTGTTAAATTTATTTTAATGATTGTCTTATATAAATCTTTGTTTATGTATGAATGGTTCACTGTAAAAAGAAATGAACAATAGCCACTTAAAACGAAGAAGTGAATTGAAGAACATGAAAAACGATGTAAACAACTTTCTCAAATATTACTATGAATATGATGAATGAAAAACCATGTAAAAAAGTTTCTCAAATATTACTATGAACATGATGAATGTATTCATCTCATTAATATACGAAAATCAATAATATATTAAAAGTAAATAAAGAGGACAATAAAAGCAATTCAAAAAACATTCTATAAATAGGTCACAATATTATTAGTTGCATGTCATAGGGATATGGACTTCATTATTTATTTTTAAGGATTGTCTCATATAACTAGTTTTATATGTTTGAATGGTTCATTATAAACAAAAGAACAATAATGACTTTAAAAAAGGAAGTGAATTAAAGAACATGGAAATGATGTAACAACTTTCTCAGATATTACTATGATTATGATGAATGTATTCATTTCATTAATATACGAAGATCATTATTATACTAAATGTAAATAAAGAGGAAAATAAAAGACAAAAAGAACATTCTATGTCACAATATTATTAGTTGCATGTAATAGTGATATGGAATTCAGTCTTGACTTTTAATGATTGTCTCATATAACTGGTTGTTTATCATTGAATGGTTGATTGTAAAAAACAAAACAATAACCACTTAAAAATACAGAAGTAAATTGAACAACATGAAATACGATGTAAACAACTTTCTGAAATATTACTATGAATATGATGAATGTATTCATCTCAGTAATATATGAAAATCATTATTATATTAAAATTAAATAAAGAGGACAATAAAATAAATTCAAAAAACATTCTATAAATAGGTAAAAGTATTAATAGTTTCATTTCATAGTGATATGGACTTCAATCACTCCTCTTATTTCTTCTTAATAGTAACATATGCGCTATCTTTCATCTAGCCATAATGCTTGAAAGAGAAAGGTAGTGCAATGTGCAAACCATCTATTGATTTCACCCTTGATATGGATGTGAAGGTTAGGCCGTGCTGCTCTTTATTCCCGATATCAATTGACTCTCGTTCTAAATTCAATCGATGTGATTTGTGGATTGTAAGAGCCCATGCCATCTTTAAAGGAATTTGTTTTTTATTTCCTCTTATCACTGGTGTGATAGTTACAATGTTTGGATTTCCTGCATCAAATGGAACACCAACATACTTATCAAAAACAACAGTTGTGAATAGTGGAAGTTGAGGTGGCTTAGAGGCAAGCATATAGAATATATCATTCACATAACCAAGTGCACCATTTACCAAACAAGCTTCGACCCACAAATTACATGTCAACATAACACGTTGACCATGACACAACAAAACTTCACGGTCCATTGATCATTATCAACACCACTGATTTATGAACGCCTTGAATTCTTAGCAATACATCGTGCAATTGGAGAATTTAATGATTTTAACATATGCCTGTAATGGAAGAACACCAAATTATTTGTTGGAAACATGTGAACTGTTGCATTAAATAAATCCCTTTCTCTAGGATGCAACCTCATATCAGCCTGTGACATAAGAAACTCCCAATCTTCAAGAACAATTTATGTATTTCTTATGCTATTTAGGACTCTACGAAAACAAGATTGTTTCTCATTATTACCTTGTTGGAAAAATATTGTGTCAAGAGTGACAACAATGTTGAATTTTTTCCACAATAATTTCCTTGTTGTATTACCTACATATAAAGGCTTACCTCTCATAGGAGGTAGCTGGCCAAGGTCACCCACAAGGATGATGTATCTTCCACCGAAAGGACAATTCTTTTTCTCAGGAAATGCTTCCTGTAATCTAGCATCTATTTGCATGAATAACCTTGATCCTAGAAAGCTCATTTCATCAATCAATATATATCAAATATGCCTCATTTCTTCTTGGAATACTACTAGTGATTTCCCCTATAGCAGTTTCATATATTTAATTGGAATTTTTAGAGCCGAGTGGATTGTTTTTGCATGTATATTAAAAGAATTTATTCCTTTTGGGGCAAGAAGAAGAAAATGACATCTTCCATTACTTGACAAATTAGAAAGAGCTTCAAAAATAAAATGGATAAGGAAAGACTTGCCAGTGCGTGCAGTGCCCTTAAAAATTATAAGAAGAGATTCACGAATCTCATATTCAACAAAATGACTTAAAACAATTTTAAAAACAAGTCGTTGTTTTTCTACCAATGAATCTGGAGATGAAAATGTTCTATTTGAAAGGTCATGAATATTGCCCCTTGACTTTCCATTCCTTATAAAATTAATAGCTTCTTCAGCCACATCATTAGAAACAGTTGTACTTTTCCATTCAAAGGATATATCAAAATCCCTTCGACCAAGGGTGTGAAGATCAGAAACATTCACATTATTCTGTGGAACCAAGCAAGAGAAAAGCTGCCATTCTTGAAAATCATCTTCAAGATTAATTTCCTGGTTAGAAAAATCACCATATTCTTCATATTCAATATTTTCGACAATTGATGGATTTTGATCAACATGTAATGCTTGATATTGGAAATTCCTCCAATTTTCAATAATAATTTCAGCTTAAAGCCCAATTTCTGTAGAAATTTCATGAAATGGCTTGTACAAGAGAAATTATGTCCAAAAAAAAATTTCAAACTCATCTAAACCCTCACCAAGAATAGAATAAAACCTTGGCCAAACCCAAACAATAGTATGAACATATCTACGCTTCCAGGGATCTCTTTTACGCTTTCTATCAAATGTCAAAGATCTTGTTATTTCTGTCAGAGATAGATGTCCAAGGAAACAATATCTCTTCTGATAATGTTGAATGAAAGTATTCTCAGATGAGCATTACATGTTATCCCTTGATATTTTCCTAAAAACCTTTCTTCCAACATTTAAGGAAACAAATTTTTGGCTACAAACAACAAGAGGTAGCTTAAGCAACATATGGCATGCTTCTTGTGCTCCAATGTCATGAACAACAGTTGTTTCTGCAAGAAACCTTCTTTAAGGACACAAAGCATGATCCTTAGAGGAAATAGAATTTGAAATTATAGTTAACATATCATGATAACTTTCAGACCTTTTTTCTTCTTTTGATGCATACTTAGCAATATCCTTCAGGACAACATACTGAGAAAGCACTTATTGGCAATCAACATTTGCATGCCACATTGTTACAAGGTCAATGTTATGTACATTGATCCTGCCATCATTTCTTGTCGGGTCATATTTTTTTCTTCCTTGATCATCTATGAACAATATTGATTCCTCAGAAATATCACTTGGAGCATTATATCGACATTTGAGAATAGTTCCCTTTTTGCGCAAACAAGAATCTACACTACACTTTATATGTGCCTTTGGACATGGTTTAACAATTCTTCATAATCATTATAAGGATTGCAAGAGAAAATTTGATCAGTATTCAATAATCAAGGGTCATCATTGAGGCTTCTTGGAACCATTATGTTTTGACGATGTATGTCACGTGGATTCCATGCAATTACATAATTGTCAAAGAATCTCTTTGCAATTTGTACATTAGAAGCATTTGACCAATCAAGTCTTTTCATGTCAGGAGTGACTTGCAACCATAAGAAGCCATGGATATGTGTTGAACCTCTATGCTGCCACTCATATCTGAAGAAAATGAATACATAGTTACTAAAAAAATATAAATAGAACCATAACAAAAAATTGACAACGAATAGAAAATAAATTCAACAACACAAACCTCTACGAGAAGTCTTTCGCTTTAAGATATTTTTAGATAACTTCCTCTCAAAATATATTGAATCTATGGTGCATAAATGTGGAAATAATATGAGGGTGTTGGATAACATTACCAATTCTCAAACGATTCTCATTTAAAGAATGAGAATGTGAAAGTATAGACATGAGATTATGCAACTCTAGCCACTTTGTGTCAATTGCACTAAAAGTAAAAAATAATTATGGACATCCCAACTCAGTAATCATGTCAGTCAATTCAGATCCAAATTTATTCCAGTATTCCCTTGTACCCTCTTAGAGAAGAACCAAACAGCATAAGATGCTTAGCCAACTTATTATCTAATAAATAAGAAAGTTGGTGATGCAAGTCTTCAATTGTTGTCAGTGAGTTATCATGTACATGTTTATTCACAAAAACTACAGCAATTTCCTGGCTCCGATGTTGCATTATCATGTTCAATATGTAATATCAAAAGAGAGGATGGCTTCCAAACCTCTGATCATATTATCTAAGAATATGCAATGCATGCTCATGAAGTTCAACACTACAA
Source organism: Pinus albicaulis (assembly GCA_034641835.2). Classification (NCBI taxonomy): domain Eukaryota; kingdom Viridiplantae; phylum Streptophyta; class Pinopsida; order Pinales; family Pinaceae; genus Pinus; species Pinus albicaulis. Next base: position 252,594,033 of record CM076584.1, on the reverse strand, counting down.
ATACACGGTTACAACCAATCATCATCACCAGTGGGGAACAATGTGGGGAATGCCATGTCTAATAATCCCTCAGTATTATATTCATTCACTGAAGAGATTCCAATATTGGGCAAGTCCATTTCTTGAACATGTGAAGAATCAACATTATCAAGAAATTCTCTAATTTCTTCCACTTCTCTTCGTTCATTAGGTAGGAGAGCAAAAAAAAAGAAGAAGGATGAGATGGAAAATGATCAACATGCAATCCTTCATTATTAGTTGCATTGATCTCAGATTCTTCAATATCACAATCAACAAATTTAAGCCTAGATGTGACATTTGTTGATATTTATGGAAGAGCATTCATTGAATCATAGTCAATTACAACTCGATAATATCGATCACGCTCAATTTTGAAAAGCAATGTAGCCATAAATCGAGATATTTTTACATAACATTCATAATATTAGACTGAACAACATGTCTCCTCACAATTATAAAATCAATATCTTCAACATGTCGAGGAAGAATTTGTGCAATTGAGGAGATATCTTGAGGAAAGATAATTGTGTGACCACTATACTTATATTTCCCACCTTGAGCATGTGTCACTTGCAAAATAGGATTCACATGTGCTATTAGAATTTCTTCAACTTGAGTAAGAACTCTTAAAATGTGAGGTTTCTCACCAGGATCCATGTTATTATATCTAGGGAAACGATGGGAACCTCTTTCATTCTCACATCATCTGCAAATAGGTCCTTCAGAATCTCTCAAAACCTGAATTCCTGGATATGTTTCTTGGCATATGTGGCACATTTGGACAATTGAAAACCTATCTATATTTTCTCGAAATATTTTATGCACTGCAATCATGTTTTCATCAAAATGAATATGATCTGTATTGGTCGAACCATGTACACAATGATGTGGAAGAGTAAAATTTCTTCTAAAATGTACTTGATTTTCAACACAATGAGATTCCCTTCCCAAATTTGAAACATGTTGAATTTATCTATGATAGGGCCTTACTAAATTTATGGTTTGCATTTCTGGAACTTGAGAGGATGATAAGGGCCCACTCCACCCTATTATATATTGCAATGAAATCTGCGTCTTTGAAACCACACAAATCATCTAGTACCACCTGTAGCCTATTGTCATCAGCATTCTTAAGAACAAGCAACCCCATATTGCTAAAAAATGAAAAAAATCAGAGTGTTGTAAATAATTTCTATATTTAAATGAAATATAATTTTATAACCATATACCCATCCTATTTTTTTCCATACATAGAAATAAAATAAGGTGAAGAATATACATAGAGATACCTGAGCAAGAGGACATGCCACAAAGCAATAAAAAAATGAGGCCACCGAGAGTAACCACAATTAATATCATTGGTTGGTTTCCGCAGGTTATGGTATATACTCAATGTATGACCACAATACAGAATGGTACATAATATGTTGTTGTCCTAGGTTGGAATTTGATGCCTATTTTGTCTGTAAAACATGTTTAAAATTTTTGAACGACCGTGTCTTATGATGTTCCTCTATGTTCATTCCATATACATTGTATTGTGTGTATATTGTATATATTACTTTTATCTAAATATTTAAATGGAAAAATTCATAATTAAAACTTTATATATTTCCCGAATTCGAAGAAGTGCTATCAGTTCATAAAAATGACCCTGTATCATTTAAAAATTATTGCATTTTCTCGCCTCTTGCTCTATTTTGTTGATTATTATGGATCTTCATTGGATCCCATGTGCTTTTTATTAATGCAATCCTCGAATATTCACATATTGTTGAAGATGAGATACTCATTGATACTGGTTTATCATGATTAATACTTTATCCATAAGGTTTTCCCTCACTTTTACCTATTCATTAGATCTGATTCCGCATTTTTTTTTAACTCTGACATATCCCATTTATTTCAGATTTCACCTCTTCATTCACAGTCATTTATGGGAAAATGTCGGTTGTGAAATTTTAGAGTTTTTAGCAAAAAAAGATTGAAATTTTTTACGATAAATCTTAATTTGTGTTATTTAAACTGGTTTTAAATTGTATATGTGGATTCAACACCCTGAAAAACCCTTAGAACACCTCTATTGTGCATAAATTGCCCAAAAAATTAATAATTTCAATAAACTCTTGCCTAATTATTAAAAAATTATACCAAATAAAAAAAAATAGAAAATAAAAAATAAAACTTTCAAAAAAATTACATAAAAAATAACCCGATTATCGATTAGATGACAGGATTCATTTGGTCGAATTGGAGAATTAATCCACATGAAATCGGATGTGAGTGCTTGCTCAAAATATATTACAACTTACAAGTCCCATAATCTTGAGTAGGTGACACTTTCATAGGCCCAAATGGAAATGGGTCAGGTGGTGGTGTCAGATTAAGATAGGGTATTAAAACAGAAAGTTAAGTCATGGGAGCGTATAAAAAAGGGAAAAACGAATTTTAGATTGGAATTGATCAAGGATCATATTGGGTTGTTACTGAGACACATTGACGGTGATCGTCAGAAAATTGAAGCCTGGGAATGGATTAAAAAGCTGGAGTCTAAAAAAAGGAGATTCTACTCATCCAGGAGAAGACTTGGAGACTAAATATCAGAGTCATATGGCTCATAGAGGGAGATCAAAAAACAAATTTTTTTTCACACATATGCAAATGGGAGGAAGGTTCAGAATGCATGGAAAATATCACATGAAGGAAATGAGTATAACGCGACAGAAAATATCTAACAGGAGGCAGTCAGATATTTTAATAATTTCTTTAACGAGAGGGAAGGATCATATATTGCTGGTCAAATATGGGCTGTGTAGGAATCTCCTGTTATGTTTAATGCTCAGGATAATGGAATTTTAAAAAAAGAACCTATTATGGTGGAGGTAGACGGTATCTTAAATATGTTTCAACTGGATAAGAGTCCTGAGCCAAATGGATGGACCCCAGAATTATTTTTACATTTCTCTGATTTGTTTCTCCACGATCTGACAGACATGGTTGAGGAGATCAGGAAAAAAGGGGAAGATACTGGGGTCCATTAACTCCACCTCTGTGACACTCATACCAAATCAGAAAGGAGCTTTAACCTTTGAAGATTTTTGACTGATCTCACTGTGTAACACACTCTATAAAATAACAACAAAGATGATTTTGGAGCATATCAAAGGCGTATTAGTAGTACACATAACGAAAGGACAATCTGGATTTTTAAATAATAGGCTTATTCATGATGTGGTGGCAACTATTCAGGAGGTGATGCACTCGATACATAGTAAGAATACTGAGGCGATCATTATGAAAGTAGATCTTAGTAAATCATATGACCGCATTGACTGGTTTTACTTAAGAATTATTCTACATAAGACCGGATGCACAAGAATGTGGTTGATTGGATCATGGGCCGTGTCTGAAACTCAATGATGGTCATTATTATCAATGGATAAGCCTCTTATTTCTTCAAGCCCAGGAGAGGACTGAGACAGGGTTGTGCACTATCACCTTTACTCTTTCTACTGATCATGGATGCACTCAACAGAAAGATATATGAGGCTAACGCATTGGGTATTTTTAAAGGTATTAAAATCACCCACAACCGGGATGTAACTCATAACCTATTCGTGGATGACATGGTATTATGTGTCTCATTGATCAGATATTGTCGAGATACTCTCTCTCACATATTCCAACGTTTTTGCAATGCATTGGGGATGATTGCAAATGAACTAAAATCATGCATATACTTCTCAAAGGGAGATCCTACCGTTATTGTGGATATCTGTGGTATTTTCAAATTCTATAGGAAACCAATTTTGGAGGGGATGACTTATTTGGGCTTCCATTTAAAGCCAGCATAGTATCGATCATCTAATTGGCAATGAATGATATAAAAATTCCAAAAATAGATCAGAGGGTGGTCACATAAATATTTTTCAAAAGGTGGGAAGATCATTCTCATTACGGTATTTTTACAAAAGATCATGATATTATGGGCTCATCTATTTTTTATTCTGTCCTCCATCATCGACAGGATAAAAAATTTGGCAACTAATTTCTTATGGGATGTTATGAAGGCTGAAAATAAGTATCACCTTGCCCGCTGGGACCTCCTATCCATTCCAAAGGATTGGGGGGTTGGGGATATTAAACATTGACATATTTGGGAGATCCCTACTGATGAAATATTTATGGAGATTTTATATCATAATGGGATGTGGAGAGATACCATGTGGTTTAAATATTAAAAATCTATGAATCTTGATGATGCTTACTTTTTGGGGTGGCGGAGTGCTGAAAGAGGTTCACTTATTTGGAGAAGCTTTAAAAAAATATGGTCTGTATTATGAAAACATCTAAAGTCGAATTTCGAGAATGGACAGAGAATATTGATTGGTGAGAGAAACATTTGATGATTTCTGATGGAAATTTTCCTTGGGGAGAAAGTTTTACAATGTCTTCATGGGAGAGGGATCTTTTATTTTTCACAGGTCATCAAATATTGGAAGGATGACATCCCATGATGGCAACACGTTGAAGAAATGGGATTATAGGGTCAATTGGAAAATGAGTGGAATATTTATTTGGAAGAAGTAAGAGGCATGGTATGGAACATAAAATTTGAAGGAGACAATATTATCTGGGGAGGCGGTTTACAAAAAGGAAATATAGTTATAAATGAAACATATGTGGAAAAAATGGACATTATTCTTGTTCCAAAGGGTAAGTGTTGGTTTTCTGCTATTTGAAAGGTAAAGGTGCAGATTAAAATAATAATTTTCATGTGGTGTGTGTGGAAGGAGAAAAACTTAACTTGGAGGAATCTTATGAAAAGAGGCAGGATCGGCCCAGGAATTTTTTGTCTTTGCATGAAGGATGATGAGGATAAAAGGCATATTTTCTACAACTGTGTTTTTTCCACTGAGATGAGAGATATTTTTTGCAGAGACTTCAACTTTCTAGATTCAGAATATTAGACAACTGAAGATTGTACCAAATGGTGTCTGGACAAAGGTAAAGGTTTTATAATCATTCCCCTAATGTATCACTGGTATATATGGAAGAGCAGGAATAAGCAAATATTTGAGGATATAATCATTACTCTAAAATGGATTTCATCTCATATTATTAATACTTGGGATGGCATGGAAATCAAACAAATACCACCTAAACATCTATCGATCAGGATGCGACCACATGAGATAAATAATCCTGCGAGGTTCTTTGATGGGGAAACACATAATGGATGATGTGGCTGTGGCACATGGCTGATGATATCCCCAACATGCCATTATAAGCTACACTGGTATGGGGCCCTTGGCTCGAATACTAGGGCATAGATGTTGGCACTTTGGAGCCTACATTGGTTTACCAAACATTTATACATGGATACCATGTGGATCTTTGTATATTCAAAAGTACTAATTAAACACCTCAATCACAGGAACTGGATGGAACCCATACATTTAACATCATGGATAGAACAGATCTAAGAATTGGCCAACAATTTCTCCAACATTACGTTCACACAAATTTATAGAGATAAAAACTCGACTGCAGATAGGTTATCCAAAAAGGGTCTGGTTGGTACCTTTGGGGAAATCCAATATGAAATTTTTTAAGCTGAAGGGATAGGAGCTCAAGGGATGGTCGGATTATACTAAATATGTGTTGGAAAATGAAGGTTTTTTCAGCTGAAGATTTTTTATATAAGAATATGTACTATGTATAGGGGAGGTTCACCATGGAAGTGGCCCATAAAATACAGAGGGGGGTGAAGAAAAAGCATATGAAAAGACACAGGTTGATTGAAGCACATCATAACCAGAGGAAGAGCAATGGAAAAATAGAGAATGAATACAATATGGGGTTTGATTTTTGATATATACATGAGAAAATTCAATTGTAATGGAAAAATAGAAGAAGCTCTGTTTTTTTACTTTCAAGTATGTATAAATTTTAGAAACTATATGGAACATTTTTGAACTCTTGTGCTGGTACATAATATATAACAAGCGTTTTAATGCTAAAAAAGGGTATTAATGACATTTTCCAAAAAATTTAAATCTTCAAAATTGTGTTTCCCACATACCATAAGGTCCATTTCAACTTACGGTATAGTTCATTGGTTGAAATTGTATTTCCTACTTAGGGTTGGTACAAATTGATTAACATTACATAATAACACCACAGTCAAATATATGTAAAATAAAATAAAAATATTTTCAAAAAATAATTTTTTTTTTAATGTTAATTTTATATAGCAATATAATTTATATTTAAATAAAAAATATTTCATGGTTAAAGGAATTATCCAAAACCATGGCCAAATGTATGAAAAATAAAAATAAAATATTTTCAAAAAATAATTTTTTTTTTTAATGTTAATTTTATATAGCAATATAATTTATATTTAAATATAAAAATATTTGATGGTTAAAGGAATTATCCAAAACATGATATTTTTTCTAATGTAGAAATAAAAAGTAAGAACACGATTTATAAATACTATCATTATTACTTTAAATAATCTTTATTGAGAAGGATTATAACTATGCAATGAAAAGATATTATGACTTTCCATGATAAGGATGAGAGAGTTTGGTATTTTTTTTCATTTCTTTACTTCTTTGCAAAGGATTTCTATATTCAGGTTTTAGTTTGGTAATGCAAATATTTTATCATATCAATTCATGGACAAACAAATATTAAGAAAGATGTAGTTATAAAATAGAAATTTGAATTAAATGAATGAATCACCACATACAAAATAAATTAATCAACTAAATATCTGAAAGATAGTGATACATACACATAGGTCAAGTGGCTAGAAAATACATAGTCTCCAATATATCATGCTTAAGATTTTCAAGATAGACAACAATAAATTCAATGAGAATAAAAATGATGATGATGTGATGAAAAGAACCACCATCACTTCCTACATGAAAAATAACGTAGAATTTTTAGGCCGATAGGCCTTTCTTTTGAATCAGTGCATTTTATTTTCTAGTCTACCATTTTTGTATGATGATGACATCTATCCAATTACAATTCGGTAGACATTTCATATAACTCATACATGTGTCTAACTATAATTCCACAGATTATTCGCCCTCTTCGTGTAACTAGAGTTCCGCAGATTATTCACCCTCTTCCTGTAGTGACAATTCCATAGATATTTAGTCATCTTTGTGTTATATTTGTCACACTTTCAAGAAGGATGTCTCCAATTTGAAAGACTTGCGAGAGTTCTGTAGATATTTTATCAGCTTCTTGTTACGATTGCCGCACTTGCGAGAAGGATGTCTCCAATTTGTAGGGCTTGCGAGCCTTCATGAGTCTTAGCTAAGCAGGGTAAGCCATGAATTTCCATTCGAAGATCTTAGCTGAGCGGGGTAATGGTCTCAAACAAGCCATGAATTGCCACTCGAAGATTCACCATTACTCGCTAGATTTTGCAAGACATGCCTAATGTTTTACCACGATTCTAAAACTAGATACCAATTCCAAGTTCCCTCTTGCTGTTTGTGGAAAATGAGGAAGAGAATGCATCATGACCGTGGATTTGGTGATGAGTTGTTTGACCAAAATTTTTTTTGAGAGTCCTTTCAAACTTTTATTTGTTTGACCTTGGAGGATGAGCACCACGGTTAGTCAACTCTGGTTTTTCCAGTGAATCCTTTTTTACTTTACTATGCACTTCTAATTGAACGGAGGATGCTAGTTTATTTGTTTGATCAGTCCAATGGAACTAGCTTGTGAAAAAAAATTACAATCTCTGAATGCAATCTTAGAACAAGATAGATGTACTGCCACGTGACAAACAATATATCATTATATTGAACAAATCAAAATTGGCACAATATCAATGGAATGTGGTGACAGAGAAGACTTCAAGCACACATTACATTATAGGTGGAAGGTTTTATGTGATAACTAGACTCTTAGTTCCCCAAATTATAAGCCCACGGGGTCCTCATTTCTTTTTTTACTTTCGCATCTTTGGTTGTTTCTCTTACTGCATATTTCATTGAAATTTGGTGAAGAGAAATATTTTTCCATTTCAAAATAACATAGGAAATAGTTACAACCCCCACCAACACAACGAATAGCCATGCCAACACGAATAAACCAGAATCATAAAAAAACCTTGATTGTGAGAACTCAGGAACTCTCACAAACACCTTAGTTTTCCATTCAAGGAAAAGAGCTATGTGTATATGCTTTCAAACTATTAAAGTAATTTCTCTCTCTCGTTTAATTTTTCAATTGAGTAGAATATTATTATTTTAAGAAGGGATATTGAGTAAATTAAAAATTGAGCATAGATTGTATTACACATCTCCATTATACTGGATTTTTTTCAAAATGTTTCATTTCTAGATTCTGCAACATCCTCCCATCAAGAAACACCTTCTTAGATATCAGAGTGTGGAAACCCTTCTTACCTCAACATTGTAACACAATTTAAAATGGTGAACTCATTTTCCATCATCTTCGACTATCGATGGAAGACTCAAGAACGATTCAATGATGAGATTCTTATTGTTATTTTTATGAGTTTCATTGACTTGGGATCTATTCTAGGTCGTATGCTTCTTAAATTGTAAATCCATAGTTATATTCTCATTTTCACATTCTCTTCTCGCTTCTAACAAGCATATATTATATCAATTTCCACCTTGTAACGTTTCTTTTATACATATGCTTTGGAACAAAAATAAGACTTTCCATTACTAGTGGATGAACGCTATATATAAACCCCTTGCAATGCCTCCATATTTCGATGATATATAACTGCTCTCGGCAGAGTGCATGAGCCTTAGACATATATGTATAAAGTTGCAGGCCCTTTATTTTCGACAACAAATATTTTTTTTCTAGTTGAAGAAAACATACTACCTTCATTAATTAAAAGGAGGGAGTTATATATTTCTGTTAGAATTTAGTTGTTTGATTCCTTATTTCACTGTGTAGTCATGGCATAAATGAAACAGATCTGCCAACAAATAGTCACATGTGGTTAAAAAAAGGAAGGAGTTATATATTTCTGTTATAATTTATTTTTTAAAGTGCATATTTCAGTGTGTAGTCATGGCATAAAAGAAACAGAACTGTCAACAAATAGTCATCTGTGGAAAAAATATAGACAGAAATTTACGAGTACCTCAGCATGGCAGAAATACAATATAAAAATTCCATATGCCTGGAAAATGCTCATCATATGGTGTCTATAAGCAAAAAATGGAAAAAAACAATCGAATTAGTGCACAAATGATATGGTTTCTCTGATCATTGAGTCAATGAAGAGCTCAAATAAAATCATAAATCATATCAGGCTAAAAAGAGATCCCACTTTTAGAAAGAGCATATATATCCATCAATAAATAGATACATAATGTTGTATTATATATAATTTCATTGAACACCTTTATAAGCACTGAATGATCTCAAAGCAGGGGATATTTGCATGAATTCTCTCAATTTTTTTGGTTTCATTATGATTTTTCCTCATCCCTAATTTGATTGAGACATTTTGTGGCTTATTATATTCAATTTCAAGAGCATCAGTCTTCTATTTCTAGAATAATTAAATTGTCACATTTCAATCCATAAAACATGTCCATCCTTTCTAGTACCACTCGTCAATACAAATACATTTCCTTGTATTCACAACTGGGATAGATACCTTTGTGGATAGTGGTTGCATGTAGAATTGTTATCTAATTTTATGGAAAAAAGATCTTGCAGCAAATAAAACCTCTTACATTTTTAATGCTCTACTGATAATAGCGAACTCTATCCCTGGATCAAATTTTTCCCTACAGAATTCTGCTACAATAGTGGCAACCATGAAAAATTTGTTGGGACTTACATAACTTTTTGAAACAAGTTAGTCATCTTAAAATTTATTGTGATTTTTTCCCTAAGGGTTAGTTCCATTGGTTGGTGATGTTATAATTATAATCTTATCATTAATCTAACATGTTGTACATGTCCTCAATTCAATTCCCACAATGTTAATTTATAGATTATATTCTCTCTTGAAATGCTTATAATATTGGGATGCCCACAATTTCAAATTTTAGTTTGTATTCTTTCTTGAAAATGCTGATAATATTTAGATGTTGAATTCAAATATACATGTGTTTTTGAAATTATCACAATTTAACTATCCTATCAGTATCTCTTTGTACCTTTTGGGACAATTGCTAGGAAAATATTGTATTGTTGAATTTCATCACCAAAAATTAAAAGATATTATAAACTGATATTGTTTATGTTGATATATATATACACTTGAATATATATGTTTGTTTTTTAATATATATTTATGAATTTTATTATATAAAAAAGGAGAACAAAATATCTATATTTATAATTAAACATTTATCTCATTAAATTGAATATAGACATTGCATATGTATATTGATTTGACAAGTAGTTTCGAGTTTGTGATGTAATATAATTTGATTTCATGATTTCACAAGGATGCCTAATATAGATAATGCATTAGTTTTGTTGAAATTCAACAAGAAAATGCAACACACACACTAGTGTGGGATCACATGTCACACAGTGATGGGTCCTAGCGATACATTAGTGTGCAAGCCAAATTATTAAATAAATTGGAAATATGTCTAATTTAATTTTCCCTTAATTAAATTGGACAATAAATTGTAATTGTATCTCATAATCACTTGTAATAGTTAATAGAGTGTGATAGACTCAATTAGCTCATGAAATTCAAGTTGAGGGTGGTTGGTGAGGCATGTAGAGTGATTCTGTTTTTTTTAGAGTCCAAGTTGCAGTTAGTGTATTAGTTTAATGCATGAGAAATCAGTTAACTCAATTAAGTGACTTAAAGTCAATCTAACTAGTTGTAACTAATTGTTGTACTAGTGAGTGGTCAAGTGAATTAAATCAGATTTAATTCAAATGGAGTGATATGTCAAGTGGATGATGATTTACTATTAATAGCTGCATTCATGTCAGTTCCGTTGAAGACCCATTTGAGACAAAGGTTAAAGGGATGCTAACTATCAGTTGTATTATTAACAAACTGCCCAAATGCAGTTAACCCACCATAGGATTTCCCATGAGAATTGCGCAATAAAGGAAGGTTGAAATTCCTAAATAATAAGGATTTAATTATAATAGGATTGTGCAAGAAAGGTAGACTAAGAAAAGGCAGGAAATTGGCTAAGTTTTGGTTGATTTTGTCTGTATCAGTGTGAGACAGTTGGAAAAGTGCAAAAAACTCTTGTGAGAAGAGTGCATTGTATTATTTCATGATTCCTTAGTTGAATATACAATATAATATGGAGGGTTTTTGAGAATAAATCTCTCCCCAGGAAAAATATTTGTGTTGTGGATTGATTTTATTCTTTATTTTACTTGGTGTGATTGTGCAATCGTGTTTGATTTCCACAAATTAATTGTTAGAAGGATTCAATATCTTGCTTTGGAACATTACAAGATCAAATTGAATCCATTTGTATACATACTATTTTTATAATTTTTACATGGTATCAGAGTGCAATAAATCACTATAGTGGAGAATAAATTGAGTCTGTGTTGAACAACATTCGAATTTTAAACATATTCTTTGTTGCGGCAAATGGATCAAGATAGATTTCAATGGATTAATATTGGAATATGAACTCGAGGGCAGTTATAATTATATTTCATAGAAAGACAGAATGGAGGCAGTTCTGGAGGACAACGGGTTGAAATAATTCATTGATAATGATATTCCCAAGCCCACAGCAGGAGATGCAACTCTTCTTGATGATGTTGAACCCTTAGTTAAACTGAGAGGGGGGGGTGGGTGAATCATTTTAACACATACATGGACTTTTAAAACTTTTCTCTTAAAAATTATTTACACCTTCACTTCATGATCAACTTAATATGTGAGCAATCTTTATTAGTGAGCAGCAAGTATCAAACAGATTTGTTAATGTAACAACAGTCTTAATATGTGAGCAACAAGTATTAAGCAGATTAGATAAATCACATCAACACATGCACAAAGACACCAAATATAAGTGGAAACCCATAAAGGGAGAAAACCACATCTTATTATTGTTGTGATGCAAAGGCAAGCTCCAACTCCCTCTCACCATTGTTTTTCTGTAGGCACTAACCTATAAGAGGCTCCTACCTCAATTCTGTAAGCTACAACTTGCAAGGAAGCTCCAACTCCCATTAATTTTCTGTAGGCACCAACCTACAGGAAGCTCCAACCTCAGTCAGCTACAACTGACATTTTATCAAGCTACAACTTGATGTGGAAGCACCAACTCCCATCTATTTTCTGCAGGCACCAACCTATAGGAGGCTCCAACCTCAGTCAGCTACAACTAACATCTATCAAGCTACAACTTGATAGGGAAGCTCAAACTTCCTCACTCATTCAAAAGAGAAACAATTGCTTATTTACCTTCGATATCAGCTCTGTCTTGTTCCAATTGCTCTGCTATTCATCTATTCTCATATCTGCCCTGTCATCTCTGCATCTTCTCAGATTCTCTATTAGCTTCTCCTTCTTCTCTTCTTAGCTCCTCTTTCTTCTCTGCTTCACTGCTTTATTTCTGCATTATTTTTACTCACTCTTTCTCTCCCTTCTCACACTCTCTTTGGCATTTCAAAATGATATTACTTATAGAATTTTTGATGACTGTTTGTTTTCTTCTAGGAATTCGAAATGAATGGTCATACCCCTTGGTCTTCTGCCTCCTCATTTCTTTATCCAACTCAATTTAAAAATCATAATAATATGTACACAATTTCATGCTACAGTGGGATTTTGTCTTTTCTTTAGGATACTTGCCTTTGCATCACAAACAATAAAAAATAATTACATCATTTACATTTACATTCTTAATTTCATATTTCAATATCACTCAGCTCCTCTTCTGCACTTTGACTTTACTGGATTTTGTCTTTTTCTACTGTTGTTAAGAAACTGTTCCGCATCTTCTTTGTTTACTGTCATCTGCACATTTCACCTGTTTACTGCACTTTTGAATATTTTCCAGATTCCTATGCTTGACCACCTGTCAAATTTGTTCCTGTGTGTCTCAGCATGCTCTTGATATAACTTAATCATATCATATACTTCCTCTTTCTCCTTGAAGTATATATGGTTTGAATCATAGTTGTATCAATTCGCATCAAACAGAGCTCCATTCCCTTTAAGTTCCGCAGGGGTAGCAAACTCGAGCAGGTATGCATATAATACCGCCTCCAGAATTATAGACTTCTGGTATTGTTATTAAGCCCAAGGAATTAACTTTACCGTCGCCATATAATATTATAACCTGACAGTCCATCTCCGTGTATATGTATTAGGCCCCGTTCACATATTTCATATTTCATATCACACCAATTAACCATATACAACTTGTTGGAATGTAATTCCAACTACCCGAACGAGAGATCAATTCGCAGGTGGCAGCACGGTGAACAGGCACAGGTTAAACAGCGCACTGGTTGATTGGAGATCGACGGAGTGTGGGGGGTTGAAGAGTGCGGAGGTTAACATGGAGGGTACCCCCCGTAGTTGACTGGCCGATCACACGTTGACCGCCGATCAACGACTATGATGAACTGCGGGGCCTCACCCCATTTGATGTGTACGGAGAAATGGGAGCCCCCGTAAACACCACTTTGTGGTGGCTCCACCATGCACCACCGCCAGCGGGAAAATTCACCAATTCTTTGTTAACCACCGGACTCCTTTATTAACCTTCGTGCGGGTTCAACAAGCGATCACCGTTAGATGTCGGCCCACCAGATCGACGACTCCTGTCCATTTCGCTCCGTGTCCTGGTACGATAGTTAATGCGCGAAGGCGCACGTTAAACGGCGGTTTTGTAATGTCGGTCGGGACACGCGTCAGTCAATTTGTGGAATCGCTGCGAATTTTCTAGTACCACCTTCTGTATATGAGTGGTACAGAAAATACCACCATTCAGCGCCAAACTGCCGTCACTGTTCATATGGGTCACGGTTCCGCTTCTCCCTATCATGGTTCCATCCATCTTTATTATTTAACAAATTTCTCACTTTTCAATGTATTTTATGATTCGACTCCGCTCAATTCAATTATATATATGTTTTTTTTCGACTATGGTTCTGTTACCATTCATACTGCGCATTTGACTATGGTTCCACCTCCAACACAGAGTTCCACTCCTTTTCTCGGTTCCATCTATTCTTATGCAGAGTGCACACAGCCACTCGTTCACAGAGAATATGGTTACACAAGTTTTAATTCGACCATTTCACAACAATATTAATTCAATGTTTCATGTGATTCAACCAAGAAGACACATAGTCACACAATCGCCTCTCTGTCGACCATTTCGAGATACGATTTCGACAGTATTAACACCGGGTTTTCAAGTACACACAGGCACAATTAATCTCAATTTGCAGATTAAATAATTACACATTCTTGCATCCTCGGACTTGAATACACAGACAGACTCTTAGCTCGAATTATAAAGTCCAGATCCTTCAAGAATCTAAAGCAACTTCACGCAGGAATCTCATCAGTAAATACACAATTCTTCACAAACAAATATATGTATATATACAGGTGGTAGGTCTCAAACAAATTCTTACAATTTCATAACAGCCAGATATTCAACTCAGTGGCCATTATTCTCCTATTCTGTTACTGAAGAGGTTCTCTGCCTCTCTCCAGCTCTCGGGCTCCCTCTCCAGCCCTCTTCTGCCATTTAAGCAATGCTCCAACTCATCCCCAAGCATATTAAGTCTTTACCACAGGGTTTTAGTCTTCAATCAAAGTCTATGCCCTACAAACTCAATTAATGAATAATTGCTCAATAATTCATCTGCAAACTGTATTACACCCCTAATTCATGAATAAACCTCTGTATCACACCCCTAATTCATGAATAAACCTCTTTATTACACTCCTTCAGGCATTTTCAACTCCACTGCTCTGTCTCTAATTCCTTTGTTGCTTCTGCTTCAATTCCTCTGTTTCTTCTGCTGCCTCTGCTACCTCTCTGTCTCTTTTGCCTTATGGATAGTTTAGGTGCTGCTCCTGTCTTTACCTTTGCCATCTCCTTTGCCATCAATGACAACATTTCCAACAGTCTCCCCCTTTGGCATTGATGGCAACATACTTCCTCTGCTTGCCTTTTAAAAACCCCTTCTTTTTTTTTCTCCCCCTTTGACATCAATGGCAAAGGGTTGCTCATTTCCTGGTCTTCTTTCTGCATTTCCTTTCTCTGAGTTATGTTTAGGCCATCTTCTGCTGAATTTGTACCATTCTGCTCCATACTGATGTACAAGACTTGTTGAGAGAACACTTTGAGGATTATTGGACTTGAATATACACTGTAAATTGATACAATCCAAAGCACAGTCTCCTTTTACTAGTATAAGGCTGAAAGTGAGGATAATGATCCTTCATAGAACACATTGTACCAGCTTTATTTAATCAAAGATGTATGATTGGATCAAGAATTAAAATACTGAGAAGGCTTCAAATATTCTTCTGTCTCTGTCTGATTTAGTGAGTTAATATATTTTTGTTGAAGAAGATTGTAGATTGAATATGTCTCTTCCTGTAATATTCATCTGCAGTACCACACCTGTTCAATTATGATAATGATGCCAATATATCTTTTATTGCTATGGTACACCTTTCCTACCTGTTGTTGATGACATGAACTAGGATGCTGACAAGGATATTACTTTTAAAGACTGAAAGGTCCTTGTTGCTGTTGTGAACAATGAATCAACTAGAGTTTACATCTTATTATAAGAATAGGCAATATCTTTCAATATTAGAGGCCAACTGACTTTCCTTCTTATACAATGTGCTTTCAAAACAAACCCTTCAATGCATTGGTCAGTTTCACTTATCAACTATGCAGTTTTATTTATGACATAATGGTATGTATGTCAATAATCAATCTCTCTTTAAAGGTGGATTACCAGTAAATCCTTTGTGCTGAAGTAGGATTTAGATGATTTAAAAAAAAAAATTTGAGCTTTAGATGGTAATCACAGTTAGTCCTTTACTCTTCAGATACTTTGACTGTTCTATCAAAATGAACTTCCACAAAAGCATAGTCAATATGTTTAATTGAAAACTCAGCTAAAAAACTTCATCCAATTTATGAACAATCTTCAGATAGAGGCCTTGAAGATATATGTATTGACTTCAAGAAGGCATGCAGTTATATATATAGAAACAAAGACTTCTTTAATGTCTAATATAATGTTTCAAGTGTAAACCTAATGCTGATCCTTTAGCACTGCTACTGACCTTTTCATGCTGAATGCAGATAACCCTGGGAATTTTACCTTGATGCATTCTTGCCATAGTCCTTTGATCCTGTGGACCTGTATCATACTGCTGCTTCACTGAGAATGCTTGGTAATTTGTTGATAAGCATGCTTCTTGTACCTAAGCATCAATTTATATTACTTTGATAAACCATGCAGAGATTTTACTTTAGCTAGCACATGTACCCATGGTTTCTACTATTGATCTTTTCACTGTTCACATCAACCACCATCAATATATTGAATTAGACCTTGGCATCAGTAACCTGCTACTTATTCTGTCATCCTGATTTGAACGAATGTCACTGCATTTTATTTTCTATGACAGTTCTAGAATCATTGTTGCTTTATATATTGCTTTATGTACCAATTCAACTGTTCTGACATGATGATCTTTGTGAAGACATTTTCAATTTCTTTGCTTGGAATTTTCAAGGGCTGATTACTCAGATATTTGTCACTTATTTGACTTCATTCCTCCAAGGGGACTTTTCATAGATCAATTATGTACTGACATCAAGATAGTAGACTCTTTTCTTACTTGATCTTCTTAATGTGATTCATTGTTAATTCTAGTAGAATGATACACAATGTGATCATCACTTAATGTGCTGATGTCTTCCAAGCTTACATGTTCATAGCTGATGTTCTCTCTACCTCCAAGGCTTCTTACTGTCTTCTTCTTCTTTCATCAATCTGTCTGCTACTTAATACTTCAGATGATCTTCCTCTATAGTCTTCTTTTAGAGAAATTTTCTTTCCCTTCCTGATCTTATAACTATTTCCATTCCAAGGAGCTCTTCTCAGACTACTTTCATGGAGTCTATATATGAACTGCTCTCCCCCTGGGATGTTGCTTCATATTTTTCACTAGATGGATTTGTGCTTTGTTTCCTAGAGTAGCTCTCCCTGAGACTATGGAGGATTCATTATGTTATTGAGGTAATAGGCTCCCCCTTTCTCTTTTCCTTCCATACTTTATTGGGGTTCTTCATAATGTCTGCACTTCTTTTAAATTCATAGTTTTGTTTTATTTTCTTTGATCCCATCATCTGTCTAGAGTTCTTTTATGTATATGGCAGATTGCAGTCTTTTGCTTTGTGACCAAGTTTGAGGCATACATAACATCTTATTTGACCAATATGCATTTGAGCTGATGTATAATATTTTGTTTCTCTTCTTGGATATATTTTACAATCAACAATTTTATGTCCAAAATTATTTCATGCAAAACAATAGCCATGGAAATGATTTGTGTACCTGGTGAAAGATTGTTCTTTCCATTTGCTTGCTTGAGGGATTCTTCTCTTTTGCTGCATCCTTTGCTGATTGGATTGGATTGGCTTTGTCTTGCAATATGTTGCATTATGTCCTTGTTTGTGGCAGGAAAAGCATGTGCTATTTTTCATAGGAGGGAGGAACCTCCTTTGACATCTTCTGAATTTGTTCAATACATCCTTAGGAGCATATGAGCCTTCAGCAATTGATTGTTTCATCTTCTCATTCTTTTCTCTTTCATTTTGCTACTTGATTCTATTTGTTTCTCTGCAACTCATGTTCTTGCTAGATTCTATTTTTGTAGGAATCTGGTGAGTTGCTTTATTATCTTTTACATCCTTCACAAAGATAATTTTCTTGTTATCTTCTACCCTAGGCTTACTAGTTTCTCCTTCATATCCTATCCCAGCCTTTATGAGAGGTGGCCTTTGTGCATTTAGAATCTGATCCAACTATTCAGAGCCTTTCATTAGAGGTGTATTCATTAATAGTTCTCTTTGGGCTTTTTCTAAGTTCTTTCTTAGGCTAACTACTTCTTCTTCCAATCTTTCAAATTCCTGACTTTTCTCTCTCATTTGTTGCAACAGAGTGTCTTCTAATTTCTTTGCCTCTTCAATCTGTGTCTTCATGCAAATAATTTCTCTTCTGTCTTCATATTCTTTCTCATCACATATTTGTACCAATCTCTTAAGGTCTTTGTTTTCATTCTTCAATTTTTCTATTTCAGTCAGAGCTGTGTCAAGTTTGGCTTTTTCTTCTGCTGTGATTTATTCATGGCTCTTAATACCATTCACACTAGCAGGTACCTCATTTGATTGAACATCTTCCTTTTGACATGAATTTTTCTTCTTCTTGATTCTCTTCTCCTTCTTGACAATGCAATCCTCGATGTCTACTCCATGGATGAAATGCAATATGTCCCAGATTTCTTTTGCAGAGTCTAGATCCATTATCAACTCAAGGTCCTTGTTATGAAGACTGTCATATATCACACATTTTTCCTTGGCATTCCTCTATTGTTCTTTCACCATGGGGGAGTCTGTGAAATAACCATCACATACAAGCTTCCATACTTCAGGTTCATAAGCCAATAATCCTATTTTAACCTTATCTCTCCATTCAGGAAAGTTTGTTGTATTTAACACAGACACATTTTGATAGTCCATGACTTAACCAGATCTCCTTCAAGCTATTAATCTTACACCAAAGGAACCTGCTCTGATACCAATTTTTGAACCCTTAGTTAAACTAAGAAGGGGGGGGGGTGAATCATTTTAACACATACATGGACTTTTAAAACTTTTCTCTTAAAACTTATTTACACCTTCACTTCATGATAAACTTAATATGTGAGCAATCTTTATTAGTGAGCAGCAAGTATCAAACAGATTTGATAATGTAACAACAGTCTTAATATGTGAGCAACAAGTATTAAGCAGATTAGATAAATCACATCAACACATGCACAAAGACACCAGATATAAGTGGAAACCCATAAAGGGAGAAAACCACATCTTATTATTGTTGTGATGCAAAGGCAAGCTCCAACTCCCTCTCACCAGTGTTTTCTGCAGGTACCAACCTACAGGAGGCTCCAACCTCAATTCTGCAAGCTACAACTTGCAAGGAAGCTCCAACTCCCATTAATTTTTGCAGGCACCAACCTACAGGAGGCTCCAACCTCTGTCAGCTACAACTGACATTTTATCAAGCTACAACTTGATGTGGAAGCACCAACTCCCATCTATTTTCTGCAGGCACCAACCTACAGGAGGCTCCTATCTCATTCAGCTCCAACTGACATCTATCAAGCTACAACTTGATAGGGAAGCTCCAACTTCCTTACTCTTTCAAATAAGAAACACTTGCTGATTTACCTCGGATATCAGCTCTGTTCTGTTCCATCTGCTCTGCTATTCATCTATTCTCATATCTTCCCTGTATCATCTCTACATATTTTCAGATTCTCTATCAGTTTCTCTTTCTTCTCTGCTTCATTGCTTCATTTCTGAATTATCTTCACTCACTCTCTCTTTGGCATTTCAAAATGATATTATTATAGAATTTTTTATGACTGTTTGTTTTCTTCTAGGAATTCGAAATGAATGGTCATACCCCTTGGTCTTCTGCCTCCTCATTTCTTTATCCAACTCAATTTAAAAATCATAATAATATGTACACAATTTCATGCTACAGTGGGATTTTGTCTTTTCTTTAGGATACTTGCCTTTGCATCACAAATAATAAAAAATAATTACATCATTTAAATTTACATTCTTAATTTCATATTTCAATATCACTCAGCTCCTCTTCTGAACTTTGAATTTACTGTATTTTGTCTTTTTCTACTGTTTTTAAGAAACTGTTCTGCATCTTCTTTGTTTACTGTCATCTGCACATTTCACCTGTTTACTACACTTTTGAATATTTTCCAGATTCCTGTGCTTGAACACCTGTCAAATTTGTTCCTTTGTGTCTCAGCATGCTCTTGATATAACTTAATCATATCATATACTTCCTCTTTCTCCTTGAAGTATATATGGTTTGAATCATAGTTGTATCAATTCGCATCAAACGGAGCTCCATTCCCTTTAAGTTCCGCAGGGGTAGCAAACTCGAGCAGGTATGCATATAATACCGCCTCCAGAATTATAGACTTCTGGTATTGTTATTAAGCCAAAGGAATTAACTTTACCGTCACCATATAATATTATAACCTGACAATCCATCTCCGTGTATATGTATTAGGCCCCGTTCACATATTTCATATTTCATATCGTGCCAATTAACCATATACAACTTGTTGGAATGTAATTCCAACTGCCCGAACAAGAGATCAATTCGCAAGCGGCAGCACGGTGAACAAGCACGGGTTAAACAGCGCACAGGTTGATTATAGATCGACGGAGTGCAGGGGGTTGAAGAGCACGGAGGTTAACACAGAGGGTACCCCCCGTAGTTGACTGGCCGATCACACGTTGACCACCGATCAACGACTATGATGAACTTCGGGGCCTCACCCCATTTGATGTGTACAGAGAAATGGGAGCCCCCGTAAACACCACTTTGTGGTGGCTCCACCATGCACCACCACCAGCGCGCCACCAATTCTTTGTTAACCACCGGACTCCTTTATTAACCTTAGTGTGGGTTCAACAAGCGATCACCGTTAGATGTCGACCCACCAGATCGATGGCTCCTATCCATTTCGCTCCATGTCCTGGTATGATAGTTAATGCGCGAAGGCACACGTTAAATGACGGTTTTGGAATGTCGGTCAAGGACACGTGTTGATCAATCAATGGAATCGCTGCTCCTCCGGGAAATACCACTTATGGTCGATAGGCGGTGCGGAGAATACCACTTCCAACCTTTACTCTTCACCAAACCACGTTTACTGTTCACCGGTCATGGTTCTACTTCCTCCAAGTTCCATCTTCGTCCTTTTACTCTGGTTTCCGCCTCCATTCATACTGCAGTCAATTCAAGGTTTCTTGTTATAAAAGGTTCTTTTATACTCTGACACAGAGTTCCACCATACATAACCCTTGCAGAGTTCCACCATACATAACATGGTTTCATTTATTCTTATGCAGAGGTTTATTATTCATTTCTTATAAATACTCTGCTACAGGGTCTCATTCATATGGAATTATCGTCACAAGGTTTGTATATTCTCCCCAAAAGCGCATACAGTTTGGACACCATATCTACACATTATCATACAATCTTCTTCTTGAGTATATCGGCAGATTCTTAGCTTGATTTACAGGGTCCGGCTTCTACAAGAGCTTAAGGGAATTTCACGCAGGAATTTCACCAATAAATGCACAATTACAAAGGTACTCTCCATACAGAATTTAACAACAAATGCACAGTTACACTAGGACAATTTCCTCATATGATTCGACCAAGAACACATAAAGTCACACATGGAACTTATTCACAATTCTTCAAAACAGATATATGTATATATACAGGTTGTAGGTCTCAAACAAATTCTTACAATTTCATAACAGCCAAATATTCAACTCGGTGGCCATTATTCTCCTATTCTGTTACTGAAGAGGTTCTCTGCCTCTCTCCAGCTCTCGGGCTCCCTCTCCAGCCCTCTTCTACCATTTAAGCAATGCTCCAACTCATCCCCAAGCATATTAAGTCTATGCCCTACAAACTCAATTAATGAATAATTGCTCAATAATTCATCTGCAAACTGTATTACACCCCTAGTTCATGAATAAACCTCTGTATTACACCCCTAATTCATGAATAAACCTCTGTATTACACTCCTTTAGGCCTTTTCAACTCCACTGCTATGTCTCTAATTCCTTTGTTGCTTTTGCTTCAATTCCTCGGTTTCTTCTGCTGCCTCTGCTGGCTCTCTGTCTCTTTTTCCTTATGGATAGTTTAGGTGTTGCTCATGTCTTTACCTTTGCCATCTCCTTTGCCATCAATGACAACATTTCCAACAGATGATTGGCAAAAGAAGGTTGCAAAGGCGAGGAGGATATTATTAGAGGGAGATCGATATCACATTGTCTCGAGTCTCCATGGAAAGGCGACTCCATATGCAATGTGGAAGGCCTTGAAAAATCTATTATAGAGTAGCAGTGATCACAGAAAATTGGCACTGAAGGACAAGCTCAGGAAAATCCAAATGGAGAAAGGTGACACTATTATGAAATACTTGACCAAGTTCACCCAATGTCGAGATGAGCTTGGAAGTGTCGTGATTACTGTAGTGGATGATGACTTGGTGTGCCTAACACTTCTAGGCCTTCCCAAGAGCTGGCATAGTTATCAAGACTCTGTCAATGGGAGGTAAAAGCTACCAGATTGGTAGCGAATTTTGTTTTATTTGGTACAAGAAGAATTCAGGCAGAATACCAGGGATGGATCCTCCTCTAAAACATATGATGAGGAAAATTATGCCTTGGATGGTAAGGAAAAGAGGGGGAAGGGAAAGAAATCCTATTCCAAATTTGAGACCGGAAAAGAAGGAAAGAAGCGCGACATGTCCAGAGTGAAATGTTTTCATTGTCACGAGCATGGACATTATGCCACTAATTGTCCACATAAGAAGAAGAACAACAAGAAGGCTTTAGGATCTACAGCAGGTGATGCTTTGGCTTCACAGTTCGAATTGGACTTCTCACTCATCCCATGCATGGTGTCTAGTGCGATGGGATCAGTGTGGTACTTGGATAGTTATGCATCTTTCCACATGACGGGAGACAAAGAACTCTTTAGTATCTTGGAGGAGAATGATCTTCAGATGCACATCGAGATGGGTGATGACAGAAGGTATATTTCTACTAGGATTGGTACAGTTACTTTCCAGAGACAGTCAAGTAAACCTTTCTTATTAAGATATGTCATGCATGTACCAGTCTTGAAAAATAATTTAGTTTCAGTTGTTATGTTGTAGGATAGAGGATATGATGTTGTTTTCAGTGAAGGTAAAGTATTCCTTCGTCACAAAGCCACAAGACAGGTTAAGAAGATTGGGGTTCGTGTGAAGAATCTCTACAAACTTGATGTAGATGGTTTCACAACATTGATGGGTAAAGAAGACATAGTGGTGAGTCAGGATGAGGGTGAGTAACGACACAGGAGATTGGGCCACATAAACCATGATGCTTTAAAGGTCATGCAATAGATTTCTACGGAGCTTTCAAAGGGTACTCTTGCACAGATAGACACGTGCAAGGGATGTACCATGGGGAAGTATATAAAGGCCACTTTTTACCAGAAGGAGAACCAAGCAAAGAAAATCCTTGAGAGAGTTCACTCAGATGTGTGTGGACCATTCTCTACAACTTCTACGATGAAGCACAAGTATTATGTGATTTTTGTTGATGATTTTTATAGAAAGTGTTGGATCTACTTCATGTAGAAGAAAGATCAGACATTCTCAAAATTTTGTGAGTTCAAAGCACTGGTTGAGAAAGACACAGGGAAGCACGTGAACAATATAAGGAGTGAAAATGGTGGTGAGTACATCTCCATTGAATTCATGAAATTCTGTTTCAAAGAAGGAATTCAGAGAGATTTTATTGTGCCTCATAACCCACAAAAGAATGGGGTTGCAGAAATAAAGAACAGGACAATTGTGGGTGCGGCAAGAGCGATGTTACATGATCAGGGCCTATCATTGCATTTGTGGGCAAAGGCATGCAACACAATGGTATTTGTGCATAATCGTAGTCCTCATCAGATACTTGGCATGAGTACACCAGAGGAGGCTTTTTCTAGTAAGAAACATGATGTTTCATATTTTAAAATTTTTGTCTCATCTGTATATTTCCATGTGACAAAATATTCCAGAAAGAAGCTAGAACCAACAACAGATATTGGAATATTTGTGGGGTACACTAATACTCCCCACAACTATCGGGTGTATTTTCCGAACATCAGGTTAACAATTGTCAAATGGGATGTAAATTTTGATGAGGAGAAATCCATGTGATTATCCCTTGAGAGGAAGCTTGATTTTCATGCACATAAGGTACTCTTGGTTCAAAAGGATGAACCTCAAGATGTGGAGCAAACACATGCAGAGGATCATGGAGTGGCATAAATAACACATCCAGAGCCATCCACAAAACATGGTAGGAGGCGCACCACAAAAGCTGACAAATTGAGACTTGATGCAACAGAATATGTAGGAGCACCTACATCACTGTGTAGACAGAGACAATCACCAAACAAGTTTACTAGATACATGGCTCTTATGAGAAATTGTATTGTGAAAGATCCATCCTCTTTTGAGGAAGCAGTGCAACAACCAACTTGGTTTGATGCCATGGTTGAGGAGTATTACTCCATCGTCAGGAACAGTGCATGGGAAGGTGTCCAAAGACTAGTTGGGAAGTTAGTGGTTGGATATATATGGATCTATAAGGTGAAGCAGGCAGCATATGGGAGTGTGGAGAAGTACAAGGCTAGATTTGTAGCCCAGGGATTCTCACAAGTTTAGGGGATTGACTATGAGGATAATTTTGCACTAGTTGTGAGGTACTCATCGATTAGATCTATCCTTGCACTCTCAACATAGATGGGGTGGCATATACATCAGATTGATGTGAAGACTACATTTCTCAATAGAGTTATTGAGGAAGAAGTGTACATTGAGCAGCCATAAGGTTTTGAGACTTTTTATAGTTAGTCACGTGTTTGTAAACTCAAGAGAGCATTGTATGGGCTGAAGCAAGCACCTCGTGCTTGGTACACAAGGATTGAAAACTATTTCACTGGGTTTGGCTTCAAAAAGAGTGATGCGGATGTGATCTTGTACCAGATTGTGGTTGATGGTAATATTTTGATTATCGTACTTTATGGTGATGAATTATTCTGACAGGTGATGAGTAGCTCATAGCTTCTTGCAAAGAGGATCTTGCAAGAGATTTTGAGATGAAGGACATCAGACTCCTTCACTATTTCCTTGGTTTGGAGATGTGGAAGCGGGATGGGGAGATATTTGTTTCTCAAGGCAAGTATGCCAAATAGATTCTGAGGAAGTTCCACATGGAGAGATATAAACCCATGGAGACTCCTCTTGTAGGAAACTAGAGGAAGGAGGATGCTACTTCAGGTGAGGTAGTGGACACTACTGTTTACAGGAATCTCATGGGTTCACTCATGTACTTGGTGAACACACGATCAGACATATGCTACGTAGTTAACTAGCTTAGTCAAGCTATGGTTAAGCCGACCAAGCTCTTTTTGAAGTTGGGGAAGCATGTCTTGAGATATCTCAGGGGCACTATAGAGTATGGATTATGGTACAGACGGACAGAAGGACAGAGGGAGTGAAGCTTCAAGGTTTCACTGATGTATATTGAGCAGGCAGTCCATCAGATAGGAAGAGCACATCAGGACGGATCTTCAGCATAGGATCGACATCAGTTTCTTGGTACAATAGGAAGAAGAGATCAATTGCACTCAGTTGAGCCAAGTCAGAGTACATGGCAGCCAGTTAGGCAACATGTGAGGCCATCTAGATAAGGAAGATACTTGTTGGTTTGTTTTTTTATCAGATGGATCTGACGGTGATACATTGTGATAACCAGAGTTGCATAAAACTCTCTATTAATCTAGTATTGCATGATAGTTCCAAGAATATTGAAATTTGGTACCACCATCTCATAGATTGTGTTCAGAGATGCATTATGTTACTTCATTATATTCCCACAGAGGATAAAGATGTAGATATTCTGATGAAGGTGCTCGCCAGGAGAAAATTTGAATACCACAGAGGCAAGATCAGAGTAGCTGATAATATCTTTCTTGTTCAGAGGTAGTGTTGAAATTCAACAAGAAAATGCAACACACACACTAGTGTGGGATCATAGGTCACACATTGATGGGTCCTAGCGATACATTAGTGTGCAAGATAATTTATTAAATAAATTGGAAATGTATCTGATTTAATTTTCCCTTAATTAAATTGGACAATAAATTGTAATCTTATCTCATAAACACTTGTAATAGTTAACTGAGTGTGATAGACTAAGTTAACTTATGAAATTCGAGTTGAGGGTAGTTGGTGAGGCATGTAGAGTGATTCTATTTGTTTTAGAGTCCAAGTTTTAGTTAGTGTATTAGTTTAATGCATGAGAAATCAATTAACTCAATCAAGTGAGTTAAATTCAATCTAACTAGTTGTAACTGATTGTTGCACTAGTGAGAGGTCAAGTGAAATAAATTAGATTTAATTCACATGCAGTGATTTTTCAATTGATTGATAATTTACTATTAATAGTTGCATGCATGTCAGTTCTGATGAAGACCCAGTTGAGACAAAGGTTAAAGGGATGTTAACTATCAGTTGTATTATTAGAAAATTTCCCAGATGCAGTTAACCCACCATATGATTGCCCTTGAGAATTGCACAGTCAAGGAAGGATGAAATTCCTAAATAATAGGAATTTAATTCTAATAGGATTGTGCAAGCAAGGCAGGTTGATCAGAGGCAGTAAATTGGCTAAGTGTTAGTCGATTTTGTCTAGATCATCATGAGACAATTGGTAGAGTGCATTAGACTCTTGTGAGAAGAGTGCATTGTATTGTTTCGTGATTCTTTGGTTGAATATACAATAAAATATAGAGGGATCTTGAGCAGCAAGCTTTCCCTAGGAAAAATATTGTGTTTTGGATTGATTTTCTTCTTTATTTTACTTGGCATGATTGTGCGATCAATATGTCTAATTTCTGCAAATTAATTGTTAGAAGGATTCAATATCTTACTTTAGAACATTGCAACATCAGATTGAATCTATTGGTATACATATTGTTTGTATAATTTATACAAGTTTATTACTACAAGTTTGACAATTTTAGATGGATGGAGAATAGAAAGAATGATTTTATCTATTATCATAATTTTAGAAAAATTATGGAACTAGAATATATAAAAATTTGAATACATCGTAACACTATAAAATTAACTTTTAAACCATTTTTCTAATTAATAACTTTTTGGTATTTTTATTGTCAATAATCACTTTAAAATACTTACATTAAAAATTACACTTGTTTTGAAGATGTGTTTTCTTAGCTAATACTCTTTATTTGATAATCCTATAATATCTGTGTGCATCATCAAAATTTTCTCATTGCTCCACTATTATTGCAATTCATTTCTCTTTGCTTTTGTTGTCACTTTTTCCTCTATTTTGTACATGCCCTCTCTATGGTTATTCAAAGAACTTATAATGTTTTATCTTTCATGCACAACAACACATTTTTGGCATTTCCATTATCACTAATCACTTTAAAATACTTATGTAAAACATTACACTTTATTTGAAGATGTATTTCCATAGCTAATGTTCTTCCTTCGTTATTGTTGTAATGCATCATCAATTTCTGTCATTGCTCCTCTATTAATGCAATTATTTTCTCCTCATTTTCATTTTCACTCTCTCCTCTCTTTCATACATTACTTCTCTCTATGGGAATTACGAAAACTTGTAGCATTTTATCTTGTATGGAGAACAATACATTTGTCCCTTGTAGTTGACATGATATCATCTTATGGTCTAAAACTTGAAACCCTTACTTCTACCACAATATGTGTTTTATTTGGGTTTGTTTGTATTTTCTTGTAGATTGTTTCCCCTTACATTTTTAATGCTTCATTTAGTGATGTCCCCAGAAACTAAACCTCATTGATATTTTAATTGCGACTAATTGTGTTATTGATCCTTGTATGGGTATGTAAATCTAAATGGGGAAAAAATCCAGAATAATTGTAATTTTAATTTAATGTCAGTTGATGAAGAGATGAAGCCTTAATAGAGACAATGAGAAGCCATGAGAGGAGGGACACCAACAAAAGGGGTTTATGAAATTAATCCCATCCCATGAATTATTTTCTTGAGTCCATATTCTAATATTGTTAACTTTACCCAAGAAAAATATCTAAGGGAAAGGTGTAGTAATAATTTCCAAAAACTATGAGAGAAGTGAGATAGTGGTACCAAATTTCCAAAAGGTATGGTTTATGTACCCTCCATTCTAGAGACTTATGACCACCCACATAATCCCATTAAAGGGAGAAACTAGAGAAAAGAGAACATGCAAAGAGTAGGAACTCATGCGCAAAAGGTGAGAAGAGAAAAGTGAAGTGTAACATAGTGAAAATAATAGAGAGTTGATAAGAGGCTCTAGTGTGAACCAAGAGAAAACCATGTGTGTGATTCTTTTCCACATAGTTTCGGTAAGTGAGGTTAGCGATTTATTCCTTAGCTTAAGCAAAGGGTTGGATGGATTCCTGGAAACCTGTTTGTGCTGTGCTCAAAGACATTGGAAGGAAGCATTGAGGAACTCTTGATTGAGTGAAGGGCTCATTTACTGTTGTACATTCTTGAAATGGTGTAAAATGAGAAATATTTTTGGAATCCAAGCACCAAAGCATTAAAGAGAGGCACTAAGAGACTCTTAGCTAGGTGAAGGGATCTCCTTTTGTTGTGCAAGCCCCTTATGGATTCATTGTGAATTAGAATGATCCATGCTTGACAAGTTGATAGACTCCATACTGAATTTTGAATGGATGAAGGAGAGTGAACTTCATTCTTACACCATTTCTAGTATGGGATACATTTCCCCCCCTTGGGTGCTTATTATGAAGAGAAACTAAGAAACCACCCATAATTTTTGGGTAGAATTCTTGGCTTGATGTGATCTTAGGGAAAGTAATGAGTCTGATGAGATGAAGGAGAATGGCCTTCATGACCCCAACATGTAATGTTTAGTAGGGCTTCTCTCATGGCTTCATGGTTTGGCTTGTGGGTGGCCAATTGCAAGAAATATTACAATGTAGCTAATACTATGGTGGGGTGGAATGTGGCTCACCCTTCATTAGTTGTAGGTAGCATAGGATTTTCTAGGGTAAAACTTTTATCTATTTTGGATGGGGTGTGTGTGTGTGTGTTTATTTCTTTCAGTTCTCTATTTCTTGCATTACAAATATTTCATTTATTTAAGTATAATATCAACTATTAAATAATTTTATATCTAAAGAAAAACTAACATACAAGGTACATATTTCACTTATTTTATCGTATATGTTGTGACAGACTATTCCAATGGAATATCCACAAAAATTTACAATACAATTGGTGTGAAGCACTAAGAGAATGATAGAAATAAATTTTTTATTTCATAATCAATTTTAATTTTATTGTATCTTAGTATGCTTGATAACTATACGTGTTGTCCCAAAGGGGAAACTCAATTGGCGATTGTCGTGATATAAAGTATTGTGTAAACTAAGATATCCAAGGTTCAAAATCCCCTTGGAGTAACCCAAACTATGGAGAGAAAGACTATTGTAGGCCCCAGAGGTATAGTGGTAGTAGTCATGATTTTCCGCATGTCATGCGAATATGAGCCCAACCCCTTTGTCGATTACTATGATATATAAAAAAATGTGCACCCGTGAACTAGTATTATGAAGTAGATATGCATTCTTCAAGAAAATGATCATTTAAAAATACAATCGCTAAGGGAATTTTCATATGCAATTAGATTCATATAAGGCTTAAATGTATAACCAACTTTCCTTCAAATATAACATCCATCATCACAATTCTCTTCATTATCATTGGCATGATCACTTGAATCAATCAGGCCCAATATTTCTAGAGCCATGGCATTCTCTGATAAGGAAAAATTTCACACTTTATAAGTTGAGCTTGATTATTGAAACCCATACCTCACAAAACTTTCACTATTAATAACAATGTTCTAATGGGAAAAAGTAAATCCTTTTCCATCTCCTTTAACAACAACTATAGTTTTAATAAGATAGAAGATTATTTTCTACGTAAACATTATTTATTTCCTATTGTGTGTCTTTGTCTGTAGTTCACGATTAGAAACCTGAAAGGGATGGAACGTTAAATATTCCTTTACATATTTGTTGCATTTTTCCAGTTCCTTCATTGCGGTGCTAGTGAATTCTCACCTAACCTATCGAAAACTAGAGACAATAAATTAAGTTGGCCTTCTCTAACAAGTTCACAATTTAATTTGGATAGTGAATTTCTCATCTGAATTTGATAAAGAAAATTTCAACAAATTTGAATATGGGAATATGCTTACGCAATGCAGAGCTATAGTTGTGCATCATCCTCCATATGCAAGCACAAATCAACAACCAATGGAGCTTTAGTGATGAGGATGCAACACAACTGACTTGTATGTCAAAGATTGGGTAGGATTTTCAGTCATTTCTCTCGACAACTGAAGATGTAGTGCAACAATTGGCAGCATGATGTAGTAGATTGAGAGAGATATGCAATATAGATATAGCAATGGTGGTGGCAGCATCATGGGCAGGAGAACAGAATGACAGCCACAATGCAGTGATGAAGGGAAGCATTCCAAGCATTAGTACAGAGACCCACACCAGAGATCAGTGCAGAGCTTTGAGGTGAAGTAGAGTTGTACTAGAGCACATTCCTCGGTAAGAGGGAGTGTTGACATTTTGAGTGTTTGGGTAGCATCGGATGTGCTCTACATCCCAAATGTTTTGGAGGGACTAAGATACATCAGATATCCAATACCCAAAAAAGGATTTCAGAAATTTCATCCAGTTTGGGAAATAATTAACTAATTAATATTTTTAATTAAGAACCCTTATTCTGACTTAGGAAAATTAAAATATTAAAGGTAAATAATTAAAACATGTGATGGAATTGAATTAAGTCACACAGATCAAGATTTGTTTTAATCTTAGCCATCGATTCAAGATTAGATCATGGTCGTTGGTTTCCCAACGAGAAGGTATAAAGGAAAGGCTTGGGGTCAATTGGAGAACACACACACTGAGGCAGAGAACTAAGACAAAGTTAAAATTTTAGGGCAGAGTTTGCTAAGAATTTTCAGAACTGTTTTAGTTGCAGCAAGGGGTAGTATTGGCTAAGGGGATGGTCTGATCCCGAAGCCAAGAATTAGCAAGAGGCAGAGAGGCAACAATCAAGAGAAGCGCAGAGAAGCATGGGCAACAACAGCAACTATGCAGCATCTGTGCATCATAGAGGGATTCAACCCCTACGTAGGTGCTATGTAGGCCTAAAAAGGGTAGCGCTAGGCAGCAGGAGACCCTACAAGGTTACGCAAAGACCCTACTATGGCAGCGTAGGGTTTGTGTCACCCAGTTTGGTGTTACACAGGCCTCTCCAAGCCAACGCAGAGCCACAAAGAGGCTTGCAGGGCTAACACAGGGGCTTCAAGGGCAGCTTTAGGGTTTCTCAAGCTAGAAATTCGTTGAATCTTGCAAATCCCATATGAGGGTGTGGATCAATCAATTTTTTGGTCTGAGAACCACAGGTTAAATGTAGATCTATTATTTTCTCTATCGAGTCAACCAGTAAGGTGCCCAGATTTGTTGTATTCATAAACTACTTAATAATATAGACCCTCCAGCAGTCAGAAGGCTAGCTTTCCCACATTGGGTTTTTTCGGGGATAGTTATCCAAAAAATCTTGTCTGTCACTTTTGCTATGTGTATGTATTTCTATTTTATATTTGAATTGGAGAAAGTATATTATGTGTTTACTTTGATATTACTCTGAGTATTTCAGCATTAATAACTTGTTTAAGTAGGAGAAGTATAACCAGATCTAACAATAGAATTTCTACATAAAGTAACATTCTAAAATTTTCACATCGTATCAGAGTGATTGCAGATCTAGCAGGGTCACTAGTAGAAGACTAAATAATCCTTGCTGCAGAAAGAAACAAAGAGAGCAGCCCCTACTTTGGTGAGTGGATGGAATTGCAAACATCTCTAGGGTTCATGGTGGTTGCATCAATAAAATACGAAACACCTTGTAATAATGACCCTCACGGTACCATGGAGAAATCTAGAGGATCAAAATATAGCCACCACTCGCAAGAGGAAGGAGCAAGTGTAGCAGAAAGAATGGGAAAATTATAAGGGACTGACACATAACTCAAACCTAGAGCAACAATGGTGGTAAGGATTATTTTTCCAATAATGTCATTGTGGAGAGGGGGGACGTGAAACTCCCATCCTAGGTTCTATTTAAAGCTCCAGAGTAGCCAGGCTCCCTAACTACCCATACAATTTTTGTATCAAAGGCTCAAATACAACGTTAGTGAGAAAAGAGGTTACCATATCCATGGGGATAGGAGGAGAATTGAGTGGCTCGAGGACGAGCCACATTTTTGTGTTGGGGGCCTGTTGGAGCCCAATTTTTTTTGTGAAATTTTGCTAAGTATGTGACTGTGCAAGAGGATTGAGGAGTGTTGAAGGTATACATTGTGCACAACAAGGGCTGGTCAAGATAAAAGGGAATTTTGATTATAGGTCAGGGGTCGAAAATATGAATTCATAATTGAGGAGCTTTCTCAAAGAGAATATATAGAGTCATCATCCGCTAAAGTAAAATGTTATTCTCCTATTTGTTACGTTTCTATATGTCTTTTTATTCATTAGTAATAGACATGTATGTTTGAGCCTATATCTGCTATGCAGTCACACCATAGCTTTAATTAATATACATATATATTGTTGGTTCCACATTGTGGATGTTCGTTTTGTTGTATATGTTGTGCATAGATGAATGGCTAGTGAGCCTGATTGTGTAATTATTATGTTGTAGGCCATGGTTCCCTTTTCTTATAGAGAAACATAATATGATGGACATTTTTTTTGCTTCTTATTATTCCAGTTATTTTCAATTTAATGCTTATTTGTGGCACTGTGTTATCATGAATTTTTGGAGTGGTCTAGTTATTTAGAAGCTTTTTATCTGGAAGGTTATTTTTTACATATATATTTCCGTTGTTCAAGAATAATGCAAATTACATGGATTTCATAGGGTAAAAGGAAGTGTTTGTGTGCCTCAAATAAATGCACACCAGGAAATGTAATTAATCAATAGTGATATAATGATCAATCCACCCTATGGGTTTGCGAAATTGTACCTCAGTATTGTGGTGTAATAATTCCCTAATGGACCTCAGTTTTATGGTGTAACAACATCCTAATGGGCCTTAGTCTTGTGGTGTAAAAACGTGTTAATTGGACTCAGTTTTGTGGTGTAACAACACCCTAACGGGCCTCATTCTTGCGGTGATATAACTCCTTAATGGGCCTCAGCCTTAGGGTTTAACAGTTCCCTAATGGACCTTATTTCTTAGGTATGAAAAATACCTCTTTGGGCCTTCTTATTTTTGATATGAGCTAAAAATATAATAATGATATGAAGGAGATATGATGAGCCCTATGAAAAGGATATCATGACAAACCTATGCTTGTTCTGTTGCATTGTTATTGCAATGTTCTCTCTACATAAATTCTTATGGTGATATGGAGCGAATGAAATGTGAAAATGTTTTAAAATGCAATTATCTACAACAAAGACTTCTAACCCTAAGAAAATTAACATGGTTATTACTCTACTGGTTAATGGTTAATAATGAATATGCTTGAGTTAATGTTGAAAAATGAAATAAATTATATGGTTGTCAAATATGGTCCATAAAATTAAACATCAATGCAGGGAGAGAGGAAAAATTATAGGTCAACTATGGATGGTAGTGAGCTTATTTTCTCTATTGACCTATTTTTCTATCAAGGAGTATCTGAAAACCACCATCTATTTAACTATGTTTGCTTTCTTATGTGCAATAGTGGATCTAGGCGATCTAGGTATGGATATGTTTAATATTAATCTTAACCAGATGAAATTGAATAACATAAAACCACACTTACTTTTAGTTTTACGAGGACTTTTCCTCCTTTACAAAACTTTCGTTCAAAAATAAAGATAGAGATACCATCAATGGTGGATTTCAACACGATCCTTTTCATGTGAAAATGAGATTCAACAATTATAGATGGAGTTATTTTGATGGCATATTTTTTTTATTATTCCTTGAACCCATGCATTCTTGATGATCAATTTGGTTGCAAGAAGTTCAACAACTATTTCTTGATATAACCTAATTGTTTCCACAACCAATCCTTGATTCCGCTCATCAAACATATTAATAACCATAATATTTTCATATTATTAAAATCACAAATGCTAAATGTAGGTTTTAGGGATATTTCACTTCACCACCCCATGGTTCCCAGAGTTTGATACCACAAACATGGTGGTACCAACAATTCTAGTTTGGGTGAGATTACCAAATCTCCCCCTCCCATTATGGCACCATAAAGTACTAGAGGAAATCTGAAACACTAGGAAAATATAGATAGATGGACCTGGAAATATCAGCAAAAGGTATATTCTCCTTTGCTATAATTTGTGTTGAGATATACCTCAAAAAATATCCACCTAATCACATACAAATGAAACACAAAATTTTCAGTGGACCCAAGTAATAGACTATGATAATACGTTATTCAGATGTTGATCATGCTTACAAATAGGACATTTTCAGAACTCATGTCCATAGTCAAAAAAGATTCGAAAGAGGAAAGCAACATGTCGACAAAAAAAAAAAATTTGTAGACCTTAAATCCCCATCTGTTAGAAGAAGGAGAGAAAAGTATGGAGGTTCCCCTAGGTCAAGTAGAAGTGGTCACTTAGGCTCAAAATGGAGTAATTTCCCATTAGAATAATGGTATCAAAATATAAGAGATATAGGTGTTAAATCAATAGAAATATGAGGTTGTGTTCAGAAAAGGGGATGGGGGGTTCAAAAAGGATTCATATCTCAGAAAGATTTGACTCAGACAAAGAAACCCCACCTCTGACATCAATAAATGGATTGTAAATGGTTCTACTTTACCCCAGCCTAAGGGATTGGCAAAAGAACCTGAAAAAGAAAGGGAAAAATGAGAAATTAAGTGACCATTATCCCACTTAACTTTGACTTTACTATGCATGTTTATTGTCGTCCGTTTTTGTTTCTCGTAAGTCGAGAGGATTATCTTTTTGAATGTTTTTAGCATATACAAAATATAATTTTGTTACTTGTCTTCAAGTTAAATCAAATTACAATTCTTTCATTGGGAAAAAATGTATTATCATATAAATAAATTTGGAAAATAAGTTTTTATTCTTAAATTTTTTTAGGTAGTATCACTATATGTTACATTTTTTCCCAATGAGAGAGAGAGAGAGAAAGAGAGAGAATTCTTTCATTAGGAAAAAAATGTATTATCATATAAATAAATTTGGAAAATAAGTTTTTATTCTTAATTTTTTTTAGGTAGTATCACTATATGTTACATTTCATTTTTCCCCAATGAGAGAGAGAGAGAGAGAGAGAGAGAGAGAGAGAGAATTCGTTCATTGGGAAAAAAATGTATTATCATATAAATAAATTTGGAAAATAAGTTTTATTCTTAATTTTTAGGTAGTATCACTATATGTTACATTTCATTTTTTCCCAATGAGAGAGAGAGAGAGAGAGAGAGAGAGATTTTTTCCCAATGAGAGAGAGAGAGAGAGAGAGAGACTACGGTGAAAGATCCTAATGTGTGTGTGTGAGAGAGAGAGAGAGAGAGAGAGAGAGAGAGAGGTAGTATCATTATATGTTACATTTCATTTTTTCCCAATGTGAGAGAGAGAGAGAGAGAGAGAGAGAGAGATAGAGAGAGATTTCCCCAATGAGAGAGAGAGAGAGAGAGAGACTACGGTGAAATATCCTAAGATGGCACAACGAGAAAATTAGATCTCATCAAGAGGCCCAAGAAAGGGAGGGTCACCACTCACAAGGATGGTTTTGACATTATTATATAATATCACTAGTTATTTTATCCTGCCACCGATTTTGGGAAGGCTTTGCAAGTATGTTAAAAAAATGGTGTCGACACAATCTTCATTATGGGGCTTTTAGAAGTTGGATAGTCGCTTTTCCCCCCTACATGATGGCATGGAACATGGAAAATATGGGTAGAAACCCTACTTTGGTGAGTGGATGGAATTTCAAACATCTCTAGGGTGCATGGCGGTTGCACAATAAAATATGAAACGCCTCATCATAACAACCCTCGTGGTACCATGGATAACTCTAGAGGATAAAAATATAGCCACCTCTCAGAAGAGGAAGGAGAAAGTGTAGCACTAAGAAGGGGAAAAATGTAAGGGATAGACATGCAACTGGACCCTAGAGCAATAATGGTGGTAAGGATTATTTTTCCAATCATGTTGTGGAGAGGGGAGACGTGGAACTCCCATCCTAGGTTTTGTTTAGAGCTCCACAGTAACGAGGCTCCCTCACTGCTCGTACAATTGTTGTATCAAAGGTTCAAATACAATGTTAGTAAGGACTGAAGTTACCATATCCATGGGGATAGGAGGAGGATTGAGTGGCTTGAGGACGAGCCATATTTTTTTGTTGGGGGCCTATAGGAGCCCACATTGTTTTTTGTGAAATTTTGCTAAGTATGGGACTGCGTAAGAGGATTGAGGAGCATTGAAGGTATAGATTGTGCACAACAAGGGGCTGGTGAAGATAAAAGGGAACGTTCATAATAGGCCAGGGGTCGAAAATATGAAGTCATAATTGAGGAGCTTTCTCAACGATAATATATAAAGTCATTGTCTGCTAAAGTAAAAGTTTATTCTCATGTTTATTACTTGTCTATATGTATTTTTTGTCATTATTAATAGACATGTTTTTTGATTCTATATCTGCTATGCAGTCGCACCATAGCATTCATTGATATACATATATATTGTTGGTTCCACATTGTGGGTGTTTGTTTTGTTGTATATGTTGTGCATAGATGAATGGCTAGTGAGCCCGATTGTGTAATTATTATGTTGTAGCCCATGGTTCCTTTTGGTTATAGAAAAACATAATATGATGGAATGGTCTAGTTATTTAGAAGATTTTTATCTAGAAGGTTATTTTTCACATATATATTTATGTTGTTCAAGAATAATCCAAATTACATGGTTTTCATAGCGTAAAAGGAAGTGTTTATGTGCCTCAAATAAATTCACACTACGACATGTAATTAATTTATAGTGATATAATGATCAATGCACCTTATGGGTCTACGAAATTGTACCTCAGTATTATGGTGTAATAATGCCCTAATGGACCTCAGTTTTGTGGTGTAACAACGCCCTAATGGGCCTTAGTCTTATGGTGGACAATGTGCTAATTGGCCTCAATTTTGTGGTGTAACAACACCCTAATGGTTCTCATTCTTGTGGTGAAACAAATCCTTAATGGGCCTCAGTATTATGCTTTAACAGTTCCCTAATGGACCTTAGTGCTTGGGTATGACAACGACCTCTTTGGGCCTTCTTATCTGTGATATGAGATAAAAATGTGGCAATGATATGAAGGATATATGATGAGCCCTATGAAAAGGATATCATGACCAACCTATGCTTTTTCTGCTGCATTGTTATTTCTAATATTCTCTCTACATAAATTCTTATGGGGATATGGAGTGAATGCAATGTGAAAATGTTTTAAAATGCAATTATCTATAACAAATACTTCTAGCCCTAAGAAAATTAACATGTTTAGTACTCTACTAGTTAATGGTTAATAATGAATATGCTTGAGTAAATGTGGAAAAATGCAATAAATTATATGGTTGTCAAATCTGGTCCATAAAATTAAACATCAATGCGGGGAGAGAGGAAAAATTATATGTCAACTATGGATGGTAGTGAACCTATTTTCGTTGTTGACCTATTTTTCCATTAAGGGGTATCCGAAAACCATCATCTATTTAACTTGTTTGCTTCCCTATGTGCAATAATGGATCTAGGTGATCTAGGTATGGATATGTTTAATATTAATATTAACTAGTTGAAATTGAACAACATCAAACCACACTCACTTTTAGTTTTACGAGGAATTATCCTCCCTTACAAAACTTTCATTCAAAATGATAGCTATAGCTACCATGAATAGTTGAGTTCAACATGATCCTTTTCATGTGAAAATGAGATTAACAAATATAGATGGAGTAATTTTGATGGCATATTTTTTTGTATTCCTTGAACTCTGTGCATTCTTGATGATCAATTTGGTTGCAAGCAATTCTAACACTGTTACCAATGAAATAGGTAACCTGACCTCAAAACGGGAACTCTAGCCCAAAAAGACTCAAAAAACATGAAAAAACACCCCAAAAACAAAAAAAGTGTATTCCAGAATGCACTTGGTTTTTTTGAAGGTCAAATTTCAACATTTTATAAAATTGTGCTAAAAACAAAATTGTTTCTTGAAAAAAGGATTGAAAAAACAACCTCAAAACAAAACCAGTTGATGCTGGAATAACAAAAAAAAAAAATTGTGTCATATTTTTGACATTTTTAAAAATAGAATAACATTTTTTAATTTTTAAAATTCAAACATTAAGAAAAACCTAAAATTTAAGAAAAAAATAAATCTAAAAAATAAAAACATTTTAAAGCTTAAAATTTAAAAATTTATAGCAATAAAAAAATAAAAATAAAAACAAAATAAAAATAAAAATTCAAACATTAAAAAAAAAACCTAAAAATTAAGAAAAATAAAAAATAAAAAATAAAAAAAATTTAAAGATTAAAATTTCAAAATATATAGAAATTAAAAAAAAAAAAACAAAACAAAACAAAATTAAAATATTAAATTTAAAAAAAAAAAAAAAAACAAGTTAAAAAAAA
Source organism: Pinus albicaulis (assembly GCA_034641835.2). Classification (NCBI taxonomy): domain Eukaryota; kingdom Viridiplantae; phylum Streptophyta; class Pinopsida; order Pinales; family Pinaceae; genus Pinus; species Pinus albicaulis. The sequence continues at coordinate 252,555,288 of CM076584.1, read as the reverse complement.
GGAAGAAATTATAAAAAATAAAATATAGAAATTAAATTTAAAAAAGAAAAAGAAAATGTTTATTAAATTAAAAATAAATAAATAAATTAAATTATAAAAAAAATAAATTTAAAGAAATATATTAAATTTTAATAAATTTAAAACTTTAAAATAAAAAAATTTTAAAAAAAATTACATTATTTAAATTAAAACCAAAAAATGAAAAATTAATTAAAAATAAAAAAATAAAAAATAAAATACAATAAAAATATTAAATATAAAAATATATATATTAAAAAAACAAATAAATTCTAAAAAATAAATTAAATTTAAATTATAAAAAAAAAATATATATATATATATATATATGAACTTAAATTAAAAATATATATATTAGATTTTATTAAATTTAAAAAAAATGTTAACATTAAAATAACAAATTAAATTTAAAAAAGAAAAATATTAAATTTTAATAAATAAATGAATAAACAACTAAATTTTGAAATAAAAAATAAATTTTAAATATAAAGAAAAAAAAATATAGTTAAAATAAAAAGTTTAAAAACTTTAAAAATCAATTAAAAACGAAAAATTTAAAAAATAAATTTAAAAAAATATATTAAATAAAAAATAAAATAAAAAACAAATTAATTTGAAAATATTAAGTTTAATTAAAAAAAGAAAAAAACTAATTTTAAATAAACAATTTTAATTCAAATAAAAAAATATAAAAATTTTATGTAATTAAAAAAATAATAAAATATATATATATATATATATATATATATATATATATATATATATATATATATATATATATATATATATTAATCAAATAAATTTAAAAAAAATACAAAATTTATTAATTTTAAAAAATTAAATGAAAAAAGTAAACGTAAAATTTAATAATAAAAAAAATATATGAAAAACTTAAAAAAAAAAAAACAAAATTTAATAGAAATTATTAACAAAATTTAGAAAAAATTAAAAATTAAAAACCAAAAAACTAAAAACCAAAAAAAAAAAAACAAAAACAAAAACAAACAAACAACAAATATAAAAAAATAAAAATAATATATATATATATATATATATATATATATATATATATATATATATATATATATATATATATATATATATATATATATATATATATATTAAAATTAAAAAAAATGAATTTTTCAATCGTGGTGGCGCTGCCAATCGGCCTCCCGCCGAGGTGGCGGCGGAGGCCGGCCGCTGGGCAAGCGGGGGAGGCTACATGCAGGCCCCCACCCGCCCAGTGACTGGCCTCCGCCGCCACCTGGGCGGGAGGGCAATTCCTGGAATCGGCCTCCCGCCGCAGGAGGGCGATTCCCGGAATCGGCCTCCCGCTGCGGGAGGGCGATTCTCGAAATCGGCCTCCCGCCCAGGCCGATTACCGGCGCCACCACAATCAAAATTTTTTTTTTTTTTTTTTTTTTTTTTAATATTTTTTTATTTTGATTTTTTTTTAATTTTTTTTTTTTTAATTCAAAAAATTCAAAATTATTTTTTTTTAATTCAAATTTTTTATTTTAAATTTAATTTTTTTCATTTTTTTTTTTTAATTTAGTATTTTAGATTAATTATTTTTTTAAATTTAAAATTTATTTATTGAATTTATTAGATTTTAATTTTATTTTATTTTATTTTTTAATCTTTTAGTTTATTTAGTTTTTCATTTTTTAAATTTATAAATTGTTTCATTAAAAGAAAAAAACATTAAATTTATGGATATTTGTTTTGTAATTATTTGCATGTGGTTTTTTTCATTTTTTTTTCTTTTTTAATGATAGTTTTTTTTATTTTAATTCTTTTATTTTAATTTTCTTTTTCAATTTTATTTTTTTTATTTTTTTTTTTATTTTTTTTTTTTGTTAATTTTAAAATTTGTAATTTTTTTTCTTATTATTATTATTATTTTAATTTTAATTTTTAAATTTAATTTTTTCTTTTTTGTATTTTATTTTTTTTATCTAAATTTTAATTTTGTAATTTAAATTATTTTTAAATTTTCTATTTTAATTTTTTTTTTAATTATATGGTTTTCTTTAATAACTTAGAAAACAATGTTTTTGATGTTTTTTTTTTTAATTTTTTTGGTTAATTTTTGTTTTTCTTCTTTAAATTATGTGTTTTTTTTTTTCAAATTTTTTCATTTCTTTTGATATAATTTTCGAATATTTTTGTTTTTTTTTTTTTAAATTTATTTTTATTTAAATTTTTTATTTTTACGAGTTGATTTTTTTTTTTTTTACATTTTTATTGGTTTTTTTTATTGTTTTTGTATATTTTTTTTATCTAAGTTTTGTGTTTTATTACCAACATGAAAATCACCACTCTAAAAAAAAGGTTGATGCTGCATCAATACGTTTCAAAATTAGCATGAAAATCACCGCTCTAAAAAAAAAATTGATGCTGCATCAATATGTTTCAAAATTAGCATGAAAATCACTAACATTTTAAAGCAAATATTCATACTTCATAAATAAAAATATTAGAGTGTCAAAAATGTGCACCAAAAAAAAAAGGGTGATTCTGCATCACCACTTTTCAAAATCAGGTTCTTTTTATGCTACCAATAAAAAGTAGGTAACAGTGCGGTTACCTATTTCATCGGTAACAGTGTTTTCTACAACTATTTATTGATATAGCCTTATTGTTTCCACAACCAATTCTTGATTTCGCTCTTCAAACATAGTAATAACCATAATATTTTCATATTATTAAAATCACAAATGCTAAATGTAGGTTCCAAGGATATTACACTTCACCACCCCATGGTTCCCAGAGTTTGATACCACAAACATGGTGGTCTCAATAGTGCTAGTTTGGGTGAGATTACGAAATCTCCCCCTCCCATTATGGCACCATAAAGTACTAGAGAAAATCTGAAACACTAGGAAAATATAGATAGATTGACCTAGAAATATAAGTGAAAGGTATATTCCCCTTTACTAGAATCTGTATTGAGATATACCTCAAAAAATATCCACCTAATCACATAGAGGAGGATTAGCATTGTCTAACAAAAATTCATGTCATAGGAAACACTATAGTGAATGCCCCACTTTTTGTGTACTTACATTTCATAATTGAAGAAAAGATAGTAGAACATAAGCCTCACCTTATATCCCATCATTTTTTCATGATCTCGTGTTTATATATGTGGATGTTGTGTTCATGGGCATTTGATTTGAGATTGTTAAAATTATATAAATTGAGGAATGTGAAAACAATGTGATTTAGATTTATGAATAGCTAGATTTATGGTAAAGGAGAACATTCAAGTTAATGTTTAAATATTGCTAATAACATTAATCACAAAGTCAAATTTTTTGTGCCTATAACCAGCTCCTATTTATTTTGATAAATTGTAATTAATTTGTTAATTGAATTATTATAATAAATTGGGTTTGCATGTATTTATCATCCAATCTCATAGAAAATAGTAAATAGTGTAGCTCACTTTTTTTTATTTTCAAGATTTTTATAAATGTGTATTTTTCAAGGCTTTCTAAATATTTTAAATTAATATTATATCATTAAAAATGTACAATATTATCTTAATAAGAAAGTAAAAGTGTCTAAAGAAGATATATAAATATATCCATTTTTATCAATTACGTTTATGAATATATTTAAGGTAATATATAACATAACTATTATATTATAGTTAGTTTTATATACTATAAGGTATAAAGTAATTGAGGATCACGATAATTTGAAAAATAAATATAGCAACTTCATCCCTATATTTCTCTTAAATGTAATGAATATTTTTTGGACTTTCAAGTTTCTGTTATGGACTCTATATAGCATTCAAAAATACAACTTAAACATTGAATATGAATATATATATATATATATATATATATATATATATATATATATATATATATATATATATATATATATATATATATATATATATTCCTAGAAAAGCTTTCATGTGACATAAAACAATGGGTCAAGCTAAGAGGATAGGGATTCGAGTTAAGAATCTCTACAAGCTAGAGGTAGATGGATGCGCTGCCATGATGGGCAAGGCAGAAAAAGTGGTGAGCCAGGATGAGGGTGAACTATGGCATAGGTGATTGGGACATCTTCATCATGGAGCCTTGAAATTCATGCAGCAAATATCTATTGGACTTCCAATGGGAACACTTACTCAGTTATATGAGTGCCGGGGTTGCACCATGGGGAAGTATGTAAAGTCCACCTTTCACGAGAAGGAGAACCGTGCTTCGGGGATCCTTGAGGGAATTCACACAGACGTGTGTGGACCGTTCTCGGTTTCTTCAACAACAGAACATAAGTACTATGTTATTTTTGTAGATGAATTTTCTCGTAAATCCTGGATCTTCTTCATGCAGAAGAAGGATCAAACATTGTCAAAGTTCTGTGAGTTTAAGGCATTGGTGGAGAAAGAGTCGGGGAAGCAGGTGAAGGCACTTAGGAGTGATAATGGTGGAGAATACATCTCTAATGAATTCAATAATTTCTGTAACAAAGAAGGAATTCAAAGAGAACTCATAGCACCTCATAACCCATAGAAAAATGGGGTCACGGAGAAGAAGAACAAAACGATCGTGGGTGCAGCACGAGCGATGTTGCATGATCAAGGCCTACCAATGCATTTGTGGGTAGAAGCATGCAACACTCGATTTTATGTGCAAAAACATTGTCCTCATAGAGTACTTGGCATGAGTACACCTGAAGAAGCTTTCACTGGTAAGAAGCCAGATGTTTCACACTTTAAGATTTTTTGCTAATCTTTTTATGTGCATGTGATGAAGGATGTTAGGGAGAAGCTGGAGCCGACTGCTGAAGCTGGGATTTTTGTGGGGTACATAGAAAAACCCCATAATTATCATGTACAAAAGTTGCAATGTCTATCTATCTTCTTCCCTTTGTTTTTATTTTCCTTATCATTTTGGTGAGTTCCTTTTTTAGTTCGCGGCTGAAATTGCTTAAGACCCTTGTTTGGTTTCGAACCATACTTTTTAGGATATTGCTTCTTGGGATTCTTTTGATATGATTGTTGTTGGGCTGCTAAGGCTTTCTTAGAAGCATTTCTAGAAGTGATAAGACCAAGGTGTAATAGTTTTTCTTGTTCTCTTATCAAAGAATCACAAAAGGCATCAAAAGAGGGGTTCTTTTAGGTGGTTCCTGAAGAAATGATGGCTTCTCTAGTGGAATGGAAGGTGGAAACAAATATAGAGTATGCAGGGCCAAGCTTAGCAAGAATGTAATAGATGAGGCTACCATATTCCTTTTTGACCTTACAACCTTCTAAAAGAATTCTAATGGGCTTGAAATTGGACAAAAATTCTTCAATAGAGGAGAAATTATTTGGGTCCAAAGTAAGAAGCTCATTTTCAAGATGGTGGGCCCTCATTTTATTTTGAATGCCAAAGACAGTATTTAGCTTTTCCAGGGCTTCATGAGGGGTTTCAATGTCAAGGATATAAAATGAAGATCTTGAGAAATGGAAATTCCTATCAACCCTCATGCTTGATCTTGTTTATTTTCCCATTTAGCGACTTTATCATCATCGGAAGGTTTAGTTTATTATCCTGTGGCTATTCTATAAATCCCTTTACTTGTAAGTATATCTACCATGTGAGGTAGTCATTGGAAATAATTGGTGCTGTTAATAATAATCGGGCATGCACTTTCCATTTTTTTTAAAACGTAAGCTGAAACTAACTGCTCCAATGGAAAGATCTCAAAAAATTAGGCTAATTCAAAAAAAAATGGCTCGAAAAATGGTTTCCAGATGAAGAGGTTATTCTTTTTCGGAAAAACTGAGTTGTAGATTCCGAATAGCTACGGGAACGATTTGAAATTTGATGATAAAGTTCAACCTTTTTTTTTTTTTTAAATCCCACCCCATTAACAAGAAAAAATTTACAAAAGAAGCTTGAGAAAGAGACTTGAACCCAAGACCTCTATTCTCATAAACTAATTTCTCACCAAGTGAGATAGTAAAAGGATTCTGTAATTGTTTGAAAGGGGGAAGGTTTTTTTTTTTAAGTCTTCGATGTGCGTGCTTTTTGCTACACAAAAAACACAAAAATCCGAGCAAAAAAAAAAGAAATGCAACCTTACGGAAGAATGTTAGATTTTCAGTTAGCCTTACCGGCAAATATCTATTTTTGCACTATTTTTGATTTCCAGCAAAGAGAAAAGAGCATACACAGAGAAGAGGGTATAGATCCGGCAAATAAATAAAACCTAAAAATTGAAATAAATAGAGGGAACCGAAATAAATAGAACTATTAACAAATATAACTGAAAAATAGATACTTTATACCTCCATATCTAAAATAACATAACTTGGGCAACTGGAAACCTTTTCACATGAAACTAAAGGCGTTACTCATTGTAACAGATGCTTCAAACACAATAAAGCAGTTCTCTAGGCCTGAAAAAGCTCAGAAATATTAGATCTAGAAAACGGCAGTCGCATGCAGTCAAACTGGCTTTGTATTTGGATAAAAAACGGATGTGGCCCTCAAAATAGCTCTGATACCATGTAGGAATTTACAGTGTAAGTTCTGTAGATCAAAAACCAAAGGTCACCGCTCACAAATAGATCACAAATCAGTACACCAATATTATCATGTGTTTAAAACCCTCGAAGAGGGAAACAGTCCACGGCCTGAGCCAATGCGGCGAATTTAGGCAATTTATTAATATAAAAATAAAAGTTACATATGTTTCTCTCATAAATGATTACCGGACAAATGGCCCTCCATTCTCTTTAAATAGATATCATGGACCAATCAGGTGTTAAGCCATGGATCAAGTGTCGTTAATACCGAGGAGAGAGAGAACCATCAGATCACTACAAATCGTGACCCTTGGATTATAAGTTACATATGTACATAGTAAAGAAACACACTTTACCTAACTCTACACTAGACTAAGTTATTCTTAACTATTTCCTATGTGTCGGAATATCCTAACAAACACGATCCTTTCCATGTGAAAATGAGTGTCAACAACTATAGATGGAGTTATTTTGATGGCATACTTTTTTTATTCCTTGAACCCATGCATTCTTGATGATCAATTTGGTTGCAAGTAGTTCTGCAACTATTTCTTGATATAGTCTAACTGTTTCCACAACCAATTCTTGATTTCTCTCTTCAAACGTATTAATAACCATAATATTTTCATATTATTAAAATCACAAATGATAAATGTAGGCTCTAGGGATATTACACTTCACCACCCCATGGTTCTCAGAGTTTGATACCACAAACATGGTGGTCTCAACAGTGCTAGTTTGAGTGAGATTACCAAATCTCCCCCTCGCATTATGGCACCCTAAAGTACTAAAGGAAATCTAAAACACTAGGAAAATATAGATAGATGGACCTAGAAATATCAGTGAAAGGTATATTCCCCTTTACTAGAATTTTTGTTGAGATATACCTCAAAAAATATCCACCTAATCACATACAGGAGGATTAGCATTGTGTAACAAAAATTCATGTCATAGGAAACACTATAGTGAATACCCCACTTTCTTTGTACTTACATTTCATAATTGAAGAAAAGATTGTAGAACATAAGCCTCACCTTATATCCCATCATTTTTTCATGATCTCGTGTTTATATATGTGGATTTTGTGTTCATGGGCATTTGATTTTAGACTGAAGGATTTTGTGTTCATGGGCATTTGATTTGAGATTGAAAAAATTAGCGATTTATAAATTGAGGAATGTGAAAACTATGTGATTTAGATTTATGAATAGCTAGATTTCTGGTAAAGGAGAAAGTTGAGGTTAATGTTTAAAGATTGCTAATAACATTAATCACAAAGTCAATTTTTTTGTGGTAATTAATTTGTTAATTGAATTATTATAAGAAATTGGGTTTGTGTATATATCAACCAATCTCATAGAAAATAGTAAATAGTGTAGCTCAATTTTTTTTATTTTCAACATTTTTATAAATGTGTATTTTTCAAAGCTTTCTAAATATTTTAAATTAATATTATATCATTAAAAATGTACAATATTATCTTAATAAGAAAGTAAATGTGTCTAAAGAAGATATATAAATCTATCCATTTTTATCAATTACATTTATGAATATATTTAAGCTAATATAATTATTATATTATAGTTATTTTTATATACTATAAGGTATAAGTAATTGTAATTGAGGATCATGATAATTTGAAAAATAAATATAGCAACTTCATTCTTATATTTCTCTTAAATATAAGAGAATATTTTTTGGACTTTCAAGTTTCAGTTATGGACTCTATATAGCATTCAAAAATACAATTTAAACATTGAATATATATATATATAGAGAGAGAGAGAGAGAGAGCGCCAAAAAAAAAAAAAAAACAAATTTTGCACTCTAAAAAAGGTTTATAGGTAAAGAGGTTTGATGAGATTTGGTCTTTCTCGGGACATGCTAGATTCGTGCTTAAGATGGATCTATACTAGTTTTGTAGTTGAGTGAAGCATCTAGGAGTAGTATTTGAGAGGCTAATAAAGGAAGATTAGCATTGTGTAACAACAATTTATGTCATAAGAAACATTATAGTGAATGCCCCACTTTGTTTGTACTTACATTTCATAATTGAAGAAAAGATAGTAAAACATAAGCCTCACCTTATATCCCATCATTTTTTCATGATCTCGTGTTTATATATGTGGATGTTGTGTTCATGGGCATTTGATTTGACAGTGAAAAAATTAGCTATTTATAAATTGAGGAAGGTGTAAACAATGCGATTTAGATTTATGAATAGTTGGATTTCTAGTAAAAGAGAGTATCCAGGTTAATGTTTAAAATATCCCAATAACATTAATCACAAAGTCAAATTTTCTATACCTATAACCAATTCCTATTTATTTTGATAAATTGTAATTAATTTGTTAATTGAATTATTATAAGAAATTGAGTTTGTGTGTATTTATGGCCCAATTTCATAAAAAATAGTAAATAATGTAGCCGCTTTTTTTTTATTTTCAACATTTTTATAAAAGTATATTTTTCAAAGCTTTCTAAATATTTTAAATTAATATTATATCATTAAAAATATACAATATTATCTTAATAAGGAAGTAAATGGATCTAAAGAAGATATATAAATCTATCCAATTTTATCAATTACATTTATGAATATATTTAAACTAATATATAACACAACTATTATATTATAGTTAGTTTTATATATTATAAGGTATAAATTAATTGAGAATCATGATAATTTGAAAAATAAATATAGCAACTTCATTCCTAAATGATAGTGTCTTTTTAGTATATTAAAATGTGTAAAGAAGTATAAAAGCATAAACGTGAGTTGATTTTTGATATTTAATATTTAAAAACAGTTAGTTGGTTTTCTATAAAATTATACTAAATATGAAAACGTTATCAACTAATCAATCAGTCTTCTACAGATATAAATTTTTTCATAAAAATATATCAATGGTTACGATTTTAAAACAAAGATTGATTCTCCCGGATCTTTACACTATAATAAGCATGGATGCTTGAATTTTTTCGGTCGAACCTTGTATATAAATTGGGTTTAACGCACAGACAAAACCAAAGCAAAGCTTTCATAAATTGGGCAGATCCAATCTGATACTGCTCCAACTGCAAATATTGGGCAGACCAAAGGGTCCAAGCTGGAATTTAACTTCTGAGATGGCCTTTCAACTATCTGCATCTATCACTGGAGCAGCATGGATTTTATTAGCTTCTTTGGTTTCTGTGGTGTTGCAGGCCTCCCTGTGTTCTTCAGCCAGCAACAACCCCATTGACAACTGCTGGAACAATGGAAATTGGCAACAGAATCGAAAGAAGCTGGCAGATTGCGCCTTGGGCTTCGGAAGCGCAGCAAATGGAGGAAAAGCAGGAGAAATATACACAGTCACCACCCCGGTGGACGATGCCGCAAACCCGCCAGCTGGAAGTTTGAGATATGGGGTGACACGTAAGAATCCACTGTGGATTGTTTTTGCCAAGGATATGAACATCAAGCTTAAGATGCCCCTGGTTTTGACGAGCCAGAAAACTATTGATGCAAGGGGAGCTAAAGTCCAGATTGGTAATGGACCCTGCTTACGCATAATGAATGTGAACAACGTTATCATTCATGGATTGCAAATCAGTAACTGTGTGCCCAACGCGGCGGGCAACGTTCTGGTGTCGGAGGGTAGTGTGGCATTGATGGAACCACAGGACGGAGATGCTATATCTGTACAGGGTTCCACTAATATATGGATCGATCACAACACACTCTCCCAGTGCCAGGATGGTCTGCTTGATGTCACAGTAGGTTCCACATCAGTTACTATTTCTAACAATCGCTTCTTCAACCATGACAAGGCAAGTTAACTAGTTATTTTGATTCTAATATTTATTTTTGAGATTTCAAGATATAAATATTTTTGAGATTTTGAAATATATAATATAATTTCACTATAAACTAGAAATGATTTCGAGAATATTCTGAAAACTGGACACATACATTCATGCAGGTAATGTTGTTAGGCCACAGCGATGACTATAACGGTGATAGCAACATGAAGGTAACCGTTGCATACAACCACTTCGGACCAGGCCTCACGCAGAGGATGCCAAGGTAAATTCAGTTTTTCTCCGATAATTAAATCAATCCCTAAACCCTAACAACAACCATTAAATTGACAAATGAATATTGTGATATTGTGATCATGTCAGGGCTAGATTTGGTTACGTGCACGTAGTGAATAACAATTACGAACCGTGGGGAAGCTATGCGATTGGAGGAAGCATGCATCCAACCATTAGAAGCGAAGGAAATCGGTTCGTGGCCCCAAGTAGCAGTTCTAACAAGCAGGTGACATGGCGTGAAAACTGTGGCGGTGACTGTGGGTGGCTCTGGGTTTCAGTCGGGGATCAGTTTCTCAATGGAGCATACTTCAATGCTTCTGGTAAAGGAACGGCTCTTCCACCCTACAGTGGAGTGCAAAAATTTGCAGTTGGCAGTGGGACCTCAGTACAAGCCATGACTAAGCAGGCTGGAGCTCTGGGCTGAGTTACCTCGAATCCTTGCGGTTCTGAATTATGAATATTCTATATATATATATATAGTATGGTTAATTATATGATTCCATTACTGTTTGGCGTGTCGTTTCCAGGCAACGTTTTAGCCTGGACTCCGGCAAAGATTTTTAAAAAATCCGGCAAAGATTTCATCAGAATCATGTTTACAGTTGTTAAACTTAAGTATTTTGAGTGCCCTAAGGGATTTTGGTAGTGCTGAATCCATTTCCAACCTCAAAAATGGATTTCAAACATTGCAAGTACCTGATTTCTTGAATTTAAGTTGCCCGGATTCCGGCAAAAAACTGCCGTCCGGGCTAAAACGTTGCTTGGGTAGACTACTCTTATTGTTTAGGTTATTACAAAAATATTATTAATATTATATTATTTTTTGGTTTTTATTCTATGATTTTGGTTATCTTTTTTTTGGTTTTTTATTACATGATTTTTAAGTTGATAGTGAGTTTGTTTTTCTGATTAAATCATATCATTTTTTTCTCACCATCTAATCTAATATGGTTTATTTAAGATAATCTAAAATCTAATATTTTATATTGAATTATAATTTTCATTATTAAAGTTGATTTTATAATTGTAAAATAGATTTAATTCCAAATAAATATGGTCTTTTAAATTATATAATTTTGATAATTAATACTTTAGTTTGTCTAATCTAAAGAAACGGATTTAATTTTGTATAATCAATAATTAATTTAATTTAGTTTGTCTAACCTAATTTTGATAATTAATATTGTCTAACCTTAAGAAACTGATTATTTAGTTTGTTTTAAAATTGTACTCCTATATTTAAAGAGCTTGGAGAGAAACGCCAATATAATCTTGATATGTTAAAAGGCTAGGAAAGTCCATACTAACACTCTAAGAGAGAGTGATTTTCATCTTCAATGTTCATATTCTCACATTTAAATAATGTAATTTAATTATTTAATTTTAATAATTAATAATTACAATTTAATATATTTAAATAATATAATTTAAGTTTTTTAAATCAATTTAAAAAATTACATTTTCTATAAATTAAATAATTTAAAATAATAAATTTATTTATATATTTAAAAATAATATTTATATAATTAAATATTATAATTTTATAAAAAAATATAAATCAAATTTTAAAAAATATAAAATTACATAATAATTTAATTTACTAGTAAATATTACAGCAACTCTTCTAGATTTAAATTCTATAAATTTACTCAATGATGGACCAATTTTAAAAGTAAACACATATTGTAATCATTATTTTTTTTAATGAAGTGATTCCTATACATTATAAAAAATATGTATCATACTTTTCTTTACTTGGTACTTATTTGTTAATTATATCAACAATGTTATTAAACTTAAAACTAAATAACATCATGTACTTGTTAATTAATACAAAATATGTTGCATGGTAATGTTTATTATTACTATGAATAAGGTATTCTCTTGAAGTATAGCTACTATCTGTTATTTAGTTTTAATATTTTTAATTAAAATAAAAAGATAAAGATAAATATTTTATTACAAAAGTAAAACAACTAATAAAATATTATATTTTTAAATTTCATCACCAAAAATTAAAAAATATTATAAATTAATATTGTTTATGTTAATATATATATATACTTCAATATATATGTATTTTTTAATATATATTTATGAATTTTATTATATAAAAAATAGAACAAAATATCTATATTTCTATTTAAACATTCTAACTTAAAGCATTAAATGGAATAAGTCATTGTATATGTATATTGATTTGACAAGTAATTTTGAATTTGTGGTGTATGATAATGTGATTTGATGATTTCACAAGGATGCTTAATATAGACAATGCATTTGTTTATTACTATAAGTTTTTGACAATTTTAGATGGATGGAGAATAGAAAGAATGATTTGATCTATCATCATAATTTTAGAAAAATTATGGAACTATAATATATATAATTTTGAATACATGATAACACTATAAAATTAACTTTTAAACCATTTTTCTCATTAATAAAATTTTGGTATTTTTATTGTCAATAATCACTTTAAAAAACTTACATTAAACATTACACTTGTTTTGAAGATGTGTTTTGTTAGCTAATAATCCTTATTTCATAACCCTATAATATTTGTGTGCATCATCAAAATTTTCTCCTTGCTCCACTATTATTGCAATTCATTTCTCTTTGCTTTCGTTGTCACTTTGTCCTCTCTTTTGTACATACCCTCTCTATGGTTATTCATACAACTTATAATGTTATATCTTGCATGCACAACAACACATTTTTGGCATTGTCATTATCACTAATCACTTTAAAATACTTATGTAAAACATTACGCTTGCTTTGAAGATGCATTTCCTTAGCCAATGTTCTTCCTTTTCTATTGTTTTAATGCATCATCGAGTTCTCTCATTCCTCCTCTATTAATGCAATTATTTTCTCCTCATTTTCATTTTCACTCTCTCCTCTCTTTCATACATGCCCTCTGTTGGAACGAGGTTCCCTAACCTGCGTTTTTGTATAATTTTGTAACAGTTGGTCCTGCGTAGGGGTTTTGAGGTGGGTCAAAGCCCCTAATGGTTTGTAATGGGTTAAAGGGTAGCTCTAGGGTCCGTAAACCACGGTTTGCGGACCATAGGATAGCGAAGGCTACGGTATTATAAATAGATAGATAGTTGGATCTAATAAGTAAGAAGTTGATAGATTGATGCTACGTGCAAATTGTTAGGGTCTGTTTGGGTTGTTTTGGGTAAGGACTCCTGCTGGCTATGTGTGCAGAGATACTCAATCCCGTTGTGTGCAGACCCCACTAGGCTGTGTGCATGGGCTGTGTTTGGGTTGTAAGTGGAGTTCTGATGCTAATGAATGTGGAATATACTTGAAGTACCTTTGTGTTATCTGGATTGTTTTTTTTTACTGTGGAAGTGCATCTGTGATATTGATTTAAGCTGCGAATGTATCTGTGATTGGGAATTGGCTGCGATTATAATGTTTTGTGATGATATTTTCTAATACGCATGTGGATGCGAATGTATTGACTAGATATGTTAGTAATAATAGCTTTTCTATGGTCATGTGTTGATTATATTGTTAAAAGAGCTGTGAATAGACTCATTATGTGCAAACCTACTAAGTTGCAACACAGATCTGCCTTAAATAACCTACTCTCCCCAGGGTGCAGAAACCTGGTTCCAACACCCTCCCATACTACTTCGGGTGAGACCTTGGCCTGCGTAAGTAGTTCATTGCTGAAATGGCCAGTAGTATAGGGGTTTGTTTGCAAACCTTAACCTCTGAACCTAGGTCAAGACCCCTCAAGCCAAAAAAAATTCTGTTTCCAGGACCGGGAGCATTTTCAAAGAGATATCGGGTAATGCCACGACGTCAGTGGATACTAAGAAGTTGGAAACTAAAGAGTGGTTTGAAAGATAGATTCAAGAGTTTTCTATAAAGGATAATCGCAGCACCAAGCTAATAGCTGAGAAGTAGAAGAACAAGTACATCTTCACTAAATTTTATGAAATTTTCTTTGTAACATTTGCACACGAGCTTCAGGAATGGTTAGTGAGGCTTGTGGAATTTTAGACATGTTGGAAGGACGATCAGGTTACATAGTAGACGTCGGAGTTGATTCAAAAATTGGACAAGACTGAAAACATGATCACTTGTACAGTAGATCATTAGGTAAACAGTGTGCTAGGAGGATTTGTAACGGAATTCGTAGTCGATCAGTTCATATCCTATTCTAAGGTAGAGCACAGGTTCTTCAAAGGTTTCAGAGATAATTTCTTGCGGACACTACCATTGCTAATTAAAATATTACTGTGCAAAAAATGTGTTATGTGAAACCACACTGAATGAATGATCTCTGATCAGGGTGAGAGTAAAACACAGAGTGGTAAGTACTACTGAACCAATAAAGAAGTGGATAGATCCATCTACAGTCCATTAGGAGAGTTGGTTGCGCACATAGAAAATAGTCCTCCAGATACACTCCCTTCAAGTCAACATAAGGGTAAGAACTCACCCACAGCTCCACCACCACCAGAAGAAGATATGGCCACACACATGAAGCTACCCACCTTCAAGGGTGTAGGAGATGAAGATATGGGCCGATTTTGGTTTGTAGCAGAATCAATGTGGACTGCGCAAAATGTGGCGACCAATGTTGTAAAGAGAGTGCAGCTATCCCTCACCTTTGAAGGAAGCCTGGGCCTTGGACTGGTATATGGGGTACATAAGCCATCATGCGGATCCGTCTATTCAAGAGAATAAGAAAGCTTTAAAACAACAATTCTGGAAGCTTAAGTCTTAATCGCGGCTAGAAACTTACGTGAAAGACTTTAGACAGGGACCTACTGAGTCTTTATGAGAATTTTATCAACAGTTAAAGAAGGTTATCAGAGATGGGGAGTTTCAGTATGATGATAGGTAGCACAAGGAAAGGTTTATCGCTATGCTGATACCTCACCTGCGTGGACTTAGGGGTCAGCAGGCGATTGAGACGCATGAGAAAGCCTTGGAGATTGCTATGAAACTGGAAGTTGTGCCAAGAGATAATGCCCAGTTTGGGGTACAACATATCCAAGGATAGCTGGAGGCAATGCACCTTGAAATCCATAATATACTAAAGGAATAAAGGAAAGAAGCTGGCCCAGACATATGGTGCATACGATGTAGGGTCTCTGGCCACACCAAGGATCAGTGCCCTCTACTGGAAAACTACATGCAGGTCGGGGAACCCAAACCATTACGCCCTAAATAGGTTGCAGGACCAAGTGGTCTGTTGTTATGGTGTGCTGACTATCGTGTAGCTGGACTACATGATAAAAACCATTACCCCCATCTTGGTGCATATGTTCTAGAATTGAAGCAACAATGGTGTTGATTCTGCTCCTTGGTGGGACATGATGAGCATAACTGTCAGACCTATGATTTGATGATAGACCGAGGGAACCTATACAAGGTTCAGGCTGACCCTTCTTCACCACTATCCCCCTCAAGCAAAGGAGGCTCCCCATCAAGAGGCAGGGGAGGGGGAAGGGGTGGAGGTGCAATTTGGGGAAGAGGGAAATTGATCTACTACAACTGTCGGGAAATAGGGCACTTCGCAGGGGACTGTCCAAACCCTTCATAAAAATCTTGCCGATATTGTAGACAATTAGATCACGTGATCAAATATTGCCCAGTACTGATAGAAAAAATGCAGGAAAAGCAGCAGACACCTACGCAGAATGTGCAGAGGGTTAAGGCGGAACCGCATGACGAAGGACCAAGTATTAATGTCATAACACGTAGTGGTATGGATACTAGAGGAGCTGAAGAGAAGGATGCGGCTGAACCCTTTATCCAGAAGGTTGTTGTCAAATAGGAAAGCCTGGACCTACAAAAAGAGAAAAAAACCTTTGTCACAGCCCACAAGGACTTTACCAAGGATAAGGCATCTACCTCCAAGGCTCCAACAAATCTAATAATGGATGACAAAGTTAAGTCATTCCTACAAGCATGTATGAAGCTTCTACGCAACTAGGAGGTGGTAGAAAATCTCCAGACACTGATAGATAGTTGTGCGGAAAGAACTGACCTTCCCATAGAGGTTAGAGATGTTAACAAGTTGTACAAGCACAAGAAGTGCACTGGGCGGGAGATGTGGCTAACAGCATAGATTAGCGACTATGAAATGGATCAGGTTATCTTGGACTTGGGGTCAGATGTGAACATACTGCCAAAGAAAAATTGGTAGAAAATGGGAGAGCCTAAGCTGGAATGGTCCACTATACAACTACGCATGGTTAACCAACAAAAAATAATACCATTATGGAGGTTGTCAAGGATTATGATAGATATCACAGGAGTTCAGGTACGCGTAGATTTTGAAGTCATTCAGATTGTTGAATATGCATACCCTTATCCTGCACTCTTAGGATTGGATTGGGTGATAGACATGGGAGGCATTATCAGCCTAAAGAAAAGGAGCATGGTATTTGAGAATGAGGGTACAAGGGTGATAGTCCCACTAGACCCTGCGGAAGGAGACCAGTATACAGAACCAGTGTGCGAAGAAGAGGATGTGGATGAAATTTATAAATTAACCGCTCGGGATGAGGATTGGATCAATCCTATGACTCATGGTGTGCTTTGCTGGGAGAAGGAAAATGAATGCCTCTCTGACTCTGATGGGGATATTGAAAACTGGCAGAATCGGTTACATGATTTATCTGCACTGCGATGTCTCAGGATCACGAAAAGCTTCCGATGTATCTCCTCAGAGGTAAGAGAACTTCCCTACTTTGATGGTTCTGGTAGTATTTGGGAGTTTTTGCAGACATTTGAAGCATAATTCCCAAGGGAACGAAGGATATGGGCACTTAACCTAGCCATGCGTGTAACCCCTACGAGGTGGTGGGAAACTCATAAGGGGACATTCCAGGATCGGGAGGAATGTCGTGAAATTATGGCCCCGCAGTTTGAACCCCCATTTCACCTGTGCGTGAAGACTTTCCTTGGCCCAGGAGACCTACGCAAGCACGTGTCCACAAGGACGAAGGAATGTTGTGAAAGAAGACGAATGTTTCCACCTATTCATTCATGACTTGGGGCCAATCCCCATCACATGGTATTTAGATGCAGAACTACATTAGTACACTCGCCACTGGAAAACCTTGAAGGATGAGTTTGTAGGAACGTTTGGGTTGATAGGTGGAACGTAGGCACTCAACGAAGCCCTGCAGGATATATATGCCTTAGTATTTTATGAGTCATGCCCTCGTGTAGCATATGAGGTGCCAACGTGGGAGACGAAGATGCAGGATATTGACAACTACCGCAATCTGTCAGTGGAGGAATGTGATGAAGACCCACAAAATATCTCTATCCCAGAGTCAGAGGGAGAGCACACAGTTGCTAGACCCCCATTGCAGACCATCGATGTGACTAAACCTCTTAAGCTGCGAGAATTCAACATTGGAACAAAGGAGAAACCTAAGCTAGCTAAAATTGGGGACTACTGGGATGATGATATTATCGGAAGAGTCGCGGAACTCCTCACAGAATACTAGGACCTATTTCCGACGAAATTCTCGGAACTCAAAGGGATTATAGGGGACCTATGGGGTCATACGCATCACTTTAAAACCAGATGCGTGCCCTATTAAGTAGTGGACTTATCAATTAAACCCCAAGTACAAGAAAAAATTCAAGGAAGAAATTGACAAAATTCTAGCCTCATTTATCATCAAACCAGTCGAATAGTCAGATTGGGTAAGCCCTATGGTGGTTTAGGAGAAAAAGGCTAAAGGAGAAACATAAATATTTGTCGACTTGTGCAAATTGAATGATGCCTAAGTACATGATCCCTTTCCTACGCCATTTTGAGATGAAATCCTTGATAGCGTGGGGGGGTAGGAAGCGTACTCATTCACTGATGGGTTCTTGGGCTACCATCAGATCAAGATCACACTGAAAGATCACAGCAAAACTACATTCTCTAGTGAATGGGGATCCTTCCAATACACTATCATGCCATTTGGGCTCAAGAATGCCCCTGCCATCTTTTCGTGGGTAGTGGTTGCAGTATTCAAGGAGTTCATACACAAGTTTTTGGAGGTATATTTTGATGACTTGACCATATTCGAGTTGGTAAAGAAGCATGTCTCAAACTTGTGCATGATGTTGGATGCCTGTCGAAAGCACCAGATTCCCATAATATTAAGAAGTGCATATTTTACGTACCCTTTGGGATCTTGCTAGGCCACATAGTTTGTCGAAAAGGATTGATGGTTGAACCCACCAAGGTAGCAGTTAACATCAACCTGGCAGTCCCTACAACTGAGAAACAGTTGTGCTACCCTCAGACACACAAGCTACTACAAAAATTTCATTCAAGGGTACGCGTTGATCACAAAACCCATGGAAAAGTTGCTTAAGAAGGAAGTTTCATTTTTTTCGGATGAGGAGTGTCAAAAGAGCTTCGAACTACTCAATAATAAGATGGTCTCTCCACCTATCCTCATATTCCCTGACTGGGCGAAGGTTTTCCATGTTCATGTAGATGTATCAGGGATCACCCTGGGAGTTTTCCTTACACAGCCTAGGGAAGGAGACGTCGACCATTCAGTTTCATTTGCTAGAATATCTCTAGTGCAGAGCACAAATACTCCACTACTAAGCGCAAGGGGTTGGCCATGGTATATGCCCTATAGAAATACTGGCATTACCTGCTAGGAGGGTACTTCAAGATGTTTACAGATCAATCAGCTTTGAAGTACATAGTGAATAAGCCTGTGTTGGGGGGGAATATTTTCCGATGACTGCTACTATTTCAATAATATGACTTTGATATCATTGTGAAGCCAAGGAAACTAAATGCCAGGCTAGACCACTTATCCGGAATTGTAAGTGGCAAAGATCCGACCAACCTGGAAGAAGGATTTCCCGATACGCAGTTGTTTTTTATTAAGGTAGTTGATGTGCACTTCACCGATATCATTCACTTCTTAACTACGGGAATGGCACTTGCAGATTATTCTGTACAACAAAAGAAATAACTAGTAACCCGCGCAATGGATTTTACCATCATAGAGGGCCACCTATGTAAGCTAGGAGCTTATGAGGTGGTGCGAAGGTACGTTTTGGAGCATGAAAGGCACGCTATATTAGCAGAAGCCCACGTGGGCATAGCAGGAGGTCACTACACAGGGAAAGAAGTGGCGCATAAAATCCTGAGAGGTGGGCTATGGTGGCCCACACTGCATAGCAACTCACGATTATTGCAAATCCTATGACACATGCCAAAGGACAGGAAGGCTATCACGCAGAGATAAAATGCCCCTGCAACCATAGATGGCCCTGCAAGCATTTAAAAAATGGGCCATCAACTTTGTTGGGTCCATCAACCCACCAGGGAAGAAGAAAGGTGCATGCTACATCATCACTACGACTGATTATGTAACCAGATGGGCCAAAGCGCAAGCTGTGAAGGATTGCACTGCAGATACCGCTATGCACTTCATTTTTTAGCATATTCTAACCAAGTTTGGATGTCCAAAGATCCTGATGAGTGACAGAGGTACGCATTTCATTAATGAAACAATACGAGCCTTGACTGAATGATTTCAGATCCACCACGCAAAAATAACCCCATATCATCCACAGAAAAATGGGGCTATAGAAGCTTTTAATAAAATCTTGGAACATGTGCTAACCAAGGTCTATAATGTCAATTTCAATGACTAGGACATGCACATCCCGTTAGTCCTTTGGGCCTATCGAACCACCTGTAAGAAACTGACTGGGAAAACACCGTTTCAGATGGTTCATGGAAAGGAGGCTATTATGCCCATGGAATATATTGTTCCTAGCCTGTGCATCACAACCTTTACAAACATGGCAGAGCCTGATATCATGGAGGAGTGGTTAGTGCAGCTCATGGCCTTGGAGGAATATTGTTTCATTACTAACTTCCATTAGCAAGTTCAGAAGGCTCGGGAAAAAGCATGGTACGATCGACATATTCAAAAAATATCTTTGTGGGAGGAGAATTAGTCATGCTATACAATAGCCAGTTTTCAAAGCACCTGGGGAAATTCCATCAGCACTAGCTAGGTCCCTATATGGTAAAAGAAATTACTAATGGAGGATTTGTTAGGCTAGCCACACTGCATGGTAATATGGTACCAGGATATGTCAATGGTAGCTGGCTCAAACCATACCAGATCAAATGACTATATGGACGGAGTCACTATATGAGGCGGAATGTGCGTAGGCAGGGGGACAAACGGAGGCGGGACCATGGTACGTGTAGGGATCATTCATAGGTCTGGATGCATAAATAAGTGCGCTGGGAGTGCAGGGGTGCACTAGGAGCAAGGGAGGTGTGTTGGGAGCGTAGGGGTGCGCTAAAAGTAAAGGAGTTGTGCTGGGAGTGCAGGAGTATTATACAACTATGAAAATTAGTCATTGGAACAGTAAAACTAGGTAAAAAGAAAATTTTACTGTTGAAAGGAGAAGGCGGCAATTAATGAGGCGATTTCTGAAGACTTTTTACCATTTACTTGATGGTAAGTTTCTCATAAGCCTCATCTAACCGTTGGTTGATCTCTAAGACTATAAAAGTATAAGGGTAGATCAAAAGGGGGTTCCATGCATCTTGAAGAGTTTGTGCTTTGTGAACCTCTGTGACTATTGCGCTTTGTTAATGTCTGGGTGCACTGCTCCCTATGATAGTAGCAATCCTGATTTTATCTTCTAAGAGAGAAAGAAGACAATTAATCTAGTCGAATATTCACAGACCATGGTCTCTACTGATGAGGTTTAAGAGGTCACCCATGAGGTTGAGTAGGTTGTCTCCACACCGAGCAAGGAAAATCAAGTAAAGAATAAGAAGGGGAAGGGAAAAGGGTAGGAGAAAGGGCTGAGGGGGACTGTGAAACGGGTCGGGGTGAAGCCACATACCTCCCCACAAAACATGAAATCCCTGCAAACGGTGCCCCAGGAATGTTTTCCTTACCCTTCAAAGAGACCTATGTCTGCTTAAGAAGAGGCTAGGATCACTGAATCAATAAGCTAAATACCACCCTATGTTCGGCCTCTCAGGCCCTCAGTGCGCACACCTAAGAATCTCGATGGGATGCACGCCTATATACATATGCCTCTGATTCTAGGTGAGGTCCCTATCATTGGGGAGTCCTTTGGCAAGCTCCACATAGTCAAATTCGATGATCATGACCTAGCCAACTTGGAGGCCTTTCCAGAATTGGCACTGAAATTATATCTCAAAAGGGTATTAGAGAATGATGTACTGAAAGTATTCCCTATGTTGTGGGCAAGCAGATTGGTTGGATCCAGATTATTAAATCTGCTGCAGATGCCTCATTTTGGCCACTACAATGTCACTAACCGACTCATGCGCCATTTTCTAGCTTTGGTCCGTGATGGCTGCTTGTGGATATAGGACCTTATTCCCATAGATGCAGCACTCATTCACCGTATTACTGGTCTTCCCATGAAAAGGTTGAATCCCATGGAGTGTATTGGCAAGAAATACGAGCAACAAATTGCTGATAAGGTGCACGATGATTACCATGTTGAACAGAACACTAGAGGTTTCATGATCAGTACTATCATTGACCCTAGTGTGTGCATGGGTAGCTTATTTTTAGCATACAAGATGATGCACAAATGCCAGGTTGCCATGGTCCCCACATTTGTAATTCAGTTGGCTAGCCACTGGGATAAAGGGGCCTACTTCAATTGGTCCTAGTTTCTATGCAATGAATTTCTGGAGAATGTACGCATATCCTAGGATCATGGAAGGGTATTTTTCTACTCCTAGTTGTTTCTCCTTATTGCGTTGGTCACATGGGAAGCCCGGGAATATTCAGTCCTCCCTAAGCTCGATTCGGATATGTGCGAAGGGGCACGGTATGCGAATCTGTTGGATTCAAAGGATGAAAAGTGCATTGAAGATAATAAGGTCTTCTGGGTCCTATTTCAAAGCAGGCTCGCAGCTACCATATGCTCCCAGCTATGCTTGTCACCACCAATCTATGACAAGTACAAGAGAATCACAACGTTTCAAGTCACAATGCTCAATGTGCAGATCCGGGGCCACAAGGATCCAGCATGGGTATCACTACCATATATGGTTTTTGACAAGGTGATTGACCGCCTTATTGCTACTTGGCCTCCACACTAGAAATTAGGCTTTAAATTAGGTATGCAAGACACTGCAGGTACAAGCACCAAGAAGGCCATTGTTGATCAGTGGTTGTCATTGATTTCAACCCAAGAAGCACCAGGGGCTACCCAAATATTGCATGGGAATTTTTACCTACCAAATCAATATATTCTAGGTTAAGAATTCTTTTGATGGTTTCTACTTGTCGAGATTTTTCCGTTGATATATGGCACGCCACGTAATTCTTCACGGTTTGAGAGATATTCTAGTTTGAAGTTTGTACCCCCATTTAGTAGGCTAAAACCACATGGAGTTGTCGAATGGGTCATTGAAAAGTCATAATCAATATTTTTTAAGCTCCTAAAATCCCTCCCACCTTCACTTGTTGAAGCCCATCTCAACCTAAGCATTTATATAAATTATGATCCTCATATCCTCCTTATGCAAGAGATTTCGCCATCTGAAACAGGTCATCGTGGAATTTTCACTCTAAATTTTTTTCTACGAAGGTTCAAAAGCTGAAATTTTTAAGAGATGAAGCTGAAATCTTGAGGAAGCTCCTATAAAAATTTCAGATCAAGGTGCACAATATTTTCATAGATATGATCTGTGGAATTCAGTGTTTTTGCAAGCTCCTTAAATTCATCTCAAAGAAGTGACCTTGGGAAAATCATCACAACTCTCTCTCTGAGTATCGAATTAGAATTCTATAAAAAGTGATAAATAGTGAACGGATTTTAGTTTTCGTTCTATTAATTTTAGAATCGAATGATGAAACAATGACACGGGGCAAGCCGTACAAGTTTTCTCTACTGAAACAGTCCATAATTAGGGAATTGTGAGAGATTGGGCATAACTCACCCTTGAAGAATCCAAATGTAGAAATTATATGCACTAAGAATGCATATTTCCAAGATCCACCTAATCTCACACTATTTAACTTTATGCAAGATATTGAATCTATTCCACTTGTTAATATTTTGCGGAAAAAATAATTGCACACACATGTGAAGCATAAACAAAAATTATCAATCGCACATAACATAGTTTTTAACCAGGAAAACCTGAAGTTGAAAACCCCAAAAATATATTATGTAACATAGATATCATATGAAAATCTCATACAAACATACAAAGCTTATACAAAGCTCTCAGTACAGTACAATCGTCATATGCTATACGGGCCTAATCTTGCAAATCCATGCACCGATCTATGCCACCTGCTAGCCTGCCTCCACTGCAAAATATCTGCTGAAGAATAGCTCTAAATGAATTTGAAATACTCTTGGATTGAATGTGCAATCCTCATTGGAATCTCCACTGTGTGTTGGATGCAATCAATGCATCACTAATAGTCACAACAGCTAGTCTATCTTGCCCTTTCACCTATCTCTCCACTGGTCTCCACTGAAACTGTCATGCACTGTAGTTAACTGTTGTATTGTTCAATTGATTAATGAGTTATTATTTCTGAATTAATTAACTAATTAATTCACTCCACTCTCACTAGTGTATCAATCAGTTAGACTAGATACAACTAGCTCAACTGAGTCTAACTGAGTTAAACTGAATACAACTCCATAACTACTTCTTCCAACTGTGTCATAACTCTGCCACTTGAGTTCTAACTGAGTTCTCCATGCATTAGCTCCAGTAAACCCTTGGGAATTGCGTAATTACCTCAGTCCACTGATGTGCCACATCTGTGCACTGAAACAAAGTGCTCCAAGAGAATAAGTTGTTGTTTAGAGTCTGATTATTATTAAGAGCTAATAATAATCGACATGAATCTATTTTTAGATCAGCGATCTATAAATAGACTTCGCCCAATATTCTAAAAATAGAATTTCATATATTTTTCCAACTTGATCAACCATCCACAAATAGCATCCTGCAACTTCTGAAATATGATCGACATGTCTAAAAATTGACATAGTCTAAAAATGGACTTGCGCCAAAAATAGCCTACAGGCGCACTTAGTGAAGGCAACTCTTTTCACTAAGCTCATCATCTTGTTGAATCTCAACACCAAATTAGGTCATACTTGTAGAATTGGAAAGAAGACTCAGAGGAATACTACAGGACCAAAAATCACATATTGGGGATATGAAATAACAGAGATACACCAGATTCAATATTGAGCTCCTAGAAGGCAAGAAAAATATAGATCATGTGTTATCAAGGGCTGCAAAGGACCAGACTTTCTAGGGAAGCAAAGCAAAGCAAGGTGCAGTATAGGGTAGCATGACAAGAGCAAAGAAATTGTTGTAAAAAGGAAGATCAAGAATTTCTACTGGCACAAGTCTTCTAAGTGGGCAGCACCAATATAGCCATCGTAAAGGTATCATTGTAGTAATTCATTGTAAATACATTATTGTAAAAATTGTACTAGTGTCTATCTGCCAAGAGTTGAAGAGGCAGTGTTGGGAGGTCTAAGATCATCATTAGGTGGTTATGTCATAGTTGGGGTTATGGTATAGTGTTTATTCTTCTTCTACATCATTCTATATCATTGTAAAGTGGACCATTTTCCCTGGTACGGGAGTCCATTCTTCTTTTATTCTTCTATAGGGTGGTAGGGTGGTGCTCGGGTGAGTTGTAGCTCATTGGGTGTTGGGGCATCCATTCAGTTGACTACTGAAGAATCTCAGGCGTTGGAGCGTCCATCCAATGGGAGCTAGAGAAGAATGCTTTTCTAGATTCTAGGAAGTTGGAGCTTTATTTTCAATTGGAGTTGAATATTAAAGAATTATTAGAAAAGCATTAGGTGGTTTTTGTCCCGGAGTGGGTTTCCACCTTAAAAACTGTGTGCATTTGTGTTCCTCTTGTTTGCTACTATCATTGTACAAACACTGATAATAATTGAAGATTAACCAATGCTCTAATTGAAAGGAATACTGATTCACCCCCCCTCTCAGTATTTCCAACAATTGGTATCAGAGCTTGGTTCCTTCAATAGCAGTTTAACAGCTGGAAGGAGGTCATGGAGCATACCAAGAATGGTGTACCTCTATTCAATGAAAACAATTATGCACTCTGGAAAGGAAGAATGGAGGTATATCTCTTGGCGCAAGGTTACGAAGTATGGGACACTGTTCAAAATGGATTTACATCAAGCGCGGATGAACAAGGTAAGAAGAATTTGGTAAATGATGCAAAAGCAAAGAATATTGTTATAAGTGGACTTATTGAATCTGCTTATCATAAGGTGTTGGGTTGTAAAACCACCAAATATGTATGGGACAAGCTTGAGAATATATATGCAGGTGACTCAAATGTCAAAGAAGCAAAGCTTCAAATCTATAAAGAAAAACTTGAGCAACCAAGAATGAAAGAATATTACAACATTGCTGCATACTTCCAATACGTTGATGAAATAACCAATACTCTGGAAGTATTGGGAGAGCCAGTTGACGAGAAGACTATTACACGAAAATATTCTTAAAATGTTCCCAGGGAGATTCAACCCAAAGGTATAAATCTTATAATACAGTGCAAATCTGGACAAACTCAGCAAAGAGGAATTATATGGAGTTCTCATAGAATATGAAATGAGACTTGATGAAGAAGAGGGTACTTCGCATCTAGAAACTGCGTTCGTTGCATCTAAGAAAACCAATAAGGACAAACAACCTTTAATTGAAAATACATGCACCTGCAAGTGTGAATAAAAGGGAGATGATGGAGAAGGTCTTTCAAATGAAGAATATGCTTACTTTATGAGAAAACTAAAAATTGGTAAAGTAAAATTCAAAGGTAAACTTCCATTGAAATGTTTCGATTGTGGTGAGGTTGGGAATTTCGCAGCAAAATGTCCGAACAGAAGTGATGGCAACTCAAAAGGAAAGAAAGGCTTTAAAAAATTCAAAAAGAAAGGATCCAAAAGGAACTTTCTCTCTAAATAAAATAGCTCATCCTCCGATGAAGACAATGACAACGAAGAAGAAGCCAATGAGAGCACTAGGAGAATTTTGGGGTCTAAAATGGGCCTCCTAAGTAAAATGTACAATAAAAATTCATTTTATGAGAACCAATCACATTTTAAGGGATGACATTATCCCTAATGGTTGAGGTGGCATTGCTTGAGTTAAAGGTACTTACTTGTCACATTATCAATGGTAGATAAAAACTCATGGTTAACCATGGTAGTACTCTAAGTACTTTTAAAGTCAAAGTAAAGTACTCATATTAAATTTCATTTCACACTTTTTGAATAAAATTCATACATAAAATAATATATTATTTTTATTATATTATTTTTATATAGCACATTAATTACATGTTATTATACAATTTAAATAATATAAATTTTAATTAATAACATATTATATAATTAAGAATTTATGAATTTATATTTATATTTTATTTTAAGTTATTTAAGTACAAAGGACAAATGCATTAGTTGTTCAATGATAATGAATTTTTCTTGAAACACTCGTTCTTATTTATAGTCACATCAATACAAATTTTTTATTAATTTTATTTTGGTACAACTTTTGAATTGAATTTAACCATGGTTACGTGGATTGTGGTGCAAAAAGTGAATTGAAAATTCATAAATATTATTTTATTGATTTAGCTATTATTTTATTATTTCCTTAGGAGGCCCCTTTTAGAACTCAAAATTCCCCTAATGGAGTATTGTTTATGGCCAAGCACAATAAACAAGAGGTATCAAACAACGAAGAAGAAGTGTTGACCATAGAAGAATTTTCTAAGGAAGCAATCAAGCTTATAAAAAAGCTCAAGACAGAGAATATATGTTCCAATACTCTTGAAGAACAAGTTCAAGGTCTCAAAATTGAAGTTGAAGAACAGAAATGCATTGAAGAGTCACTTCAAAATAATTTGGAAGAAAGCAACCAAGAAAGGGAAGAATTAGAAGTTGAAGTAGTCTCGATGCGTAAGGAAGTGAAGAAAGGAAAAACTATCCAAAACTATGCCGACAGCTTAAGGACATTGGAAGAACTCATCAAAAATCAACAATATTACAACGACAAAACTAGCATCGGTTACAAAGATGAAGAATAATTACCTTCTACAACAAAATACAATGAGCCTATGAGATATGACATGCATGCAGATTTCATTGGACAATATTTGCAAGAACAACCTTGGAAGACAATTCCTCGACGAAGATTTCCAACTAGGTACCAACATATTTCTTATGGCTACTGTTATTCATGTGGAAAATTTGGTCATAAAGCTATAGGATGTCGCACGTACCCCAAGAATGAATACAATTCCAGGAGATATATCAAATATGAATCTCCCAGGGCTCAGTGAAACATAAATAGATTTGAACATTTAAGAAATAATATTTAATGTTACAAATGTCGAAACTTTGGACACATAGCCAAAGACTGCAGACTTGAAAATCCTCCAGAAGAATCTTTGAAGCCACAGAACGAACGAACATGGAAGAAGAAGAAGACTGATAATTGTGCTCTCGCTTTCAAGGCTCAAAACAACAAATATGTATGGTAATTTGATAGCAGTTGCTCAATGCATATGACTGGAGTTAGAAAGAAATTTGTATCTCTGAAAGAGAAGAAGGATGGAACCATGTCCTTTGGAAATGATGGATCTTCAAATGTTATAGGATTGTACCATCACTCTCAAGCAAGTTCGCCTAGCCAAGAATGTTCTATTGGTTGAAAACATGAATCACAATCTGCTTAGTGTTGGAAAAATGTGTGATCAAGGACACACAATACTATTCAACTCCACAAAATATCAAATCAGTAAAGGCAGGTATGGTGAAATTGTGGCTACAATAAGTCGAGCTCCAAACGACATATATGTTCTCAATGAAGCAACTAAAGCACGTCTAATAGCTAAAGAGGATGATATAACATTTGGTAGCAATGATGATCGAATAAGTAAGAATTTTTCTACAAATATACAAAGTGATTTCGAGTTGTATTTACTTGGTGAGCTGACATACTTCTTAGGGCTTAAAATATCTTAGCAAGAGAAAGGAATATTTATATGTCAAGCTAAGTACATCAAGGAAATTCTCAAGAAATTCAAAATGGAAGATTGAAAACCCATCCTTACTCTGATGATAACAAGTTGCAAATTGAGCATAGATGACTCATCTAAGGATGTGGATCAAAGGTTGTATAGATCTATGTTGGTAGTCTTCTATATGTAACAGCCTCCCGACCAGATGTTACGCAAGCAGTTGGACAAGTAGCAAGATTCCAAGTAGCACTAAAAGAATCACATATTATTGCCATCAAAAGAATTCTTCAATATCTAAATGGAACAACACAATATGGCTTGTGGTATCCCAAGGGTAAAAATTTCATTATTCATTCCTTTACGGATGCAGATTGGGCAGGAAGCGTTAATTATCATGAGAGTACTCATGAACCATTGGAATATCTTCACTATAAGCTTGGGATTCTCCCAAGTTATCATTAGATTTTCCTTATTCACAATATAAAGGGGGAGTGCAAGTGTGTATAGGTCCACAAGATGGTTGTTTGTTAGGGGGAGCTACCCTTTGCCATTGATGTCAAAGAGGGAGAGAACGTTGTAGTAAGAGGTGTAATGATCGCAGGGGGAGTACTTGTGTTGCCATCAATGCCAAAGGGGGAGATTTTTGATCAGCGGTTGTCATTGACGTCAACCCAAGCAGCACCAGGGGATACCCCAATACTGCATGCGAATTTTTACCTACCAAATTAATATATTCTGGGTCAAGAATTATTTTTATGGTTTCTACTTGTTGAGATGCTTCCATTGATATCTAGCACGCCACGTAATTCTTCACACTTTGAGAGATATTCTTGTTTGAAGTTTGTACCCCCTGTTAGTGGGTTAAAACCCCATAGGGTTGTGGCATGGGTCATTGAAAAGTCATAATTAATATTTTTTAAACTCCTAAAATCCCTCCCACATTCACTTATTGAAGCCCCTCTCAACCTAAGCATTTATATAAATTGTGATCCTCATATCCTCCTTATGCAAGGGATTTCGCCATCTGAAACAGATCATCGTGGAATTTTCACTCTAAATTTGTTTATACAAAGGTTCAAAATCTGAAATTTTTAATAGATGAAGCCGAAATCCTGAGGAAGATACTGTAAAAATATCAGATCAAGGTGCGCAATATTTTTGGAGATATGATCTATGGAAGTCAGTGTTTTTGCAGGCTTCTGAAATTCATCTCAAAGAAGTGACCTTAGGAAAATCGTCATAACTCTCTCTCTGAGTATCAGATTGGAATTTTGTAAAAGGAGACAAATAGTGAATGGACTGTAGTTTTTTTTCTATTAATTTTATAACTGAATGATGAAACAATGACACAAGGAAAGCCGTACAAGTTTTCTCTACTAAAATAATCCATAATTAGGGCATTGTGAGAGATTGGGCATAACTCTTACTTGAAGAATCCAAATTAGGTCAGACCTGTGGCATTGGAAATAAGACTCAAAGGAATACTACAAGACTTAAAATCACATATTGGGGATCTAAAATAACAGAGATACACCAGATTCAATATTAAGCTCCTAGAAGGGAAGAAAATGCTAGGTCATGTGTTGTCAAGGGCTACAAAGGACAAGACTTTTTAGGGAAGAAAAGAAAATAAAGGTGCAGCAGAGGGTAGCATGTCAAGAGAAACAACCAAGGTGCAAAACAACAGCAAGAAGTTCATCACATGAAGTCTTCAAGTGGGCAGCACTGCATACAGTCACTGTAAAGGGATCATTCTACTAAGTCATTGTAAATACATTATTGTAAAAATTCTTCTAGTGTCTATCTACCAAGAGTTGAAGAGGAAGTGTCAAGAAGTCTAGGATCGTCATTAGTTGGTTCTGTCATAGTTGGGGTTATGGTCTAGTGTGTCTTCCTCTTCTACATCATTCTATATCATTGTAAACTAGACCATTTTCCCTGGTACGGGAGTCCATTCTTCTTTTATTATTCTATAGGGTGGTAGGGTGGTACTAGGGTGAGTTGTAGCTCATTGGGTGTTGGGGCATCCATTCAGTTAACTACTGAAGATTCTCGAGCATTGGAGTATCCATCCAGTGGGAGCTGGAGAAGAATGCCTTTCTAGATTCTAGGAAGTTGGAGCTTTATTTTCAATTGGAGTTGAATATTAAAGAATTATTAGAAAAGCATTAGGTGATTTTTGTCCTGGATGGGTTTCCACCTTAAAAACTATGTGCATTTTAGTTCCTTTTGTTTACTGCTATCATTGTACAAACACTGATAATAATTTAAGATTAACTAATGCTCTAACTGAAAGGAATATGATTCACCCCCCCCCCCCCCCACCAAGTATTTCCAACAGTCACTCCACCCAACGCTACCAAAGAGACCGGCAAACAAGGAAAGAATGTCGAGAAGGATGCGGAGCTAGAATCACAGAAGGATTCATGGCAAGATCTTGACGCAGAGGGTCTGGATGTAGAGGGTGTTGACTCCCCTCGAGGTTCCAAACAAACTGGTGAGCCTATTAAAGGCCAAAGGAAGAAACAACAAGCTACAAGACTGGATCGAGAGACTGGGACTACTCTGACAGAGGAGGATCTGGAGCAGATCATAGACGGAGTCACCCTAGCCTCAGAGGATAAATGTATGGCTTTGGAAGAGCAGTAGAAATCCATGGTCACTACACTCCAGTCTGAGCTCCGAGCTCTCCAGCTCAAATCCAACACCCTACAAACGAATATGATTCATACAAGGCCACCCCCAGCGTCAAGAAGTGAATTTATCAGCACAATGGAAAGCCACCTCTACCCCCTGCGAGGCGCAATGTTCATCTTGAGCCCACCTACCCTAGGAGCGTATGACTAGGCCTGTGTAGAGGTACAATTGGATTTAGCCCGAATGTCGCATGAACCACTGTAGGTCCTCCATGCATCCCTGTTTGAGGAGATTTAACACAAAGACCACCGGGTGCACCAATAGCTTAGTATAGCTGAGCAGACGATTGTGGAGAAAACTATCGAGGTGTCCCAGGCACAGGCTGCATGCACCCTTGCCACCACGCAGCAGACCGAGCTAGAATTCCTAATCAGTAGGCTCTGCGCAAATGTCATTGAGGATATCCCAGCTTCTGCTACCCCCCAAGCTAAGATTTAGGGGCATTTCTCCACACCAAGGGCTTCAAGGACTGAAATTCAAACTGTCAAGACAGAGATGGAACAGTAGATTGCTACCTTACAGGCAAAATTTCAGGCAGAGACTCCCCCCGAGGTAAGAGCCTAGCGAGTCACACTGGTCACAGAGGCCACCAATGTTATTACCGCTCATATTTCTCAAGGCTCAAAGTTGGTTGAGACAGCCATGCAGTTATGGTCCAAGGTACAGCGTGATCCTATCCTCTCTGATTTTACTCAAGAACTGTACCAAAAGGAGGAATATTTTGAACAGCTCGAAGCTACTATGTCCTCTTTGGTTCCAGCTCAACGCCTATCATGAGTGCGTACCAACCACACACTTCGGGATGAAATTGAAGAGCTCTGTCACAAAAATAAGGTTCTCGGCGACCACCTTAAGTCTTGGGCCAATGAAGCCCTCAAGCTCTCTCAAGAAGTGGATGTTGTGGTCAAACAACTGAACCAGACATTGGAAAGTGTCACGGATGCTACAGAAGGTCCAACTTCACAGAATTTGGTGGATATTTCTCATAATGCTGCTACGCAGAGCAAAGGAGTGCTTCCCTCGCTATTTGATGTGATCAAGGAGCTACAGGCGAAGATGCAAACCCCATGACCGCAGTGACTCGAGACGTGTCACAAGATTGTGTTGGGGGCCTGCTGGAACGAGGTTCCCTAACCTGCATTTTTTTATAATTTTGTAACATTCGGTCCTGCGTAGGAGTTTTGGGGTGGGTCAAAGCTCCTAATGGTTTGTAATGGGTTAAAGGGTATCTCTAGGGTTCGCAAACCACTATTTGCAGACCATAGGATAGTGAAGGATATGATATTATAAATAGATAGATAGTTGGATCTAGTAAGTAAGAAGTCAATAGATTTATGCTACGTGTGAATTGTTAGGGTCTGTTTAGGTTGTTTTTGGTAAGAGCTCCTATTGGTTGTGTGCGCAGAGATCCTCAGTCCTATTGTCTGTGGACCCTGCTAGGATTTGTGCATGGGCTATGTTTGGGTTGTAAGTGGATTTCTGATGCTAATGAATGCAGAATATATTTGAAGTACCTTTATGCTATTATATTGCTTTTTTTTACTATGGAAGCACATCTGTGACATTGATTTAAACTGCGAATGTATCTGTGATTTGGAATAGGCTGCGATTATAATTTTTTGTGATGGTATTTGCTAATGCGCATGTGGATGCGAATGTATTGACTAGATATGCTAGTAATAATAGCTTTGCTATGGTTATGTGATGATTATACTATTAAAAGAGCTACGAATAGACTCATTATGTGTGAACCTACTAAGTTGCAACACAAATCTACCTTAAATTACCTACTCTCTCCCAGGGTGCATAAACCTAGTTCCAGCACCCTCCCATACTACTTCGAGTGAGACCTTGGCCTGTGCAAGTAGGTCATTACCAAAAGGGCCAATATTATAAGGTTTTTCTGGCAAACCTTAACCTCCGAACCTGGGTGAGGACCCCTCAAGCCAACACCCTCTCTCTATGGGAATTAAGAAAACTTTTAGCATTTTATATTGTATGGACACTAGTACATTTGTCCCTTGTAATTGACATGATATCCTCTTCTGCTCTAAAACTTGAAACCTTTGCTTCTACCACAATATGTATTTTATTTTGGTTTGTTTGTAATTCATGTATATTGTATCCCCTTCCATTTTTAATGCTTCATTTAGTGATGTCCCCAGAAACTAAACCTCATTGATATTTTAATTGTGACTAATTGTGTTATTGATCCTTGTATGGATATGTAAATGTAAAGGGGAAAAAATTCAAGAATAATTGTAATTATAATTTAATGCCAATTGATGAAGAGATGAAGCCTTAATAGAGACAATGAGAATCCATGAGAGAAGGGATGCCAACAAAAGGGGTTGATGAAATTAATCCCATCGCATGAACTATTTTCTTGAGTCAACATTCTGATATTGTTAACTTTACCCAATAAAAATATCTAAGGGGAAGGTGTAGTATTAGTTTCCAACAACTATGAGAGAAGTGAGACGGTGGTACCGAATTTTCAAGAGGTATGGTTTATGTACCCTCCATTCTAGAGACTTCTAACAACCCACATAATCCCATTAAAGGGAGAAACTAGAGAAAAGAGAACATGCAAAGAGAAGGAACTTGTGTGCAAAAGAAGAGAAGAACAAAGTGAAGCGTAACATAGTGAAAAGAATAGAGAGTTTATAAGAGGCTCTAGTGTGAACCAAGCGAAAACCATGTGTGTGATTCTTGTCCACATAGTTTTGGTAAGTGAGGTTAGTGATTGATTCCTTAGCTTAAGAAAAGGGTTGAATGGATTCCTGGAAACTTCTGTGTGTCGTGCTCAGAGACACTAGAAGGAAGTGCTGAGGGACTATTGATTGAGTGAAGGGATCCTTTACTATTGTACATGCTTGAAATGGCGTAAACTGATAAATCTTGTTGGAAGCTTGATCCAGGTGGATATTGGTGGCCACCCACCTATTCCATTTGAAACCCCACCATTAGTTCTTTCAATTTTTCAATTTCAGCACAACTTACTATTTTTAGCATTTTTCAGGTTCTGAACTTCCGAAGCCGTTTTGAGGCCCTAAAATTTTTTTTTTGATAAAATGGCTTTAGAGATTAGTCACATAAAAATTTGGAATCCTCGGATATATATTTCTAATGAGGATGGTGCGCGTCAAACGGAGATCGTATGCCAAAGTTGTGTCCCCAGGAAGTTAAAACAACAATTTACCCAAGCGGGGCTCATAGTTTTGTCCACAGGGTCTTCACTCAATGAACCTCTAACATATCATGTGCGATCATAACATATTAAAAAATACCCTTAATTTGAGTACATATTAGAAAATTCCTCTAAAAGTCACATTATTTAAACCCCCTACAATATAAACCCAATACACCTTCCCAATTTAAAAACCCCCTACTTTCACTATATATTGTAGGTATCCATTTTTTCATTAACATTTTTTATACCTCTTTATATTTTTTCATTAACTTTGAACTCCATTTTTTATACCTTCCAATATAAAAAACCTTTACGCTCGATATATCACCCAATATATTATGTCATTTTTTCCTCATTATATATCCCCCAATATGAACCCACGTGATATAATATTGCTCCCATGGTGAAGCCCCTATGGTTTTGGCACTTCATCTCCTAGGGTTAGGCTTTTGGATGTTTAGGTTTTCCCATTGTTTCTCAATAATAAATAGACCTTCGAACCTCATTGTAACACAGTTCAGAGGCATGTAGCTGCCACATCTCTTCTCATAGATAAGCTACCATCGCCCTAGCTATTTTATTTCCATTATGTCTGAAAGAATATTTTTTTTATTTGATATTAATGAAATGAAGTATTATGTCTGTTGAAACTCTTTGTTTATGTCTATTTCTGTATTTTATTGCGTTTCTAGATAAATCTGGATCAATGGTATCCGAGCGGTATGCTCTTTCTCTGTTTTTCTTTGCATGTCCCCAATGAGGTCAAGGTATAAGGAGTTAGGGCTCGATATGGTTGAAGCCTTGCAAGATTAGCCTCACAAAAACTGATGACCTCCCATGGTGGAAGAAAATAAAGACGAGGAAGCAGGAGATCCTACCAAAATATTGTTCGAGGAGGCCCTTAAGAAACAAGGGAACACAATGATGGATAATTTTTCTCAGATCCTTCAGCGGTTGCACACCTATGGTGCATCTGCATCCAATAACCACTCTAGAGGCACCACTCCCTTCAAGGTATAGTTAAACTTTTACATTCCCGTATTTGAAGGCCAGATAGATGGAGACATTGTAGATAGATGGTTGTATTTTCTAGAAGGGTATTTCTCGGTCCATGATTTCTCCGACCAAGAAAAGATTATTTTTTCACTCCTCAAAGTCGCCCTCCATGTCAGATACTGGTGGGAAACCTAATGTGAGCAAAAGGATGGGAGGGAAACCTCTCTATTCTCGTCCACACTCACTTAAATTCATTTTGAGATGGCGTCAAGGAACAATATTACCCCATGGGGAGCTATGAGGAAAATTATATCAAATGGACCACCCTGCGGCAGCAAAGCGATCAAGATGTGCATGAACTGACGAATTTGTTCCATACCCTGCGCACAACATTGGGTATTAAATATTTAGAGATACATTTAGTGCACAAGTACTGCATTTTTCTACACATACACATTCAATAGGAAATGGAGTTCCTCGACATTAATTTTCTTGGCACGACATATCGCTATGCCGCTAAGATCAAGCAGAAATTTAAGAAGAAGAAGCGAGACTTTGGATCCACGAATCTGAAGCCAGGGAAAGGCACCCCTGAACCATAGAACACGGGGTAGAGCCAAAGTGGGTTGACTCAAAACACAACCACAAATCAAAATAAGGACACGGGGAAGTCGTGTGAATTTCATAACAGCCCCACTCACAACACAAATGAGTGTCAGGCCAAACAGTTGATGGTGGCCAAACTGAAGGCACCTGAATCATATGCATATTCTGATCCTGAGCCAGAATTAGACAAGGGAGATGAAAAAGGGAATCAGATCATTGATGCGGACCCCAGTGCCATTTTTTCCACCACCAAGCTCTAGAGGGAGGATCCCGAGGATCCAGAGGAGGGGGAGTGCCTCTTCCATTCTTAGATGTGGGTGAAGGGTTCTCCATTGCAATTTCTTGTCGATATCCAAAAAAACCTCATTTCAGTAGAGGTCATGAAGCGGCTCGACCTGCCGACCATAACACACCTACAACCATATACCATCAGGAGACTTCACCCAAGGAAAGATCTCCACGTCCGCCAATAGTGCCACCTTCTTTACAACATTAATCCATTCACGTATGAGGTATTGTGTGATGTTGCTCCTCTTGATGTGGTTGATGTATTATTGGGCCAACCATACTTGTGGAGGTGACATGCTATGTATGAGTCTAGGCCTCGTTTTTTTGTTAATACTTTGGGAAATAAATTGTATAGGATACCAAAGGTAGTACCACCTCCTGCCATCTCCTTGACTTTTGCAAATCAACACAATAAGATTATTTTCCAAACCAGGAAATTTATTTTACTTACAACTTGCTCATGTGGAAAAAATAATATTGTGGCCATAGCCTTGAAACAGGGCTCCCCTGCACGGTTACAGTAGACAGACAAAGTCAAGGAGAAATACGAGGACATCTTCTCCTCACTCACAGAAGTTCCTCTACACTATCAGGATAAGCACTACATTGATCTAACCCCTGACACACCGATGCCTGATGTTGCAATACCTCATGCAACTACACAAACAGAATCCACACATGTACCTTCTAATGTTGATAAAGAAACCAAATTTAGTGAACACATCCAACATGTTCACCCGTAGGTCCATGACATCTTCGACAAATCTAATACCCAGTTCAATAGAATTTGCCTCATCTCATGGAGGATCTCAACGCAATGGGGACCATTGCTTCCTAAAGGGGGAGGAATGATCCTGGTGGATATTGGTGGCCACCCACCTATTCCATTTGAAACACCACCATAAGTTCTTTCAGTTTTTAAGTTTGAGCACAACTTACTATTTTTAGCAGTTTTTTAGGTCCTGGACTTCTGAACCCGTTTTGAGGCCCTAAATGACTTTTTTTGGGAAAACAGGGAGAAACATGGGTCCATGGTATGGAGTCCTTAGATAAATATTTCTAATGAGGTATGGTGCACATCAAACGAAGATCGTATGCCAAATTTGCATGCTTAGGAAGTTGAAACACCAATTTACCCAAATAGGGCATATTGTTTTGGCGTTTCATCGCCTAGGGTTAGGTTTTTGGATGTTTAGAGTCTCCCATTATTTATCAATAATAAATAGGCCCTCGAACCTCATTTTAACATAGTTAGGAGGCCTGTATCCACCACATCTCTTCTCAGAGACATGCTAACAACGCCCTAGTTATTTTATTTCCATTATGTCTCTAAGCATCTTTATGTTATTTGATATTAATGAAATGAAGTATTATTTCCACTACATCTCTGTTTTTATGTCTATTTCTATATTTTATTGCGTTCTTTCATAAATCCGGATCAGTGGTATCAAAGAAGTCTTCTCTTTCTATATTTTTCTTTGCATGTTCCCAAGGAGGTCAGGGTATAAGGATTTAGGGCTCGATTTGGTTGAACCCTTACAAGATTAGCCTCGCAAACCCCAACAACCTCCCATGGCAGAAGAAAATAAAGATGAGGGATCAAGAGATCATATCAAAATATTACTCGAGGAGGCCCTCGAGTAACAAAGGAATGCGATGATGGATAAATTTTCTTAGATCCTTCAACGATTGGCCACCTACAGTGCATCTGCATCCAACAACCACACTGGAGGTGCCACTCCCTTCAAGGTATAGGTAAACTTTGACATTCATGTATTTGAAGGCCAGATAGATGCATATGTCGTAAATAGATGGTTGAATTTTCTAGAAGGGTATTTTCGGGTCCATGATTTCTCTGACTGAGAAAATTTTATTTTTGACACTCCTCAAAGTCGCCCCCCCCCCCCATGTCAAATACTGGAAACCGACTGTGAGCAAAAGGATGAGAGGGAACCCTCTCTGTTCTCAGCCATAGCCACCTAGAATTCATTTAAAGATGACATCAGGGAACAATATTACCCTGTGGGGAGCTACGAGGACAAGTACATCTAATGGACCATGATGTGGCATCAAAAGGATCAAGATGTGCATGAACTAATGAATTTTTTAAATACCCTGCACACAAGGTTGTGTATTAAAGATTCAAAGAGACATTTTGTGCTCAAGTACTGCAGCTATCTACATAGACACATTCAGGAGGAAATGGATTTCCTTGACATTACCTCACTTGGCATGGCATATCTCTATGTCGCCAAGATCGAACAAAAATTTAAGGAGAAGAAGTGAGACTTTGGATCCGCTAATCCGAAGCCAGGGAAAGGTGCCCCCAAACCACAAGACAAGTGGCAGAGCCAAAGCGGGGTGACTTAGAACACCACCACAAATCTAAATAAGGACATGGGGAAGTGGTTTGAATTTCATAGCAGCCCCATTCAAAACACAAATGAGTTTCTAGCTAAATAATCACTAGTGGTCGAACTGAAGGTACCTGAATCAGATGCATCTTCTGATCTTGAGCCAGAACTAGAAAAAGGGACAAAGGGAAGCAGATAATTGATGCAGACCATAGTGCCATTATTTCCACCATCAAGCTCCAGAGAGAGGATCCCAAGGATCTAGAGGAGGGGGAGTGCCTCTTCCATTCGCAGATGTGGGTGAAAGGTTCTCCACTGCAATTTCTTGTCGATAACAGAAGCCAAAAGAACTTTATTTCAGAAAATGTCATGAAGTGACTCGGGCTATCGATCATAGCACACCCACAGCCATATACCATCGGGTGGCTTCACCTAGGGAGACATCTCTGTGTCCTCCAATAGTCTCACCTTCTGTAGAACATCAAGCCATTCACGGATGAGGTATTGTGTTATGTTACTTTTCTTGATGTAGCTTATGTATTAATGGGCCAACCATACTTGTGGAGGTGACATGTTATGTATGAGTCTAGGCCTCATTATTTTTTTATTACTTTGGGAAAAAAATTGTATAGGATATCAGAGGTAGTACCGCCTCTTGTCATCTCCTTGATTATTGCAAAGCAACGCAATAAGATTTTTTCCTAAACTAGTAAATTTATTTTCCTTACAACTTGCTCATAGGGAAAGAAGAAGATTGTGGCCACAGCCTTGAAATAGGACTCCTGACCTGCACAGATGTAGCATATGGACAAATTCATGGAGGAACACGAGGAAAATTTCTCCTCACTCACAGAAGTTCCTCTACACTGTCAGGACAAGCACTCCATCGATCTAACCCTCAACGCATCGATGCCTGATGTTGCAATACCTCATTCAAATACACAAATAGAATCCACACATGTAATCTCTAAGGATGATAAATAAACAAAATTTACTGAACACATCCAGCATGTCCACCCGCAAGTCCATGACATCTTCGACAAATATAATACCCAGTTCAACAAAATTTGCCTCATCTCATAGAGGATCTCAATGCAATGGGGACCATTTATTCCTAAGGGTAGAGGAATGATCGAGGTGGATATTGGTGGCCACCTGCCTATTCCATTAGAAACTCCACCATTAGTTCTTTCAGTTTTTCAGTTTCAACACAACGTACTATTTTTAGCAGTTATTAGGGTCCTGAAATTATGGAGCAGTTTTGAGGCCATAAATGACATTTTTCGGGAAAACAAGGACAACATGGTTCCATGGAATGATGTTTCTCACATTAAAAGTTGGGGTCCTCAGATATATATTTCTAACGAGGTATGGTGCACGTCAAACGGAGATCGTATGCCAAGATTGTGTCCCCACGAAGTTGAAACACCAATTTAACCAAAAGGGGCCCATAGTTTTGGCACTTCATCTCCTAGGGTTAGGTTTTTAGATGTTTAGGGTCTCCCATTGTTCCTAAATAATAAATAGGCCCTCGAGCCTCATTGTAGCATAATTTAGAGGTCTGTAGCCACCACATCTTTTCTCAGAGATAAGCTACGAGTGCCCTAGATATTTTATCTACATTATGTCTATAATCATATTTCTGTTATTTGATATTAATGACATGAAGTATTATTTCTGATGCATCTTTGTTGTTATGTCTATTTCAATATTTTAATGTGTTCCTGCATAAATCCGGATCAGTGGTATTAGAGCGGTCTTCTCTTTCTCTTTTTTTCTTTGCATGTCCCCAATGAGGTTAGGGTATAAGGAGTTAGAGCTTGATCTGGTTGAACCCTTGCAAGATCAGCCTTGCATTAAACCTCAATGATTTCCAATGGCGGAAGAAAAGAAATATGTGGGAGCAGGAGATCCTATCAAAATATTTCTCTAGGATGCCCTCGAGAAACAAACAAACACGATGATGGATAACGTTGCTAAGATCCTTTAATGTCCGCCCACCTATGGTGCATCTGCATCCAAAAACCACTCTGGAGGCACCACTCCTTTCAAGGTACAAGAAAACTTTGACATTCTTGTATTGGAAGGCCAACTAGATGCAAATGTCGTAGATATATGGTTGAATTTTCTAGAAGGGTATTTCTTGGTCCATGATTTCTCCGACCAAGAAAATATTATTTTTGCACTCCTCAAATCCTCCCCCCATGTCAAAGACTAGTGGGAAACCTACTGTGAGCAAAAGGGAGGGAGGGAACCCTATCTATCCTTGGTCACACCCACTTCAAATTCATTTCGATACAACATCAAGTAACAATATTACACTGTGGGGAGCTATGAGGACAAGTACATCCAATGGATAATGCTACAGAAAAAAAAGGATCAAGATGTGCATGAACTGATGAATTCGTTCCATACCCTACACAAAAAGTTGGGTATTAAAGATTCAAAGAGACATTTGGTGCTCAAGTATTGTAGCTATCTACACAAACACATTTGGGAGAAAATGGATTTCCTCGACATTACCTCGCTTGCCACAACATATCACTATGTCACCAATATCGAGAAAAAATTTAAGTAGAAGAAGCAAGCCTTTAGATCCACGAATCCAAAGCCAGGGAAAGGCACCCCAAACCACAGAACAGGGGGTAGAGACAAAGTGGGGTGACTCATAACACTACCAAAAATCAAAATAAGGACACTAGGAAGTGGTTTGAATTTCATAATATCCCCACTCATAGCACAAACGAGTGTCGGGCCAAACAGTCGTTGGTGGCCAAACTTAAGGCACCTAAATCATATGCATGTTCTGATCCTGAGCTAGAACTAGACAAGGGAGATTAAAAAGGGAATAAGATAATTGATGTGGACCCCAGTTCCATTGTTTCCACTACCAAGATCGAGAGGAAGGATCCCTAGGATCTAGAGGAGGGGGTACACCTCTTCCATTCGCAGATGTGGGTGAAGGGTTCTCCACTCCAATTTCTTGTTGATAGCGGAAGCCAAAAGAACCTCGTTTAAACAAAGTTCATGAAGTGGCTTGGCCTACTAACCATAGCACACCTGCATCCATATACCATTGGGTGGCTTCACCCAGGGAGATATCTCTTCCTCTGTCAACATTTCTGCCTTCCGTACAACATCAAGCCATTCACGAATGAGGTATTGTGTGATTTTGCTCCTCTTGATGTAGCTGATGTGTTATTGGGCCAACCATACTTGTGGAGGATAGTTGTGTATTATTCTAGGCCTCGTTTTTTTGTTATTACTTTGGGAAATAATTGTACAGGATACCAGAGGTGGTACTGCCTCCTGCCATCTCTTGGACTATTGCAAAACAACGCAGTAAGATTGTTTCCCAAACCAAGAAATTTATTTTCCTTACAAATTTCTTATAGGGAAAGAAGAATATTATGGCCACAACCTAGAAACAGGGCTCACCTACAAGGTTGCAGCAGATGGATAAAATCATGGAGGAATATGAGGACATGTTCTCCTCAGTGATAGAAGTTCCTCTACACTGTCAAGACAAGCACTCCATTGATCTAGCCCCTAACGCATCACTGCCTGATGTTGCAATAACTCATGAGACTACACAAACAAAATCCATGCATGTACTGTCTTAGGCTAATAAAGAAACCAAATTTGTTGAACACATCGAGCATGTCTGCCAGCAGGTCCATGACATGTTCGACAAATCTAATACCCAATTCAACATAATTTTCCTCATCTCATGGAGG
Organism: Pinus albicaulis; assembly: GCA_034641835.2. Lineage (NCBI taxonomy): Eukaryota > Viridiplantae > Streptophyta > Pinopsida > Pinales > Pinaceae > Pinus > Pinus albicaulis. The sequence goes on along the minus strand of CM076584.1, from coordinate 252,512,695 downwards.
ATCTTAATGCAATGGGGACCATTGCTTCCTAAGGGAAGATGAATGATCCAAGTGGATATTGGTGGCGACCCACCTATTCCATTTGAAACCCCACCATCAGTTCTTTCATTTTTTCAGTTTCAGTACAACTTACTATTTTTAGCATTTTTTCGAGTCTTGAACTTTCGGAGCCATTTTGAGGCCCTAAACGACATTTTTTGGGACAACGATGAAAAACATGGGTTAATGGACCATTTTTTATCACAAAAAAATTTGGATTCCTATGATAGATATTTCTAACAAGTTATGGTGCGCGTCAAACAAAGATTGTATGCCAAATTTGTGTCACCCGGAAGTTGAAACACCAATTTACCCAAACGGGGCCGATAGTTTTTGCGCTTCATCTCCTAGGGTTACGTTTTTTGATGTTTAGGGTTTATAATTGTTTCTCAATAATAAATAGGCCCTTGAGCCTCATTGTAACACAGTTCGGAGGCCTGTAGTTACCACATATCTTCTAATAGATAAGCTACCAATGCCCTAGCTATTTTATTTCCATTATGTGTGTAAGCATATTTTTGTTATTTGATATTAATGAAATGAAGTATTATTTCCACTGCATCTCTATTTTTATGTCTTTTTCTATATTTTATTGTGTTCTTTCATAAATTCAGATCAGTGGTATCAGAGCAGTCTACTCTTTCTTTGTTTTTCTTTGCATGTCCCCAATGAGGTCACGGTATAAGGAGTTAAGGCTCGATCTAGTTGAACTCTTGCAAGAGCAGCCTCACAAACCCCGATGATATCCCATGGATGAAGAAAAGAAATACGAGGGAGTAGGAGACCCTACCAAAATATTGCTCTAGGAGGCCCTTACGAAACAAAGGAAAGCGATGATGGATACATTTGCTCAGATCCTTCAATGGCTACCCACCTGCGGCACATCTGCATCCAACGACCACTTTGGATGTGCCACTCACTTCAAGGTATAGGAAAATTTTTAAATTCTTGTATTTAAAGGCCAGATAGATGCACACTTCATAGATAGATGATTTAATTTTCTAGAAGGGTATTTCTCGGTCCAAGATTTCTTCTACCAAGAAAATATTATTTTTTCTCTCCTCAAAGCTACCCCCCATGTCAAAGATAGGTGTGAAACCTACTATGAGAAAAAGGACAGTGGGGAACGCTATTTTTTATCAGCCGCACGAACTTGGAATTCATTCTGAGACAACATCAAGGAATAATATTACCCTGTGGGGAGCTATGAGGACAAATACATCCAATGCACCATGTTGCAGCTTCAAAGGGATCAAGATGTGCACAAGCTGACGAATTTGTTTCATGCCCTGCGTAGAAAGTTGGGTATTAAATATTAAGAGAGAAATTTGATCCTCAAGTACAATAGTTTTCTGCATATAAATACTCAAGAGGAAATGTAGTCCCTCGACATTACCTCGCTTGGCATGGCATATCACTATGCCGCCAAGATCGAGCAGAAATTTAAGCAGAAGAAGCGAGACATTGGATCTGAAAATCTGAAGCCAAGGAAAGGTGCCCCTGAACCATAGAACAGGGGGTAGAGCTAAATCAAGACGACTCAGAACACTACAAAAAATCCAAATAAGGGCACGGGGAAGTGGTGTGAATTTCATTACAGCCCTACTCACAGCACAAACGAATGTCGGGCCAAATAGTAGCTAGTGGTCGAACTAAAGGCACCTAAATCAGATGCATGTTTTGATCCTGAGCCAGAACTAGAAAAGGGAGATGACAAAGGGAAGAAGATATTCATGTGGACCCCAGTGCCATTATTTCCACCACAAAATTCTAGAGGGAGGATCCTGAGGATCCATAGGAGGGGGAGCACCCCTTCCATTCACAGATGTGGGTGAAGGCTTCTCCACTACAATTTCTTGTTGAAAGTGGAAGCCAAAAGAACCTAATTTCTGTAGAGGTCATGAAGTGGCTTAGCCTACCGACCATAGCACTCCCGTATCCATATATCACCGGGTGGCTTCACCCAAGGAGAGATCTCTGCATTTGCCAATAGTGTCGCCTTTCGTACAACATCAAGCCATTCACGGATGAGGTATTGTGTGATGTTTATCCTCTTGATGTAGGTAATGTAATATTGGGCCATCCATACTTGTGGAGGTGACATGCTATGTATGATTCCAGTCCTCGTTCTGTTATTATTACTTTTGGAAATAAATTGTACAAGATACGAGAGGTAGTTTCGCTTCCTTCCATCTCCTTGACTATTCCAAAACAATGCAGAAACATTTTTTCCCAAACTAGGAAATTTATTTTCCTTACAACGAGCTCAGAGGAAAAGAAGAAGATTATGGCTACAACCTCGAAAAAGGGCTCCCAGCCTGCACGGTTGCAACAGATGGACAAATTCATGGAGTAATACGAGGGCATTTTCTCCTCACTCAGAATTTCCTCTACACTGTCAGCACAAGCACTCCATTGATCTAACCACTAACGCACCGCCGCCTAATGTTGAAATACATCATGTGACTACACAGACAGAATCCACACATGTACTATCTGAGGCTAGTAAAGAAACAAAATTTATTGAACATATCCAGCATGTCCGCCTGCAATTCCATGACATCTTCGACAAATTTAATACCAAGTTCAACGGAATTTGATCATCTCATGGAGGATCTCAGTGCAATGGGGACCATTGCTTCCTAAGGGGAGAGGAATAATCCAGGTGGATATTTGTGGCCACCCACCTATTCCATTTGAAATCCCACCATGAGTTCTTTCAATTTTTCAGTTTTAGCACAACTTACTATTTTTAGCAGTTTTTTGGGTCCTAAACTTCCGGAGCCATTTTGAGGCCATAAACGACGTTTTTTGGGAAAACGGGGAGCAACATGTGTTCATGAACTAAGTTTTCTCACATCAAAAGTTGGATTCCTTGTATAGATGTTTCTAACGAGGTATGGTGCACATCAAACGAAGATATTATGCCAAAGTTGCGTCCCCGAGAATTCGAAACCCCAATTTACCCAAACGGGGACCTTTGTTTTGGCACTTCATCTCCTAGGGTTAGGGTTTTGGATGTTTAGGGTTTCCCAGTTTTTATTTATAATAATTATGCCCTTGAGCCTCATTCTAACACAGTTCAAAGGCTTGTAGCCACCACATCTCTTCTAAGAGATAAGCTACTAGTGCCCTAGCTATTTTATTTCCATTATATCTGTAAGCATATTTCTGTTATTTGATAGTAATGAAATGAAGTATTATTTCCATTGCATCTTCGTGTTTATTTCTATTTCTGTATTTTATTGCATTCCTTCATAAATCTAGCTCAGTGGTATCAGAGCGGTCTTCTCTTTCTCTATTTTTCTTTGCATGTCCCCAATGAGGTCAAGGTATAAGGAGTTAGGGTTGGATCTAGTTGAACCCTTGCAAGATCAGCCATGCAAACCCTGATGACCTCCCATGGAAAAAGAAAAGAAAGATGAGGGAGAAGGAGATCCTATCAAAATATTGCTCAAGGAGGCCCTCGGGAAACAAAGGAATGCAATGATGGATAACTTTGCTCAAGTCCTTCAACGACTCCGCACCTACGATGTATTTTCATCGAACTACAATTCTGGAGGCACGAATCCCTTCAAGGTACAAGTAAACTTTGACATTCCTATATTTGAATGCTAGATAGATGCACACATCATATATAGATGGTTGAACTTGCTAGAAGGGTATTTCTTGGGCCATGATTTCTCCGACATGGAAAATATTATTTTTTCACTCCTCAAAGTCACCCCCCATGTCAAATACTGGTGGGAAACATACTGTGATAAAAATGACAAGAGGGAATTCGTTCCAAGACAGTATCACGGAACAATATTACCCCGTGGGGAGCTAACAGGACAACTACCTCCAATGGACCATGTTGCAGCAGCAAAGGGATTAAGATGTGCATGAACTGACGAATTTGTTCCATACCCTGTGCACAAAGTTGGGTATTAAATATTCTGAGAGACATTTGGTGCTCAAGTACCACAGTTGTCTACACAGACACATTCAGGAGGGAATGTAGTTCCTTGACATTACCTCACTTGAGTAGAAGAAGCGAGACTTTGGATCCCTGAATCCGAAGCCAGGGAAAGGCACCCCCAAACCACAGAATAGGGGGTAGAGCCAAAGCGAGGTGACTCAGAACAACACCAAAAATAAAAACAAGGAAACGATGAAGTTGTGAGAATTTCATAACAACCCCAGTCATAACACAAATGAGTATCAGGCCAAATAGCACTTGGTGGCTGAACTGAAGGCACCTGAATTAGATGCATGTTCTGATCCTAAGCTAGAAATAGATAAGGGATATGAAAAAGGGAAGGAAATCATTGATGCAGACCCCAGTGCCATTGTTGCCACCACCAAGATCCAGAGGGAAGATCTCGAGGATCTAGAGGAGGGGGAGCGCGTCTTACATTCACATATGTGGGTGAAGGGTTCTCCACTGCAATTTCTTGTCGATAGCGGAAGCCAAAAGAACCCCATTTCAGCAGAGGTCTTGAAGTGGCTCGACCTACCAACCATATAACACCCACAACCATATACCATCGAGTGGCTTCACCCAGGGAGAGATCTCGACATCCGCCAACAGTGCTGCCTTCCGTACAACATCAAGCCATTCACGAATGAGGTATTGTGTGATGTTGCTCCTCTTGATGTAGCTGATGTATTATTGGACCAACCACACTTGTGGAGGCGACATGCTCTGTATGAGTCTAGGGCTCATTATGTTGTTATTACTTTAGGAAATAAATTGTACAGGATACCAGAGGTAGTACTACCTCCTGCCATCTCCTTGACTATTGTGAAACAATGCAGTAAGATTATTTCCCAAACCAGGAAATTTATTTTCCTTAAAACTCACTCATAGGGAAAGAATAATATTGTGGCCAGAACCTCAAAATAGGGCTCCCATGCACAGTTGCAGCAAATGGAGAAAGTCATGGAGGAATACAATGACATTTTATCCTCACTCATAGAAGTTCTTGTACATTGTCAGGACAAGCCATCCATTGATCTAACCCAAACGCATTGCCGCCTGATGTTGCAATACCTCCTGTGACTACATAAACAGAATCCACACATGTACGTCTGAGGCCAATAAAGAAACCGAATTTTCTGAACACATCTAGCATGTCTGCCCACAGGTTCATGACATCTTCGACAAATTTAATACCCAGTTCAACAGAATTTGTCAAATCTCATGGAGGATCTCAACACAATGGGGACCATTGCTTCCTAGGGGGGGAATGATCCAGGTGGATATTAGTGGCCACCCGCCAATTCCATTTAAAACCCAGCCATCAGTTCTTTCAGTTTTTTAGTTTCAGCACAAATTACTATTTTTAGTAGTTTTTCGGGTCCTAAACTTACGGAGCCATTTCGAGGCTCTAAATGACGTTTTTTGGGAAAACGGGGAGCAACATGGGTCCATAGACTGATGTTTCTCACATCAAAAGTTGGAGTCCTCAGATAGATGTTTCTAATGAGGTATGGTGCACATCAAACGGAAATTGTATACCAAAATTGTGTCCCCAGTTAGTTGAAACACCAATTTACCCAAACAGGGCCCATAGTTTTGGCGCTTCATCTCCTAGGGTTAGGTTTTTGGATGTTTAGGGTTTCCCATTATTTCTGAATAAGAAATAGGCCCTTGAGCCTCATTGTAACACAATTCAGAGGCCTATAGCTGCCACATCTCTTCTTAGAGATAAGCTACCAACGCCCTAGCTATTTTGTTTCCATTATGTCTGTAAGCATATTTCTGTTATTTGGTATTAATGAAATGAAGTATTATTCCCACTGCATCTCTGTGTTTATGTCTATTTCTATATTTTATTGCATTACTTCATAAATCGGGATCATTTGTATCAGAGTGGTCTCATTATGGGAATTTGTAGGTCTAAAATGGGCCTCCTAAGGAAATTATAAAATAATAGTGGAAATATTAAAATAAGATTCAATTACATCATCAAATTTTAGAGGGAAAAAAGAAAAAAACTACTTTTTCAACTTATCTCCCAATTTTTTACTCAAATTTCAAGCGGGAGTACTCGTTGGATGCAAAATTTAACTCCTCATCTAAGGAGTACCCATGTTGCATAATTTTGATGGATACTGTTATATGAAAAATGAGAAATACATGAAAAATGTGATTGCAATCACATTTTTTCATGTATTTCTCATTTTTCGTGTAGCACAGTCCATCGAAAGTATGCAATATGGGTACTCCTTGGATAAGGAATCACATTTTCATCCAACAAGTACTCCCACTTGAAATTTGAATAACAACTTTGGGAGATAAGTTGAAAATACGAGTTGAAAAAGTTATTTTATTATTTTATTAACTTTTAATCTTTTTACCCTTTAACTTAAAAAATGGTGAATCATACCCCATGGTTGACATCATCATATTGAATACTATTGGTTCTTATAAAGTTTATTTTGGTTGCACATTTTTCTTAGGAGAACCATTTTAGACCTCAAAACTCCCCTAATGGATCTTTCTCTATTTCTCTTTGCATGTCCCGAACGAGGTCAGGATATAAGGAGTTAGTGCTTGATCAGGTTGAATGCTTGCAAGATCAGCCTCACAAACCCCGATGACCTCCCATGGCGGAAGAAAATAAATATGAGGGAGGAGGAGATCCTATCAAAATATTTCTCAAGGAGGCCCTTGAGAAACAAAGGACCTTGATGATGGATAAATTTTCTTAGATCCTTCAACAACTACCGACCTACAACGCATCTGCATCCAACAACCAGTCTGGAGGCACCACTCCCTTCAAGGTACAGGTAAGCTTTGGCATTCCTGTATTTCAAGGCCAGATAGATGTAAATGTCATAGCTATATGGTTGAATTTTCTAGAAGGTTATTTCTCGGTCCACGATTTGTCCGACCGAGAAAATATTATTTTTGCACTCTCAAATTCACCCCCAATGTCAAAGAATGGTGGGAAACCTACTATGAGCAAAAGGATGAGAGGGAACCCTCTCTATTCTCGGTTGCACCCAATTGGAATTTGTTCTGTGATGACATCAAGGGACAATATTACCGTGTGGGGAGCTATGAGGACAAGTACATCTAATGGACCACACTGGGGCAACAAAGGTATCAAGATGTGCATGAACTGACGAATTTGTTCCATACACTGTTCACAATGTTAGGTATTAAAGATTCAAAGAGAAATTTGTTGTTCAAGTACTGCAGTTGTCTGCATAAACACATTCAGGAGGAAATGGACTTCCTCAAAATTACCTTGCTTGGCACAACATATCGCTATGTTGCCAATATTGAGCAAAAATTTAAGCAGAAGAAGCGAGACTTTGGATCCGCGAATCCAAATCCAGGGAAAGGCACCCCCGAACCACAGAATAGGGTGCAGAGCCAAAGCAGGATGACTCAGAACACCACCATAAATATAAATAAGGACACAGGGAAGTGGTGTGAATTCATAATATCCCCACTCACAGCACAAACGAGTGTCAGCCCAAACAGTCGCTGGTGGGCGAACTAAAGGCACCTGAATCATATGAGTGTTCTAATCTTAAACCAGAACCAGACAAGGGAGATGAAAAAGGGAGGTAGCTAATTGATGCAGACCCTAGTGCCATTGTTTCCACCACCAAGCTCTAGAGGGAGGATCCCAAGAATCCAAAGGAGGGGGAGCACCTCTTCCATTCACAGATGTGGGTGAAGGGTTCTCCACTGCAATTTATTCTGGATAGCGGAAGCCAAAATAACCTCATTTTAGTAGAGTTCGTGAAGTGGCTCACCCTACTGACCATAGCACACTTGCAACCATACCATCAGGTGGATTCACCCACGGAGATATCTCCACATCCACCAACAGTGTCGCCTTCCCTACAACATCAAGTCATTCATAGATGAGGTATTGTGTGAGGTTGCTCCTCTTGATGTAGCTGATGTATTATTGGGCCAACCATACTTGTGGAGGAAACATTCTATGTATGAGTCTATGCCTCGTTCTGTTTTTATTACTTTGGGAAATAAATTTCACAGGATAACAGAGGTAGTACCGCCTCCTGCCATCTCCTTGACTATTGCAAAACAACACAGTAAGATCGTTTCCCAAACTAGGAACTTTATTTTCCTTACAAATGGCTCACAATGAAAGTAGAATATTGTGGCCACAACCTCGAAAAAAGGCTCCCCTGCACACTTGTAGTAGATGGATAAAGTCATGGAATAATATGAGGAAACTTTTCCTCACTCACAAAAGTTCGTCTACACTGTCAGGACAAGCACTCCATTGATTTAACCCTAGACGCATCAACACTTGATGTTGCAATACCTCATGTGACTACACAAAAAGAATCCACATATGTATTGTCTGAGGTTGATAAAGAACCAAATTTACTGAACACATCCAGCATGTCCGCCCGCAGGTCCACGACATCTACGACAAATCTAATACCCAGTTCAAAATAATTTGCCCCATCTCATGGAGGATCTCAATGCAATGGGGACCATTGCTTCCTAAGGGGGGAGGAATGGTCCAGGTGGATATTGGTGGCCACCCACCTATTCCATTTTAAACCCCACCATCAGTTCTTTTAGTTTTTCAGTTTCAACACAACTTACTATTTTTAGCATTTTTTCGAGTCCTGAACTTCCGGAGTCGTTTTGAGGCCCTATACGATGTTTTTCGGAAAAGAGGGAGAAAAAAGGGTGCATGGACCGATGTTTCTCACATAAAAAGTTGGATTCCTTGAGTAGATATTTCTAACAAGGTATGGTGCACGTCAAACGTAGATCGTATGCCAAATTTGCATCCCCTGGAAGTTGAAACACCAATTTACCCAAACAGGTCCCATATTTTTGGCGCTTCATCTCCTAGGGTTAGTTTTTTGGATTTTTAGGGCTTCCCATTGTTTCTAAATAATAAATAGGCCCTCGAACCTCATTGTAACACAGTTCAGAAGCATGTATCTGCTACAACTCTACTTAGAGATATTCTACCAACGCCCTAGCTATTTTATTTCCATTATTTCTGTAAGCATATTTTTGTTATTTGATATTAATGAAATGAAGTATTATTTTCACTGCATCTCTGTGTTTATGTCTATTTATTTATTTTATTTCATTCCTGCATAAATCTAGATAAGTGGTATCAGAGCAGTCTGCTCTTTCTCTTTTTTTCTTTGCATGTCCCCAACAAGGTCAGGGTATAAGGAGCTAGGGCTCGATCTGGTTGACCCCTTGCAAGATCAGCCTCACAAACCTTGACGAACTCTCATGGCGGAAGAAAAGAAAGATAAGGGAGTAGGAGATCCTATCAAAAAATTTCTCGAGGAGGCCCTCAAGAAGCAAAGGAACGCGATGATGGATAACTTTTCTCAGATCCTTCAACGGTTTCCCACCTACGGTGAATCTTCATCTAACAACCACTTTGGAGGCGCCACTCCCTTCAAGGTACAAGTAAACTTTGACATTCCTATATTTGAAGGTGAGATAGATGTAGACGACGTAGATAGATGCTTGAATTTGATAGAAGGGTATTTCTCGATCCATGATTTCTCTGACTGAGAAAATATTGTTTTTGCACTTCTCAAAGCCACCCCCCATGTCAAATACTGGTGGGAAACCTACTGTGAGAAAAAGGATGGGAGGGAACCCTCTCTATTCTCAACCAAACCCACTTGGAATTCGTTCCGATACAACATCACGAAACAATATTACCCCGTGGGGAGCTATGAGACAAGTACATCCAATGGACCACGTCGTGGCAACAAAGGGATCAAGATGTGCATGAAATAACGAATTTGTTCCATACCCTGTGCACAAAGTTGGGTATTAAAGATTCAAAGATAAATTTGGTGCTCAAGTACTGCAGCTATCTGCATAGACACATTCAAGTGGAAATGTAGTTCCTCTACATTATCTCGCTTGGCACGACATATCACTATGCTGCCAAGATCAAGAAGAAATTTAAGCAGAAGAAGCGATACTTTGGATCCGCTAATCTGAAGCCAGGGAAAGGTTCCCCGAACCACTGAACAGGGGGCAGAGCCATAGCGGGGTGAATCAGAACACCACAAAAAACCAAAGAAGGACACCAGGAAGTGGTGTGAATTTCATAACAGCCCCACTCACAACACAAATGAGTGTCAGACCAAATAGTCGTTGGTGGTTAAACTGAAGGCACCTAAATCAGATGCATGTTCTGATCCTGAGCTAGAACTAGACAAGGGAGATGAAAAAGGGAAGAAGATCATTGATGCAGACTCTAATGCCATTGTTTCCGCCACCAAGTTTCAGAGGGAGGATCCTGAGGATCCAGAGGAGGGGGAGTGCCTCTTCCACTTGCATATGTGGGTGAAGGGTTCTCCACTGCAATTTCTTGTCGATAGCAAAAGCTAAAAGAACCCCATTTCAGTAGAGTTCATGAAGCGGCTCGAAATACTGACCATATCACACTCGCAGTCATAAACCATCCAGTGGCTTCACCCAAGGAGAGATATTTGTGTTCACCAATAATGTCACCTTCCATACAACATCAAGCCATTCATAGATGAGGTATTGTGCGATGTTTATCCTCTTGATGTAGCTGATGTATTATTGGGCCAACCATACTAATGGAGGCGACATGTTGTGTATGAGTCTAGGCCTCATTCTGTTTTTATTACTTTGGGAAATAAATTGTACAAGATACCAGAGGTAGTACCGCCTCCTGCAATCTCCTTGACTATTGCAAAACAACGCAGTAAAATTGTTTCCCCAGCCAAGAAATTTATTTTCTTTACAACTCACTCACAAGGAAAGAATAATATTGTGGCCACAACCTTGAAACAGGGATTCCCTACACGGTTGCAGCAAATGGACAAAGTCATGGAGGAATACGAGATTTTCTCCTCACTCACAGAAGTTCCTCTACATTGTCAGGACAAGCACTACATTGATCTAACCCTCGACACACCATCGCCTGATGTTGCAATACCTCATGCAACTACAAAAAAAAATCCACACATGTACTATCTAAGGCTAATAAATAAACCAAATTTACTGAACACATTAAACATGTCCAACCATAAGTCCATGACATCTTTGACAAATCTAATACCTAGTTCAACAAAATTTGCCTCATCTCATGGAGGATCTCAACGCAATGGGGACCATTTATTCCTAAGTGGGGAGGAATGATCCAGGTGGATATTGGTTGCCACCTACCATTTCCATTTGAAACCCTACCATCAGCTCATTCAGTTTTTCAGTTTTAGCACAACTTACTATTTTAGTTGTTTTTCAGGTCCTAAACTTCAAAAGCAATTTTGAGGCCCTAAATGAATTTTTTTGGGAAAACACGGAGGAGCATGTGGCCATGGACCAATTTTTCTCACATCAAAATTTGGACTCCTTAGATATATCTTTCTAACAAGGTATCGTGCCTGTGAAACGGAGATCGTATGCCAAAGTTGTGTCCCCGAGAAGTTGAAGCACGAATTTACCCAAACAGGGCCCATAGTTTTGGCGCTTAATCTCCTAGGGTTAGTTTTTTGGATGTTTAGGGTTTCCCATTATCTCTCAATAATATGTAGGCCCTCAAGCCTCATTGTAACATAATTCAGAGGCCTATAACCACCAAATATCTTCTGAGAGATAAGCTACCAGCACCCTAGCTATTTTATTTCCATTATGTTTATAAGCATATTTCTATTATTTGATATTAATGAAATGAAGTATTATTTTTGCTGCATCTCTGTGTTTATGTCTATTTCTATATTTTATTCATTCCTGCACCACCTCCTGCCACCTCCTTCCATCTCCTACCACCTCCTGCCATTTCTTACCACCTCCTACCACCTCCTGCCATCTCCTTGACTATTTCAAAACAAAGCAGTAAGATTGTTTCCCAAACTAGGAAATATATTTTCCTTACAATTCAATCAAATGGAAAGAAGAAGATTGTGGCTACAACCTCAAAATATGGCTCCCGTGCACAGTTGCAGTAGATGGACAAATTCATGGAGGAATACAAGGAAATTTTCTCCTCACTCACAGAAGTTCCTCTACACTGTCAGGACAAGCACTCAATTGATCTAACCCCTGACACACTGTTGCCTGATGTTGCAATACCTCATGTGACTATACAAACGTAATCCACACATGTATTATCTGAGGCTGATAAAGAAACTAAATTTACTAAACACATCCAGCATGTCCCCCAGCAGGTCCATGACATCTTCGTAAAATCTAATACCCAGTTCAACAGAATTTGCCTCATCTCATGGAGGATCTCAGCGCAATGGGGACCATTTCTTCCTAAGGGGGGAAGAATGATCCAGGTGGATATTGGTGGCCACCCACCTATTCCATTTGAAACCCCACCATGATTTTTTTAGTTTCAAGAAAACAGGGAGCAACATGGGTGCATGGACCGATGCTTCTCACATCAAAATTTGGAGTCCTCAAATATATATTTCTAACAAGGTATGGTGCGCATCAAATGGAGATCGTATGCCAAAGTTGCGTCCCTGGGAAGTTGAAAGACCAATTTACCCAAACAGGGCCCATAGTTTTGGTGCTTCATATCCTAGGCTTAGGTTTTTGGATGTTTAGGGTTCCCCATTGTTCTCAATAATAAATAGGCCCTCAAGCCTCATTGTAACACAGTTTGGAGGCCTTTGGCCACCACATCTCTTCTGAGATAAGGTACTAGCGCCCTAGTTATTTTATTTCCATTATGTCTGTAAGCATATTTATGTTATTTGATATTAAGGAAATGAAGTATTATTTCCACTTCATCTCTATGTTTATGTTTATTTCTATATTTTATTGTATTCCTACATAAATCCGGATCAAAGCCATGCACCAAAGCATTAAAGAGAGGCACTAAGAGACTCTTAGCTAGGTGAAGGGATCTCATTGTGTTGTGCAGGCCCCTTATGGCCACATTTTGAATTAGAATTATCCCTTCTTGACAATTTGAAAGACTCCATACTGAATTTTGAATGGATGAAGGAGAGTGACCTTTTCTAATAAGGGAGACATTTTACCCCTTGGGTGCTTATTATGAATAGCAACTAAGAAACCGCCCATAATTTTTGGGTAGAATTCTTGGCTTGATTTGATCTCAAGAAAAGTAATGAGCTTGATGAGATGAAGTAGAATGGCCTTCACGACCCCAGCTTGTAATTTTTAGTAGGGCTTCTCTCATGACTTCATGTTTGGCTTGTGGGTGGTCAATCGCAAGAAATATTACAATGTAGCTAATACTATGGTGGGGTGGAATGCAGCTCACCCTTCATTAGTTGCAGGTAGCATAGTATTTTCTAGGGTAAAATTTTTATCTATTTTGGATGTTGTGTATGTGTGTGTGTATTTCTTTCAGTTCTCTATTTATTGAATTACAACTATTTCATTTATTACGCCGTAAGGCATTATTATTTGAAAACAACTTTGCTGATGTGCATCGTGTCATAATGTGAAACCCTTAGATTATATGTTAGACGATTCAAACATTTTCAACCCTTGATCCAGAAGTTAGTTTACAATGCAGTTATGAATGAAGGCACTTATGAAAGTAGGGCATTGAGCGACTTGGACATTCTCGAATTTCAAAGAGGCATCGCTGAAGCCTCACACCAACCAGTTGCTGCGAGTCGGCGCCGGAGTTCATGGCGAGTCGCGAGTGACGATGAGAAAGTCGGCCGCCAAAAAATCGTTTGCTTCAGCGAGCCCATCGCCATGGTATGGGCCGGATCGGGTTCTGTACTTGGGGCCTTTTTCCGGAGAGCTGCCATCCTACTTGACCAGTGAGTTCCCGGGTGACTACGGGTGGGACACAGCGGGGCTTTCGGTGGATCCGGAGACATTTGCGAAGAAGAGAGAACTGGAAGTTATGCAAGGACTCATCCCTGACTCTTCTTTCCTCGCAATCAAAAACATGTTCCAAAAAAATTGAAAACCCTAGGAAAGCAGGACGTTCTAAATGCCATTGGAAGAAGTTCAGAAGTCTGTCTGAAATTATGAAGACAACTGGTTTACATCAGACAGTGAGAAGGGTTGAGTTCGAACGGAGAAAAACAGGAAAAGTGGACCAGGAACAGCATTTACTTGCAGACCAAGTGCCCAAACGCAACATGGTCAAGCCTTACCAGCTCATCCCTACAAAGGGTATTTAGTTGTGTCTATTGTAGCTTTAGATTGTTCCCAGCACTGGAGGCTAAGGCCTGAGAACCCAGCTAGGTTTATAGTCCTGGTATCATTTTTAAATGATCCAGATGATTTTTCTTGATGCTAATTAGCAATGTTATTGAATCAGTAAACATAGTTTTGTTACTCGTAGTTTCAATTCATTTATCTGATTTTTTTTCAACTGTTAAATAATTATCCTTTAACCTACTCTTATCTCCTATTACCAGCTGGTAATCTGGCAGTGCCAGCAGAAAGTTGATGCAAATATCATTTTTAAATTTGAAAATATATTTCTGATGCTGCTCCTCCTCTTCCTCTCGGGTTCAAGGTTATCCCTTCACAAACATGTTTTGCTTCCATATCTAAAACTTTTGATCATGATGCTCCTTGTCAGTTGGGTTCACAGTTATCCCTTTAGAATCAAGCAAGTGAATACAACATGGCATTTTAGAAGCTATGCAGAGGGTTTCCATGAATTATCTCTTTTTTTATTTAGTCCATCCCTGGGGTCAGGGCCACTCCAAAAGAGCTTACTCCTTGGGTTTGTTAGAGCTAAATGTAAAACAATAGAAATGAAAGTAAAGAACTCTTTTATTTCCAGTCTTTCTTAAGTTTTCAATCTCAATCTTTGAAATATTTACAGGTGAGAACAAACATGCACGTAACGCCCCTTTTCTTATTTGCAATCTTTCTTAGGTTTTCAATCTCAATATTTGAAATATTTTTATTAAAGCCTTGAGTTTTCAATCTCAATCTTTTACATATTTTTATTAGAGCCTCAGGTAAAGAAGAGACCTGCATGTAACAGCCTTTTCTTATTTCCAATCTTTCTTAAGTTCTCATTCTCAATCTTGACTATATTTTTGTATTGAGATTTGAACACTTTTGTGATGCGAAATTATGATATCTGCTCGGACAAACATTAACTAGTGAAAGTTACCCATCTCAATCTCGAAATATCTTTTTGTGTTAGAGTTGAGCACTTTTTGTCTCCATGACTTACAGTTTTCGAAATGAGTCAGAAAATTAACACATTTTCCCTGAAAATGCCTTCCATTTGGAGAATTGACATCTCCTTCCTGAAGAAGCCTTAAAAATCAGTGTCCTGTAGACAAATTTTCACTGAAAATGACTTTTTATTTCAACAGAAAAAACCAACTACTTGAATTTACATAATCATGTCTCTATGTCGAAAATGACTTACAGTTCTCCAATTGCTTTGGAGAATTAACATATTTTCACAGGAAAAACCTTACAATTTGGAGAATTGGCAGTTTTCCCCTAAAAGAGCCTTAAAATTCAGTGTTCTGTAGGCAGTATGGTGCCTTAAAAGCGAATTGGTTCAGATGCTTAACACCTGCCCTGCCTTAAGTTTCTCCTTTGCTAGCTCAGAGATTGCATGAGCATACCTATGCAATACATTTCGATCTTCTAAACAAATCTCCAATATATTTTTAATTCCATTGAACATAATATCGAGATAATATGAATATATGAATAATATGTAAAATAAGTTTAATCTTGAAGCTAGGGCATTTTCAAATGACCCTGGAAGCATGTACTTGGAACTATAAATTCCCATATAATCAGTACCTCTGTCTAAGTTATCAGAGGCGTCTTCTTTACCAGCTGGGGATTTCTTACTGCAAGGTAAGCAGTCTACATCTTGCATGATGCCGCATGCTTGACATGCTTCCAGAGGCACTGGACTCTGGCTCTTTAATCTATGAAATTGCGTTAGTTAAATTTGTGAAAAAACAGTATGAAAGGAGTGTCAAATCTGTCTCCTCCTCAAATTTATAAAAATAAAAATAAGATTTCAACTAAACAAATGCCTTACAATTTGGAGAATTGACATCTTTCTTCCTGAAGAAGCCTTAAAAATCAGTGGCCTGTAGACAAATTTTCACTGAAAAGACAAAATGTTTGGAAATGCATTACAATTTGGAGAAAGCCTTCAAGTTGAATTGCTTCGGAGAATTGACATCTTTCCCCTGAAAATGACTTACAGTTTTCGAAACGAGTCATAAAATTAACACATTTTCCCTGAAAATGCCTTCCATTTGGAGAATTGACATCTCCTTCCTGAAGAAGCCTTAAAAATCAGTGTCCTGTAGACAAATTTTCACTGAAAATGACTTTTTATTTCAACAGAAAAAACCAACAACTTGAATTTACATAATCATGTCTCTATGTCGAAAATGACTTACAGTTCTCGAATTGCTTTGGAGAATTAACATATTTTCACAGGAAAAACCTTACAATTTGGAGAATTGGCAGTTTTTCCCTAAAAGAGCCTTAAAATTCAGTGTTGTGTAGGCAGTATGGTGCCTTAAAAGCGAAATCGTTCGGATGCTTAACACCTTTTCCCTGAAAATGCTTTATAATTTGGAGAAAGCGTTCAAATTGAATTGCTTAGGAGAATTGCATTCTCTTTCACTGCAAATGCCTTACAATTCTCCGATTTTTTTTGGAAACTTGACAATTTTTCACTGAAAATGCCGTACAATTCGGGGAATTGACATACTTTCCCTGAAACTGCCTTACAGTGCTCTGAATTTTGTCGGAAAATTCACAATTTTTCGCTGAAAATGATTGCAATTTGGAGAATTGACATATTTTCCCTGAAAATGCCTTACAATTCGGAGTATGCCTTCAAATTGAATTGCTTCGGAGAATTGACATATTTCCCCTGAAAATGACTTGCAGTTCTCCGAATTGCTCTTGTTTTAACCAATTTTATAATAACTTTCAAACTAACGATTAATCTTATAATTTAATTTAAAATGAAAATTTATTAACGTTTTATCAAACTTTGCCAACACTGTCTGTTTTTTAAAAGACATTTTTCAAACAAAACTGATATGTCGAAGGGCAAGTGGTTGAGTTAATTAGCTCATTAAACGGAAATAGCCATGTCCATCTATTAAGCTCGGATATTGTAATCGTTGCAAGTGCAATAGCGATCACATTAAATAAACTTCAAGATATATGTTGACTCGATTTTAACAAGTGGTTGAATATTTATTTAGTAGATATCCAATAAATAAAATGACAAGTAATGGTGGAGGGCCTTCACCTCGGTATATCGCACTACACGTTATTGTTTTTAACAGTATGGAGCGCTGGACCTTAGCTGTATTATCTCTGTCTTTAATAATTTAATTTAAAATTTTAGAAAGATAAAAAATGTGGATGAATGTTGGAATTTTAAGCAACAAATCCATTCTTATTGTTAACTTTGTACTTCAATTTAATATTTTTGTTTTTACTAGTTTTAAATAAATCTATGGTATAGATAAACGAGCTTGCTTTGCAAACAAATTTTTGCATCAGGAATAATACAGACCTTTATATTTGAAAACGATTGAATCAGAGTTGATACGGCATTCCAGACTTTTGACTTTGTCTCATATTATATGTCTTTTGCCCATTGATAAGATAATAAATGAAAAAAAAAATTGTATATGAATATCTAGAATGGTTTTTATTTAGAATTGATGTTGCGGAATGGTATTTATTAATGTTTATATTGGAGTCAATGCGTATAAAATTCCTCGTGGGCTGCGGAAAATCGTTCCTCGGCCGATGTTGATAGAAAAATCTGCGCACATTTTAAGTCAAAACCATTTGCAGATATTATTTTTGGCTGGCCAACAAAATTTTGGAACATGCATTACACCTCACTTTTTGGATTTCTATATTCTTTTTTGTCAATGTATAAGCAATAATGGAGCATGCCATATTAGTACATGTTTGACTGAAGGAAAATTTATTTTAACGTAGCTAGTACCTCATAATGAATACAAATTTAATTAGATTTTCACTTCATTGGAATTTTGCATTATCAATAATTGTTTAGCTCTAAACGTAAAAGGTCAAAACATCACATAAACCTCGAAAAACGAGCAAAAGAATGAAGTATATACCATATTATATGAAAATAAGTTTATGATTAAAATACGTAATATGAATTGAATATATCATTTTCACCGTCATTCATTCATAATGTTGTTTGAACTTTTTACATAAATTATCTTAAAATTTTACAACGTGTAATATTTTGGGCGGATATTCCAAAATGTTTATAATTAAGGATTTCGATAATATTTAGCCCCATTCCTGCTTATTCTTGCACCATTGATGTCCAACGTTCATATTGGTGAAGAACCAAAGTATAAAGAATAATAAAAATTAGTATTTTTACTAATTAAAATATTAAAATAATAATGTGAAATTAGTATTTTTATTAATTAAAATGTTAAAATAATGATGTGGTATTCAATGGATGCTATCTTTGTATTAGGTAGGTGAATTTATAAGAGGTACGACTTTTACATAAAAAAACTCCAATTGAACTGATTTTTGTATTATTGAAAAGCTTTTAGTGTGTATAATAATGCTTCAATGTAGCATTGAGGCATTGAGGTGTATGCTCACAAACCTTTGACCTTAAAATGTGTTTTTTTATGTGTCAAACTAGCTCTCTAATTTTCTAGATTCCCAAAAATCACCAAATTGGAACATGCTCCAATTTATTCCACTCATAAAATATCAAGATAGTTGAGGACATATATAATGATCCATTCTAGATCATAACTCTATATTTAGAGAACTTTTGAGTATCCAAAATATTTTACTAAATGACACCAGGAATTTGTTTTCCTCTACCTTCTCCCTATAGTACCATTTCACATTTCTTGGAAGCTTCCCTTTCAACCCAACCTACTAGAGTTTATGCCACTCCTATCCAATAGTTTTGGAATTTTCTACAAAACCATATATTTTTCCAACTTTACTAAGCTTATTGTGCTAATTATTCTATGGTACATTGCATCAACTCATCAGTTTATTGAACCACCATGGAAGGATCATAGAGTTTTAGATTTTCCACATTCACTACTAAGTGAATGCACATATATAGAAGTAATCACCCACCTTGTCAAATACTTCAAAACAACCAAAATGTAGTGCATTGATCTTCTCATTCGAATTCTAAATACTTTCTTTGTTTCTTTGATCATTTGTGATGAGAATTTGACTTTGGAGACCCATTTTGTCTTCTTTATTTACTCTTACATTTCACTCAAGGGGGAGTGTTAGAATATTTTTTCAATGCAGGGCCAACTATCATTAATGGTAAGTTTACATAGATACCATTTACAGAGGCATCCTTACTGTCCACCTCTGACAACTATATTTTGTCATTTTTGGGCCCTTTGCATTCTTATATATGTTAGATATTCTCTTATATTTGACCCACAACTACATCAATTCCATTCTCTCTTGTAGAAGATTTTATTTTGGTTTTTCTATAGTTTCTATCCCTCCAACATTCTTTTAAACATCATCATTTTTTGTTGTTTTGGCTATCTGTATCCTAATTCCTTTATATCTATTTTTGACAATCAATATCTTAATTTCTCTGTTTAACATCAAATTAATTACAATTGATTTCTTTCTAGCTTCTTCCTTACGGCGTTTCCTTTGCAACATTAGGTGCAATTGCTAGTTTAAGTTTAATATCAAATATTAAAGAACGTGAGATCTAATGAAAAACTAACCTACAAGGTACATAATTCAGTTATTTTATCATATATGTTGTGACAGACTATTTCAGTGGAATATCCACGACAATTTACAAATCAATTGGTGTGAGGCACTAAGTGAATGATAGAAATAAATGTTTGATTTCATACTCTATTTTAATTTTATTGTATCTTAGTGTGCTTAATAACTATACTTGTTTTCCCAAAGGAGAAACTCAATTGGTGATTTTTGTGATATGAAGTATTGTGCAAAATAATATATCCAAGGTTCAAATCCCCTTGGAGTAACCCAAAATATGGAGAGAAAGGTCGTTGTAGGCCCTAGAGGTATAGTGGTAGCAGTTAGAATTTTCCTTGTGTCATGCAAATACGAGCCCAACCCATTTGTCGATTCCTCTGGTATATACAAAACTTTGCACCCATTAACTATTATTATGAAGTAGATATGTCTTTTTCAAGAAAATGATTATTGCAAAATCCAATCACCAAATGCATTTTCTAATGCAATTAGATTCATATAAGGCTTAAATGTCTAACCAACTTTCCTTCAAATATAATATCCATCATCACAATTCTCTTTATTATCATTGTCACCATCACTTGAATCAATCAGCTGCAATATTTCTAGAGTGAGGGCATTCTCTCTGATAAAGACAAAATTCACACTTTATCAGTTGAGCTTCATTAGTGAAACCCATACCTCACAAAAATTGCACTATTAATAACAATGTTCTAATGGGAAAAAGTTGATCCTTTTCCATCTCCTTTAACAAAAACTGCAATTTTGATCAGATAGAAGATTATTTTCTGCGTAAAAATCATTTATTTCCTATTATGTGTCTTTGTTTGTAGTTCATGAGTAGAAACCTGAAAGGCAATGATCAAAATTGAAGGGCTTGCCTTAATTTCAATTAGAAGGGCATAGATTCATGTGGCACTTCCACAATGAAAAGATTTAAAAAAAATACACTTCAATTGAAAAAATTTTATTATCTATACATTTCATTTTCAATCAAATTTATTTCTATGAAATAATTTAAGTTTTGAAAACTTGTATATATACCTTTTTTTTTAGAAGTGTTTATGGTTGATTGTATGATTTTGTTAGTATAACATTGAACTGTACTAGGTTGAAAACTCACCAACAATTAATGAAGCCATCCATTAGGTATAAGGCTTATCAAAACACAATCAAAGCATAAGTAAATTGTATTTAGAATTTGGTTTAGAATTTGATTCAAAGTAGAAGAAATAAATTGAAGATTTGGTTCAAGCTAAGATTGTTAGTGAAAGGAAAAGTCGTTTAAACAAATAAATATATTAAAGTAGTGTTACTAGACTTTTTTTTTATTTAAGATTCCATAAAAAAAAACGTTCTAATTTTTATTTATAAATATATCACATATTCTTTAAAGGATCTCATAATAGATTTAATAAGTGTGGAATAACTCAGAAATACCTTAAATGAAAATCTTTCCAAATTTATTTGACAATATTTTTCATCTATAAAATTCAACATCTTCACCAGTATTCCTCCACAAGCCTTTTACACCTACACATGAATATTTGAGTTCACTTAATTTAAATAAATAGAGATGTAACTGAAGATGAAAACAAAACCCCACTAACTAAGCATACTGCATCCATCCACTGCAAATAATCTGAGATGTATATCAACCTTTGTTATAGGGTTTATTATTAAAATGAAAAAGTGGCCTTAAATTAATTTCATGATATAATGAAACATATTTTTGTATTCATTTTTGGAATTATTTAAAAATAAGATAAATATGAGCCAAATGAAAAAAATAACCACTCATTCAAAAAAACAATGGAGATAAAGATAACTTTGAACTAGTGATTAAACACTCCATTAGAAAAAAAATTTGGAATAACAGAGAAAATTTCAAATAAAACATATGAGAATTGTGAAAAATGAATAAGTTTCTTCCATATTTGATATCCTTTTACTATGGAAACAACCAAGCATGAATGAAATGTCATTGGAATGAAACAAGGGAAGCATAGAAAACAACAAATAGAAAAAACTCATTGGTATCTCCTGACAACACAAGTATTTATATCTCTAAAATCATGATCTATTACCGTCTAACAGGATTCCAAATCAATTTTTATTTGAATAGGTTGACCAAAATCTCAGGTTGATGCGCACAAGAACAAGTTTACATATTTATCATGGGAAATTATGGAATATCCACACAATGCATAATATTAATATTTTTACTCTCTAGTTACATTAATTATATATTTACCATAAAATTTACAAAAATAAATTTCAATAAATTTAATTTAGCCACTCACCATAATGTAAGCAGGATAAAAGAACTAGTTCATTCACCAAAGTGAAATGTGAATATCTAGGGTACAATTTTATTTTTAAGTGAGCGTACATCAATCCAGTTTTTATGTTTTTTTAGTTTTGGTAGCTGTTCAATGGTGTTTGTATGAGTTTGTATGGGAAAAAATGAATGTCATCCATATTTTTTCCCTTATATTTTCCATTTTTAATGACTGTTTCCCCAAATATCGCCCAAAAAATTAGAGTGTTTTCCATTTATATCGAGCTTAACTCAAGGCATCAAGGGTATGTAAGATAAATTTTCAAAAGGTCGATCCTCATTGTCTCCATGATTTGTAGTGTCTCTATGATGCGCTGTCATTTTAAATACTTAGGACAATTTGGGGAAAATACCATAGACCTTGGGGAAGGGCAACGTAAAATCTACTTAAGACTGGGGAAAGACGATCCAATATTTTCTTGCAATGACCAAGCACGACAAGTGGAGAATCCATTGATGGAAAAATAGGAAAAAACAATGCTTAGTATTCCATAATAACTATATATTTCCTTTAATAAATACACCATAGTTTCCTTCACAATTCGAAAATAAAAACAAAGTGTGTAATATACAATGAATACCTGGAATGAGGAGCCTTCAAAACTATTTTACCTCTGCAAATTTTGACATTTTCACCAACACTCCTCCATAATCATTGTGTGCTTGCAGATACATAAAAATATTAAACTGATGAAATGAAATAAAAGCTTGTAATTGGATATTAAAATAAATCCAAAAGGAAATGTGAATGCCTCTTTTCATGGTGCATATCATGTGTAATGTGCTTCAATCATGGCTATAGGGTTTAACCAAACCTATTTTAATTTTCATCTGAAAGGAAACCACATCAAAATTGTTTTAAACAATGGTATAAAATCCAAGAAAAAAATAAAACTCGATACCCAGAAGCACATTAAAAGAAAGAAAACATAAATAACCATTGAAGTAGTGAAAATAATAGTAGAGGAAATATTGGCAACACAAAAAAAAGTAAACACTTAAAAGAAAAAAAAGAAGAAATCAAGGAGTGCAGTGTAGTTCCACTCAAGTCAACAATACATGACCCTATCTGCCCTGCTCCGACGCACTTCTTTCATCTCCTTAATTTGAATAGATCTAATCTTGATATATATTACATATAAATATATCACAGAGGGAAATTTTATAGAAACAAAATCTGAAAGCTTTTGGGGAATCCATTTCATGTCCTAAATAACTTGAGGATTGAAATATCCACACTCCAGCTCATAACGCTTCTTCTTTGACATGTCTTGAAGGTTACCTGTTGATGCCTGCTCGAACTTAGGAGGATAAAGATGTTTTATCTTTTTGAATTTTTCCAAATGGGAGGGCCTGCTTGACTACCTTCTTAATCGGTTGGAGATGGGTTGCTTCAACTGGTCGAACTCTCAACTCACTAAATGGTTCAAAACTGGGGCTCAACTGAAAGAAGCGTGAATCGCCAGTTCTATTCCTTCCCTTCTGCATTGGTGAACTGAGAGTCCGATCCAGCGAGAATTAACCTTGCTCCGAGTAGCCTCTGACCCTTGAAAACCAACCTTTAATTTAAGAGTCGATGGGCACTCAATTTGGGGGAAGAAGTAACTTTGTACGTAGTTGTTACCGCCAAATGTAAATGTTGAAATCAAGGTAACGATTTAGTCAGGGGTTATATAATACTTACCAAGAAATATGCAAATTGAAACTAGGGCATGAAGGTAAGAAATATTTAGGAATTTTCAAAAATTTCTCGCGGCCCTTCGGAGGGCATTTTAAAATATTATTTACATTTTTTTTAAAGCTAGTAGAGATCAAAATTTATTTTATTTTTGACAAGAAATTTTCTATTATCACATATCTGACGTGGTAGAGGCCCCTGGATAGGCTATGACGTGTTCAATTTTGAACACTGCTGAAAGGGATGGAACGTTAAATATTCCCCCATATATTTTTTGTGTTTGTATGGCTCTTTCACTGTGGAGGTAGTGAATTCTCACCTAACCTATCAAAAACCGGGGACAATAAATTAAGTTGGCCTTCTCTAACAAGGTCAAAATTCACATACTTCCCCATGGTGAAACCCTTGCACTGATCTAACTGAGCAAGTGTTCCCATTGGAAGTCTAGTAGATATTTGCTACATGACTTTCAAGGCTCCATGATGAAGATGGCCCAATCACCTGTGCCATAATTTTCCCTCATCCCTGCTCACCACTTTTTCTGCCTTTCCCATCATGTAAATGCAACCATATACCTCCAGCTTGTAGAATCCATATCCTCTTGGCTTGAACTGTTGTTTTATGTTGCAGGAAAGCTTTTCCATCACTAAAAACAACATCATATCCTTTGTCCTCCAACATTGTGACTGAGACCAAACTTTTCTTCAGACCTGGTACATGCATTACATATTTTAATTGAAATGGTTTACCTGACTCCCTCTAAGATGTAATGATACCAATCCAAGTAGCATAGTATCATCTGTCATCGCCCATTTAAATATGCATCTAGAGATATTTCTCCTCCAAGTCACTGAAAATTTCCTTATCTCTTGTCATGTGAAAGGAAGCGCCATTATCCAAATACCACACTGACACCAATGCACTTGCACCATGCATACAATCAAGGATAATTCAAGCTAAAATTGCAAGGCAAGGGCCTCACCAGCGGCAGATCTAGAAATCTTATTGTTCTTCATCTTATGTGGACAGTTAGTAGAAAAATTCCCATGTTCATGACAGTGAAAACACTTCACCTTGAACATGTCCTGCTTCTTGCCTTTAGACTTGGATTTACAATGGAATTTATTCCCCTTCCCCTTCTTCGCCTTGGAAGCCAAAGAAAAATCCTCTTCATCATCATGATTTGATGAAGAGCCATATATAGTGTACCATCTAAACTCCTCCTACACCAAATCCGACCACAGTCGTTCTTAATCTGGCAATTTTTCCCATCCATTGACAGAGTCTTCAAATATATGCCAACTCTTAGGAAGTCCTAGGAGATCCAAACGCACCAAATCATCATCAGAAACTATTATTCCCACACTCCCCAGTTCATCCCGGCATTGGACAAACTTCATGAGATACTTTGGAATGGTGTCGCCCTTTTCCATCTTGATCTTCCTGAGTTTATCTTTGAGCACCAATTTCCTATGGTCACTACTGCTTTGGAATAGATCTGTCAAATCCTTCCAAATAGCATACAGTGTGGCTTTCCCATGGAGGCTTGAGACAATGTGGTCTCATACTCCCTCCAATGGGATTCTCCTCACCTTTTCTACTTTCTTTTTACATGCATCAATATTGGAAGCATCTGCAACATCTGGCTTAGGAACATATTTTTCAATGAATTCCTTCAATCCATTTTCTTTGAGTACTGCCTCCATCCTATCCTTCCAAGCAATGTAATTCAAGTTTCCCTTGAGTGCATACTCTAACCTCAAGACATTGAAAGCCATTTCGATCTTGAATGATGCAAAAATGCTGAAAATTTTTAGAATACGCATGGAAATTGCGTGGTTTATGGGCCCACACAATTAGTGACCAATCACGATGGATCCTCAATTCAAAAATTTTATAACTTACCTCCCTTCAACTTCGCAACTTTACGAATTTCGCAATATTTGTGATTTTTTGATTTCGCAACTCGCAGTGAAAACCTTATTGCACATCGCACCTTTTAACATTTACCATAAGATATTCTCCTTATATTATGTGATATGCGATAGGCTTCACATCGTAACTTAAACAACTTACCTGTTGTCTTTATCGCATCACAACCTAAGTTACTTACAATGCGATGTCTTAACGATAAACACAAAAATTACCGATGTGCAAAATTTCACTAGGTTGCAATTTAATCTCCACTGTTGATATATGCTAGATCTAATGGTACTAATGTGTCTTTGTTGTTCGCATGTTTTTTCGGCCCTTTCTGGATGCGATGTATGATCAACACCAAAATTTTTGTGGATGTTTGTATCGCAACTCTGAAAGTTTGACTTGAATCTATAATTTCACACAAACATATTCTCGAGAACCCCCACTGTGTGCGATGCAATACATATAATCCAACATAGAAATAAATGACAGTTTAACACAGATAGAAGAATTAAAATACACATACACTTGGAATTAAGAGTAGTGAAAAGTAAATAGATTCGAGCCCTTGATGGCTAGATTTTTACATTACTTCTCCTCTCTGTCCACTCTTCTGTCACACCTCTCCCACACCTCTCTCACACCTATCCTACCTCACACTTACATACTCATGCTTATATATACCTGAAAGTGGCTTTCTTTGTCTTTTATTATCTCACAGATGAACCACTCTAACAAATTGATTCTATCCTATCTTAATTGTCTAATCTACTTGACTTGATCTCCTCGCATGGAGAACCAATTTGTTATTTTTATTCCTTTTTAAGTTAGTAAATCAAAAAAAGCTAACTTATCACAATTAAAGCTAAATAAAATATTAATAATCAATTTTTTTCCACCTCTTGTTAGCCACAACATGTGAACACACAATCACATTGTTGGCTAAATCTGGATGCTCCTACATCAGACTCCCGGAGAAGAAAATATTGATCCATCAATGTTTCAGGATCCGCATTAAACTTCTGTAACTCTATTGTTGTCACCCAACTAACGTCTTCTGCTGGTTGTCCCCTACATTTCACTAGATACTAATAATAGGTCTATCCTCTGATCCTCTTTGTTGCTCTTTTCTCCAGAATGGCTTCCACTTATTTGTTGTTATCTTTGGCATCTGTTCCTTCCAATTCAAAGTCTAGTACTCCTCTTCTATAGGTTCTTCTTGTATGGGTACAAATCTACAACATTAAAGATGGGTGATATCCCAAATCTTGCTAGTAACTCAATTTCATATGCATTTGAGGAGAACTTCCTCAAAATTTTATATGGACCTATATTTTTCATTTTTATTTTGTTATAGGTCTTGACTGGAAAGCTTTCCTTCCTCAGATAAACCATGACTAAATCATCTACTTGAAACTTCCTTTTAGTGCTCTTCATATCAGCACTTTGTTTATACTTTTGGGTGTTTTTCTGTAATCTCTGCTTGATATCTTCCTCCAACTTTTGTATTTGTTCTGCAAATTATTCAGCCTTTTCACTCCTTGTCTCTTGTTTTCTCAAATCTCTAAGTTCATCCACACCTCTTGCATGCATTCCAAAAAAAATCTAAAATAGACTCATCTTGTTACTTCGGTTAGGAGTATCATTATAGGAAAACTCAGCTTGAGCAAGTGCTAAGTACCTTACTTTGGATTTTTGTAAAGCAAACTCCTTAATATGTTTCCCAAGCTCCTTTTCACAACTTCAGTTTTTCCATCTGTATGAGGATGATAGGCTGAACTAAAACTGAGGTTTGTACCTAGCTTCCTCCATAGAGTCCTCTAGAAGTGTCCTACAAACTTTTTATCCCTGTCTGAAACAATACTCACAGGTAGTCCATGTAATCTTATAAATTCATAGAAAAACAAATTAGCAATGTGAGTTGCATCACTAGTTTTATTACAAGAAATAAAATGAGCCATTTTAGAAAACCTATCTACGATAACATAGATAGAACCATGTCCTCTTTGAGTCTTTGGAAAACCTAAAACAAAATCCATGCTGATAACATCCCAAGGTCTATTGGGTATTGGCAATGGCTGATATATCCCATTGTTTTGGCTTCTTCCTTTGGCATGTTAACAACTCCTACACTTCTCAACAAAATTTTTGATATCAGCTTGCATTTTTGGCCAATAATAAAAATAACTTACTTGATAAATTGTTTTATCATGTCCAAGTGTCTGGATAATCCTCCACTGTGTTTTTATTTAATCATGTTTTCTCTCACAAAGAACTTAGGAATACACAATTTATTGGTCTTGAACAACAATCCTCCTTGAATTAGGTAGTCCAGCCACTGGCTTCTATTATGAATCACAGGATTTTTAATATCTTCATATATTTCTTTGAAATTTGTGTCTTCCTCATACATATAAATCATCTCTTCAAACCCCAAAATTCCAATCTTCAACTCCTGCATAATCAAATTTACTTTGCTCAAAGCATCAACAACTTTGTTTGACTTACCACTTCTGTGTTTAATTACAAAGGTAAAACTCTGCAAAAACTCCACCCACTTAGCATGTTTTTCGTTCAACTTCGACTGATTATTTATGAACTGCAGTGCATGGTTATCAGAATACAACACAAATTCTATGGGAAACAAATAATGCCTCCATTTCTTCAAAGGTTGCACAATAGCATAGTACTCATTATCATAGGATGAATACTTCTTCTTGGCCTCATTTAAATTTTCACTAAAATAAGATATCGGTCTCTGCTCTTGACTCAAGGCAGCTACAATTTCTATCCCACTAGCATTAGTCTCAACTTGGAATATTTTATCAAAATTTGGTAAGGCCAAAATAGTTCTTTCAGTGATCTTAGTTTCTAACAACTTGAAGTTCTAATCTATTGATTTTGTCCACTTAAATGGTTGGTTTCTCTCCTTAATTTTTTTAATTATTGGTGCACAGTGTTAGCTCCCCGTAAATTTTTTAAGGCTAAAGATAGAACTACGAAGGGCCAACATCAAACAGCTTTGGAATCCAAAACCTAGCCTTTCCGAACTCAGAGAGGGCTCTTTATATTAGATATATCTTTGTTGATGGGGAATTTTAGGCTAGCTATTAGTGCATAGGGGTTTGTTTGAAAATATGTGGTTGAGGTAGAAAAAGAGTTCCATTTGGCTATGGATTAAAATAGGTGTAAACTATTGTGGTTCCTGTGTTTTGGCCAGATTGGCAAGACCAAAAGACAAGACAACATCAAACCACTTTGGGATCTTGGGATCTAGCCCTCCTAGATCCAAAGAGGTATCTCTATATGAATGTAAAGAACGATATATATTTAAGGCTCCAATTGAGGTATTAGGGTAGCTATGAAGAAAAAGGGTTTTAGGTTTGTTTGTTTGGTTGAATATCATTAACTGAGAAGGTTATGGAAGTGGAAAAATAACTAAATAGAAGGATGTTTCAGCATGGGAAGATAGGTCAAAATAAGTGCCAATCCATTGGGCTATGGAGTCATAAAATGGTTTACTTGCATAACAACGATCCAAGGGTTTCTATAGGGTAAGGCATCTATACCAAAGGATATTTTTAGATAGATGGTGGAATGGAACATTAAGAATGGGTGAAAGAAAGAAACCAAAGTGCAGCCTAAGATCAGTTTAGGACTTTGAACCTATCCTTCTTTTGACATACCTCAAAGGAAGCTCTCAGTAAAGACACAAAGGGTAGCTTAAGATCAAGGAAGGACTTTTAACCTAACCTGATTTTAGTATACTCTCAAGGAAAACAATCCAACAATCCTCATAACCACTTTCAGACAGTAGAAAAAATTTAATATTAAACACAGAGTAAGGCCTAAGATCAGAGAAAGACTTTTAACCTTCTCTGCTTTTGACACTAACTCAAAGGGATCTTAGAAAGGCTAACTGTTGGAAAAGGAACCTAGTGGATAGGGCTAACTCTAAATCCCCAGTTTCCCGATTCTTTCAGCTGAGACCAAACAAGAACATATAAGGGAAAAACTCTAAATTCATACATCAATAAGCATGGACAAACCAACTTCTATACTAGTTAAATTGTGTTGAATTTGTTCTTAGATACACAACTAGAGGAAAACATAAAGATAAAGATTTGACAGTGAGATTTAAGGTACTTCCAGCAGTATGTCCTAATATATGCTTGCTTTTCTTTATCAGATAATAATGGACATTATGATAAAACATGAAAGGAGACAATTACAGTATGAAAACATCACCAATAATATAGACCAGGATCCTGTGAATCTGCTTGTTCAATTGATGTGCAAAACCGGTCACATAATTTGAGTCTAATGGCTCTTTACAATCCAAAATTTCCTTCCCAACCTACTATATTACAAACTACTCAGTTGCTTCCCCTCAATAACAGTTCTAACAATCAATAAAATCCCAACCCTTTACAATGAATCTTCAATGAATACTTATAGGTGAATGAGGAGGTAGAGTAGTAGATATGAACTTGAATGATCCATTAAGACAAAGGGGAGGAATAATTCAAATGCTCACCAATGGCTTTGGATTAACTTGTTTGTACCCTTTAGGCTGGTTTAGAAGTCTTTGTCAGGCTGAAAATAACTTCAGGTATGTTCTTTGAAGTACTCTTCTGGCTGTAGTACTCTGTTTTGCCTTCTGAGATAAGTAAGGTGATAGAAGGTCTTTCAGGTCTTCCATACTTCCATAAATTTTGTCCTAATAGTTTTAAGGACTTCTGTCAGTGTAATAATTGTTCTAGTGCTCGATGGAGAATGAAGGATGGGCGTGTAGCTAGTCCTTCTTGGAAAAAGAACATTTTGTTGATATTAAAACACTGATAAGTCTTGTTTATGTGTTTTAGGCTTCATTAAGCCTCCTTGATCATTTTAATGGTATTCATCTATGTCTCTATCCTTTTGACCGTTGAATTATAAGTGTTCAGTCTTCAATAATAGGCTTTAATCCTTTTAATCTCTCACTGATACACTTTGTCGCTTCTTCTGACGTGTTTCTGTGAATGTACAGGTTTTAGGAGTGTTGGAGGGTCTGAATTGGGGTTTGTAACCTGATCTTCAATGAAAAATAGGCTATTAACCCTATCTGATGTCTTCCTCTGCTATCTTTGGCTCTATGATAGTCTGTCTGTGCTTTAAATCACCATGACTGTGACTGTAGAGACAGTATGGCTTATCGCCCTTTGAAAACCTACAAAACACAATAAACTCATTAAACAAAACCTATGGGAGTGGGGGAGGATTGCTTCAAAGGGTCCAGGAGAATGAAATGGTATTGAGGGAAAATGGTGGACACAGCGGAAAAAGGCAGAAAAATCATGTCATAAGGCGAAAAACTAGTCTGATGAGAGCTTGGGGCGAGGTGAGTTATGGACCGTTGGATTAGATCAATCCACGATGATATACGGCAAAGATTCATCGGTAAAGTCTTTTGGATGAATGGAGAAAGGTTGGGGCGAGCTTATATCAGGGCCATCAGATTAGAAAAATTCGACGGCTATGATCGCTTTGTGGAGTTATTGGATGGACAGATGAAAAGAAAGCGAACGGGGTCGAGATCGAATGTGGGCCGTCCGATTAGAATAATCAACAGCTATGATTAACCATTGAAATGATGTTGCAAAGGCGGTAAGGCAGAAAAACTGAATGGTTTTTGCGCAGGCTCTAGGGTGGTATGCGGTTTTCCGAAAAAAACGCGATTCCACTCAGCACCTGACACATGGAAATCTAAAACCGCACATTTCACATTTTTTTCCGGTGTTAAAGTTCTGGCGCAAAAATTATGTGAAATAGAATGTCAGCCCTTGGATGATGGCACATTGATCGGACGGTGCGAACTACATGCGATAGCGGGTGAGATGCATGGGCGGAACGTGTGCCATTGGATTTATTTTCAACCGTTGGATCTATAGAATGGATCGCTGAGATCTAAAGATGAGGCGGAAGGTTTGAGAAAAAGGGAAAAGGGGACTGGGAATGAATGGGTGCCTGATGTCATGATGGCCATTGATCTGGTGCGGATCAACAGTCTGTGTTCATTTTAACTCGAACCGTCAAAAAGGTGAAAAAAAAAGGAGAGAGAGGCTGGGGAAAGTTTTTTAAAGGCCTTTAACACCGGAATACAGGGCTTCATGTCACATGGAAGGGGGACTAAATTGACTAAGCCCTTGGGGGCTTAACTCTTTAATGGAGTAGAGAAATTCTTTTTTAGGCCTTATGAAGGGATTTTGGAGGTTTCTTCGGCCTTTTAGCACCCGATTGCGAGGCTGGGGTTATATGAGGAAAGGCGCTAACGGATATATGCCCTCAGGGGCTTGAGGCCTTATATAGTGCAAATGGACTTATTTTTAGCCCAAAACGAGGATTTTTAAGCTAGAATGAAGGTTCCGGTAGATGAAAGGGGTAATTTTTTAAACCAAAAAGAGGGAAATACATGGTTTAAAAGTGATTTATGGTGGTTTAGAGGTAAAATTGAAGGACTACAGAGGGGTTTTGTGGAGGGAATATGACTGAAAATGGGGATTTTGTGGGAATGAAATGGAGAAAATGGAGGCCTTTTTAAAGCAATCTCTTTCACAAAACAGCAGGGCTTTTCAATCGAAACAGCAGTGAAGATTTCTTAAAAGGACAAAAGACACATGGAGGCTTCAAGAATGATAGATTTACAAAGGAAATGTCTCTCTTGAAGGCTCAGAAACCTATTTAGCCACCTGTTTGCTTTGACAAAATATTATAGGTGGCTAACAATGGCTCCACATGCGGATGGCATCTTCTTGAAGGTGTCAAGAATCTCAGAAAATAATCTTTGGAAGTAGGCTAGATGCCTGGTACTTGACCATCCTTCTCTTCTTTGATAATTTGCTACAAACATGATGGATATTATATCAGCATAAAACATTTTCCCAAACAATCTACCTACCCATCCTACTGTCCTAACATTTTTTCTTCAAGGTGAATTTGGACTTGCAGACCATTTACATCATCATTTTTTATTGAAAGCAAAACTAATCTAACTCTACCCTTATTCCTCCATGAGACCAGATTAAACAATTGGACTCATAAATTCTCTACCTAACTACTATCTATCAAGATTACACTATCTGAAAAATTTCATTCTCTACATTCTAAAACAGAAATTGAAACACAACCAAACCAGGATTAGACTGTCTAATTTGCTGTGGGTCCATGGCATAAAGACAAGCTGCACATGAACTGAACTTTGCAAAAATTAAAAACAACTAACTAAATGCTCACAGATTGAGCTTTATTGAGATCTCCTACCTATCCTACTCTAGCTTGAAATATTTACATGTCTAGCTGACAAACTCTCTTTTCCAATACATCTAGTCAATCATATGATCCCATGACTGGTCTCTATTGATCTCTTTGAGCATGCTGGATAGGCAGGGCCACTCCCATTCTCTTTTTTTATTAACAGCAACTTCAAAAATGTTTCTTGTTGTCTATAACAAGCTGCTCTTGATGACCTTTGATCCTTCTCTAAATTTTTGTAGGAAATGAGCATAAGGATCTTGAAATGATACCTAGTTGTGAGTATTTGACAAGTATTTTTCAACCAGAATTGCTTCCTTTTCCATTGGATCAAAAAGAATATCCTTTTGAGAGAAAAATATTCCTCATCTTCATCATTTTATGAACTAGAGGACTCATCATATACTGCAGTGTTGTCCTCTTGTAGCTCTGAGATCTTCTAATCTGGTGGGCTGAGCTCTGTGAAAATATCAATGCATTCTTGACCAGGGGTATGTTCACTTACTTCATCCTTTGAGGGAGAAGGTTCTTCAATTTCATCTGGCTCAAGAGCTTCTTCATTTTCTTCCTCCTCATCCTTTGAGATGAAAGGCTGCTAATCCAAAATCACATGAAAACTATTACTGATGCTCTGAGATAAAGCAAAGTGAATATTCAATGAATCTTCATCTGCTACTAGACTTTCATAACTTTCCTCATCAGTATCATAAATAGCCTGCATGGGCTCATTACTTTCTTGGAGTTGAGGGAACTGATCTTCCTCCCACAAATCTACTAATGATGGCCCTGCAAAATCATCTTCTATTTGGAGAACATCATCATCAGATAGATCAAAAATAGGAAAATCATGAATGTAATTAATGCTGTCAATCAAGCACACTGGGTTATCAGTAGATATTTCTTCATTATGATTTACAGAGGAGCTTTCTGAATTTGTACAACAAAACTTAGTAGATGAATGGGAAAGAGTGTTTTCTCTATAAAATATCCCAGAGGCAGGCTGTCTATTGATGATCTGATCTATTTCTTCTTCTGTCAAAGGGGAATATGTTCTTTTGTTTCTTTGAGCAGAAGTGAAACAGCTCTTTGTTTCTTGTATTAACTGATTTGGAGGCTGGATGTCTTCTTGAACCTCTTCTGGGGGGTCATCACTTGTGCTTGCAGGGAAACCTTGAGGATTTTCTAATGTTTCCTGATCTCTTTCTGTTTCAAACAACTCCTCATGATCATGATGATATTAAGATAGAATACAAGGTTCAAGAGTTGTTTCTTCTATATGATCAGGATGCCACTCTTCTTGTGAAATATGAGATGAGTTATAATCTATAGGGGGAGTTCTTGTATGTGTTGGTTCGCCTTCCTCATCATATTTTTCATCTTCTAAGTGGTTTCTTGTTTCCCCAAAGCAGCATTCCCTATTAGCTTTTGCAATTTGGTCATGAAATTCTCTTATCAGCAGAGTACAAGATATAGGTAGACAATCAGGCATTTCTTGACAACCTTCCTCTTCATCTTCTATAGAGTCTTGAGCATCATACAAGTCTTGCTCATTGTCTAGGTATTGTATAGGTTGAGCTTGTTCTTGCTCTGGAAAAAACATGGGATGCTCTAGATCATCAAAATTTAGACTAGCCTCATACCTCTCCACTATTTTTTCACCAAGTATGTTCATCACTCTTGTCACTCTATCCAACAAAGCATTTATCTTTGCTTCTCTGTCCATACTTGGATCCATTTTTGTAAAAATAGGTCGCTGTATCTTCTCAACCAATTCAGGGTCTTCTACCATTGGAGTCATTTGGTCTTTTGAGATTTATGGAGTGTGGAGTCACCAGGTGGATGAATTTGAATGTTTGAGACAGGCTGCTATTCACCATCAACAATTAAATACCAATCTAACCAAAGATTTTGGGTCTTATGAGGTCCTAAGGATATCTAAGATGAAATTCACTCAGAAGTCTCCAGTGGAGTCGCCATTATGTTGTGGTATCTGTGTTTTGGCCAGATTGGCAAGACCAAAAGACAAGACAACATCAAACCACTTTGGGATCTCAGGGTCTAGCCCTCCTGGATCCAGAGAGGGATCTCTCTATGAATGTAAAGAATGATATATCTTTAAGGCTCCAATTGAGGTATTAGGCTATCTATGAAGCACAAGGGTTTTAGGTTTGTTTGCTTGGTTGGAGATCATTAACTAAGAAGGTTATGGAAGTGGAAAAGGAACTAAATAGAAGGATTTTTTAGCATGGGAAGATAGGTCAAAAGAAGTGCCAATCCATTGGGCTATGGAGTCATAAAAGGGTTTACTTGCATAA
Organism: Pinus albicaulis; assembly: GCA_034641835.2. Lineage (NCBI taxonomy): Eukaryota > Viridiplantae > Streptophyta > Pinopsida > Pinales > Pinaceae > Pinus > Pinus albicaulis. Next base: position 252,477,404 of record CM076584.1, on the reverse strand, counting down.
CAAAAATCCAAAGGTTTCCATAGGGCAAGTAATTTATACCAAAGGATATTTTTAGATAGATGGTGGAATGGAACATTAACAATGGGTGAAAGAAAGAAACCAAAGTGTAGCCTAAGATCAGGTAAGGACTTTGAACCTATCCTGCTTTTGACATACCTCAAAGGAAACTCTCAGTAAAGACACAAAGGGTAGCTTAAGATCAAGGAAGGACTTTTAACCTAACCTGCTTTCAGCATACTCTCAAGGAAAACAATCTAGCAGTCCTCATAACTGCTTTCAGACAGTAGAAAAAATTTAAGATTAAACACAGAGTAAGGCCTAAGATCAGAGAAATACTTTTAACCTTCTCTGCTTTTCACACTAACTCAAAGGGATCCTAGAAAGGCTAACTGTTGGAAAAGGAACCTAGTGGACAAGGCTAACTCTAAATCCCCATTTTCCCAATTCTTTCAGCTGAGACCAACAAGAACATCTAAGGGAAAAACTCTAAATTCATACATCAATAAGCATGGACAAACCAACTTCTATACTGGTTAAATTGTGTTGAATTTGTTCTTAGATACACAACTAGAGGAAAACATAAAGATAAAGATTTGATACTGAGATTTAGGGTACTTCTAGTAGTATTTCCTAATCTATGCTTGTTGTTATTTATCATAGAATAATGGACAGTATGATAAAACATGAAAGGAGACAATTACAGTATGAAAACATCACCAATAATATAGAACAGGATCCTGTGAATCTGTTTGTTCAATTGATGTGCAAAACCAGTCACATACTTTGATTCCAATGGCTCTTTACAGTCCAACCAAACTTTCTTTCCCAGCCTATTATATTACAAACTACTCAACTGCTTCCCCTCAATAACAGTTCTAACAATCAATAAAATCCCAACCCTTTACAATGAATCTTCAATGAATAATTATAGGTGAATGAGGAGGTAGAGTAGTAGATATGAACTTGAATAATCCATTAAGAAAAAGGGGAGGAAGAATCCGAATTCCCACTAATGGCTTTGCATTAACTTGTTTGTACCCTGTAGGCCGGTTTAGAAGTCTTTATCAAGCTAACAATAACTTCAGGTATGTTCTTTGAAGTACTCTTCTGGCTGTAATACTCTGTTTTTCCTTCTGCGATAAGTAAGGTGATAGAAGGTATTTCAGGTCTTCCATACTTCCATAATTGTTGTCCTGATATTTTTAAGGACTTCTGTGAGTGTAATAATTGTTCTGGTGCTCGATGGAGAATGGAGGATGGGCGTGTAGCTAGTCCTTCTTGGAAAAAGAACATTCTGCTGACATTAAAACATTGATAAGGCTTGTTTATGTGCTTTAGGCTTCATTAAGCCTCCTTTATCATTTTAATGGTCTTCATATATGTCTCTATCCTTTTGAACATTGAATTATAAGTGTTCAGTCTTCAATAATAGGCTTTAATCCTTTTAATCTCTCACTGATACACTTTATCGCTTCTTCTGACATGTTTCTGTGAATTTACATGTTTTAGGAGTGTTGGAGGGTCTGAATCGGGGTTTGTAACCTAAAATTCAATGAAAAAGAGGCTATTAACCCTCTCTGATGTCTTCCTCTCCTATATTTGGCTCTATGATAGTCTGTCTGCACTTTAAATCACCATGACTGTGACTGTAGAGACAATATGGCTTATCGCCCTTTGAAAACCTGCAAAACACAATAAACTCATTAAACAAAACCTATGGGAGTGGGGGAGGATTGCTTCAAAGGGTCTAGGAGAATGAAATGGTATTGAGGGTAAATGGTGGACGCAGCAGAAAAAGGCAGAAAAATCATGTCATAAGGCAAAAAACTAGTCTGATGAGAGCTTGGGGCGAGTTGAGTTATGGACCGTTGGATTATATCAATCCACGGTGATCTATGGCAGAGATTCATCGGTAAATTCATTTGGATGAATGGAGAAAGGTTGGGGCGAGCTTATATCAAGGTCGTCAGATCAAAAAAATTCGACGGCTATGATCGCTTTGTGGAGTTATTGGATGGATAGATGAAAAGAAAGAAAACGGGGTCGAGATCGAATGTGGGCCGTCCGATTAGAATAATCGACGGCTATGATTAACCATTGAAATCATGTTGCAGATGCGGTAAGGCAGAAAACCTGAATGGTTTTTGCGCGGGCTCTAGGGTGGCATGCGGTTTTCTGAAAAAAACGCGATTCCACTCAACACCTAACACGTGGAAATCTAAAACCGCCCATTTCACATTTTTTTTTGGGTGTTAAAGTTCTGGCGCAAAAATTATGCAAAACAGAATGTTAGCCCTTGGATGATGGTGCATTGATCAGACGGTGCGAACTACATGTGATAGCGGGTTAGATGCATGGGCGGAAGGTGTGCCATCGGATTTATTTTCAACCGTTGGATCTATAGAATGGATTGTTGAGATTTGAAGATGAGGTGGAAGGTTTGAGAAAAAGGGAAAAGGGGACAAGGAATGAATGGGTGCCCGATGTCGCGATGATCGTTGATCTGGTGCGAATCAATGGTTTGTGTTCATTTTAACTCGAACCGTCGGTAAGGTGAAAAACAAAGGAGAGAGGTGTCGAGGAAAGGTTTTTAAAGGCCTTTAGCACTAGACTACAGGGCTTCAGGTCGCATGGAAGGGGAGCTAAATGGACTAAGCCCTTGGGGGCTTAACTCTTTAATGGAGTGGAGAAATGCTTTTTTAGGCCTTTTGAAGGGATTTTGGAGGTTTCTTCGGCCTTTTAGTGTCCGATTGCGAGGCTGGGTTATATGAGGAAAGGGGCTAACGGATATAGGCCCTCGGGGGCTTGAGGCCTTATATAGTGCAAATGGACTGATTTTTAGGCCAAAACAAGGATTTTTAAGCCAGAATGAAGGTTCTAGTAGATGAAAGGGGTAATTTTTTAAACCAAAAAGAGGGAAATACATGGTTTAAAAGTGATTTAGGGTGGTTTAGAGGTCAAATTGAAGGACTACAGAGGGGTTTTGTGGAGGTAATATGAATGAAAATGGGGATTTTGTGGGAATGAAATGGAGCAAATGGAGGCCCTTTTAAAGCAATCTCTTTCACAAAACAGCAAGGCTTTTCAATGAAAACAGTAGTGAATATTTCTTCAAAGGACAGAAGACACATGGAGGCTTCAAGAATGATAGATTTACAAAGGAAATGTCTCTCTTGAAGGCTCAGAAACCTATTTAGCCACCTGTTTTCTTTGACAAAATATTATAGGTGGCTAACATAAAAAAATTCAAATGGATGAATAACTGAAGTCAGGTGCAACCAGACAAGCTAGCCATGTCAATGGATCTTAACAATTTGTGAAATGTAAAGGAGGAAGAGATTAAGGTTAAACGAGAATCTAGAGTAGATCGTCTCTTAATTCTACATTCCAGTCTCAAAGGAAAACATAACGTACTGTTTCAAGATAGAGAAGGGTACCCCATGGTAAATCCTACACAATATTTTCTATCTGCAGTAAAGAAAAAACAAAAATATGTAAAACTAGAGACGAAAAATTATGAGAAAAGGTGCACTTCCACACAAAACATGACACAAGAATCTGAAAAAAAGCATCAAATTTCATTCATCCAACGAGAGTGTTTACAACCAGCTGAGTCTATTACAATGGTTTTTCCCCTTCCATCCTCTGGCCCCCTTTCCTACTGCTAATGTGTTTGGTCAATTTAGTGTGTCCTAAATTGCTGCATTTAATTGTCAATCCGGGAATCGTAAGCTGATGAAGTGCGGCACACTATATGTGCAAGATAACCTCTTTCTTAAATTTTTGTCGTTTTTGGTTTTTCTAAGGTGAAATGGAAATTCTAAAGTGAAAAACAAGCTTGGTTATATTTGTTCAAGGAAGTGATATCCCCTATAATGATTTACCAATCTTGAAACTTTAAAAGCAAATTGAAATTACAATGACAAAACTTAAAAGAAAGTAAAAGTGTACTGCTGAAATGAAAAGGTGCTTCTAATTTAATGAATCAAAACAGGAAACTAGTGAACATGAAAACTAAACTATTCTTGCTGCCAACTGAACACAAAAGAAACTACGCTTATGGAAATTCAAAATTGCAATGAAATAAATCTAAATCAGATTACATCAATTCATTTTCTGACCCTTCATCATTAGACCAGCTATGACTTGCGGAAGTAATCATAAACAACTTGTGTAGCTGATATTTAATTCGCAGAAAGTAAACTAATACTAAACCATACACACATGATTCAATCCCTCGCCATCAGTCCAGCTGTGGCTTTCGGAGGCAACTGAAGATGTCATACATGATTTAATATATCTAAGTTTGCAGAAAAAGAAACTAATACTAAACTACACATTTCATAATGCAGCCCCTCACCATCAGTCCAGCTGTGGCTTTCGGAGGTAACTGAAGACGCTATGAGCAGCTTAATATATCTAATTTTGCAGAAAAAAAACTAATACTAAACTACACATTTCATCATGCAGTCCCTCACCATCAGTCCAGCTGTGGCTTTCGGAGGCAACTGAAGACACTATGAGCAGCTTAATATATTTAAATTTAACTACTGAATCAGATAAACAAAATTGAAATGTACAAAGCAAGACTGAAGTTAAACAAATGCTATGAAAAGGAAACTAGCAGCAGAATAATGTTAGTCTCATATCATTAGCCAAAATACTATGAAAATGCCCGGGCTGTCTACCTAAAACCTGCACAAGAAAACTGATCAGTGATTTAACAATCATAAAAAAATGAAAGACAAGAATGCAATGGAAATTATAGAAATGTATGAACAGAAATGAAACAACTATGAAATATGAACATGTAATGGATTATGATACAATGACTTTTTAAATAAATGAAATGAAATATATATACATTAATACACAGAACCTCGGCTGAGCAGGGGCCCTCTACACAGCTTTGGTACGATCCTCAAACACGAATTAAGTTGTAAAACAGAGTTTTCTCACATTAAAAAGCAGTTCATTACAGACTGGTAGTATTACGGCTCAAGGCAGCGTAATCACTACAAAGCTAACATAACAGAGTACGCACATCAACTATCAACTAACAACTCAACAAATAACTCTACGTGCGTATGCAAACGCTTTATATAAAACAATAAACTGTAACTGTCTCCTGAAGTTTATGATAGCAGCCAGCACGTAGACCACTAAGGCCACGGATATAGGAGTATGGCCATGTTGGAAAACGGATCTATGGAAGGTGGGCGCTTGAATTCAACTCCAGAACTTTGCACAGATGTCAATTAACCTCCGCAAGCTTGGAAACGGCCGTATGGATGTTTATATGCCACAAAACAGAGTCCAGCCGACATAGAACTCCATAGTTGACTTCCACGTGGATGGCTTTGACCGCGGCTTTCTTTGACGAATTTACTTGAACCAATAGGACACGAACCATGTCATCGTCATTCCTAGCCTGCCCATGTGGCTCGTTTCCTTCGTAGACACCTGTAGCATAGATTTCCACAAAATAGCTGCGGAAAGTTGCAGCAGCTGCGGAAAGTGACAAGTTTCCGCAGCTGTATGAACAAAATCTAAATCAAATAGAAAACACACAAACATAATTAAAACCATGTTAGATACCCTTTTGCACATGATATTGACAATTTTGGAGGTTTAGGTGAGTGAAAAAGATATGGAAAAGTGTATGGAAAAGAGGCAAAGTCGGGACTCAACATACCCCCACTGTGAAGGTGTTGCATGTCCTCATGCAACCAAAATTTTGATACTCTTTGTTCAATTCATGTGCCTTGATACTTCAGCCATCACATCTAACCCCCTTCTCTTCTTCTTTGGTACTGCTATCATTCTGGGTTTCTTCATTAAGCACCTGAATTTGATATTCACAAGTGCTCTGCTCAATTTTTGGCATTTCCTTTTTAGCTTCTTATTCTTCTTTTGCCAAATACCCAAATGTAACATAGTAGTGTCATGGATAATCTTGTCCAGTTTGCCTTGCTCTTTGAGTGTTTCATTTTCATTTTTGATATGCCGATTCAAAAGCTCAAGCTCAAAAATCTCCTGTTTTAATGACTGAACCAAATCATCCTGCAATGTATGAGGCTGAATAGAAGAGGTACTTGGGCTTGTGGCTGCCTTCTCCAAGGATTCTATATAGTCATATACCTCCTGCTGTTTGGGGTCTACTTCCGGTGTCTTTTTCATTGGGCTGTCCCCAAAGTGTTGCAAGGGAGAATTATGTTCAAAATCTGGCCGAGGAGAACTTACATCAATATTTTGTTGAGAATAAGATGGAGTACGCTCATTGTCTGATTGGGAGTGAAAGGAGTCAGGTTCACTAACTGACTGAAATGGACTATGGTCAGTTGGAGACTGTTCATATGTCTCCTCACCCAAATCAATGAAATGAGGACCTTTAATTTGTGTTTTTCTCAGTTTTCCCTTAAGCCTGCTGCTTCTCCTCACATGCTGTGGTATACTACCCTTTTGTTCTTGTTTTCCTGTTTTTGCCTTCTTGGATAGAGATGACTGTTTTTGAAGAAAAATTATTCTTTCAGACAAAATTTGGTGATCTTCTTCCTCAGAAGAAGAAGTTTTATGGACAGCCTCAATAATTTCTTTCCCTTTTGGTATTGTTGGCTTCTTAGCTTTAATTTCCTTCTTCTTCCTTTTTACCAATCTCTCTTCCCTATCAGTTTTCTTCATAGTGGTAGTAGAAGTATCTTGGATTTCATCTACTGTTCTTTTCCTTCTACTTCTTTTTGTTGTGCTAGCTGCGGGAATTTCCTGTGTAGGAGCAATTTGGGTTCCAACATTTATTTTCTTTCTTCTACTCCTTCTAATTGGATTACCTTCAGGAATTTCCTGAGGTTCTTCAAAGAAGTTTCTAACTAGGAATTGTTCCCATGTATCTTTTCTTTCTTTTAGCTCCTTTTCAATCAGAATTTTTATAAGCCCATGGTGATATAAATGAGGCTCTACATCTCCTAAGTGTTTTTGCACAGTCACAGCCATTTTCTTCAAGCTATTGAATAAGAAATAAGGAAGATTGAGAGTTTGGTTTTCAAGAAAATTCATCAATAGCCTAGTATGGTACATGTACATAGAGCCAAAACGGCCTTCACATGTAATAAATTTCTGAACAATGAGTAGTAAAGTGGCCCATTCATCTTTTATTGCATGCACAGGGATTCCTCTTTTGAAAACAATGATATCCATACCTTGATTTCGGAGGATTGTTCTCCATGCCTCATCACTGATACTTTTATTTTTGAACCAACGTTCTCCTTCCTGAAGAAGCTCTGTGGTTGTTGCTATTGATGCTTCATTGACAAAAAATTGAGGTCTCCAACTTCTGCTTCCGAGCCATCAAATGATCTTGCAAACGCTTTGGTAACTTCTCTGTGGTAACCCCTGAATTTCTGAATAAAACGCAGCCATTTAGCTTTCCTCAACATCTCTTTTGCTTGTGGAAATCCCTCTATAAATTTCTGTCCTTCCGGCTCTGCCCTTAATAATTTTCCCATTTTCTTCTCTGTGCTTCACAGGCTTGCCTCTGTGAGGGTTTAAGCGGAAATGGAACGATGGAATACACAGAGTATAGCACAATACTGTGGGGATGTTATCACAAAACGGAAATGAGCACCATAAATAGAATGGAATAAGACTGTGGGTGGATATACGGGAATGAGAGTGAGCAAAAGGAACGGAATGGAATGAAACAGAGAGTGAGAATGAGTAGAGTGGGGTTTTGTAAACACGACAGAGAAACGATAAAGAGGTTAACAAAGTATAATGCATTCGACCGCATTTTGAATTTTTGGTGGCTGTGTCATAAATATGAATACGTTTCAATCAATGATTATGAAGTTATGCGGCTTGTAAGAGTCCTTTGTCAACTCAAATACGTATCATTATCTACGGTGGGATATTTGAACATGAGTGAGAGTCGGAATTTCAATGATGAAACCGTTGGTGAATAAATGCAAGAGGATAACATAGAGATCGTGGAAGGTTACGGGACTGTCAACATAATCATTGCGCGTTATGGGTAGAGCTCATAGTTTAAAATTACATAAAAATGTGTTTTTCGATACTATTTGAAATAAACTTTATTCATACCTTTGGAATCCTTGCTTTTGCCCTTGGTCTTCAACTGATTGATCTTCATTAGTGTCTTGAATGTCCCATTGATCCTCTCCTGCATTTTATTTCAAAATTTATGAAAATAACAACTAACTGTACATTATTTTTGAAAACAGAGTAGTAGTAGCTACGGAATTTTCTCCTGGCTGCGGAAACTGGAGTCAGCTACGGAAACAGATGTCAGCTGCGGAAACTGACACAGCTTATTACTTGGCTGAAATAGAAATGAACAAGTGACAAATGACCAGGTGGAAATGGTCATAAAAAGATTTTTATTGATGGAATGGATGGAATGAAGTGGAATGAAGTGAAATGAAATGAAATGAAATGAAATGAAGTGGAATGAAATGGAGTGAGTGGTGAGATGAAATGAAAGGAAAGACAGATTTTTTTTTTGGAAAATATAGAGTGTCAGGTGTCCCTGATTTTCACCCCATATTTTCTGTATAAGACTGCCAATCAATGATTGGTTTTCAGGCTTATACCATTTTTTTTCTCTCTTTTTTTTTTTTTTTTTAACTTGAAAAACAAAAGCTAGGCTGGTGGAGAAGAAGAATTCTTCTGTACCAGCCTGATTGCAGAACTTTCTTGAAACAACTTGACAAAATCCTCTTTAGAGAGTGGCTTATGATAAACTTTCAATCTATGGCCATTCACTATAAGAGGAGTTTGAAACTCATCAATGGTCTTGATTCTTACAGCATCATTGTTAAAGATCTTGTCAATCTCATATGGCCCAAGCCAATGAGTCTGAAATTTCCCTTGAAAATATTTAAACTTGGAGTCAAATAACAATGCCCAATCTCCTTCTTGAAACTTCTTCTCTTTGATATATTTGTCATGCCATTTAGTTCTTTGATATTGAATTAGATCAGTTCTTAGAATTTCTTCTTGTCTGATCTCATCTAGCTCATTCAACTGCTCCATTCTATGCTTTTGGGCTTCTGATAAGTCCATCCCCAACTGAACTGCTATCTTGAAGGTCTTGACTTGGAACTCAATGGGGAGCAAGACTTCTTTCCCATAAACAAGTTCATAGGGAGAATGTCCTGTTGTATTCCTCCATGTGGTTCTGTAGGCCCACAAGGCTTCTGGAAGCCTTTCTGCCCAATCTCTTCTATGTAGATGAACAGTTTTGGTGATGATACTTTCAAGAACTTTGTTTGTGGACTCCACTTGACCATTTTCTTGTGGATGGTAAGGAGTAGATTTTTTGTGCTTGATTTTGTATTCTTCCATCAACTTCTCCACCAAATTTGATGTGAATTGGCTCCCCTGATCTGTTACAATTTCTCTTGGAACACCAAAGCGAGTAAAAATATCCTCATAAAGAAAATGAACAACTGAATTTTCAGTAGCAGATACTAATGCTTTAGTTCTACCCATTTAGTAACATAATCAGTGCAAACCAATATATACTTCTTTTGCTTCGATGGTGGATTAATTGGTCCAATGAAATCTAATGCCCATTTTTCAAAGGGTTCAATGAGTACCTGTGTTTGCAGTGGCATTTCATTTGAAAGGGTAGGATTCCCTACTCTTTGGCAGCTATCACACCTTTTGACATATTGTTTTGCATCTTTGAAGAGAGAAGGCCAATAATATCCCAAGGAAAGGATTTTATAGGCCGTCCTTTTGTCCGCAAAGTGTCCTCCGCATGGTTCATCATGACATGCCTTAAGAATATGAGGCATTTCATCTTCCCTGACACATCTTCTGATCACAAGATCTGGCCCTGTTTTAAACAATTCGTTAGAAATCCATGAATATCTTGAACTCTCCTGAATAATTTTTCGTTTTCTCTTGGAAATAAATGTGAAGGTAGTTTCCCTGTAACCAAATAGTTAGCAATATCTGCATACCAAGGGGTCTTAATAGTTACTGCAAACAAATATTCATCAGGAAACTTATCTTCTACAGGAGAATCTTCTTTAGTATTCTGAATCCTAGACAAGAAATCAGCTACTGTGTTCTGTTTTCCTGGTCTATCCAACACAGTAATATTGAATTCTTGCAAAAGTAAAAGCCATCTTGTCACTCTGCCATTAGTAACAGGTTTGTTCATTAAATATCTAATTGCAGAATGGTCAGTATGAATAAAAGTTTCATAGCCTGTTATGTAATGTCTAAACTTATTAATTGCATGAACAACAGCTAAAAACTCTTTTTCAGTCACAGTATAGTTCAACTCTGTGGGAGTCAAATTTTTACTGGTGTAATAAATGGCATAAGGAATTAAATCTTTTTGACCCAACACGGCTCCAAGAGCTGTATCTGAAGCATCTGTAGAAATATGGAAAGGAAGTTTCCAATTTGGTCCTCTCAAGATAGGTGCTTCAGATATTCTTGTTTTCAAAGTTTCAAAAGCTGATTGACAATCGGGATCCCATTTAAATTCACAGTCTTTTGTAAGCAACTTGAAGAGTGGAGATGCTATTTTAGTGAAGTTTTCTATAAATCTTCTATAGTAACCAGTAAATCCTAGAAAACTTCTAACATCTCTTTGACAATTTGGAATAGGCAACTTGGAGATGACTTCAACTTTTGATCTATCAACCTTAATTCCATCTCCTTAAATATGATGTCCTAAAACAATCCCTTCAGTAAACATCATAAAGCATTTTTCATGGCTTAATGAAAGGTTTGTTTCTTTACATCTTATGAGAAATTTTTCCAAATTTTCTAATGCCTCTTCAAATGAATTACCATAAACTGTAAAATCATCCATATAAACCTCTACACAATCATGAATTAGATCAGAAAAAATTCCTAGTACTGCTCTTTGGAATGTTGCTGGTGCATTACATAACCAAAAGGAAGCACTCGATAGGCAAAAGTTCCCCATGGACAAGTAAATGTGGTCTTATCTTGATCTTCAGGTGCTACCTGAATTTGATTATAGCCACTAAAACCATCCAAAAATGAAAAGTACTTTTTACCTGCTAATGTATCTAGTACCTGATCAATAAAAGGCAAAGGAAAGTGATCCTTCAAAGTTGCTTTGTTCAACTCCCTGTAATCAATGCATACTCTCCATTTACCATTCTTTTTAGGTACTATAACCAAAGGAGAAACCCATCGGCTATCTGAAATTGGATAAATGAAGTTTACATTGAGAAGTTTTTGGAGCTCTTCTTTCACTATCTCCCTAAGATTTGGATTCATCCTTCTTTGAGGTTGTTTGATTGGTCTACTGTTTTCCTCAATATAGATATGATGGATGCAAGTCTTAGGATCAATACCCTTCATGTCAGTATACTCCCATGCAAATGCAGTAGAATGTTTTTGCAAGATTCTGGTTAGTTCTTCTTGTTGTGACTTCTCGAGATGTTTATTAATATTCAATGTCTTTTCTGGAAAAATCTCAAAAGCAGAATTACCAAACTCTTCCATAGAGTAGAGAGACATTTGTCTTGATGATAAATATTCTATGTCAGATTCCAACTGGAATTGTGTGGGGTCATATTCTGAAGTTATCTCAAAATTTTCTAATGTGTTCAGAATTTGACTATCCTCACTAATTTCAGAAATGGTAAAGACAGGTTGTATAGTATTCTCATCATCGACCCATTCATTGTCTCCTATTTCTGTAATTGCTCTTGCGGGAGGATACAAATTGAATTTCTTTGTCGAATTACCATTAGAAATGTACATGTCTCGAGATCTACAACTAATAAAAGCATCAGCTGTGGCCAGCCAAGGTCTTCCTAAGATAATTGGATGTCCTCCTAGATTGCTTTTGGGAGTCAAAATCATAAAGTCTACTGGATATTCCCAAGAATCTAAGGAGACTGAAATATCTTCTAATACACCATCTGGTTTAATAACCGATCGATCTGCAAGTTACAATAAAGTAGGTGTAAAAATAAGGTTAGGAAGTTTTAACTGTTCCATAGTCTGTCTACTCATAATGTTGATAGCAGCCCCTAAGTCAATCAATGTGTTTGGAATTTCTATCCCATTTATATGTGTCTTGACAATTGGACTTCCTGGATCTACATACTTCTGCATGGTAAATTTTCCCATCATAATGTCTGCAATCTTTCCTACCAGGTGGATTCTTCTTGTGTCCTTTAGCTTCCTTCCTGGTCTTTTGAAACTCAACTCCTTTATGGTTTTTGCTAGAATAGGAATTTCTCGAATCGCTTGTAGCAATGGAATCTTGATACAAACATTCTTCAATTCATCTAGAAAGTCATAGTTAGGCAACAAGATTTGTTTTTCCACCCCCTTATCAATTTGTAGTCTTTACGGGAAAGGAGGTGTAGATGAAGATACAGGTTGCTCAACTATAGGAGTTGTGGATGTTAGCTTTTCTTTTTCTTTTTGAATTTTTGAATTTTGAAGAGATTCTTCTTCAGAACCCTTATTGACTTGAAGAGAGTCCTCCTCAGAGGTATCTTGCTCTTGAATATCTATAGAAGGTTTTTCTAAGACTCTACCAGATCTGAGTTGTACATCGTTGAGAGAAACAATCATATAGGTAGGAAATTGTTGTCCTTCTACCATATAAGTAGTTTGAGGATTCTTATTGTTAGGATTTGGCAATGGCTGAGCTGGAAGTTGATTTGCTTCTGTTGGTATGGGAGCATGAGTTGAGGATTTTTATTTTGTTGAGAAGGTTGTTGTTGTGGAAATGGCAATGAAAGTTGTGGATTTGGGCTTGGAAGTTGTGGAGCTTGTTGATTTTGAAAAGATGGAGGATATTGATAAAATTGAGCAAATCTCCCATAAGGATTTTGCATCCCTTGTACCAATGGCTGATATGAATTTTGATGTTGGGGCCAAGGTTGTTGCCAAGGAGTCCAATTTGGTGGGGTTTGAAGATTCATAGGGTTATTAAACCCTTGAGATTGTTGTCCTTGCCAAGGTCTCCTTGCGACAAAACAGAGAGATTCTATTGAATTTGGATCTTCTTGAAAAACAGCTTTGAGTCCAAGGATTGAAGGACAATCCTTGATCTCATGATTTTCTGAGCAAATCATACATGTTTCTACAAATTTTGCATCCAAGGGACATTCCCTTAAAGCATGTTTCTTTCTACATTTCGGACAAAAGATGGCTAAAACATCTGTTTCTGCTTTCTGCTTGTTTTGGATTTTAAGGGTGTCTAGTTGTTCACTAAGACTCCCTAAGATATCAGTTTTAAACTCATCAAGCATATTACCAATCTCTGCCCTACTTACTGATCCAGTTGCAGATTTGTTAGCCCTAATAAGAGAAGAATCCCTAGGCCCTTTTCCAGTTTTAGATTTTCCCCTTGAGAGACGGATACATAGTTCTGTTATATCATGAAATGGAAGTTGAGAGATGTCTCCTTTCCCCATCATGTTTAAAATGTCTATCCATTCATCTCTAATAGCTTTTAATAGGAGGGCTTTCAAGGTTTCGTTATCTAAGTTGCTCATCTTTGCTCTTTTCAAGTTGTATTGAAATCTTTCAATTAAGTCTTCCAAATTTTCATCTTCTTTTTGCATCATTTTGAATACCTCATCCTTGTGATTGGTGAGCATACAATAGTCCAAGTATCTATCCAAAAATGTTTGTTTCATATCATTCCAAGTCCTGATAGATTGAGTGGCTAATCCCATGAACCATTTCAAAGAAGATCCCTTCAATGTTGAAGGAAACAGTTTGAGTTTTTGAGAATCTTCCATATAGTCATAAGTTCGGCACACTACTTCAAACTCAAACAGAAATGTTTCAGGATCCTCACTTCGTAATCCATAAAAGTTAGGGAGAACGGATGGTGAGATATTTTTCATTGTTGCATGAGTTTCCTCATCAACTATAGGGAATCCAAGCAAATTGTCCCTATTTCTACCGTTATTTCCTTCACCATTGTTATCTTCATTATCTCCTCCTCTTCTATCTCCACCTCTATTTATTACTTCCTCTGCCATGATAGTTTCTTTAGAGTCCTTATAGTCCTCTAGTTCTTCTACCAAGGAAGGATGAGAGAAAGTCTCTTTGTTCTCTAAGTGGGTTTAGTAGGTGGTATAGGAGAATCCTCTAATTCAGCTGTTCTTTGACTTCCAAAAATCTTAAGGCTAGGGGTAGATGGTGGTGAATCTGGTCTATGCCTTGAAGAAGATGGAGTTGTGAAAATCGAACTCTTGGCTTTAGCTATAAACCTTCCCTAGAATCTCTTGCCCTATGCATGTCATTTTTTATTTTTTTTATATTTTTGAAAAGTTGGGCTAATAATTCTCTTTCTGATCTTCCAGGTCACACTAGGTGCAAGAAGAGAGCATACTTAAGAAATTACTAAACCAATAACTCTCTTTTCTGATCCTCCAGATCACACTAGGTGCAAGAGGAGAGCATACTTCAAGAAGTTATCAAGTTTTCCCTTCTTTTATGATTTTATGTTTTTTTTTTTTAGAAATTGGCTACCTAGTTACACTTCCCCGGCAACGGCGCCAAAATGTTTGGTCAATTTAGTGTGTCCTAAATTGCTGCATTTAATTGTCAATCCGGGAATCGTAAGCTGATGAAGTGCGACGCACTATATGTGCAAGATAACCTCTTTCTTAATTTTTTTTGTCGTTTTTGGTCTTTCTAAGGTGAAATGGAAATTCTAAAGTGAAAAGCAAGCTTGGTTATATTTGTTCAAGGAAGCGATTTCCCCTATAATGATTTACCAATCTTGAAACTTTAAAAACAAATTGAAATTACAATGACAAAACTTAAAGGAAAGTAAAAGTGTACTGCTGAAATGAAAAGGTGCTGCTAATCTAATGAATCAAAACAGGAAACTAGTGAACATGAAAACTAAACTATTCTTGCTGCCAACTGAACACAAAAGAAACTACGCTTATGGAAATTCAAAATTGCAATAAAATAAATCTAAATCAGATTACATCAATTCATTTTCTGACCCTTCATCATTAGACCAGCTATGACTTGCGGAAGTAATCATAAACAACTTGTGTAACTGATATTTAATTTGCAGAAAGTAAACTAATACTAAACCATACACACATGATTCAATCTCTCGCCATCAGTCCAGCTGTGGCTTTCGGAGGCAATTGAAGATGTCATACATGATTCAATATATCTAAGTTTGCGGAAAAGAAACTAATACTAAACTACACACTTCATCATGCAGCCCCTCACCATCAGTCCAGCTGTGGCTTTCGGAGGAAACTGAAGACGCTATGAGAAGCTTAATATATCTAATTTTGCAGAAAGGAAACTAATACTAAACTACACATTTCATCATGCAGCCCCTCACCATCAGTCCAGCTGTGGCTTTCGGAGGTAACCGAAGACACTATGAGCAGCTTAATATATTTAAATTTAACTACTGAATCAGATAAACAAAACTGAAATGTACAAAGCAAGACTGAAGTTAAACAAATGCTATGAAAAGAAAACTAGCAGCAGAATAATGTTAGTCTCATATCATTAGCCAAAATACTATGAAAATGCCCGGGCTGTCTACCTAAAACCTGCACAAGAAAGCTGATCAGTGATTTAACAATCATAAAAAACATGAAAGACAAGAATGCAATGGAAATTATAGAAATGTATGAACAGAAATGAAACAACTATGAAATATGAACATGTAATGGATTATGATACAATGACTTTTTAAAGAAATGAAATGAAATATATATACATTAATACACAGAACCTTGGCTGAGCAGGGGCCCTCTACACAGCTTTGGTACGATCCTCAAACACGAATTAAGTTGAAAACAAAGTCTTTTCACATTAAAAAGCAGTTCATTACAGACTGATAGTATTACGGCTCAAGGCAGCGTAATCACTACAAAGCTAACATAACAGAGTACGCACATCAACTATCAACTAACAACTCAACAACTCAACAACTAACTCTACGTGCGTATGCAAACGCTCTATATAAAGAAATAAACTGTAACTGTCTCCTGAAGTTTATGATAGCAGCCAGCACGTAGACCACTAAGGCCATGGATATAGGAGTATGGCCATGTTGGAAAACGGATCTATGAAAGGTGGGCGCTTGAATTCAACTCCATAACTTTGCACAGATGTCAATTAACCTCCGCAAGCTTAGAAACGGCCGTATGGATGTTTATATGCCACGAAACAGAGTCCAGCCGACATAGAACTCCATAGTTGACTTCCACGTGGATGGCTTTGACCGCGGCTTTCTTTGACGAATTTACTTGAACCAATAGGACACGAACTATGTCCTCATCATTCCTAGCCTGCCCATGTGGCTCGTTTCCTTCGTAGACACCTGTAGCATAGATTTCCACAAAATAGCTGCGGAAAGTTGCAGCAGCTGCGGAAAGTTGCAGCAGCTGCGGAAAGTGGCAAGTTTCCGCAGCTGTATGAACAAAATCTAAATCAAATAGAAAACAAAAAAACATAATTAAAAACCATGTTAGATACCCTTTTGCACATGATATTGACAATTTTGGAGGTTTAGGTGAGTGAAAAAGGTATGGAAAAGTGTATGGAAAAGAGGCAAATTCGGGACTCAACATAATGCATGCAGTATTTATATAACGAATTATGTAGGTTGCTTCTATCTCCTGTTATGATTTTCATTTATTATATTCAAGCAAAAATTGACAAGTGGAATCATGCAAGAAGTGATAAGATAAGTCTGGCCATGACAGTCGCCTTAGCAGTCCGTTATTAATGGCAGAGTGATCTTAATCTGGTTCAAATGATGTCGAAGAGGCATAGATGGCTCTGATATCTTGGCTTTTGCCTCTTCAAAGGCTCTGACATCTTGGCTCTACCTTAGTGAAAAGGTTGCAGAGTAGAGTGTGCTGGCTGTAATGATGGCTATTCTATCTCTAGCTACCTCTATCTCTTCTATGTCAGTTATTGTTGCAGCGGATCTTGGAAATGGAAAACCCAATTTCCATTTATAACTAATGTGAAACCTTATTTTAAGTTACTAGACATCAGGATATAGTGTTGTCACGGGGTCTGGTTGGCTACGTAAGCCAGTGTGGAGTGGTGGTGACAGGGGTCTGTACATGGACGTGGAGCAATAGCAGCAGGAATCATGGGTGGACGTGGAGCAACAACAGTGGGAATTGTGGGTGGACGTGGAGCAAGGGTGGTAAGTGGTAATGGAGCGGGGGGTGTGAATTAATAGAGGGGCAATACGTATCAGGGATGGTTGTAAGAGATACCACATGTTTTGAACCCCTCCCATATGGTTAAATTCAAAGGTTGCGGGGGGGTTGAAACAAAATAAGGACCGTCGGATGTGGGGAGATATTCGGAGATGGCTGATAGGTGCGAGCCATTTAAAGGTGGACATGACGTGGCAAGGAGGTGGGGCCCAAAACTCACATCGCAATCGTAAAACAAAAGTCTTATTTATGAGCAGTGGAAGTTGAACCTTAAGATCTATGATGGGTGGAGAAGTGATGTGGCAAGGACAGAGATGAGGCCATGAATATTGCACATCCCAAATTTTTGAGGTTTTTGTTATGAGCAACGAAGGTAAACCTTACAACTTGCGGTATGTGATTAGGCAAGGTTGGGGTTAGGTTTCTTATATATGATATATATGTATGTATCAAGCGGCCTAAAGTGGGGGCGGAGCTGTGAATAAGGTAAGTTAAAATGAGAAAATGATAGGGTTGTTAGCGGGTGCGCGGAGCTGTTTCTTCAACTATAAAAATCAAATTTTAATAGTTGAAGAAGGGTTTTGAAAGAAATGAATTGTGGGACTTTAGAAAATAAAAAAATGAAGGGAAAAAGAGGGTAAATGAAATGAAATGAGGGCAGAAATGTAGTTTTCTCACCACCACACCTTATCAACAACATTTTCTTCTTTCAACTAAACTGAAAGGCAAACTGATTCCTTTGAAGTTGTTGACTGTCAGGATCTCCCTTCTTTTTCTAAAAATAATGACAGCCATGGAATATAATTTTTAGTATGAAAGATCTAAGAAATAATCAGTCACCTTGTGATACTGTGAATTACAGGAGTCTAACAGTGGCTCCAGCTGGGGATAGAAGCTCCTTCGAGAGGTGTCAAGAACACTGTAAACTAGTGGCCTGATCCATTGGGTTGATTCCAAACCTGCAACTTAATCTGCTACAAAAACCTCTGTAGCTTACCATCTTTAATTTGAAATCAACACTCTCTATAAAACTGAAATTCGGAACATACTTGAACTGAAAACAAAACAACACTCTAGAACTAAAGTTGAAAAAATGCTCAGAGTACTGAGCTTATTGCACACCTACCTACCCTACCTTACTGAAATTTCTTCTATTCTAAATGATACTATAGTGGAAGTGCAGCCAATCAAGTAGCATTAGAAACAAATGGACAACTTGACTACTTGTTAGGAAAATCAAAAGTATAACTTGATTATGTGTCCTCATAATCAAATTTATAATATCTAATGGTAAATGCTGATGTATTTGATCCTTATAGAGAGTACATATTTGAATATTTGAGCTAAAAATATCCTGCATATAATATTCTATAGGATTAATAAAAGCATGATGTATAATATTTTCTTCTAGGCCTTCAATGACTAGTTGATCATTTGTATCCTTAATATTAAACCTTTAAACCCCTTCTTCAATCTGGTACTTGAAAGCATAATAATCCTCAATATGTAAGTCAAGAGGTAGTATAGTTTCCTCTTACTTAGGGGAAGGAATATTTTCCAAGAATTCTTTATGATCTCAAAAATTATATGACTGAATTTGAGAATTCAAAAGTTCAATACCATTTTCATATCGTTCAACAACTACCTCCAGAAAGCATGTTTTAGCTTCAGGAATAAATTTTCTTGATTTCAAAATGAGAAATACAACCTCTAGAAAATATTCATCTAGCTGAAATTATGATAACTAATTCCTGAATGTATTTAAATATTCATGAGATAAAAGGTCTACCACAAACCTTCTCATCTTGTTCAACAGGAACTTCGGCCAGCATGTTGTGGAGTCACCATGAATGCTCAAAAGTTGGCTTCTTTGAATCATGGAGTCACCGGGTGAATAATGCAGCCTTCTTGTGTCTGGTCACTATCCACCATTAGTAATCAGATCTGAACTTTGATGTACTTTCTGAGGAAGATAAATTGTGTGCCCAGTAGAGTCGCCAGTATGTTAGCTTCCCATAAATTTCTGAAGGTTGAAGATATAACTATGGAGGGCCAACATCAAACTGCTTTGGAATCTAGGACTTAGCCTTCCTAGACTCAGAGAGCGCTCTCTCGATTAGATATAGCTTTGTTGATGGGGAATTTTAGGCTAGCTATTGGTGCATAGGGGTTTGTTTGAAAATATGTGGTTGAGGTAGCAAAAGAGGGCCATTGGGCTATGGAGTCAAACAAGTGTAAACAAATTCAAATGAATGAATAAATTAGGTCAGGTGCAACCAGGAAATCTAGCCATGTTAATGGATCTTAACAACTTGTGAAATGGAAAGGAGGAGGATATTAAGGTTCAATGAGAATGCAGAGCAGACCATATCTGAATTTTTCATTCTGGTATCATAGGAAAACATAACGTACTGTTTCAAGACTGATAAGGGTACCCCATGGTAAATCCTACACAAATTTTTCTATTCACAATAAAGAAATAACAACAATATGTAAAACTAGAGATGGAAAATTATGAGAAAAGGTGCACTTCACCACAGAACATAACACAAGAATCTGGAAAACAAAATCATCTTTCATTCATCCAACAAGAGTTTTTACAACCAGTTGAGTCTATTACAATTGTTTTTTCCCCTTCCGGCCTCTAGCCCCCTTTCCTACTGCTAATGCATGTAGCATCTATATAACAGCTTAAGTTATTTTCTTCTATCTACTACAATGATTTTCATTTATTATATTCAAGTAGAAATTGACAAGTGGAATCATGCAAGCGATGATAAAATAAGTCTGGTTGTGACAGTAGCCTTAAAAATCCGTTATCAATGGTAGAGTGATCATAATCTGGTTCAAATGATGCCAAATAGGTACTGATGGCTATGACATCTTGGATTCTACCTCTTCAAATTCTTTGACATCTTGGCTCTACCTTGGTGCAAAGGTTGCTGAGTAGAGTGTGCTGACTGTAATGATGGTTATTCTGTCTCTAGCTACCTATGTCTCTTCTACACTAGTTATTGTTGTAGCGGAGCTTGGAAACGAAAAACCCACTGTCCATTTATAACTGATGCAAAACCTTGTTTTAAGTTATCGGGCATTAGGATGTAGTGTCTTCGTTGGGTCTGGTTGGCCAGGTTAGCCAGTGTGGAGTGGTGGTGACAGGGGTCTATAGGTGGACATGGAGCAACAATAGGGAGAATCGTGGGTAGACGTGGAGTAGGGGTGATAAGTGGTAATGGAGCGGGGGGGGGGGTGCGAATTAGCGGAGGGGTGACATGTAATGGGGATGGTGGTAAGAGATACCTCCCATTACAGACCCCTCCCCCATGGTTAAAGTTCAAAGGCTGTGGGGCGGGTGGGGGGCCGCGAAACAAAATAAGGACCATCGGATGCGAGGAGATGCATGGAGATGGCGGATAGGTGCGAGGTGTTTAAAGGTGGATGTGATGTGGCAAGGAGGTGGAGCCCAAAAATCACATGGCAATCGCAAATCAGAAGTCTTGGTTATGAACGATGAAAGTTGAACCTTAATATTTTTGATGTGCGAAGTGCGATGGGTGGAGGAGTGACATGGCAAGGCGGAAATGAGGCCATGAATACTGCACATCACAAAGTTTTGAGGTTTTGGTTATGATCGATGGAGGTAAACCTTAAAACTTGCGATATGCGATTTGGTAAGGTCGGGGTAAGGTTTCTTATATATGATATATATGTATGTATCAAGCGACCTAAAGTGGGGGTGGAGCTGCGAACAAGGTAAGTTAAAACAGGAAAATGATAGGGCTGTTAGCGGGTGGGCGAAGCTGTTTCTTCAATTATAAAAATCGAATTTTAATAGCTAAAGAAGTGGTTTGAAATAGATGAAGCACGGGACTTTAGAAAATGGAAAAATGAAGGGAAAAATAGGGTAAATGAAATGAAATGGTGGCACAAATGCATTTTTCTAACCACCACACCTTATCAGCAACATTTTCTTCTTTCAACTGGACTGAAAGGCAGATTAATTCCTTTGAAGTTCTTGATAGTCAGGATCTCCCTTATTTTCATGAAAATAATGACAGCCATGGAATATAATTTACAATATGAAAGATCTGAGAAATAATCAGTCACCTTGTGATATTGTGAATTACAGGTGTCTAGCACACAGATCTGACTAAAACCTCTTATAAAATTTATGTTAAAACTTGCAAGAGCATGAAAACTCCTTACCTCAAATACACTTCTTGGAGTTGGCCAATCCAGTATTACCTAGATCTTTTCTGGATCCATCCTCAAGCCTTATTTTGAGACTATAAATCCCAATTAAATGAGTTTAGTCTTCATAAAACCACACTTCTTCAACTTTATAAGAAACTTCTCCTTTTGCAAATTATTTAATACCATCTTGACATGCTCCAAATGCTCTTCCTTACTCTGACTGAAAATTAGAATGTCATCAAGATAGACTATCACAAATTTTCCTATATACTCTTTCAAGACCTCATTCATTAGCCTCATAAATGTGCTTGGTGCATTAGTGAGCCCAAAAGGCATCACTAACCACTCATACAACCCATTGTTGGTCTTAAATGCAGTCTTCCATTCATCTCCCTATATAATCCTTATTTGATGGTATCCACTCTTCAGATCTATTTTAGTAAAATACTTTGACCCACTTAAACAATCCATCCAATCATCTATGCGTGGTCATGGAACTCTATACCTGATATTGATCTTGTTTATGGCTCTGGAACCAGTACACATGTGCCACTCACCTCCTTTATTTGGAATAAGCACGGCTGGTACTACACACGGGCTAAGGCTTTCTTTGATCAGTCCTTTATCTAACAACTCCTGTACCTATCTTTCGATTTCCTCATTCTCCCGTGGGGTCATTATATATGTTTGTTTGTTTGGTAAACTTGCACCAGGTATTAAATCTATGTGATGACTGATACTTTTTATTGGTGGTAATTCACTCGATAATTCACTTGGTAATTCATCAACAATTATATCAACACAATTATCTAACAAATTTTTAATTTCCATAGGAATATTTTCTAAATTAGTAGAGGTTAGAATTACCTTGGGTTCACCCACAACATCAAAATGTATTTATTTCTCCTTCTTGACTTCTTGTAGCAACTCCTTTCCACTAATCAACATAACATTATTCCCAGCTGCTCCTTTGTCTGCTTCATCCTTCAAAGGAATAAATGTGTGCTTCTTTCCAACCTTTCTATGGTATAGGTATTCCTTTTTCCATCATGAATGGATTTTTTGTCAAACTGCCAAGGCCTTCCCAGCAGTATATGGCACACATCCATTGACATCACATCACACAATATGACATCCTTATATGTACCGATTTGTATCTCTACCTTGCACTGTTCTGTCACTAAAATATGATGTCCCTTCTGTAGCCATGACATGATGTAGGGAGTAGGGTGTACCATCTTAATCAACCCAAATTTTTCAACCATCTCTGTGGAAACAAGATTATCAGTGCTTCCACTATCAATCACAACTTTGCAGCATTTTTCTTTTGATTTGCACACAATCCTAAATAATCTCTTCCTTTGTGTTGGCCCATTTGCTTCCTTATTTTCCTTAAGAAATACTATTTTTAGTAATAAATACTCACTTGCCTCAAGTGACTCCTCTTTTTTTGTGACTTGAGGATTTTCTTCCTTTGCCTCAGCTACATTCACATTCCGCTAATTTGTTGGTTTGTTATGAGGACAGTCCCATGATCCGTGTCCCCATTCTCCACATGTGTAACATAGAATATATCTTCCTCAACCTCTACCTCTGGGTGCAAATATCCCTCTACAAAAGTCTCCTCTTTATGGTGGTCTACTACTTGAACCTCATGCTTCATTCTGAGAGTGCTGAAATCTTGATCTGAAAGTTCCTCTTCCTCTTGCTGGACTTTTACCTCTATTCTTCTAACTTTGTTTCCTCAACATTTTCTCCTCTGCCTTCAAAGCTGCTTGGTAGGCATCCTCAATTATCTTCAGACTCATCAAACTAATTTTATGTCATACCTTATACCATTGATGTGTAGAAATTAGCTGAATAAATCACTTATTCAATGAATATTAACCCGATCATACATCAATTTCGAATTGCATGCATAACACATAACCTTCTTCTACAATTAATTGTCACATGCGGAAATAATATAGAAGCAATCTCACATCAAATCAATCACACATTAACTCAGTATGTATGGGGAAAGCCTATAGCTGAAAACCCCGCAGCTATTGTGTATATTATAATGGAGAATCATGTAACAATCATAGTACAAAAACTCTTCACAAGCTCTCATGCACTACCTCCCATGCTACACACTATCAAGCTAGATCTAGCAAATCACTTGCTCCAATCCTTAGCCACTTGATAGCCAACCTTGATTGCATATTTTAATGCTAGGTGATGGCCTCCTTATATAGATAAACCACCAGCCTAAACTTTGCAATACTCATAGCTTACTCCACCTATCTATGTGCTGCAAATAGCAACAGTATAGTTACAACTGATAGCTAACTCTACCCTTTCATCTATCTCTTTCACTGGTCTTCACTGAACTGATCATGCACTGTAGTGAACTGAAGTGTTCTTGAGTTGACTAATGAGGTAATATTTAGTAAATTAAATATTATTTAATTTACTCCACTCATATCTAGTTGATTAGTTAGTTAACTAATCCCAACTAGTTCAACTAAAACAAACAGAACACAACTCCACTACTTGTCCCGTTAACTCCTCCAAAACTCCTGCCACTGAAGTCTAACTGAAGCCAACCATGCAAGATGCCATCAAACCCTAGTAACCACGTGATTCCTTGTGTCAGTTGCATGAGTCACCTCCATGACTCAAACTGAAGTGCGCCAAGAGAGTAAACTGCTGTTTATAGTCAAAATATTATTAAGGGTAAATAATATTTGACTTCCATATTTTTAGGAGATCAGTCTAAAAATAGCCTGGGTCCTAAAAATTAGGGTCTCATCTATTTCTACCAACATGTAGCATACTTCAAGAATCTCCAAGTAGAATTCCCAAATTATGCTCCGTATGTCTAAAAATAGACATAGTCTAAAAATAGACTTTGCGCCAGAATTTGCCTGCGGGCCCACTTAGTGAAGGCGACTTCATTTCACTAAGCTCCATCATCTTGCCGCATTCTCAACACTCCCTCTCAGCAAGATATGGATTATCTGCAACCCCTATCCTGCCTCTGTGGAATTCGAACTTGCTCCTGGTGAGCGCCTTCGTCAGGATGTCGGCATCCTGATCCTCCGTGGGAACATATGAAAGCATCATGATTCTCCGCTGAACACAATCTCCGATATGATGGTACCTGATGTCGATATGTTTGGACCTATCATGAAATACTGGATTAGCCGAGAGCTTGATGCAGCTCTGGTTATCACAGTAGATCACTGTAGGCTCCAAATGCAACCTGAACAAACCTGCGAGGATCTTCCTCATCCAAATAGCCTCACATGCAGCCAAGCTTGCTGCCATGTACTCGGCCTCTGCTGAACTGAGTGCCACGGATCTCTGCTTCCTGCTGTACCAGGAAACTGCTGTCGACCCAATGCTGAAAACTCCACCAGAAGTGCTCTTCCGGTCTGTTGGGCTCCCTGCCCAATCTGCATCAGTGAAACCAGAAAGTTTCACTCCATCCTCCTGTCTGTACCATAGACCATATCCCGATGTGCCTCTGATATAGCGCAATACATGCTTGCCCGCTTTCCAAAAGAGCTTGGTAGGCTTAACCATAGCTTGCGAAAGCTGGTTAACTGCATAGCATATATCGGGTCGAGTATTGACCAGATACATCAACGACCCCACCAACTGTCGATAGACAGTGGCATCCACTACCTCCTCCGAAGTAGCATCTCCCTTCCTCCAACCTCCAGGAAGAGGGGAATCAACAGGCTTGCAGCCTTGCATGTTGAACCTCTCCAGAATCTCCCGGGCATACTTGCCCTGAGAAACAAACAGTCCTCCACTGCGCTGCCAAATCTCCAATCCCAGGAAATAATGAAGGATGCCCAGGTCCTTCATCTCAAACTCTCGTGCAAGATCCTCCTTGTATGAAAGTATCAACTGCTCGTCGCCAGTCAAAATCAGATCATCTACATACAGTACGATGATCAACAGCTTCCCCTCCACCACAATCTGGTACAGGTTTGGATCCGCCTCACTCTTGGAGAATCCAAGCCCGGTGAAGTAGCTATCTATCCGAGTGTACCAAGCACGAGGTGCTTGCTTTAGCCCATACAGTGCTCTCTTGAGTCGGCACACATGCGACTCACTGCTGAAGATCTCAAAACCTTCAGGCTGCTCTATGTACACCTCTTCCTCAATAACTCCATTGAGGAACGCAGTCTTCACATCCATCTGATGAATGTGCCACCCCATCTGCGCCGAGAGAGCAAGGATCGTCCGTATGGAAGAGTACCTTGCGACAGGTGCAAAAGTCTCCTCATAGTCAATCCCCTCGATCTGTGAGAAGCCACGGGCGACAAATCTCGCCCTGTACTTCTCCACACTCCCGTCAGCCGCCTGCTTCACCTTGTAGATCCATCGCGAACCTACAACTGATTTCCCAACCGGTCTTGGGACAATCTCCCATGCACTGTTCCCGATGATCGAATCATATTCTTCGATCATGGCATCAACCCATGCGGGTTCCTCCACAGCTTCCTCAAAAGAGGATGGCTCTGTCACAACACATTGACTCATAAGAGCCATGTATCCAGTGTACCGATCCGGTGACTGTCTCTGTCTGCGCTGTGCCGTAGGTGGTCCTACAACCTTCTCTGCATCCCGAGCCAGTCGCTCAGCTTCTGTAGTGCGCATGCGCCCTCTGATGGTTGGCGCTGCCTGGGTGGTTTCTTCCACCTCCTGAACCTCCTCTTGTGGCTGATCCACATCCGGAAGCTCCTCCTTAGGAACTAACAGCTCCTCATCCGCATGCAAGTGTAGCTCCCTCTCAAGCGAACACTGCATGGCTTTCTCCTCCTGAAATTTTATATCCCGTCGCACAACAGTCTTGCGACTGTCTGGCACATACACCCGATAGTTGTGAGGTGTATCAGTGTACCTCACAAATATTCCAACTTCAGCAGTTGGATCCAGCTTCCTTCTTGCATCCTTCGTCACATGCATGTAGACAGGAGATCCGAAAATCCGCAAATGGGAAATATCAGGCCTCTTGCCAGAATAAGCCTCCTCTGGTGTACTCATGCCAAGAACCTTGTGAGGACAACGGTTCTGCACATACACTGCAGTATTGCATGCCTCAGCCCACAAGTGAAGGGGTAGGCCCTGATCATGCAACATCGCCCGTGCAGCACCCACGATCGTTCTGTTCTTCCGCTCAGCCACCCCGTTCTGCTGTGGGTTGTGGGGTGCGATGAGCTCTCTCCGAATCCCTTCTACGCTGCAGAACTCCTTGAATTCAGCCGAGATGAATTCACCACCGTTATCACTCCTTAGAGCAATCACCTTCTTCCCCGACTCCTTCTCGACCAGTGCTTTAAACTCACAGAACTTCGCGAATGTATCGCTCTTCTTCGACATGAAGAAGATCCAACACTTTCGAGAGAAATCATCAACAAAGATCACATAATACCTGTGCTTTGCTGTCGAAGCAACTGAGAAAGGACCACACACGTCTGTGTGAACTCTCTCAAGGATCGCCGTGGCGCGACTATCCTTCTCGTGAAAGGTGGCTTTCACATACTTCCCTAAAGTACACCCCTTGCACTGATCTGACTGCGCAAGGGTGCCCTTAGGAAGTCCAGTAGAAATCTGCTGCAGAATCTTCAAAGCTCCATGGTGAAGATGGCCCAATCTCCTGTGCCATAATTCGCCCTCATCATCCCGGCTCACCACATCTCCAGCCTTGCATGCCATAGCTGCGCAGTCATCTACCTGCAACTGATAAAGGTTCTGAGTTCGAACCCCTATCTTCCGGGTCTCTCCAGTAGTCTTACTGCGCAGGAAAGCTTTTCCTTCGCTGAAGACAACATCATAACCCTTATCCTCCAACATCGCGACTGAAATCAGGTTCTTCTTCAATCCAGGTACATGCATGACATCCTTTAAGACAAAGGGTTTACCAGACTCCCTCTGAAAGGATACGGTACCGATACCAGTCGCACTGTATCTACCGTCATCGCCCATCTCGATGTGCATACCCAAATCTTTGTCCTCCAGATCTGAGAACAACTACCGATCTCCCGTCATATGAAATGACGCACCGCTGTCCAAGAACCACACCGATCCCAGCATACTTGAAACTAAGCATGCAATCAGTGAAACTTTGACAGCCACCCCCACACTTCCCAGCTCATCTCTGCACTGAGTGAACTTCGTGAGGTATTTGGCGATGCCGTCGCCCTTCTCCATCTTGATGTTCCTGAGCTTATCTTTGAGCGCCAGCTTCCTTTGGTCACTCTTACTCTGGAATAGATCCGTCAAAGCTTTCCACATTAAATATGGAGTAGCCTTACCATGAAGGCTGGATACAATATGATCCTTGACGCCCTCCAACAAGATCCTTCGACATTTCGCGATCTTCTTTTGCCATGCATCGACCAAAGCTGCATCAGTGGGCTTTGGGACATCCGCATCCACGAACTCCTTCAGACCATTATCTTCTAACACTGCTTCCATTCGATCTTTCCATGCAACATAGTTCAAACTGCCTTCAAGAGCATATTCGAGTCGCAAACCATTGAAAGAAGACATCTTTCAACACCGGCACCAAGAAGAACAACCTTCTGCAAAATTCGAATTCCAAACTCCAAGCTCTATCGCTTCCAATCTATACTTGAAAACAAATTATTTCCAAATCAGAGATTGACTGCAAAGGGCATTCACCAGATCTTTCACCTTACAAAGAAGGATGAATATTCCGGAGGCTACCTGGCCCGCATGCAGACTCTGTCCGAGGAAATAAGTTTGCAATCACCGTAATAGACTTCGACAATTAACTTCGCTCCGATACCATGTAGAAATTAGCTGAATAAATCACTTATTCAATGAATATTAACCCGATCATACATCAATTTCGAATTGCATGCATAACACATAACCTTCTTCCACAATTAATTGTCACATGCGGAAATAACATAGAAGCAATCTCACATCAAATCAATCACACATTAACTCAGTATGTATGGGGAAAGCCTATAGCTGAAAACCCCCCAGCTATTGTGTATATTATAATGGAGAAATCATGTAACAATCATAGTACAAAAACTCTTCACAAGCTCTCATGCACTACCTCCCATGCTACACACTATCAAGCTAGATCTAGCAAATCACTTGCTCCAATCCTTAGCCACTTGATAGCCAACCTTGATTGCGTATATAATGCTAGGTGATGGCCTCCTTATATAGATAAACCACCAGCCTAAACTTTGCAATACTCATAGCTTACTCCACCTATCTATGTGTTGCAAATAGCAACAGTATAGTCACAACTGATAGCTTTACTCACCCTTTCATCTATCTCTTTCACTGGTCTCCACTGAACTGATCATGCACTGTAGTGAACTGAAGTGTTCTTGAGTTGACTAATGAGTAAATATTTAGTAAATTAAATATTATTTAATTTACTCCACTCATATCTAATTGATTAGCTAGTTAACTAATCTCAACTAGTTCAACTGAAATAAATAGAACACAACTCCATTATTTGTCCCGTTAACTCCTCCAAAACTTCTGCCACTGAAGTCTAACTGAAGTAAACCATGCAAGATGCCATCAAACCCTAGGAACCACGTGATTCCTTGTGTCAGTTGCATGAGCCACCTCCATGACTCAAACCGAAGTGCGCCAAGAGAGTAAACTGCTGTTTATAGTCAAAATATTATTAAGGGTAAATAATATTTGACTTCCATATTTTTAGGAGATCAGTCTAAAAATAGCCTGGGTCCTAAAAAATAGGGTCTCATCTATTTTTACCAACATGTAGCATCCATCAAGAATCTCCAAGTACAATTCCCAAATTATGCTCCGTATGTCTAAAAATAGACATAGTCTAAAAATAGACTTTGCGCCAGAATTTGCCTGCGGGCCCACTTAGTGAAGGCGACTTCATTTCACTAAGCTCCATCATCTTGCTGCATTCTCAACATGATGTATGTCCATATCATCTTCAGCATGTCCTTCTCTAATTCTCAGCTTGTAAAACTCCTCCGTATACTCCTTGACATTCTTTCCTTTCTGTTTCAAATTCTACAATTGTTTGAAAATATTCAACTGATAGTCTTTTGGAATAAACTTTTTCTTCAATTTACTTACCATTTTATCCCATTTCTTGATCTTAGGCTTTCCCTTCCCCTCCCTAGATGTTTGTAGTTCATCCCACTAGATATATGCATGACCCTTCAACTTGGTAGCTACAAACTTATCTTCTTCTTATCTTTGACCTCTTCTAAGTCAAAATACTCATACGCTGAACTAATCCAATCCATTAGCTCATCCACATTAAGGTTACCCTCATATGAAGGAATCTCCATTCTTGGTTTTCCACTAACCTTTTCTAATATCTTGAAAACTTTAGTTGCTTCACTTTCTTCCTCTTCTTCTTCCTTAGTAGATTCCTCTGCAGCGCTAACATTTTCTTTATTCAGTGATCTCCACTGAGCAGTCTCCATTATTGTACAAAGGTGTTGAATCTATTATAGCAAAACTACACTGGCTACAGGTCTTCCCTGACCTATGCCCACTCCTCTCCTAGGTGGCATATTTTCTACAACCCTTGAGAACATAACTTAGTTTCTGCTCTAATACCAAATTATGTAGCAAGTCTGCAAATTTTCAGAATATGCATGGAACCTACATGGTTTATGGGCCTACACAATCAGTGACCAATCACAATGGATCCTCAATTCGCAACTTTAATAACTTACCTCCTTGCAACTTCGTAACATTACAAATTTCGCAATATTTACGATTTCACGATTTCGCAACCCGCAACGAAAACCTTATCGCACGTCATACCTTTTAACATTTACCATAACAAGTTCTCCTTATCTTATGCGATATGTGATAGTTTTTTCATCGCAACTTAAATAACTTACCTCTTGTGTTTATCGCATCACAACCTAAGTTACTTACCATGCGATGTCTTAACGATAAACACAAAAATCGATGATGTGAAAAATTTCACTAGGTTGCAATTTAATCTCCACCATTGATCTATGCCAGATCTAATAGTCTCACTGTGTCTTTGTTGTTCATATGTTCAGTCAGCCCTTTCCATATGCAATGTATAATCAACGCAAAAATCATTGTTGAGGAGGTAAATCCCCTCTGTGGACAGAGGCGATCCCTACTAGCCTAGCAGGGGTCTGGCAACAATCATAAAATGTTATAGCGCAAGTTCCTAGTTACGGATAAAAGACCAAAGGTGGAGGCCTACCTGGATTCCAATGCTATGATCCGTAGAAGAGAGTGTTCCCATTCCTCAGCCTCGGTAGATCACGATCCCCCCATGATCTCCGCGGATGGACACCTGCACATGCAAGAAACAACACGAATACAAGCATAAAATCCAGAATACGCAACTAGATATCAGTCAGAAAGGATATAACTCATATTAACATAAGTGAAAACAGAGTGGAACCATAACCGTAATCATTCATTAAATAACAATCGAAAGAGAGTACAACCAATGTTCTGACACCACAGTCTCCTTCGGATGGGTCTCCAGTCGTTCACGTCTCGCGAAGCTCGCCAGGGAAAGGGAAAACCTCTCTAGAGTCTCTCGACGATAGTCTCCTTACTTGAGTCGGCCTTAAGGGAAGAAAGAGGGCTCTTACAACACAAAGGCTCTTGGGAATGTGGAGATTCAAAGCTTAGGCACTTCAAGACTAGTTATTCAGCCATTCAGCCCTTCAACCCCTTCATCAATGGATGAAGGCTATATTTATACAGGAGAGGAGGAGGTTGGGATCCCTTACATAGTGGAAGGGAGGCCTTATCCCTTGGGAGGTTCCCCATAAGGTGGAAACAAGAGGCCAAAGGAGGAAGGTCGTGGTTATTCAGGCGAAACCACTCCTGATGACTCATCCACGAAGTTGTTGTAATCGAAACTTCACCTCTTTTTTTAAAAAACTTTCCAAAAGCAGAGTGGCGCGGGTGCTTAACTGGGATAGAGCGCCAATTGGCGCGGGCTCAGTGTTAATTTTCCCCCATTGGCGCGAGTACATAACGGGCTACCAGCGCCAAGGCAAAAACAGGTGTTTTTAGGGGTCTGCTAAGGAAATGATCAACAGAAGAAATGTTGTCCTCATGGAAAGGGATGAAATGATGGTATTTGCAAGGCATGACACTGCTTATTGGTCACAGAAACGACCCTCCAATGGGCGAGATGGGAATTGCAGGGACGGTGACAAATTACTGTGTAACAGATGCCCCCTAAAGTATGAGGCCCGAGAGAGAGAGGGGTGAAATGCTTTACGAGAACATGTTCAACTGAAGGCCCACCGTCGGAAAACCTGCGCCGAAAGATACAATTGATATCTCAAGTACATGATGTATATGTGGTATGGACGCAGCGATCCAAAACAGTGTGCTATAATCCGTATCCAAGGTATGGACGAA
Organism: Pinus albicaulis; assembly: GCA_034641835.2. Lineage (NCBI taxonomy): Eukaryota > Viridiplantae > Streptophyta > Pinopsida > Pinales > Pinaceae > Pinus > Pinus albicaulis. The sequence continues at coordinate 252,445,584 of CM076584.1, read as the reverse complement.
ACATATCCCCAGGGAGGATCGATAAATAGACTCAGGTATGGTCACAGCCATCCAATCAGTGAGTCATGTAAATAATCATAATAATTCATAAAATCGCATCCTGGATTACAACAGACACAATCCAGGGTCTCGCGCTCCATCTCGACCCGAACAGAGTACAAGTTCAAGCATGCGAATATGTAAGCTGAAGTCGAACATGCAAGAACATCGTCTGATTACCAGCCTATGATGAAAGATGTTAACAGACGCGAGAGGAACCACCAATAATGACAATGGCCCTCAAGGTACTATAGGTACAATCTACGACATGTGAATCAATGAGCTGATGTCGAACACCCGTAGAATCATTCGATCGGAAGCCAATGATGAAAACCCCACGTCGAATGTGACGAACCTGCCATTGAGGCATGCAGGCTCTAAGGTACCATACAGAAGTCTCTAGATCAGCTTCCTGGATAATGAGCTGAAGTCGACAGGAAGTGATCTTGATCGAAGGTGGGCCATAATGTTTCCCACATCATCGACATGAGACAGAGGAACATGATGTTTTTTTGTGAATCAGGATCATATGAGAATCAAAGGGAGGTTGATATTTGCAGAGGTCAACTTCTCTTGAACATATTGGCGGCACGACAGTGGATTTGGCAGTATTTGACATCAAAAGATCAGAGGTCATAGTGACGAGGCAAAGAGCAGATGAGAGGTCAAAAGGGATTACCCAAACCCACGGAGGCAAGTGAAAAAACGAGATGAGATGTCCCCAACCCGACACAAACGCAGACAAGTGCCATGTTCAAGAGCGACATACTGCCGACACGACAATGATTTGGTTCCATTTTCCCCCACCATTTCGGTGAGTACCTCTTTATTTTTACACCAGCTTGAAGAGGATACCATATGCTTGTCATATAAGTCCGTCCTTCGGACGAATCCATCCTAGTACAACGAGCCCTAGGAAAGAGAAACTCGAATATCGTCATTTCGATTGAATCCAATGTCATCAGATTTTAACGAGTCTAACAAAGGAAGAACTCGACGTCTTTTCATGTTTAGAGAGTCTGAAAAGACAACAGAAAAGTAAAATCCAACGGTCCCTTTTTGTAAATAGTTCCTCAGATCCGAAAAGGTAGAAAACTATGTCTGAGAAAACCTCCTAGTCGCGATCGGCTAGGGTATTCCTTTTTCGTAAATAATCTATCCCAGCCCGAAAAAGGGGTAAACGTATACTGGGTAGATGTCGTTTCGGGGCCACTTTAACGAGATCGAAACGACAAGGGCCTCGGCAATATTTTCATGTTTAGAGAGTCAGAAAAGAGCTGAAAGGTGACTCCTCCTGGAGGAACGAGTGGTATAAACGGTAGCAAGTGGTTCCGGTAATGATGGAACTACTCAAAACAAGATAAAGGTCAAGAGGTTGGCTAGCAAGACCACTCATCGCAGCGGTTCCTTAGGAATGGGTAAAACAACCAAGTGAAGGCATATGATCGGCCAAGCAGATAGTGACGATGGAGTGAGAAAACCAAGGCTCATCTGGCAAAAACAGGCTGATAAAAATGGCAATCACAAGAGGTAAAATGGGCAAGGTTTCATTTTTACACAAGCTTGAAATCCAGAAACTCTGCTTGAATTTGGTTTCATTTTTACACAAGCTTGAAACAAAGATAAACTATGCTTGAAATGAGGAAGACGGGCATGCCCCCCAGCATGGTGTCTCAATTCGAGGTGCATGCCCCCCAAGCTTCAGTCCATTGAAAATGGAGTGAAGGTTCAAAACAAAAAGTCGAATTGAACATGCTCGTGTTTCATTATTTGAACGAGGTTGACACACTTTAAAAGAACTATCCTCAAACAGCTTGGTTCATTGTTTTAGGAGCTTGACACAAGTGGAGGAACTATGCTCCGAGAACCTGGTTTCATTTTTTAAAGAGCTTGACACAGGGTAGGTAGACACATAGTTGACCTACGGTGGAGCAGATACAACGGGTGAATAAAAACCAGGAGGGGGTGATGGCGGACCAGTTGCCACATTAGGACCAAAGAACGAAAGCTGATCAATGGTCACGATTCGTCCTTCATGCGGAAAATAGGCCACACGAAAAAGGGAGGAGACAAGAGCTCCCATGGCATAGGTGTAATCACGCCCCAGGAGCAGATTGAAATCCAAGGGGCCTGGGACAACCATCATGTCCATATGGATGGTTTTACCTCCCAAATTAATCGGTAACCTTGGAAGGATCCCCAACGGTTGACTCGTCCTTCTGTTAAAAGTCAACAGATTCTGCGTAACAGGCGCAAGCGACGGCAAACCGAAAGCTTGCCAGGTAGTTGAGGATAGAATACTAACAGAGGCACCTTCATCTATAATGGTTCTAGGTACAACCAGACCAAGAGCCTATACTGTGATCTCGAAAGGCACGTAAGACGGAAGGCAGAATCCTGCAAATTGACTCCAATCAAAGGAGGCGACCAGACTACTCAGAGGGGATACCATCGAACCGAGAAGGTCTTCCCCTGGTGTTACGGAATAAGGAGTATCCTCCATAACCTCCATCTCGAAGGCGGGAGGGATATCCTCCAGTGCCTCCATCATGGGAGGCGGAGGAGCAGCTTCTTGAAGTACAGAAACAGGAGAATCTTTCTCCAATTCTGAAGAATCTGAAGAAATCAAAAGGACATGGGGGGTGTGAGATCCACTCTCGACAGAAAATATCTCGTGCACCGCGGACGGGGCCAGTTCAACTGATCCTACGACCAACGGTCGGTCAGGGACAGATTCGTGAATTCGAATTTCAGAGGGAGTGGGAAGGACCAAAGATGACTCTTGACCAATCGTAGGATCAGCTGGTGGAGGACTCAAAGAAAGTCGATTATAACCAGGTGGAAGGCATGGTGTAGAACTGGTGGGGTTGTCCAAAACTTGTTTGGCTTCGTTCATATAAGGACAAAGGTGAATGGCATGGTGCCCTTCACACAACTTACAGGGATTGGTGATCTTACCCTGCTTCTTAGGAGTCTTATCAGCACCAGTTGAAGACGTGCCCCCAACCTGGCTCCCAGAAGTCAAAGAAAACGACGGACGACTATCGGACCATGCTTCGAGCACCTTGGGGATGCCAGGGCAGTCTCGAAGAAGATGGTCTCCCATGCACAACATGCAAGGGAACTTGACTTTCCGTGGAGGGTTGGAAGGTTTATCAAGAGGAGATATTTCAGAAACAGTGGCTACACTTTTAGTCTCTTGCTTATCATACTTCTTCTTCTTTGTCTTCTTCTTCTTCTTCTTAGCCACCTGGTTACTCGAATCAAGACTTTCGCGAGGCGAAGTAGAAGAGGCGGACGCAGAAACAGGCGAAGAAGGGGAGAGGTCCACCTTGGAATCAACATGATGTTGTCCAGGTGGAGGAACTGTTTGAACAGTAGCGGAGATATTCGGGACCACAGAGGTTGAAAACAACCAAACAGGCAACCCAACAGTTAACCCAGGAAGGGACAACATTGCCATGAAAGGAGCACCAACATTCCCAAAAGGAGGAAACTGACCAGGATTCCCTTCTGAGGGGATTCCTTGGTTGGTAAACTCCGAAAAAGTTTCCATCAAAACTCAAAACCACACGCGGGCTGAAAAAGAGTCAAGACACATGATCAAACGGTCAACAAGAAAAATCTAACAGGGCGTATAATCGTGGGTGATTAATTTTTACCACATTGAAAAATACGAAACTTCACCGTTTCATGTTTTAAGAGTCGAGAAACGATAAAAGATGACTCTATCTCTTGACACAAGCGTGAAAGGAAAAGCGCTTGACAGTCTTTTCAAATTTAGGGATTCAGAAAAGACCAAATGACTGCTCAGGAATACTAGGCACAAAGGGTGTACCAAATAACTGTGAACTGCAATATACACCTTCGTTTTAATAATGAAAAAGAAATAAACCAAGGACTTTCCGTATGTGCAGGCAATCTCCCCGAATGCTGTGTTTGGTGTATCACGGGTATAGGGCGGCAGACTCGGCTTCCTATAGATAAAGGATTGAAAACCCGGAGGGGTCTCCCTTTATATACGCGATGGTAAGGGGAGCACAAGTCCGTACTAGCGCTGTCTAAAGCCAAAATGCGAACGACAGCTGCTAGGTTTAAAGACGCCGAAACACGTCTCTAGCCTAGACCACTAAATATGTTTCGTTAGATTTCAATGCTGCCTTAGGTTAATTGAATAAATTTTATGGTTGATCTTCAATTATGTTTCAGTTTTCAGGCCCTAACGAATGTGTCGTCTCAAAAACTCCTAAATGCAAAGCTACATGCCACAGTCCAACATTTCGTTCGATGAAAAATAGCTACAGAAGAGTTGAGAGCTTTTTTACACAAACAAAATGATCGGAAGACAAACAATGATATCTCTAATGCAGCTAATGAAATTGAAAACTTTTCATTCCAATCACTAATTACTAGTAAAATTGAAAATTTTCAATTTTCACTAATCAACCAAAAGCAAAAGAGATTTTTTTTGTAATTTTCAATGTTTGATAGCTAGAAGCACTAAACAAACTGAAAACAAACGGAACAACTTGAGAAACGATATTGAGAGAGAAAAACGAACAAATTTCACTCAATGACACCAACAATCAAATCCCAAATCGACCAAAGTCTCTCAAAACCAAGAAAAAGACTCAAAGGCTCCAATGGACCGTGTGATCTAGGCCCAAAGCAAGACCAAACGAAATTTGAATGAAGAAACGAGCAATCACCCAAAAATCGCAACAACATAGTGAACAACTACTAAAAGAATGCGGAGGAGCGATCAGAGAGTTGACTGGATAAACGAAACACCAAAACTCCCAAGGAGGGCTCGATACACAAAGCCACTAGATGCCCTAGGGCTTAAAACGTGAAATCGATAGATAAAAGAAAACAACCAAAGGACGAAGGTAAATTCCCAGTCAAACAGGACCCCAACACACTCAGGTAGTCGAAAAATCAAGAAGAAAAACACTGACCAGACCTAGAGAGCTCAAAACTGAGCAAACTCAAATACCCTACAGGAGTGGTGCGACTGTAAGGCTGCAACTGGCGCCAGCAAGCAATTGGCGCGGGAAATAAAAAATCAACATGCGCCAATTGGCACAACTGTCAGGCTAAAAATCACCCCAGTCGAGTTTCTCAGCCAAAAACAAAAAAGAACTACTCCAGAAGCAGATCAATGTAAACTAAGCAAACCAAGAAGCAAAAAACAGCAAAAGAACCCAACCCAGAAGGCTAACCAAGAAAGGAAAATCATAAAATAATCAAAACGAGACAATCTAAACAAGACAGTGAAATCTAGACGATCCCTAGCAGAGTCGCCAAATTGTTGAGGAGGTAAATCGCCTCTGCGGACAGAGGCGATCCCTACTAGCCCAGCAGGGGTCTAGCAACAATCATAAAATGTTACAGCACAAGTTCCTAGCTACGGATAAAAGACCAAAGATGGAGGCCTACCTGGAGTCCAATGCTATGCTCCGTAGAAGAGAGCGTTCTCGTTCCTCAGCCTCGGCAGATCACGATCCCCCCACGATCTCCGCAGATGGACACCTGCACATGCAAGAAACAACATGAATACAAGAATAAAATCCAGAATACGCAACTAGATATCAGTCAGAAAGGATATAACTCATATTAACATAAATGAAAACAGAGTGGAACCATAACCATAATCATTCATTAAATAACAATCAAAAGAGAGTACAACCAATGTTCTGACGCCACAGTCTCCTTCGGATGGGTCTCCAGTCGTTCATGTCTCGCGAAGCTCGCCAGGGAAATGGAAAACCTCTCTAAAGTCTCTCGACGATAGTCTCCTTACTTGAGTCAGCCTTAAGGGAAGAAAGAGGGCTCTTACAGCACAAAGGCTCTTAGGAATTTGGAGATTCAAATCTTAGGCACTTCAAGACTAGTTATTCAGCCATTCAGCCCTTCAGCCCCTTCATCAATGGATGAAGGCTATATTTATAGAGGAGAGGAGGAGGTTGGGATCCCTACAATAGTGGAAGGGAGGCCTTATCCCTTGGGAGGTTCCCCATAAGGTGGAAACAAGAGGCCAAAGGAGGAAGGTCATGGTTATTCAGGCGAAACCACTCCTGATGACTCATCCACGAAGTTGTTGTAATTGAAACTTCACCTCTTTTTTTAAAAAAATTTCCAAAAGCAGAGTGGTGCAGGTGCTTAACTGGGACAGAGCGCTAATTGGCACGGGCTCAGTGTTAATTTTCCCCCATTGGCGCGAGTACATAACGGGCTACCAGCACCAAGGCAAAAACAGGTGTTTTTAGGGGTCTGCTTAGGAAATGATCAACAGAAGAAATGTTGTCCTCATGGAAAGGGATGCAATGATGATATTTTCAAGGCATGACACTGCTTATTGGTCATAGAAACGACCCTCCAATGGGCGAGATGGGAATTGCAGGGATGGTGACAAATTACTATGTAACAATCATTATGGATGTTTGTATCACAACTTTGCAAGTTTGACTTGAACCTGTAATTTCACACAAACATATTACCAGGAACCCTCGCTGTGCACAATGAAATACATATACTCCAACAGAGAAATAAAAATTAATGAAAGTTTGACACGGACAGAAGAATTAAAATACACATACACTTGGAATTAAAGGTAGTGAAAAATACATAGAGTCGAGCCCTTGATGGCTGGATTTTTACATTTCTTCTCCTCTCTGTCCACTCCTCTGTCACACCTGTCTCACACCTATCCTAACTCACACTTACCTACTCATGCTTATATATACTTGAAAACGGTTTTATTTGTCTTTTATTAGCTCACAGCTGAACCAATCGAACAAACTGATTCTATCCTATCTTAATGGTCTAATCTACTTGACTTGATCTCCTCGCAAGGAGAACCAATTTGTTATTTTTATTCCTTTTTAAGTTAGGAAATCAAAACAAACTAACTTCTCATAATTAAAGCTAAATAAAATATTAATAATCATTTTTTTTTGACATCTTGTTAGCTACAACATGTGAACACACTGTCACATTTCTGGTTGAATCAGGATGCTCCTGCATCATTGAATCAACTGTAGCACCAAGAAATTATTTCTACAAATTCGAATTCTATCAAGTCACAAACTCTGCTCCTTCTTCACTTTTGCAATTTCTTATGCTCTAATACCATGTAGAAATTATACAATATGCATGTATATCTTGGATTCACCCAATCTAAAAATGTACTAAAGTTAAATACTGAATCGCTTCTACAAATATTTTGTGGAATTAAAAACACAATCGCTAATCACATGAACATAAAGAAAGATCAATCACACACAACACAGATAATTTCCCGGGGAAAGATTACAACTAAAAAACCCCACTATATTCTATTTTATATTATCACATAGATCATGAAAAAATTACATACAAAACTCTTCTCACAAGAGCCCTCAATACATCATATAATTGTCTTAGGCTGTCATACAAAAATTGGCAAATTCCTTAGCCAATTTACTACCTCCAGACAACCTGCCCTGTTTGCGCAATCCCTGTTGAATGCAATCCCTGAATTGATGAAATCCTACCTTCCCTGACTGGGAAAGTATCATTGGCACATCAAATGCATGTTTACTTGTATGTGTGCAAATAGATAATGTCACAACTGATAATCAACTTCCCTTTCACCTAGAACTCAACTAGGTCTCCACTAGATCTGACATGTATGAAGCTAATAATAGTAAATCTTCAATTGCATGTGAGATCACAGCATGTGAATTAATTAATATTTAATTCGCTTGATCTCTCACTACTTGTATCTTTAGTTACAACTATCACAACTGAGTTTAACTCACTTAACTGATTTAAACTATTTACAACTTGCACAAACTCATACACTACTACACTTCAAACTCTGTTACAACTAGAATTACTCTACATGTCACACCAACCAACATCTAACTCGAAATTCACTAGCTAACTGAATTTTCCACTTTATTTAACTATTTCAAGTCCATATTGAGAATAGATTATAGTTTAATGTCCATCTAAAATAAGGGATAATAACAATATACATGCACCCAAAATAGCATTGTGGGCCCCACCCTAGTGTAGGTGCTTAATGCACTAGTGTGGGTGTTGAATCTCAACACTCCCTCTCAACAAGAAAGGGATTATCCTTCACCCCGATCATGTCTCTATGGTATTCGAATTTTCTCCCGGTGAACGCCTTCGTCAGAATATCTGCATCTTGATCTTCTGTGAGAATGTACTAAAGAAACATGATCCTCCTTTGCACACAATCGCTGAGATGATGGTACCATATATATATATATATATATATATATATATATATATATATATATATATATATATGCTTGGACCTATCATGAAACAAAAGATTAATCGAGAGTTTAATTCAACTCTAACTATCACAATGAATCATTGCCGGATCCATCTGAGAACCAAACAAACCAACCAAGACCTTTCTCATCTAGATAGCGTCACATGCATCTTGACTTGCTGCCATGTATTTCGCTTCCTCTGAACTAAGTGCCACGGATATTTTTTTCCTGATGTACTAGGAATCAATTTTCAACCCAATGATAAATATCCCCCCTAATGTGCTCTTTCTATCTGATGGACTCGTAGCCCAATCTGCATCTGTGAAGCCATGCAACTTCACTCCATTTTTCTGCCTGTACCATAGACCATACTATGATGTGCCCCTTAGGTATCTCAGGACATGCTTCCCCACTTTCCAAAAGAGCTTGGTAGGCTTAACCATAGCTTGAATCAACTATTTAACTGCATAGAAAATGTCTGGTCTCATGTTCAATAGATACATTGGCGAGCCCACTAACTGTTGATAGACAGTAGCATCCACTACCTCTCTAGAAGTAGCATCCTCTTTCCTCCAATTTCTTGGAAGAGGAGTATCCATGGGTTTGTAGCTCTCCATGTTAAACTTACCCAGTATCTCCTTTGCATACTTTCCTTGAGACACAAAAAGTTCACCATCCTACTACCATATTTCCAAGCTAAGGAAATAATGAAGGAGGCCAATATCCTTCATTTCAAACTCCCTTGCAAGATCCTCCTTGCATGAGTGTATCAACTGTTCATCACTAGTCAAAATTAGATCATCAACATAAAGAACAATGATCAATATCTTACCCTCAACTACAATCTGGTACAGGTTTTCATCTGCTTCACTTTTGGTGAAGCCTAGTCCGGTGAAATAGTTGTCTATCCGAGTGTACCAAGAACGGGGTTCTTGCTTCAGCCCATACAACGCTCTTTTGAGGATGCACACATGTGACTTGCTATTAAAGTTCTCAAAACCTTCAAGCTGCTCTATGTACACCTCTTCCTCAATGATCCGATTGAGAAATGCAGTTTTCACATTCATCTGATGAATGTGCCATCCAATCTATGTTGAGAGTGCAAGGATGGATCTTATGAAAGAGTACCTTGCGACGGGGACAAAGATATCATCATAAACTATCCCATCAATCTGTGATAAGCCTCGGGCCACAAATATGGGCTTGTATTTCTCCACACTCCCATCAGTAGCTTTCTTTACCTTGTAGATCCATCTCGAACCTACCACTAATTTTCCAATCGGTTTTAGGACAATTCCCCATACACTATTTTTGACAATGGAGTCATACTCCTCCACCATTGCATCAACCCAAGTATGATTTTGCACTGCTTCTTGAAAGGAATATGGTTCAATCACAATACATTTTCTCATAAGAGCCATGTATCCAGTAAATTGGTCAGGAGACTATCTCTGTCTGCGTTGTGAAGTAGGGGCTCCTACATTTTGTGCAGCATCAAGTCTTAGCCTATCATCTTCCGTGGTGCGCCTTCTACCATTTCTGATGGATGGCTCTGTATGAGTGATTTCCTCCACTCCATGAACCTCCTCATGTGGATGGTCAACATCTTGAGACTCATCCATGGGAATCAGTAGTTCCTCCTCTGCATGCAAGTCCAACTCCCTCCCAAGGGACAACCACATCGCTTTCCCCTCGTCAAATTTTATATCCCGTCGCACAACATTCATTCTGCTATTTGGAAAATACACATGATAATTATGGGGTGTTTCTGTGTACCCTACAAAAATCCCAATTTTAGCAGTCAGTTCTAGCTCCTTCCTGGCGTCCTTGGTCACATGCACATAAACATATGAGCCAAAAATCTTAAAGTGTGAAACATCAAGTTTCTTACTAGTGAAAGCCTCATGGGGTGTACTCATGCCAAGTACTCTATGAGGAAAATGGTTTTGCACATAAAGCATAGTGTTGCATGCTTCCACCCACAAATGCATTGGTAGGCCCTGATCATGAAACATCGGTCATGTTTCACCCACGATCGTTCTGTTCTTCCTCTCCGTGACCCCATTTTGCTTTGGATTATGATGCATTATGAGTTCTCTTCGAATTCCTCCTTTACTGCAGAAGTTCTTGAATTCGTTAGAGATGTATTCTCTGCCATTATCGCTCCTAAAAGCCTTCACTTGCTTCCTCGACACTTTCTCCACCAATTCCTTAAACTCACAGAACTTAGATAATGTTTGATCTTTCTTCTGCATGAAGAAGATCCAGCATTTATGAGAAAATTCATCAACAAATATTACATAGTACTTATGTTTTGCTATTGAAGCAACTAATATTGGTCCACACACGTTTGTGGGAACTCTCTCAAAGATCCCTGAAGCTCGGCTTTCCTTCTCATGAAAGGTGGACTTTACATACTTCCCCATGGTGCAAACCTTGCACTAATATAGCTAAGCAAGTGTTCCCATTGGAACTCAAGTAGATATTTTCTGCATGACTTTCAAGGGTCCATGATGAAGATGGACCAATCGTTTATGCCATAATTCACCCTCATCCCGGCTCACCACTTTTTCTGCCTTGCCCATCATCGCAGCGTGGCCATCCACCTACAACTTGTAGATATTCTTAACTTGAATCCCTATCCTCTTGGCTTGACCCATTTTTTTATGTCGCAGGAAAGTTGTTCCATCACTAAAAACAACATCATAGCCTCTATCCTCTAACATTGCGACTGAGACCAAATTTTTCTTCAAACCTGGTACATGCATTACATCTTCTTATTGAAATGGTTTAACTAACTCCCTCTGAAAGGTAATGGTACCAATATCAGTATCATTTTACCTTTCATCATCGCCCATTTCAATATTCATCTGGAGATCTTTCTCCTCCAAGTCACTGAAAAGTTCCTTATCTCCCATCATGTGAAAGGAAGTGCCACTATCCAAATACCACACTGATCCCAATGCACTTGAAACCATGCATGCAATCAAGGAGAATTCAAGCTCAAATTGTGAGGCAAGGGCCTCACCAGCCATAGATCCAACAACCTTCTTGTTCTTCTTATTTTGTGGACAGTTAGTAGCAAAATTCCCATGTTCGTGACAGTGAAAACACTTCACCTTGGACATGTCCTACTTCTTGCCTTTAGACTCAGATTTAGAATGGAATTTCTTCCCCTTCCCCTTCTTTTCCTTGGAAGCCAAAGCACAATCCTCTTCATCATCATGCTTTGATGAAGAGCCATCTCTGGTGTTTTGTCTGAACTCCTCCTGCACCAAATACGACTACATTTGTTCCCAATTTGGCAATTTTCCCATCCATTGATAGAGTCTTCATAACTGTGCCAACTCGTAGAAATTCCTAGGAGATCCAAACTCATTAAATCATCATCAGCAATTTTTATTCCCACGCTCCCTAGTTCATCCCGAAATTGGACAAACTTTGTGAGATACTTGAGAATGGTGTCTCCCTTTTCCATCTTGATCTTCCTGAGTTTATCTTTGAGCGCCAATTTCCTATGGTCGTTGCTGCTTTGGAATGGATTTGTTAAAGCCTTCCACATAGAAAATGGTGTGGATTTACCATGGAAGCTTGAGACAATGTGGTCTCATACTCCCTCCAACAGGATCCTCCTCGCCTTTGCCACTTTATTTTTCCACGCATCAAGATTGGTAGCATCTGCAACATTTGGCTTAGGAACATCTTTTTCAATGAATTCCTTCAAGCCATTGTCTTCGAGTTATGCCTCCATCCTATCCTTCCAAGCAATGTAGTTTGACCTACCCTAGAGTGAATAATCTAACCTAAATCCATTGAAAGCCATTTCGATCTTGAATCAGTTTTAGAACCAAGAAAGTATTTCTACAAATTCAAATTCTATCCAGTCACAAACTCAGCTCCTGCTTCACTTCTGCAATTTCATGTGCTCTAAAACAATGTATAAATTATAAAATATGCATGTATATCTTGGATTCACCCAATCTAACAATGTACTACAATTAAATACTGAATCACTTCTACAAATATTTTGTGGAATTAGAAACACAATCGCTAATCACATGAACATGAAGAAAGATCAATCACACACAACACAAATAATTTCTCGGGGAAAGCTTACAGCTAAATAACCCCACTATATTCTATTATATATTACATCATGGATCATGAAACAATTACATAAAAAAATATTCTCACAAGATCCCTCAGTACATCATCTAATTGTCTCACACTGTCATATAAAAATTAGCAAATTCCTTAGCCAATTTACTACCTCCAGACAGCCTGCCTTGCTTGCGCAATCCCTATTGAATGAAATATCTGAATTGATGCAATCCTACCTTCCTTTACTGTGCAAGTATCATTGGCACATCCAATGGATGTTTACTTGCATGTGTGCAAGCAGATAATGTCAAAAATAATAGTCAACTTCCCTTTCACCTAGAACTCAACTGGGTCTCCACTAGATCTAACATGCATGTAACTAATAATAGTAAATATTTAGTTGCATGTGATATCAGTGCATGTGAATTAATTAATATTTAATTCACTTGATCTCTCATTCCCTGAATTGATGCAATCCTACCTTCCTTGACTGTGCAAGTATCATTGGCACATCCAATGGATGTTTACTTGCATGTCTGCAAGCGGATAATGTCACAACTGATAGTCAACTTCCCTTTCACCTAGAACTCAACTAGGTCTCCACTAGATCTGACATGCATGTAGCTAATAATATTAAATATTCAGTAGCATGTGATATCATTGCATGTGAATTAATTAATATTTAATTCACTTGATCTCTCACTACTTGTATCTTCAGTTACAACTAGCACAATTGAGTTTAACTCGCTTAAATGAGTTAAAATATTTACAACTTGCAAAAAATCATGCACCACTGCACTTCGAACTCTGTTACAACTAGAATTACTCTGTGTGTCCCACCAACCAACCTCTAACTTGAAATTCACTAGTTAACTAAATTTTCCACTTCAGTTAACTATTTCAAGTCCACATTGAGAATATATTACATTTTAATGTCCATCTAAATTAAGGGATAATAAAAATAGACATGCACCCAAAAATAGCACTATGGGACCCACCCTAGTGTAGGTGCTTAATTCAACCAGGTGCTTAATGCACTAGTTTGGATGCTAAATCTTCTTGTTAAATCTCAAAAGAAGAAGATTTATTGCACTAGATGCATTGATTTCGGTGTAGATGATGATTTGTAATCTTATTTGATTGCTTTCACTAGATTCATTGATTTCACTATAGAATTTGATCTCTAATCCTATTTTATTACTTGCACTAGATGCATTGATTTCAGTGTAGATGTTGATTTCTAAGCCTATTTGAGTGTTTTATCTAGATGCATTTATTTTAATGTAGATGATGATTTCTAATCCTATTTGATTTCTTGCAATAGATACATTGATTTTAATGTAGATGATGACTTCTAATCCTATTTGATTTCTTGCACTAGATGCATTTATTTCAACGTAGATGTTGATTTCTAACTGTTAGTGTCATATTTTCCATCCTGCCATCAGTGAGAAAAAATAATTTTTTCATATCATTTTTGGAGTCCCACTCAAAAAAAATTTATCATTCTATTAATTCATGAAAAAAATTTACTCACGGATGGTAGTCCTAGTCCAAAAACATCACACCTCCTCAAAAATTCATACTTGTTGGCCCACCTTCATGTCTTGATGAGCATACTTCAATCATGAAATTCAATCTCATCATGTCATCATATCAGTTATGTCGTCTTGATGTTCAATCTTTCAAGGTCTCATTAGGTCATTAAGGATTCCATGATTCAATAAAACTCCATTCCATTGCATAAGAGCAGCAAGTAAAGGGTGATCCAATAAAATTCTCTTCACCATGTGAAGATGGCTTGTAAATAAAATTTCTTATTTCAACATGTAATTTTTATATTTCCATTATGTAATTTTATTTCATTTAAATGTAATACATTCATCTTCCCAAGCTTCTAATTTAGTGTTCCAATATGCCAAAGCACAAAAAATTCAAATTCAAAAAGATCTCAAAGAAAATCAAAAGATCAATTTGTTAAAGGAAATATTCAAGTGAAGGGGTAAAGTTTCAAAAGATTAAGAGAATGACAAAGGGAGTTGTCTTTTCCCAAGGGTGCCCAAATCATCATTTTCCACAAACACCAAACCCTAATTCCTCTCCCACTGAGCTAGGGTTTGATATGGAATCAAAGACATCTAAGTAGAGGAGGCATAAGGGAGGTAATTTCAGAAAGTATGAGGACATTTCAAGTCATAAACATAATGTCTCCATCTTTTCTCAATAAGTCATTCCAAGGGACAAATCATTTGCCACACATACGGCCAGTTTTTCTTCAAACTGTGTTTTTGACCAAACAGAGATGAATTTGACAAAAGTGAGAGAATGTTTTGTACATAATATGCCAAGGAAGAAAAACTCTCTTCAGTTTTTACACAAGTATCATGGTTTTGGAGAAATTTCAAAAATATAGGTGCCACGGGAGAGTTGCTGCACTTATGCAGTAACCTTCGGAGAATCAAGTGTTCTCCTAGATGGAATGTCCAAATGACTTGCTTGATGAGTCAAATGAGAACTAGATAGAGAGAGATTTCAAATGAGCTATCCTAAGATCAATTTGGAGTTTAAGAAGGTCTCCAAAATTTTCCTGCAATAGAACACTTCATTTTTTCACCCTCATTTTGCAATTTTTGAATAGTCTTGGGAGAATTGATTTTTTAGGGGTTATACTTGATCATTTGCAGTACTTGACAAGTCCATTGTGTATCCAAGAGAGGTATATTTCCAACGAACTATCATGAGCTCAATTTGGAGCTCTAAAAGGCCTCCAAAAGTGACATTCAAGACAGCGTTGCGTGCCTATGTGTTGTGTTGCTTGTTTGCTCTTTGCACCGTGTGTTTCCTTAATGCACTGCACATTTTCTTAGGGTGTTGCATGTTTGTCTATTGCGCAATGTGTTTCTTATTTTTGTTGCATGTTTGATCGTTTTCCACAACAAACTCCAAAAATTGTGCTATTACTTTCAAATATTTATCAAAATCACTCCACAACCTCCAGCAATCAAGTTGCCATTAGCACCATTCCTCTCCTCGTCAAGTCGATTTGTTGGTGTTTGAGATTGTTTAAAGAATTAGTGTTTATTTTTAAGTTTGAAACCCTAGTCATTCCCTAAATCCAAATTTCTTATCAAAATTTCACTCCCTAGAACTATCATTCCCTTCCCACATCATAATTTCCCTATCCTTACTCCGTATATTACATAATCCCCTTTCCCTAATCCTTTCATCCCCAAACCCTAAGCCCTAGGTTCTTCATTTGCCTAAGCTCCCAAATCCCTAAACTATAATTAAATTCCATATTCCAAACCCTTCTACATTTCTACTCCCTGTCACTCCCCTCAAATCATAAACCCCTTTCCCCATCTCCCTAAATTTTCCTATCTCATTCCTCACTTCCAAAAATTTCATTTCCATTCCATTACACCTTCCTATGGTTTTAACACCAATACACCTTGGAAGAAGAACACAAAAACTACAGTGAGGGAGAAGAAAGAGAGGAGAAAAGACACCATAAAGGAGGGAGATTCTCAGGGCTTGAGCCATTAGACACCAAGTGGTTGATATCATTACGCCCAACAGTCAAATTTTTTCAAACATGTGGGTAATTATAAGTTTTGTGAAATGGTTCAAAGAGTGGAGGAGGTATTTTTTCATGAGCAGCTCACATACATGTTTTCCACCACTTTGAAAGAATAAAAGGCCATAATTGTAGGTGTTGATTTCATTTTCTCAGTATATACCATATCTCATCCATAGACATGCCCAACCAAGGTGATAAATGGTTTAAAAACCTAGACTTCGATGTTCGAAACTATAAACCCTAATCAAGCAGAAAGAGAAGGGTAAGTTGGATTTTCTAATTGATGCATTCAAGGTAGCATAACATACCATATCAGGTCTCTATGAAGTAATTCTAAAACAATTTTGAGGAAATTTGAAGAAAATTTGGGAAAATTTGAAAAACTCTTCGAAGGCACATTTTCCAGAAATGTCATGTTTGGTCACATTTTTGCAGAACAGATTGTGGAAAAAAAAAATGAATTCTGGGAAATTGGAGGAAATTTGTGTTCCTAAGATATCAAAGTACAAAAACCTATCTCACATTTTACACAGGTATTACAAAATTAGATGCTCATTCACATCTTCACAGCCTTCTTTGTGTGAAAATTCCTGTTTGAGACACCTTTTTGTAGAGACGATTGTGGCCAAAAAAATTAATTTGGTGAAAATGGAGGAGGTTTTTGTTCACAACATGACAAATAGCAAAAAAATATCTCATTTTTGCAAAATCTTGCATATTTAGTGAGATATAGATCAATTGTGGAGGCCAATTTGTCCAAAAAATTCAAAAATTTTGACAGCTCAAATGCTAAGCATGCAACACCCTAGGCATTGCGATTTTGTTTGAGGCATATTTTGGCCAAAATAAGACCACAATTGGATGCATTATGACAAATACATGCAATAAAATAAATTTTCTAGCCTTATTTTGGACAACTGGCAGGTGAAAAAGGAAACCAAAAAATCATGCTTCCACTCACTTTTTTGCCTATGCGCTTCGCGCTGAGCAGTATTGGGAGAATATGTTTTTCACAAGGTAAATCAACTCCGAAAAAGAAACCAAAGGAATATTTGGAAATTATACAGGACGATATTTCCAACAAGTTATCCTGGGCCCAATTTGGACACCGAGAAGGCACTTAAAATCAGGCTGCAACAAGGATGGTGTGTTTGACAATTGTCTGATTTTTTTGATTTTTTGTGAAAAAATGACTTTTTACCTTGGGGAATCATGTTTTTACCTCTGTAAATCAATTATGTAAATGTAATTATGGTATTTTTACTGCTACCTAGGGTAAATACATTAGGTAAATGAACTCAATGAGGTGTAATGAATTAGTTCACACAAGTTAGGGATGAGTCACTTGGATCTCCCTACACTTAAGCTTCCAGCTCAGTTTTTGGTGGAACTTATCCTCCTCTCATGGATTCAAACCCTGAAGCTCATAGGATTTTTTTTTAGACCTATATTATGTAATTTTTTAGTCATTTCAATGGTTGGAAATCAGTTGGATGTTGGCATATTGATCAAAGACTCTATTGTAATCATTTTGGTAGGAGCTTAATAGAAGTGTTGCAGTTATTTCTTTGGGATACCCGTGGTATGGTTGTCTCGCATTTTTTCTTCTCTTGTTTCATTATGTTTGAATGTATTGTCTTCATAATTCATTTCACTTCTATTGTATGATCACTTTCAAGTTGATAAACATAATTTATCTCACATGTTGTGTTTTGGGAAAGTTTTCATAGTATGTTCATCTTTTTCCTCATTTTAGGAAGAACCCATATTTCATGCTCTCCCTATCTCCTCACCTGTCTAAATCATTCCATCCCAAGAACCCTAATGTGCTAGCCTATCTACCTACCTTTCCCCATTGAATCTCTGCAACCCTAATTTTATTTGCCCAGACCTAGCCTCTTTGACCTAATATCCTCATCCAGCAACCCAATCAAATCAAATCAAAACAAGCCATTATGCATTTCATACCTAGCCTAAAACCCTAATTTATCCAACCCTCTTGGCTGTGACCTTGTGGAGAGAGCCCTCTCTCGTTTGGTAGGTCTAGATACCAAGCCAAAATATTGGTCTGTGGTTAACTCTGTTGGGATTTCTTCTTCAGCCTTAGAAATTCGGAGGAGTGATAACACTAACTATATTTGATTGATTCAACTAGATGCATGGATTTTAGTGTATATGTCGATTTATAGACTTATTTGATTGGTTGCATGAGATGCACTAATTTCAGTCTAGATATTGTTTTATAATCATATTTTATTGATTGCATTAGATTGATTAGATGTTGTTAATCTTGAGGTTGTAAATCATTAAAAATATTTCTCAAGATTAGATGGAGGGGGGAGAGAGGGAAGAATATTTCTTGCACTATATGCATTTATTTCAGTGTAGATGGTGATTTCTAATCCTAGTTAATTACTTGCAATACATGCATTAATTTCAGTGTAAATTTCGATTTCTATTTATATTTGATTGTTTTCAATAGATCTATTGATTTAAATGTAGACGTTGATTTCTAATCGTATTTGATTGCTTGCACTGGATGCATTGATTTCAGTGTAGATGCGGAATTCTAATCCTATTTGATTCCCTGCATTGGATGCATTGATTCCTGTGTAGATGTTGATTTCTAATCTCATTTGGTTGATTGCATTAGATGCATTTATTTTAGTTTAGATGTTGTTTTCTAATCCTATTTTATTGCTTTCATTATATGCATTAGTTATTAATCTTGACACTATAGATTATTAAAAAAAAATCAAGATATATTTAGTAATACCTAGTGGGACACTATTAAGAATTAATTAGTTGTCAAAAGTTGTGATACCTAGAATTTAAATGAAATAGATGTGAAAAAACAATCCTACTACAAAGTGCAAATTAATCCTTGACAAGACTGTGTCCCCTCTTCATCACCAACTAATTACTAGTAGACAATCACATATATTCAAAATTACTAATAGATAATTGCATACAACAATGTATTCAAAATATTTATAAGAGGAAAATATATATTTATAAAAATTAAAAATAAATCAAATATTCTTGAAAGATATGTGATAGTTGTTTGGATGTAAAGATTTTATAAATCTAGCCACTCATTTAAAAAAAAAATCAAAAATGCATTATTTCTTGACTTTGCAAAATAGACTATAGATAATAAATAAAAAATCATCAAAACATTCTTGAAGGAAATAAATTATTTCAAACATTAACAAAGAAACAAAGTATGTAAAGAGTAATCTTGGCACAGTAAATTATTAAAAATACTTATCAAGATATATTTAGTAATACCTATAGGGACACTATTAAGAATTAATTAGTTGTCAGAAGTTGTGATACCTAAAATTAAGTGAAAAAAAATGTATAGTATCAATCCTACTGCAAACTATTGAAAATAGTTTATTGTCTCTCTTCTTCATCATCAACAAATTATTAATAGACAACTACATACACATATAAAAATATAACACAATAATTGTAACATTCACAAACACTATCATCCAAATCCAAGCACGTAAACACACAAACCACCCAAAGCATCCAAACACAGATGTATACATCATTCAATGCAAGCAAAACATGCTAAAATAAAGCAGAGAATGAGATGGTTAGGCCAAGCAAAGAAAACATAACGTGAATTTTGAAGTTAGTCTCAAACATATACATAATAATGATAATATAAAAATTCGACATTGTTGCCCTCAACTGGAACAAGCTTAGATCCATCTAACACTGGAACTATCATGTGCTGAGAGAGATCAAATCCCTCGAGGTGCAAACCTTTCCTCAAGTTCTAGACTCCAAAATAAAGGTTTGCACCTTGAGCGATTTGATCTCTCTTGGGGCATGATAGATCAGGTGTTAGATGGATCTAAGCTAGTAGTTATGAACATTTTTGTTCCAAGGTCATTCTACAAGAAAAGTTTTGCAGGAATTGGAAATATGTTATTCACTAGATCAGCTCTGCAATAATTATCGTATTTTATGTTCGGTCAAAATCTTGTCATTTTTGAATCATATGGTTTTGGCAGGCTCGTGCAGTTGATCTTCATGTGTGAAAGGGGGTTCAGTAAGGAAGAAGAGTTACATTGTATTACAATGATCAATTAATGAATATAGAGCATGCCAAGGATTCACAAATGAATACATAGCATGCCAACTACTTAGGTTCTAAGTAATTTAAATTTGTCATTGTGACAAACTCATAGATTTTAATTTTTGTTAGATTTTAGGTATTAAAAAACCATAGGAAAGAGGTTTTAATGTGGATAATGTAAGTCTATGATTAAATATGTATTTGATAAAGAAGTATTTATTGTTAAATTTTAATGTGAACAATGTCGGTTATAAAATGTATTTTATAATAAAGTGTTAGTTTTCTTATAAATGTGATTCATAATAAAACATTAATTATGTATAGGTTTAGATTTCAAAATATATGGAAGGTATATGTAGTAATGACATTCTATATAAAAATAGATTGTACATTTATTTTATATATTAGCACAACCACATTAATAAATGTAGTTGATATACCTCGTAGGTTTATATTAATAATCTACCATTGCTAGTGAAGAAATATGTAACACTCCCCCTCTCTTATATATACATATAAGGAGGAGTGTTACAAATGGTATCAAAACTCTGAAGTTCAACACTTGGGCCTAATGGGTTTTATAGCAAAAGAAATGAAATCCCAAAGATGTAACCATAGAATTTTGAGAGAAAAATTAATACCACACACACATCCATGGTACAGGGTGTTGAACATAATGCTTCTCAAACATTGTCTTGAGCAGTCCCTGCGATACCTAGTGAAGACTCAAGTTGGGCATCTATGCTCGAGGAAGTTTGTTAAGAAAATATTAACCAAACATTACAATGATACTTAAAATTTTTGTGGTGATGATGAAAATATTGTTTTGCCTTAAGTGGTCTGATGGGGATATTTTATGCATTCATAGTTGTGACGAATCAAGTCCCTAAACCAAATGGTTGATTTAACCTTGGATTTGGTAAAGAATGTCTACTTTTAACAAATAAAACTCTCGTGTTAATAATAGTTCTAGCTATGTTTTATCTGATCCTTTATTTGGATTTGTCTCCACATGAGTTGTCATTGTTTTTTGTTCCCAAAGTTCATTTGGCAAGGATGAAATAAAGTTTGAGAATACTTCACCTCAAGAGAATAGCAAGACGGAATAGGAAGACGTACAGGAATGTAAGACATTGCAAGCAAAAGATTCGCTGAGGATCTTATTATTTTACAATCCATGGTTGGAAAAAACTACAATAATATTGTTGAGCTGAGATTGGTTGTAAATTATTCCGTCCTCTTCCATTGTTGTTAGCGCTTGAGCCTATGAACAACATAACCTACGGATTTTTCTCTTGTTATGATGTTTATTCTCACTGTGTCAATATCCAGTATGAAACAAGGAGTTTCTTGGTCGTTTATAAACTATTCTAGGTGGCTTAAAATCTATGATTATCCATATACCTCAGTAGATTATCTCTCATGTACAAATATTTTTTAGCTTATTGGTTTTATAACAGGGAAGTGTTTCCAACAAATGGATCATTCCGCTTCAAGAGCGGCTAACAGAAAAATGAGTAATATCCAGGAAATGGAAATGGGAATTTGTAAATTTCTTTTTGGAGAAGCAATTTAATGATTGCTAAATATTATTGCAATATTTGCAGATCGCTTCAAGAATCATTCTCTGAGATTGTTATGTATGCTTGAGACGGAGATATATTTTCTCATTTCAAATCGTTTTTAACTTTCTGATTTTTTTCGCTTACCTTTCTCTTCTAATGCAATGTGACTAGAGGAATGTTGGCATGCAATAGATCAAGACATGAGATGTTACAGTGGTTTTGGATGAGCAAGTCATTAATTTAAGCTTTGCATCCTTTTATAGAAATTTCAGATCCTGGAACTTATGCATAAAATAAAAACAACATACTCCCCTTTCAACCTTGCTTTATATCCCATACCTATTACATTCTCCAAAAATATGGAGCAAAAAATTTCATATACTATCAAAATAAATCCATCAATATTTTCACATTGAACATAGTGAGCAAATTTAACAGACATTAAGCTTGTCTCAAATTTCGTAAGAAGATGCAATTCATTTCCATGACATGATCTTCATCCAGTTTGCATATTTGAATATAAGATGTTTCTTGCATGATGGAATGTATTGAAAATTGTGATTGCATGTATTAGTTTTGGGCATTGACAACACGAAATGCACGATACATTGTGCATAACTCTAGTAGTGTATCAGCAATATTGAATTAGTTTACTTTTGCGTATGTGCCCCTTATGTTGCTAAATGTACAGACGTATGCATTGGATAAATCCCGCTATTTGTATGATTAGGAGTGCATCACGTGGGAATTCGGTGACTAACAAATGTCTGTTGCAGGTACTAATTATAACATGATGATCATGTATTGTGTGCAGATTATGTTGATTAGTTATGGTGGCATTATTTTGTGCTAATTTGAGATTTCTTGCATGTCTTATGTTGCACTCTTTTTATGAATGCGAAAATTTAATAATTTGATGCATACTAATGAGGTTGCATTAAGAAGGCAAATTCCATTAAGTGTTGAAATAGTTGATTTTGATGGTAGTAATGGCCTCAATGAAGAGATTGACTTTCATCACTTTGTTAGTAAGGATTTTGTATTGAGTTCTAAATGTTTCCATTGCGGGATGATAGCTATGATAGCTATGTGTTACTGAAGTTGAAATAGCTCTTCGTCACATTATTACTCCAACATACTAGTTAATTTAGGTAAATGTGGGAGGAGAGTGGTTACAACATTGTATTGTGTCATATATGTGTTTTTGATATGTGTATGTCGCATCATGTTATGTGTATGTGGCATGGCTCCACGTGTATGTGTATACACGTCTATCACTTGTCTAGGCCTATTTATTATATATTTTTTTTTAAATGGAGGAGGAATAACATCTGGATTCCCCATATTTTTGTCGATAAAACACTACCTAGTTTGATAGTGTCCATAGTCGTGAGTGGGCTTATCCAACATGGCTGTGGGGTGGTGTTGGCTTGAGGGGTCCTGATCCAGGTTTAGATTTTATGGATAAACCAACAAACCATCCAACTACTAGCCCTTTCAGGAGTGATCTGCGCAAAGTCTCACCCGAAGCAGTATGGGGGGTGCTAGAACTAGGTTTCCACACCCTGGGGGAGAATTTAATGAAGTGGTCCTTAGCAACCCAAATGCCACTTATATCAACTGTAAACAGATGCACACAACAATATATATCATATTCATAGAGAATGTGCAGACTTTAACAGAATAATATAGAATTTTTGCTTTCCTTTGCGCAGATACAATATAACATAACCCGTTCCAGATCTAACAATGTAGATACTTCAAGAGATCTATCAATCATCAATAAGGATCCATAACTATATCAAATATCCTCACGCAATAATCAATAATAATATAGATGCATAGCGATATCAATGGAACTTAATAGTAAAACAACTCATATTCATAACATCAAAAGTTTGCTAAAATCCGTCCTTTCTATTAGATTTATATATGTCAATCAATACATCAAAACCCTTCCATGCATATAGCCAGTGGAGTCCGCACACAACCAAGACTAGGTCTCTACGCATAGCCAACAAGAGCTTCTTAGCCCAACCCAAACAACCCTTATAGGCACATGAACTTACCAAAACATCAATAGTTTATCACATACTTAGAACTACTTAGCTTAGACATAATCTATCTATTTATATAAGCCTAGTGCGTAGATACTATGGTCTCAAACCATGGTTTGAGACCCACAGTTTACCCTTAAGCCCATTTACATCAAAATTGGGGACTTTGACCCATCCCAAAGCCCCTTGATTCTATTGCACAATGCACACATGAAAAATTATACAAAAATACAAGGAAATTTGTGTCTCAGGGGACCCCGCTCCAACAGGTCCCCAACACAAACATGTGACTCGTCTCAAGCCAGTGAGGCACCAGCTCCTTGGTCTTGGCCTTAAGTGTGTTGACAGAAGTTTTGAGAGGGATTAATAACTCTAGGCTTTGTTTTGCTACACTCTGCACTTGTTGAACCAACTTTTATGTAGTAGGCCCTTAAGCGGACATCTCGATGACGCACTTTACCACCAAATTCAGCAATAGGGTCGACTCCCTTGGAAGGCAAACCCGTGATTTTGTGGATTAATTCAACATCAATCAGAATGCGCTCTCCCAACCAGAGCGTGTCATCATGAACTAAAGCCAACAACTGTCTCACACATATATCTGGAGCAAATTGAGCAGGCCCAACTTGTCTAGCCCTAGGACCCATCTCTTCGACTCGAGGTTCACCACACCTTTTTCATAGGTAATCTGGTCCAAATATAGTTTTGGCACAAGCTTGGGGGACTTCTCGACATCGTCGATGTCCCAATCATCAAATCTCAATTGTAGAATCTTTGTGAACATGTCCCCTTCCATTGGGACATTCTCAGGGATAAGGGGTATTTGGATACCTGCGCCCACCTTATCCAAGTCCTTAGGTGGTTTGACAGAGGGTTTGCACAACGCAATATAGCTTGGCAGCTGTGAAAATGGGGCTATTTCAATTACATCCTCGTCTACTTCATCAATGGTTTCGAGGACCACTGATATAGGTCTCTTCATCTTCCCACCCACTGAAGGGCGCGGTTTTGAGGTCTTCTCTCATGGATATTTGTGTGTACCTGAAGATTTCACCTTCTTAGTCTTAGATGGTGCAGGTGTTTCAACAACGAGGACCTCTGTCACAGGAGGGTCATCACATGGTCTTGTGGTTGTCATATTTTCAGGAATAGCATATCCTAGCCCTGCTCGGCGTAATGCATCTTCAAACCCTGGGTCCAAACCAAACATAGACACAACAAATGCAATGGAAAACAAGGAGCTCAATACAAAAAAATCACTTAGAAAGCAAAGGGAACTATTGTGACCCCATAGGTCATATTTATACTTGTGGCGCATCCTCAATAGCTCCTTGTGCATTAATGTGGCTCCATTATTGACAAAACAGTCCCAAATATGGAAAATTTCCTTCATTAAGTACATCCTAGACGCTCCTAAAAATGGTAATAAATCTGTCTTATCTAGTTTTACTTTTCCAATGGCTAGTTTTGGACACCTCTGTGACCCAGTCAACTTCTTTGCACATATTTTGCACGCGTGTCACACCTTACTCCGCTTTCTCCATCCCATTTGCGTAGGTATGATACTCTGGCCATATAGTCATTTTGTAGGCACAGGGTCATCCTTGTATGGCTTCAGATGGCTTCCATTAACATACCCAGGAAATTATTCACTGCTCAACATGGCCAAGTGCACAACTCCTCCATCAGTGATTTCTTTCACAACATAGGGCCCTATCCAATGCATTTTCAACTTCTCTAGGTGGCATGCAAACTTGTTGTCATATAGTAAGACCATATCATATTCCTTGAATACCTTTTTCCTGATATGTCTGCATGCAATGCTTTCTCGCATGCCTTTTGAACCTGTTGGTGATAATTTTCAATAAAATGATCTTCTTCCATAGCAACCAACCACGACAACCAGTCCTCTAGAGAATCTTCTTCAACCATATTGGTAAATGATGGAATGCGTAGACTAGGAACAATGAAATCCATGGGAAACACAACCTCTTGCCCATATACCATTCTGAAAGGTGTCCTTCCAGTCAATTTCTTGCAAGTAGTCTTATATGCCCAGTGAACTGTTGGAACTTGCTCATCCCAACATTTCTACTAGCGTTGCATACCTTAGTGAGCACAGTCTCCAATATTTTATTGAAATATTCAACTGCACCATTTGCTTAAGGATGATAGGGAGAGCTCTTCTGATGACACATCTTGAATTCTTCATTCAATTCTTCAACAATATTAAGACAACCAAACCTAGTCACAATATTCTCAAAAATAAATTGTGCATTTGTATCGGCAGTACAATCCTTCACTGGTTTGGCTTCATCCCATCTAGTTAAATAATGTGTCGTAGTGATGATGTAGTGCGCACCACTCTTCCTTCCTAGAGGTTTAATAGGTCCCACAAAATCTATAGCCCATTTTTCAAAAACTTGCAATGTCATTTGTGGGTTCAAAGGCATCTCGTCTCTACGCTAATGCTTTCCTATCCTCTGACAGACATCACATGTGTAGAAATGCGCATAGACATCATTGTGCAACGTGGGCTACCATAACCCAGCTCACAAAATCTTTTGTGCAGTGGCCTTACCTGCGTAATGACCACCAAAAATTCCTCCATGAGCTTCATTTAGAATTGTGCATCTTTCATACTCCAGGAAGTACCTATGTAGGGCCTCATCCACACCCATTTGTACAACTACCCAGCAATAATGGTTAAGTTCGCTGCACGCACCACAGGTTCCTTCTTTTCTTGAACTATATACTCCTCAGGTGCACGTCCAGTAGTCAGAAACTAAAAGATATCTGGGAAATGCTCATCAACCACCTTTATCGTAAACAATTGCATGTTTGGCAATCCATCATCTATATTTGTGGGTTCCTCTCCTGTTTCAATGATTGAAAGATGTTCTGTCCCAACAATCAATCTTCCTGGTTTCACCATAATTTCAAAATCATATTCCAGGAATAAAAAAAACCACCTGTAGATCTTCCCCCCCAACATAGGATTTTTGACTAGGTACTTCAAAGAAGAATGATCAGTGAACATCTTAAAGTGACCTCCTAAGAGATAGTGATAGTATTTCTGCAGTGCATACACCATTGCTAGCCCTTTGCTTTCCGTGGTTGAGTAATTCTTCTTTTCACTTGACAGTTTTCTTCTTGCATAAGCAATAGGATGATCAATCTCCCCTGCTTCTGGCTACGCTAACATAGCTCCAAGCATAATATAAGATGCATCCATATGTACATGAAATGCCTTTAACCAATCTAGGAAAACCAGGATGGGCGTAGTGACCATATTTTCTTTGGGCAACTCAAAACTCTTCTGACATCCCTCATCCCAACAGAACGTTGCATCCTTCTTGAGTAGCTTTTCCATGGGCGTAATTATCAGTGCATATTCCTATAATACCCATTATGCCCCAATATTGAGTGCAAGTGCTTAATGTTATCAAGTACTTCCAAATTGACTGTGGTTACAATCCTTGCATGATCTACCATTAATCCCTGCTGGCAGATAATGTGTCCCATCAATATTCCAAATGGTACATAGAATATACACTTTTTCAAATTCAAATAGATCTGATACTTTCTACAACTATCTAGCATTAAGCGCAAATTTGACACATGCTTCTTTAACAACCCAAATACAATCCAATCATCAAAGTAAACCTCCAAAAACTTGTGTATAAATTCTTTGAAAGCGGCAACTACCACGCGTGAGAAAATGGCACAAGCATTCTTCAATCCAAAGGGCATGACTGTATATTAGAAGGATATCCATTCAGTAGGAAAAGTAGTCTTACTCCTATCTTCTGGCACAATCTAGATCTGACGATATCCTGAAAACCCATCCGTGAATGAGTATGCTTCCTGACCTCCAACATTATCCAAAATTTCATCAGATAATGGAGTTGGGAATGGATCATGCACACAAGCATCATTCAATTTGCATAGATCGACACAGATTCTGATTTCTCCCTTGGTATTCTTATCTTACACAACTATTGGACTTACCTAGTTAGTTTCTTCTACAGGTTCAATGAAGCCTGTTGGCACCAATTTGTCCAACTCTTCTTTCACCTTCTGATTACATATGGGATTCAACCTATATGGGCATTGTTTTACTAGGCATGCATCAGACTTCAATGTTATTTTCATCACCCCAAGTTCCCAATGATGCCTTTCAACTTTGAAAACTTTGTAGGGAACAATTTTTTATATTCTATTAGTAATTTAGTAACCTTGCCTACTGTATCATCATCCCAATAGTCTCCAATAT
The DNA here is from genome assembly GCA_034641835.2 of Pinus albicaulis. Taxonomy (NCBI): domain Eukaryota; kingdom Viridiplantae; phylum Streptophyta; class Pinopsida; order Pinales; family Pinaceae; genus Pinus; species Pinus albicaulis. The sequence continues at coordinate 252,417,579 of CM076584.1, read as the reverse complement.
TTTCCAACTTAGGTTGTTCCTTAGTTTCAATATTCACCTGTTTGAGCTTTAGGGGCTTTTTCACATCCAGCAAGGTAATGGAGGGCCTAGCCACTATGTGTTGTCCCTCGAATTCAGGGATCGTGATGTTTCTTGGATTTCCTTCACTTTCTTCAATTTTTAGGTTTCTGCAGTTCACAATGGCTTTCATCTCCGTGTCCCAAGATGGTGGAGTGCACTCGATTACAGGCTTTTTTGTATAAAATATTACTTCTTGAATATTATGTGAGGCTTGAAAAATTGTATCAAATCCACTCTCAAAGCTAAAGGTAAGAATAAATCTCTCTATCAGCACAAACCATTCATGCATGCCTCTGCGCAACTATATTTCCAAGTACCATTCAGTAGGCACCTTTCCTAATGATTGAACAAACATATGGACCCATTCCAGTCTTTTTTCTACACCCCATACCTAATTCCATCTTGTCAAATGTCTGCATGGATATAATTTTCCAGAGTATACATCTTCCATTTCGATAACTATACATTCAAACCGCAACATCATCATGCACGCACATTCCTCCCAATTTCCCATATTCTCCTTATGAGTTTCCCACCATATTACTGGAGTAGCACGCAAACCAAGATCCAAAGTTTTAGGTCCCTATATTACTAGTGTAGTCCCTTATTTTTGTTAGTGTAGCCCCATTATTTTTATTGTTGTACCCCTGTAACCCCAATATTGTTATTACTGTGCCCTTACATTATTATGGTTAGGTCGGCTAGGATTATATTTTGACCCCATGGACTCCTATTTATATAAGGAGGTTTTGTCATTTGTATCATCCAAGAATTGTTCATCTATGTAATGTAAAGGAGGTTTCCCCCTCGGAGTGGCTTATTTCTAAGGTGTTGCTATCTCTTTTCTTCTATTTTTGGAGCTGGTTTCATAACACAAAACATGGAATCTCTATCCTTCAGGCACAATCTTACATCATTTAACCCATCATAGTATTGTAAATCACATACCTCATATGTTATACAACTCAGAGATTGGGTCATGCGATTACAACACAGCGCAGATACCTTATGCAATCAGTTCTGCCAATTCTCCAATTCTTTGCCAGAGTTTGAGAAACAAGAGCTATCCTTCTACCACTTAATATTCCCATCTATCATTAGATTAATCCAGTATTCCTCGCGCAAAGTTAGGTTATAGATTTGATCAATCTCCACTGGTTCAATATACCTTTGGACTTCTGCAGGATCTAGAGTAATGATTACCTTGACTCCATTACTTTCAAATTCCATCCTCCTTTTATTCACATTTATAACACCATCCATATCAATAGCCTAGTCCAATCCTAGTAGCATGGGATAAGGATCAATATCATCTACAACTTTAATAAATTCTAATTCTACCATCACCGTAACACCTTCTATACTGACCATAACTTTTGACAATATTCCTAAAGGAATGATCTTCTCTTTATTGGCCATGCACAGTTGAATGGTAGACCATTCCAACTTTGGCTCTCCCATGCACTGCCATGTTTTCTTAGGTATAACATTAGCATCCGATCCCAAATCTAAAATAACTTGGTCCATTTCATAAGCACCAATCTGCGCAATCATAGGCATCTCCCTACCCGTTCTCTTTTTGTTCTTATAAATTTTGTTGACTGCACTTTGTTCTACAGTGGGTTGTTCTTTCTCTACTCAATTATCTATCAATGCCTAAAGATTTTATATTCCTTTATTTTTGTGCAGCAACTTTATACATGCTTTTATAAATGGTTTTTTCTCCTCATCTCCTCCTACTTCCTTCATTTTTCTACCAAATGTTGACGTATTTCATTAGGCAAATTCTTTTCGCGCTTCAATACAGGTCTCTTTTGCATGGTAAAGATTAAAGCCTTCTTAATTTTTAGGTGCTTTATGGATCCATACATCAGTGGCTGGATGCTTTCCTTTATCTTCATTGGTGGATATACCACTCCTATTAACCACATTTACACTGGGATCTTCTTCTCGAATATCAACGTGAACCATTTTGAGATTTTGTGTTGGGGTATGTGCCTTCTTTGCCTACATTTTAGTAATCAAGACAGGACAATCTCTTATGACATGATCAAATTTTCTATAGTACATGCAGGATTTTCATGCCTGATTTGGAAATTCCCACGCAAAATGACCAACATTACCATAGTTATATAAAATGACTTCTCCTCGTCCTCAGCCAGTTGATCCACCTCCTTGAACTCTTTCTCTACCTTGAAAGGCTCTATGCCCAGAAGGGGATTCTAGTGATGTAGGCTCAGCCTGCATTCTATATACTTCTGCTTTGTCTAACATCATACCAAAAGTGCGACAATGATGCTCATCATTCCCTAATGACGAACATAATTTGCAAAAAAACTGCTTCAAGTCAGGTTGATATTTTCCAATCCTTGGGAAAGAATTTGTGTCATGTAATCTAGCAATTTGACAAATAGTGCACCACATGAGATTCTTTAATGGACTAGGACCTCCAGCTCCAAAAATAGAAGAAAAGAGATATCAACGCCTTATAAATAAGCCACTTCGAGGGGGCAACCTCCAATACATTACATTAATGAACAATTCTTTGATGATACAAATTACAAAACCTCCTTTCTATATATAGGAGTCCATGGGGCCATAATGTAATCCTAGTGGGGCCACAATGTAATTCTAGCCGACCTAACAATAATAATTTAAGGGCACAATAATAACAATATGGGGGTTACAGGGGTACAATAATAACAATAAGGGGGTTACACTAACAACAATAAGGGACTATACTAGTAATATAGGGACCCAACATGCCCCTCTCCTTCAAAAAAGTGTTGTCCTCAATGCTTGAGTAGCTCTGGGTGCTTCTGTATAAAATTCTCATCCTCCCATGTAGAATATTCAGTGGGTAAGTTCTTCCACTTGATGAGATACTCTGAAATTGATCGATTACATAGTTGTTGAGTTCTTGTTTCCGTGACCGCTTTAGGTTCCAATATGATTTTTCCTTCCTCATCAAGTTCTGGCAATATTGTTTGAACTAGAATAATTTCACCTATAACCTTCTTTAAGCATGAAACATGGAAAACTGGATGCACTCGTGAAGAAGCAGGAAGCTCCAATTTGTATGCCATAGTACCAATCTTTTGCAACACCTTGTAAGGACCATAGTACTTTGGCGATAATTTATTATCCTTCTTAGCTTGCTTGAGGGACATTTGTTTATATGGTTGTAGCCGTAAAAATACCCACTCTCCTATATCAAAACTTCTCTCGCTGCGATGTTGATCTGCCTGTTGTTTCATTCGATTTTGTGCCAAATTCAGGTTATCCTTTAAGAGTTGGAGAACTTCTTGCTGACGCTTGATGTGATCTTCCACTGCTTGAACCTTCGCATTTTCTCTTAAAGATGATGTGATGGATGGTGGATGATATCCATAAAGTGCCATAAATGGGGTCATTTTTGCTGCAGTATGGAAGGAAGTGTTATACCACCATTCATTGAGAGGTAACCACTTGACCCATTGTGTTTGTTTATCAGATACAAAACAACGAAGATATCCTTCCAAACATTTATTTACTATCTCAGTTTGACCATCAGATTGAGGATGATAAGATGAGCTATGAGCTAATTGAGTACCCAAAAAAGAAAATAACTTTGTCCAAAAATTTCCAATAAAAATGGGATCTCTGTCACTCACAATAACCCTTGGGTTTCCATGCAGCTTTTGAATTGTGTCCATAAATGTAGTAGCAACTGTACTTGCTTTAAATGGATGAGATAATGGACACAAGTGTGCATACTTGGTAAGTCTATCAACTACCACCATGATGACACTCTTTCCTTCGGACTTAGGTAAACCTGTGATAAAATCCATTGAAATCTTTTCCCAACATTGACTTGGAATGGATAAAGGTTGTAGAATTCCCGGGATATTAATTGTCCCAACTTTATTCTGCTGGAAAACCAAACATTCCGCCACAAAATTTTGAATATCATATTTAAGGCCATCCCAAAAAAATTCTTTCTTCACCATGTGGTAAGTTTTTAAAAATCTTGAGTGTCCTCCTAAAGGAGAAGTGTGCAATTCCAAAAGAATATTTTTTTTTAGTTGGGAACTCTTACAAAGATATAAGAGATCTTTGTACCATAAAGAATCATTTTTCCAACTAAATGTATCAAATGTACTAGGATTTTGCTGCAACTTTTGAATGAGTGTCCATACTTCTTTTTCCTTCTTCCATTCATCTCTTGCTTCAGTTATCCAATCTGGTTGGATAATAGAAATGGCGCAAAGCAATGCTTCCACCTCTTCATTCTTTCTTGAGAGTGCATCTGAAACAACATTAAGCTTCTCTTTTTGTAGATCATTTCAAAGTCATAACCCAACATCTTTGTGACCCATTTTTGTTGCTCTTCTGAAGATAGTCTTTGTTCTAAAAAGTGTTTAATACTATCATGATCAGTTTTTACCTTGAAGTGTCTTCCCATTAGGTAAGTTTTCCATCTCTTTAGTGCATGCAGTATTGCTAACATTTCCTTCTCATAAATAGGTTTTTGTAAATAGTTTCCTTTGATTGGACGACTTTCAAAAGCAATGGGTCTTCCTTCCTGCATTAAAACAACACCAATTCCATTTCCTTAAGCATCACATTCCACAATAAAGGTTTTCATGAAGCCTGGAGTAGCTAAGACCGGTTCTTGGCACATTACCTCTTTAAGATGTTCAAAGGCCTTAGTTGCTTCAGGAGTCCATGAAAATGCATCTTTCTTCAATAATGGTGTTAGAGGTGCTACTATTCTCCCATAATTCTTAACAAACTTGTGATAATACCCTGTTAACCCGAGAAATCTTCACAACTGCTTTATGGTTGTTGGGATTTTCCATTCCTTAATGGCTTTAATTTTGTTAGGGTCTACCTTAACACCCTCGTGAGATACAATATGACCCAGATATTCCACCTCTTGTACTCCAAAGAAACATTTGGATGTTTTTGCATATAATTGTTTCTCCTGCAATAGTTTGAGCACCCTGTCAACATGTTCAACATGCTCCTTCCAAGACCTGCTATAGATTAGTATATCATCAAAAAATACTAGCACAAATTTTCTAAGGAAGGGCTTGAAAATGGAATTCATCAACCCTTGAAATGTAGAAGGTGCATTGGTAAGGCCAAAAGGCATGACCAAAAATTCATAATGACCCTCATGAGTTCAAAATGATTTTTTTGGAATATCTTCAGTCTTCATTCTAATTTGATGATATCCTGAATGAAGATCCTACTTGGTAAAATAAATTGCTCCATGTAATTCATCCAATAATTCATCAATCACAAGAATGGGAAATTTATATTTAATGGTGAGCTTATTGAGCTCCCTATAATCCGGACACATTCGCCATGATCCATCCTTCTTGTGTACCAATACTACAGGAGCAGAGAAAGAACTTTGACTAGGTTGAATTATACCGCCTCTAACATTTCTGCAATCATACGTTCAATTTCGCTCTTTTGGAAGTAAGGATATCTATAAGGCCTGATGTTTGGAGGAACACTTCCTGGAATCAAATGAATAGCATGATCATCATCACGAATAGGTGGGAGTCCTTTGGGAGTTTCAAACACCTTGGAATGATTGTCCAAGACTTGTTGGAGATCTGCAGAAATAGATGATTTTGATGTTGGAACTTCTAGTGAGCATAATTGTGCAATTAAGCCTCGTTGTTCTTTCTTTAGAAGCTTTGTCATGCCATTAGAGCTTATTATCCTTCCTGGCTTCCCTTCAATACCCCGTAGTTCGACTTCCTTTCCTTCTGAAAAGAATTTCAAGAAAAGTTCTTGAAAATTAAAAGCTACCGTCCCCAAAGATTGTAACCATCGTACTCCTAGTACAACATCAGCACCTCCCATAGGAATGGAAAGCATTGGACTAGTCAATACATATTCCCCCATGGTTAGCTTGATATTATGGCATTTTCCAGAGCAATTTATTGTTCCTCCATTTGCAACCATCACTTGACATTCTGGTGCTGGGTATAGGAAACAATTCAATTCCTTGGCTACCTTACAATGAATAAAATTATGGGTACTACCCGATTCAATCAACACTATTACCTTTTTCTTCTTGATATGTCCTTCTATCTTGAGAGTTTGAGGAGTGGTAATTCCTGCCAATGCATTACACGATATGGTCGGACTCATTTCTTCCTCTTCTAGGGTTGGTTCGTGGTGTATATCCTCTTCTTTTGAAGATTCTTGTTCATTTTCTTCTTCCTCTTCACAATCTATGTAAAATAATTTCTTCTTAGCACACTTATGACCTTTAGTGTATTTGCTATCACAACTGTAGCAAAGCCCTTTTGCTCTTTTTTCTTCCAATTGTTGTGGTGTCAACCTTTTAGGTTGTGGAAATCTAGGCATAGCAACACTTCCTTCTTTATAGAATTGAGTGGTAGGCTTCCTTGTCGCCATAATTTTACATTCAACTTTTCTTGCCAACTTGAATGCCTTCTCCAATGAATCAGGTTCCAAAACACGAACTTCATGTTGGATGTTATCCTTTAGAGTACCTAAGAAGAGATCAATCCTGTGTTCCTCTAGAATATTAGTTACCCTTATATTCAATTTTTGGAAGTCCTCAATGTGCTGCCCCACTAAACCCTTTTGTTTGAGATTTATCAATTGGCTAAAGAATGTGTTGCTCTTTGTATCCTCATAATGTGCTATCATTTCCTCCGTAAAAATTGACCAAGTGACAATTTTTTTACGGGAGCAAAGCCATCGATACCATACAAATGTATTTTGTTCTAAATGTAAAGTTGCAATGCGTACCTTTTGTGTGTTTTGCACATTATGGAGATCAAAATATTGCTCCATCCGTAGTATCCATGTTACAGGATCATTTCCATCAAACTTCCTCATATCCATTTTTAGAATATAGTGGTTCTTCCCACCAACATTAGAGTTTATGAAGTAACGATTAACATTTATTTTGTTCTCATCATGAGTTTCCTCTACTATCTTTTCACCATTAGGAAACATTTCTTGTATCAACTTTGTCAAACCTTCCATGTCTGCTTTTAGATCATTCTTCATGTTTTCCGTGTTGTCTTTCATTTTTTCATCGATCTTAGCTTCCATGTTATCCATCTTAGATTCCATGCCATCTATCTTAGATTCCATTTCAATTTTTGTTGCTCTTTGTGAGAGCGAAATTTGGTGCACTTGCTCTTGTAATTTTGATAGATCATGTTGCAATTCTTCATCTTCATGAGTCATAGTAGAACCTTCTAAAGGCTTAATGGTTGTTGAATTATTTTTACGGGGCATTTTTTTAAACCCAATACTGATATATTTTCTACAATATGCCCTTGGAATCAATTCAAGTTGATTCTTCAAACAATAATTATGCAATTCGTAAAAAACAATACACACATTTTCCTTGCTTCTGAGGAGCTCGATATTGAAATTGGATTATCTTTTTGATTGAGGCTCTTCAATATCTTAAATTAGGCACTAAGGTAGCCTTCTGAATTATCTTTCGAATGCCACAGGTCTGACTTGATTTGGATTCTCCAAGGCAAAGTTATGTCGAATCTCCCACAATGACCTAATTATGGATTGGTTCAATAGAGCAAACTTGTCGTTATTTCATCTTTTAGCTCTGAAATTGATAGCAAGGAAACTAAATTCAGTGTACTTGCGACCAATTTTTACGACACTCCAATTTGATTCTCAGAGAGAGAGTTATGAATATTTTCCCATGATCACCTCTTTGAGATGAAATTCAGGAGCCTGAAAAATCACTACCTTCCACAGATCATATCTCCGAAAATATTACGAACCAAGATCTGAAATTTTTTGATGAGTTTCCTCAGGATTTCAGCTTCGGACCATAAAAATTTCAGATTCGGAAACTTTGTAGAAAAAACGTTATAGCGCAAATTCCACGATGACCTGTTTATATTAAATTTAGGAGTCTGCAAAATGACCTAACTTCCACAGATCATATCTTCGAAAATATTGCGAACCAAGCTCTGAAATTTTTTGACGATGTTGCTCGAGATTTCGGTTTGGCACCCTCAAAATTTCAGCTTCTAAAACTTCATAGAAAAAAATTTATAGTGAAAATTCCACAATGACTTGTTTGGAGCAGCGAAACCCTAGAATCTAAAGCTCTTATACTAAATGTTGTGAAACCAACTCCAAAAATAGAAGAAAAGAGATATCAATGCCTTAGAAATCAGCCACTTTGAAGGGCCAACCTCTAATACATTACATTAATGAACAATTATTGGATGATACAAATTACAAAGCCTCCTTTCTATATATAGGAGTCCATGGGGCCATAATGTAATCCTAGTGGGGCCACAACATAATCCTAGCCGGCCTAAAAATAATAATTTAAGGGCACAATAATAACAATATGGGGGTTACAGGGGTACAATAATAACAATAATGGGGTTACACTAACAACAATAAGGGACTATACTAGTAATATAGGGAAATTTTTCGACAAGTTTCCTCAGGATTTCAGCTTCGCGCCCTAAAAATTTCAGATTCTGAACCTTCGTAGAAAAAAATTTATAGCGTAAATGCCACGATGACCTGTTTAGATTAAATTGAGGAGCTTGCAAAAATACCTAACTTCCATAGATCATATCTCTGAAAATATTACGAACCAAGCTCTGAAATTTTTTAATGATGTTCCTCAGGATTTCGGCTTCACGCCCTAAAAATTTTAGCTTTTGAAACTTCATAGAAAAAAAGCTATAGATAAAATTCACAAGGGCTGTTTGGGCTTGGTGAAACCCCTGGGAATCCAAAAGCTTTGATACCAAGTATTTGTGAAACTTCGACTCCAAAAAATAGAATAAAGAATATCAACGCCGCCAAAAATAAGCGATTCAGAAACCTCGATGGCCATTAATGAACAATTATTTGATGATACAGATTAAAAAACCTCCTTTCTATATATAGGAGTCCATGGGGCCATAATTTAATCCTAGTGTGGCCACAATGTAATCCTAGCTGACCTAACAATAATAATTTAAGGGCAGAATAATAACAATACGGGGGTTACAGGGGTACAATAATAACAATAAGGGGGTTACACTAAGAACAATAAGCGACTATACTAGTAATATAGGGACCTAACACTTGTCCTCGTCCTCGGCCAGTTGATCCACCTCCTTGAACTCTTCCTCTACCTTGAAAGGCTCTGTGCCCAGAAGGGGATGCTGGTGATGTAGGCTCAGCCTAAATTCTATATACTTCGACTTTTTCTAACATCATACCAAAAGTATGACAATGATGCTCATCATTCCCTAATGATGAACATAATTTGCAAAAAAACTGCTTCAAGTCAGGTTGATATTTTCCAATCCTTGGGAAAGAATTTGTCATGTAATCTAGAAATTTGACAAATAGTGCACCACACGAGATTCTTTAATGGACTAGGACCTCTAGCATTCAGTTAATTGTTAAAAGCAGGACATTGGTCTTTATGGTTCCCAGATGCTTTACATTTTATACACCATACCTCTGTGTAGACCTCCATGACTTGTCTTTGCGCAGACTCTGAATTTCTAGATGCATGGCTTCCAACTGATTATGAATCTGTTACGTTCCTAGTGTAATAGGTGTTGGGGTGGCTTCCAATTTCATTGCAACCTCCATAGCCTCATCTTGTGTGGAAATATTGTGCTGACCTAAGGGTTGGCGCAGATGTGGAAGAAACATAGCAATGAACAATTTCTTATGCTGAGTATCATCAATAACAAATCCACCATCACTAATGGTGCACTTCAACCTTTGATCAACCTCCCATACATATTCATTAGGCTCCTGAAGAATATCCTTCATTTATGTCACCAGTTGCACGTATGACTTAGGTTTCTTAAACTTCTCTTTTAGGGAATCCTTGATTTCATTCAAAGTGCCATTAGGGTTTTCTTGAGCATACCTAATGTACCAATATAATGCGTGATCTTGGAATGCAGTAGCTATTTGCGCAATCCTAATATCAATATTGTTAATCTTCTAAACCTTCCATATGGCCTCAGTCACAAACCAAAAGTGTTCAGTATCCTCATTACCAATACCTTTGAACTTAGGTAACTTCATTGATGCGGCCATATCTACTTCAGGGGGAGGTGTAGGTGGTGGTGGAGATGGACTGCGCAGTGGAGTGGGTGATCTGTGATGTGAGTGAAAAAGTGGAGTGGATGGATCGGGGAAAATATTCAAGGGTTTCGAGCTTTCTTCTTCAAAGTCGATTGAGCTAGCAGTTTCTAGTTCAAGTTTGCTATCAAATTTAGGATTGAGAGGGCTATAAATAAATTTTTCATAGTCTTCTCGGTAAATCCTTCCACTGTGTGTAGTTGGACCTCTTTGATGTATTCAAGCAGTATGTTCGCACAGACAATGTCGTTCAAATAAGAGAATTTTCAACAATAAGTTCAATGAGCGTAAGAACTTACCTATAGGGCCTTTGAAAACCTTCTTTCTGCTTCAGAATATGACATAAATTGATCAATGGAAAAATCCTCCCAAGAGGCAATCGATCCAATTATATATTTCTTGAGTGATCTTATTGTCAAACTTCTCTACTTGTTGGATCAATTCAGTAGTCCACTCAATGACTCTGTCGTCTTTTATGCAATGATGGAATTCAGCTAAGCGAGACAACCACTCCTACAACTCATGCACAAAATAACAAAATAAAATTCCATGCACTTCTGTATAAATATATTTTTGTACCCATTTTTCGTCAGACAACTTAGTATTTCTATTCTCTTGGAGTGTGAATTCAAGGATATTTCTATCCAGACAATATTGTAATTCGTTGCGCGAAGGATTCCACAACATCAAATCTTGCTCAAAATGATTATCTCAGTCCCGACAATGGAACCATTTGTTGGCTTGAAGGGTCCTGACCCAAGTTCAGAGTTTATGGATAAACTAACAAACCCTCCAACTATTGGCCCTTTTGGTAGTGATCTGCTTGCGAAGATCAAATTCTCACTCAAAGCAGTATGGGGGGGTGTTGGAACCAGGTTTCCACGCCCTGAATGAGAATTTAATGAAGTGGTCCTCAACAACCCAAATGCACACTTATATCAATTGTAAACAGATGTGCACAAAAATATATAACAGATTCGTAGAGAATGAACAGACTTTAACAAAATAATATATAATTGTTGTTTGCCTTAGTGTAGATACAATATAACATAACTTGATGTAAGTCTAACAATGCAGATACTTATACAAATCTATCAATCATCAATAAGAATTCATACCTATATCAAATATCCTTGTGTAATAATCAACAATAAGACAAACATAGAGCGATCTAAATGGAACATAATAGTAAAACATCTCAGATTTATAACATCATAGGTTCACCAAAATATGTCCTTTCTATTAGCTTCAAATCTTTCAATAAATACATCAAAACACTTACAAAACCCTTCCGCGCACACAGCCAGCAGGAGCCTCTTAACCCAACCCAAAAAACTGTTATAGATTCATAAACTTATCAAAACATCAATATTTCATCACATACTTAGAACTACTTGGCTTAGACATGATATATCTATTTATATACACCTAGTGCGCAGATACTATGGTCTCAAACCATGGTTTGAGGCCCATAGTCTACCCTTAATCCCATTTACATCAAAATTGGGGACTCTGACCCACCCCAAAGCCCCTTGATTCTATTGCGTAGTGCGTACATGCAAAATTATACAAAAATACATCGAAATTTGTGCCTCAGGGGACCTCGCTCCAATAGGTGGGTACCTAGGCAATTAGCCTAGAGGGTACCTAGAACCCTGGAGCAGCAAGACTATGATTCAACATGACTCTAGGGTGGGTACCTGGCCATATATCCTGGAGGGTACTTGGAGCCCTGGAGCAACATGACTGTTGAGCTGGTACCTTCACAAATAGTTTAAAGGGTATCCAGATCCTTGGAGCAACCAATATTAGATCATAACTTTAGTCGTGGAGGAAACATTATCATTTGGGTGCTTGCTAGGGTAGGAAATCAACCTCGTGTATGTGCGAGAAAATAAGCCATCAAATAAAGATAAGTACCAATGCTTTATTGATATTTGAAATTTTTAAATTATGAACATGATTTATGATAGCTTGGATTTTGATGTTCTAGTTATGATGATTATATTTATGCACTAACCTGGTTAGTTGTAGGAATTGTAAAATTCCAAGTTTGTTGCAAGGATATACTACTAATAAGGTATAATTTACATTCATTATATTTTACTCTATGATGAGTCTCATGGAAACTCTCTCTGTCTATGATGCAAGAATAGACATGAGATTTCTCACTTCAGATGAACAAAATTGGCCACAAGATGGAACATCAAAAGTATGAAAAATACAAAGATTTCAGGAACAGATCCATTGTAGGACACTAGCACCAATGGTGCAAACTAATTTTCATAAGCATATTATGCCCTTTATGATAGTTGAGGTAGGGATATTCCTTGGTTTTGAGACCCCTCCGATGTGAGGAAGAATGGAAGGGGGGGTGACCGGATTTCCTGAGGGACTGGGAAGCAGAGAAGGGAAGGCCAGAAAATAAATTGGTTTTTCATCATGAGCATAGATGATTGGAACTGAAAGCACATTGGGGTTGTGTCCAAAAAAAAGGAGTCAGGAACTATTCTCTAAAGAAGCACAATGACAGAAACATTGTAAATTGGATAAAGGAAACACTTCATAGAAAGGGAACAAATCCAAGTCCAATTGAACACATCTAAAGAAAGAAAAGACTACAAAAAGGGCCATTAGTAAATGGATGAATTTATAAAATTACATTTACCGAGTGGTTGGGTAAGCCACGATGCATATAACATCTGATGTAAAAAATGAAACTAGTTATATATATAAAGCTCTATCTCAGTTGTGTTTGGTCTTTTAAGCATATTTTTATGTTTGTATATGTATCATTAAACATTGAGGATATTGTTCCCATAAGGGAGAGGGGTTTGTGATAGCTCTACAACCTCTCTCTAGTTATGAACATTATAATGTTAATGTAAATAAAATTATCAAAGGATGAGATGGGACACATATTTCAAAGCTTAGAGAGGAAAATGGCTTAGGATTAATATAAAATAAAAATAAATAAATAAATCAGGGTGATTAAGTGGCAGCCATGGGAGGTTTCCAAGCATGCTCAGAAAAGGACAGGTCAAGGAAAATAACCAACCAAAAACAAGGATAAAAAATATTTCTTAACAAATAGTTATAAGGAATTAAGGAAAACATTAGTTGAGGGCTACAATGTGGAGGAACAACTCATGATAGAATATGCAAAATTGAACTGCCCATTTTTTTCGTAGCAAGAAAATATTGGACAAGAGGGGAGTGGGAGATTTTTTTTTTTCGGGGAGGGGCTCAGTTGAAGGGCAGCAGAGGAGAACGATAGAAAGAAAAAAATCAGGCAAACGATGGTGAGCAAGGGGACAACGACATCGGGTCTCCTAGACAGGCTCCTGGTTGGGAGTGGAAGTAATGGACATCAAATGTTGAATGTTGGATGGGGATGAAGGAAACTCTGGATTCCCAGTAGTGATAATGATAGAGGAAAAATACTTTGAGTGCTATCCCTCAAGATCTGAAATCTGGATAGGGGGTGACAGTTGCAAGTGAGATGGTTGCAACTTGTCTATGGTTGGGTTGAAAAATAGAGTTCTTATCTTAGTTTCCAAAATCAATAGGAAAAGATAAGTGTTACCTTCTCTTTGTAGGCCATTGTGTTTCTCAGATGTCTTCTTATTAATCAAATTTATAATATATTACTAACATGGGTTTTTGGTTTATTGATATTGAATATTAATTTTTTCTTTTGGTGTGTTGGTTCATTTTTGGAAAATTTGTTTATTTCTTGATCTGTAGTTGAGTATTTTTTTATGGTTTGGTTTTGAACCATTTTTCAGTTGTATGATGTGGATCATTATAATCCATCGTATTACTTGTGGGTTGAAAGAAATATTCAATAATGTGTGATTATTGAGATTAGATTTTGAATGGAATATCAGGGTTTGAAATGAACTTTCTCCATTGTTAAACTCATCTATTCATGGAGGTTGAATCAAACAGGAAAACACCTTGGAAAATATTTAACCCACAATAATAAATTTTTGATTTCAACAATATATGAAAAATCAATATCATGCAAAGGATTATATAATTTGATATAGAATGATGGTTCCTTCTTCCTTACTATAACTAGGATGCCCTTAGAGCTACAAAGGTAAGGGGATTATCACAATCTAATACAAGATTCAAATCATTTGGAAGGAACTGGTAATACTTCTTGTGCACAATAAAATAATGTACTTTGGAATTTGTGCCTTGATTTCATAGACGTGTTGATTCATTAGGACCATTTTTCATAAGTTGACATCCTAAAAGAATTTCTAATAAGAATCGAAGTAAGTTTCAGGAGTAGGCCAAGGCCTACTTACATATGGGAAAAACTCAATACAATTGAGTCAAACTTAATTTTATTTAATCTTCATACATAGAACCACTCAAATCCATATTCATATATTAACATCTTATGTTAATTTTATTTAGTGTATATAAACTCTGATCTTGTAGGCTAGAGTGACCATTATTTGTTTTTCTACATCAAAGCATACGTTCACTTTTCTGCAACTTTTTGGCTCCTTTGAATTTTGATATTAAATCTTTATTTGACTATAGCATAAAATATGGCATCAATTTAAAAAAAAAATTGGTTTCCCATTCAGTCACCTCAAGTACTAGCAAAAATAATCACATAATTAAAACGGATTCAACTAAAGTCAAAACACTCAATGTCTTATATTCACAAGAAATAAACTATGTTTAATATGCCACAAGGCACATAATGTGTTAGCTAAAACACTAAACAATGATGCTTGGAACAATAATGGGCTTGTTGTGATTATTTATTGTAGGTTTCCAACCCTTTGAAATGAAATTCGTTCTGGTTAGAGGTGTCCATCCATCTCTAGCCTCAAGAGGATTTGTATTATCCAAGATTGTATGGGCCATGATCAGGGAATTCTTTCCTTACATGACATAAGTAAGATGTATATTGTCCTCCCTACACCTAGATATACAACTATCTAAATCACCTGTTGATGAGCAACTAACTCCTAAAGAAGATAGTATAACTCCAAAATTCATGTGCAGATTCATAATTTTTTTGAAACCCTAGTTCTCTAAGACTATGTAAAAATATTACCCTTGTCTGCAACCACATATGAGTGTTCAAGCTCATTGCTATCCAAATTCGCCTTGCTACTACACAAACATAGCATTTCAGAGGAATTTGAATGGAATAAACCTATTGATTAGCTGACATACACATCTCAATACCTATCTTCTACACTACTACAGATAGATAAACATTTAAATGTTCCTACATCAACTTGTAGCTCCAAACTTTCAAGTAAAAAATATAACCATGTTCTTCGTAAATTCTCGGCTTTAATGGGAGGTGACTGAATGCTCTCCGCCATTGTACTTTGGGTGTTGAAATGTGATCATCATCTGAAATGCATTTCTTTGTTTTATTTATTTATTTATTCTCTTGTATAGAATAATGATATAATTCTTTTTTAATTACAAATTTTACATTATCTTGGTATAGTCTAAGTCTTTCTAACTAGCAACATTGTCCTCTTAGGTTTATAGAGAAATAATTATGATTCTGAAGGAAAATGTATAGTACAAAGAGTATTTCTCTATCAAAAAATATATTTGTTGCTTATGAATCATAATCGTTCTATGAAGCATTGATTTAACCCAATGCAACATCTCATCCTACAAAGAATAGTAGAAATTAAACCCTGTGAGCATGCCTCTCGATTAAAATAAACTCATATAAAATAAGGGGTAACACAAAAAATTGCATGCTCTACATTATATTCAGTAGTTGAGGGTTGTTCAAACAAGGAATTATGTGTGCATTTAAACTAACATTGATTTTCACCAATAAAATATTGCATATACACCCGATGCAATAAGGGATATTTGGGAGTAGGAATAAACTCTCACGAATTCTAATAATAACCCAAATAAGCACCTTATGTTGAGGGAATTAAGTGTCATTGTTGCAATAAATTGTCATTCTTAAGTACGATCATTAGGCTTCCATGGTTATTTTTGTTGAATAAGGATTTGAGCAAACTCAAAAATTTATCATTGAATTGTTGGAAGATTTTTTTGTTTTCTTGATGTGTCTGAGTTGTATGTTTCACTCACCTAGTTGACTCAACACAATCCATTCATTCTTCCATTATCTTGGTTGTAATGAATATATCTTAGAAACAATATCCCTGTGGAAATTCTTCCCAACAAACTGAAACAACCTACCATACTTCAAGAGGTAGGAACAAGAAGAAAATTTGCACTTAAATTGGATTGAGCTTTGTGTTTTTAGCTCCTTTTCAGAGTATGTAACATGTCTATAAAATTGTAGCTTGAACGTGTATGTATAGCTCGAATTTTTAAGTTTTACTGTTGTTTAGATACAAAAAGAAAAAATTGAACAACTTATGGGTATTTTCCAACAGTTCATGTTGATGAGTTGTAGGATAGGTGAATCACTACAGTTTTTCCTTGGCTTGTAGAACTCTGAGGATTAATCCAGTATTTAATAATTTTATAGTCCTAAAATTTCCATATTCTTTCCACCATCCTATTTAGCATAATGTAGAAATGACCTATGAAACTGTGGGCTAACTTGCCTTGCATTTCATGTCTACAATTTTGACAATGGGTTGCAGTTCATATAAAAACTACTCAATTCTCTCCTTCCATAAATTTTATATCTCAAATAACATGAGTTATATTATCCGAGATTCATATATTTTATGGTTTACCAAACCTTTTGTTTACTTTGGATCAATTGTTGAAAGGAAAATGAGCGAGATTTAATATGACTGTACTCTTGTTTGAAATTGCCCACCCCTTGCAGCCAACCCTAAGATAATGTTGTTTGAAATTTGGCACCCTTTCAATTAATAACCTCTAAGTTTTATTGGTCCTATTTATTCTTAGAACTTTTTTGTCATTCATTTTTTGATAGCTTAGGTATGTTGAAGGTGAAACTTGGAGGCAGAACCTCTTGAGAAAATTGTCAATGCCCATGGCTGCCAACTTTGTCATTTTTTGCTTCTTTCATAGATGAAAAATAGGTTTATAACCTACTAATTTTTGTCGACATCTTATACATCAAACATGTGATTGGAAAAATCCAATAAACTTGCTAGATGTAGAGATATTTGTGGAGAGATGATCATTTTACAAATTTCAAGTGCTCGTTTATATACCAAAACTTCCATTAGTATACACTAAAATTATTGTTCAAGGATACGATAAAAACCACCATAAGAAGGTGTTAATACATTTATTGAAAACATCACCAAGATGTCAATATATGTAATGTGTAGTATGAAGACACTATGGAGACATTATGGAAAATGGTGAGAAAAAAACATTTGTGATGGAAGAGATGGGATAAGTTGTATGCATATAAGGGGGAGTGTTACAGAATACATTAGCCAAATGGATGAAGTCAATGGTATGTCTAGAAAATATGCGGTTAGGAAAACTCTATAGGTATAAATATATCATCGACTTATTAATCATTAATCATTAAATTAAACTATAAAATTGTTATTCCAAAATTAATACATCTACAAATATAACTCAATTATGTGTATACAATTTTCTCGATAAAATAAAAATAATACCAAAAATATATATAAATATCTCAAGGAAAACATGAATTCTCTCAGGAATCTTCAAAAACATGTTTATCTGATGTAGAAATTTAATATATGCTAATAAAATCCCTTAAGCATATCTAACAAATTTATAATCTAGTACCATTTGAAGTGAAGTTATTGAGTGTATTTACCTAGACATGCTCAATATGCTCTATACTTAACCCTAAAAGAATTATATTTTCCATATTTAATAATTAAAATATGCAATGAATTTGAAAGTTAATTTTAAAGTAATTTTTCATTCTCTAGCCCCATGGAAGCAAAAATAAAAAGAAACCTTGGATGGTTTCATAAACATACCACAAGAAAACTAAAGGATATTCATATTGTGCCAATGCCATGTTTCACCCCCATGATCATGTTCGGTCTTGGTGAAAATGCCACGAGACTTCGACGGTTCCATTAGCATGTTGGATGGGGTGGAAGTTGATTCCATGATTTTTTGTTGCCAATTGTATGAAAATACGAAACCTTTGGTTGATATTGTATACCATACACCATTGTTTAAATAAATAAATTATTTATTTGAAGCTTCAAAAAACCCTTTGTAACTCCTTGTATAAAGGCTTTATAAAATAAATTTTATAAAACCCCTTTAAACACCATGAACCCTTTTAAACTCTTTTCAAAACCTTTAAATTTCCAAAAACACTATGTCAAGGCACTTTAAAAACCCTTTATTTTCAAACCTTCTTCGATGGCTCATCCACTTAGGCTTTGGCCCTCACTCTAATGCTATGTTTCTTTTTTTTATGCTTCAAACCTTCGAACCATTAGGAAAATCCTCTTCACTCTATTAACGCAACCATGTATGATCGAGGCATGCGTTTTAAGGCTTCCCCTGATAAGAGCATCCCGTGTTAGATCACTAACTCTACCGACATCGCTTGAAGTATGTGTTCTAAGTTCACATTGACCATAATAAGAGGACCCGAGTTAGTGCTCTAATGCTACCGATGTCACTTGAAGTGCATGTTCTGAGGTTGCGTGTTAATTTTAGGTGCTTTAATGTGTCTCTCCACATGTACCTCTTGTATTGTAACGCCCTGAATACCACTACAAGGTGTGTTATAGTTCAACCAAGAGAAAAGAAAGTATTTCTCTCTTCTCTCTTACATATTGCTGCTAATTTTCTCTCTCTCTCTCTCTCAACTCTTCTAAAACCTCACTCTGATCTCTATGACCTTAACTCTGATACCAATTTGTTGGAAAGGTAGAGAGGAGAAACACAAAATTGACACACACAAACTATAGGAGTTGCTACTCTTCTCTATTGATTACATAAAGAGGTTCAAGTTGCAGCTAAGGAAATTAGGAGTCTATCATAAGACAAATAATAAATTGAGGTTGATTTTTATAGAGTGTATCTTGTTGGGTCGCTGATTTGTGATCATTTTCACTTGTTTTTGTCATTCATTTAGCCATTATTTCCTACCATCCATTGCACCATTTCACTCACTTGCCACCATTTTTACCATAATTCTTCAAATTGTGTCTTTGTATGTCTAAGTGGTTAATTAACATCATTTCCATTTATTTTTATTAGATTAAGAATAATTTTGTATGATTTTAACTAATTACAGTTTAGCAAGTTCAAGTGGTTGCAGATTTGTCAAGTTTACATAGCTACCTCCATGGTTAGGGTAGTAGCACGACTCTAGAATGAAATCTAACACTTGGACATAGTTTCTAGAAGATCCTATATGGATTGTGATTGGTTAACTTCCACCCAGCTCACACATGTGAACCTCTAGGCAAAGATCAAGGGAAAATCGCAATAGTTTTGACCAGTCGACTTCAAATGCATTTTGTGAGCAAGAAAAAGTGAATCTCAACATGGGTTTTGTTCAACACGGGCCTAATTAAGTTCTTTATGAGAATTTTTCCTGAATTCGTTAACATTTGGGAGAAATTCTGGGTTCTTTGAAGCCCTATTTTACAGTGGTGTGAGCTGATCCGTGATTCTGTAGCTATCTTCATGGTTTGCCTAACTCCAGTTTTCTAGTTGAACAAAGAAGCACATGTTTATATATATATAATGATCCCCTAGTGGATCTTTTCCTATCTGTATGTCTATAATCAAGCAAGAGACACTAGAAATGCGGTGAAAAGGATGGAAAACCAGAAGCTGGAACAAGCAAAAGTGAAGCTATGAAATTGTATTTCATGTTTATAATTTGAAATAGAATTTGATTAGCCTGCGTCGAAGCCTCAAGCATTTAATAGAATGATGTTATAAATAACGGGCAGTGCAATTATGAAACAAGCTTGATTTTGGTTATAATATTATGATACATTCAAAACTATGTTTTGTTAATGAAGAAGATCAGTTCCGGACCATTGATGTGCATATAGCTTAAGTATATTTACATTTGTTATATTGTAGAGGGATCCTACATGGAAAAGAGGTTTTTACAATCATTTCGTAGTTTGAATTCTTGTCATTTCATAGATTAATTTTATGTGATTTAGTCTCTAAATGTTTTCTGATTTCGTTGTTTATATTTATGCACAATTTGACTGATATATCGTATGCTCTCCTGAATTGTTTCATTGAAATCATTCTTTCATTCGATTACACAACAATCGTAGCTTTTAAATTATACATTTCATTTTTGTGCAATAGAGACATTGTAATATTAGCTTGCCTTAGTCAGTTTTGAATTCAATTAGCATAATCAATTCAATTTCACAGTAATAAAATTAATGCTTTTGTTTCCATGGAATGTAGAACAGAATTAGACTAGGATTTTATTTGATATTCTTAGATAGATTTAAAACTAGATCACATGCTTTGTTTTTCATAGTTTTCAATTGATAGGTAGAATATGGTTTTATTTTTAGTTGTGTTGATAAATATAACATAATTTAGAGATCAATAGAATTCAATAGGATTTAGAATAATGCCTTGTTTAAATGTCGAATAAGTTCAATTAGATATTTTCATAAATGTTTTTCCGGCATAGAATAGCCTAACATAGCTCAGATTTAATCACTCAAAGATTGATTTATTTTTATGCAAAATAGAATAGTTAATTAAAATTCCCTTTAATTCCTTCTGAAAATTAGGTTTTTCATCATTAAAACTCTTTCACATTCAGTCATTTATTAGCATTCAATATTTCATTTAAATCTTATATTTCATTCCTTAGATCATTTATTAAGTTTTAACATTAGACGTAAAATACAAACCCCAAAAAAAATCTATAAAATTATACAAGAAAGTAAGAAAGAAGGGAAACTAAGCATATATAGTGCACCACACATCATCAGATTACTAACCTTGGTCGATAATTTATCTAATCAATTTAAGAGAATTAAATTGACCAAACATTTTGGCGTTGTTGTCAGGGAATTGTAAGGGCCACACATCCACATCACAAATTCTTATTTTTGCAGGTAGAAAAAGAGACTACAAAGGAGGTTGAAGAAATTGATGGAGATGATGACAATGAGGAAGATATTTTTGGATTTCCCATTCAAGAAAATGATATCAATGTTCAAATGAAGAAAATCCCTCCATTTGTACTTCCTAACTTCAAAGGTATGAGATCATAAGACCCAGAAACCTTTCTTTTTGAATTTGAAATAATTTGTAGATCTTATGGCTACTCATTGCACATTCAAAAATTGAATTTGTTTCCGACAACATTGAAGGATAGAACTCTTATATGATTCATGGCTTTAAGGAAAAATTCTATAAGGACATGGGATGATATGAAAAGATTATTTGTGGAAAAATATAAATATTATTGCATACACCATGACCTTAGAAATGAATTCTTTAAGATGAACCGACAAGAGGATGAAAGCCTAGAATATTTAGTGGAGATATTTACTTATAATATCAAAATATCTAAATTGCATAATTTAGGATCAAACACATTAAAAACTCTCCTACCAGATGTTATAAAGGATGAATGGATTGATCTTCTTAATCTGGTGGGAAAAGGAGATGTCTATCAATTGTCATTTCAAGACATTTGTGAATTGTGCAAGAAAATATCAAGAGGAAAAGCAAAGTATCTAAGATACCCTCAAGATCCATTTATGTCAAGAGTTAGTAAGTCGACATCAGGATTGGTAAGTCAAAATGAACTTAAAAATTTGCTAAAAATTCTTGGTAATTTAAATGAACAAATTGACATGCTAAGAATGCAAAACAAACAAAAAGTTGAGAATGCTACTTCATTTATATTTATCCCTAAATTTAGAAAGAAACATGCTTTTCATGAATTTCCACTTGATAACATTAAAATTTGTGACATTTGTAGAAGATCACATACTACTAAATATTTTCCATCATTACCAGGGTTAAAGGCAGTTTACCAGGAAGAAAATCAAACACTTGAACAATATTTTTATGTAGCTCCAAGAAGACCAGGGCAGCCTCATCAACCTTGTATGATTCAAGATCTCAATTCTCAATTTCAGGGTTATGCACAACAATCTCAAAGTAATTTGCAAACACCCTTTCCTTGGAAACCTTTGACATCTCAATCCAAACCTTAAAACAAACCTTGGAAACCTTGGCCATCTCAATCCCAACCTCAAAAAAAATCTTGGCAACAAAGTTGGCAAAGGCCCTATAAGGGAAATCCACCATATCCTCAATCTTTCCCTCTCTATCCTCAATACCATCGTCAATGTTATCCATACCATTCACCTCCACCACCATCAATATCACCCTCATTTGACGTCAATTCAACCTTTCCCATTACGATCCACACAAGCACCTAAAGATCCATTCCCACTCCACTACCTTCACAACCATTTCTTATCCCCAACAATAAAACACCTCAATCAACTTACAATTTTGAGGTATTGAAAAATGATTCACCGATTATCGTTGAAGAAAAACAACCAGAAGAAGAAGACTCAGATAAGGTCCAAGAATCATGGATGTCTTTCGATAAAGAGAAGTTATTGGAACCAGAGATTGAAAATTTCCATGCCTTCCTATCACCAGATTCTTTGAATGAAGATCACATATCTAAAGACTTGCATGACATGATAGCAAGAAGGCAAGGAATACAAGATTACATTGAATCTTGGTTCAGGGGAGTCATCGGATTCCAATGCTCAATTATTCAGTATCTTCTGACATCATCTCAATCAAGGCAATTGGTCTCTCATATACTGGTACATATCAAAGAGTATATTTCAAACATGCATCTGATTTTATCTATCATCCTGTTACAGACATGGTTTCATTGGAAGTATTCATATACTTGAATAAGATTTATTTTTCAAATAGAGTAGGACATATAAAAAATAAAAATAAAAATAAAGAGAAAAATAAGTCCTATTGTGAAACTCAGCTTGTTGGTGAAATTGAACATGAGCTTTGCTTCAAAACTAGGCAACTGGCGAGCAAAGTTCACAATAAGTTCTGCAATTTCATGTTGGTTTCAATATTTTATTATGGTTCTTCAAATCCTTTTTGGTTCTATGCTCGATTTGGATGATGTGGAATTCCTTAAGGTCCACCTTCCAACAGATCTTGTCCCATCGACCTCAACAGCTTATCTGGGATCAAGATCATAGATTATTTGGAGTTCCTTGGAACTTGCATACATTAATGGCAAGCCTCCTCGTTGACAACAATGGTAATACAACAATGTCTCTTGATTGTCAGATCTTGTTGGTGACTCTACTTCAACACATTCATTTTTCCCTGTCAAGAAGCACTCAAGTACATTGACACTCATTTACTTTATCGGTGAGTTGTCTTGCATTGGTTAATGATTTTCATCATTGATCGGTACTCCCATGATTTCTTCCCATGCTCGACTTCGACACATTCATTCGCATGGTAAGAATTGTAACATGAATTTTAGATTTGATGAAGACTGATGGTTTTATGGAATCAACAACAACTTGCAGTAGTGCATTTTATTGGTTTCTTGTAGTAGCATGTTCATATTTCTTTTTTTTCATTCAACAACAACACTATGGCACCATTACAACAATTTTTCATTCATTTTCATTTTCAAGAAAAACAATAAATTTGGGCCTATTTAAGTCAATATGCAGTATGTTTCATGGTTTCTACTTCAACATGTAGTACACAATTAAAATCAACAACTCAAACTCCAAGAAAATAATTTTCTGCAAAAATTGACATTTTTTGCAGAAGTTGCGGAAAGTTGTAGCTTTTGTAGCTATTACTGTAGCAGCCTGTTTTTGTTGTAGCAGCTTTTTCTAGAGGCAATTTTGGCACAAATATTGCAAGAGATTGGAGCAGAAATAAAAAATTCTGAGCTTTTGGGTTTTCTCATAATATAGTAAATTGAGTAAGACGTGGCCAAATAAAAAAAAAAAGTACAATTTTCCAAGACTTTTTAGGGGTTTTAAAGGCGGATTTCCATTTTTCACCATTTTGGACAGATTAGGGCAGATTTTGGTATTTTTTCACAGCATCACCTTTTCTTCATCAAAATGGGATTCTAAAGGCATGTTGCGATAAAAAAAGGTAAAAATACATAGCTTCCCTTTTGAATCACTCAATTTGGCCTTGCAATGAGTTCATGGCATATGTTTTTTTGGGCAGTATGAAGGGTGAAACATGGCATAAACTGATTTGACCATATCTTGCAAACCGTGCATCCATTGTGCCTGAAATTTTTATGGTAAATGTACTAAGGTAGTGTAAATGTACACAAAAATATTTAGAAAATTCTAGTGTGAAATTTTCAAGAAATTGGCTACTTTCACCTAAATCCATTTCTCATTTTTCTGAAGATCTGTGCACCCATTGGCTAAGAATTTTTTGTGGGAAGATTCATAATATTAATATTAACCACCTCAAAAAATTTCAGGAGAATCCGATTTACCATTTGAGAGAAATTTGAAAAATAATTCTGCTACATGAAATTGGTACATTTTGTGGAGCAAGGTCAAAGTGATGGAGCAGCATAGCTGAGCCAAATCAACACCTACATATCCTCATCATTTCAAGTTCTTCAAAAGGTAAAATTGAGGTAAAAACTTGCATAAGACTTTTTAGTTTATTAAAAATTTAGGGAAATATGATAAATGACCACTTTAATCAGCATTCTTACAGACTATCTTCTCCATCATTGACCTAGCCATCAACCATGATTTTCATCATTAACTTAACCCTCAACCATATTTTACATCATTGATCTATCCCTCATACCAAATTCATGCTCTATCCACAAGTTTTGTCATCAAGAAATGTAGTGAAATACTTTCAAAAGTCATCATGCAAATATTATGAGTATGAAAGCTTGGCATGACAACAATCCATAATAGAAGCCACCATAAATGTCTTACAGTCCTTGATTTTGCAATATGATATCAATGGTGAAATTTTAATATACTAGCTTATGAGGTGTTTAAGAGTTGGATCCAAGAAAAACTTGAAGATTTTGGAGCAAAGGTTGATTGAAGACATGCTTGTGAAGGAATGAAAGCATTAGTTGGTGGTCATCATTGTTATTGTGCATAAATGATAGACCTCAATGTCTTATTTTGTGATGTTTTGATCCATTGTATATTTCTTTAAAAGAGAAGATAGATGCATGCACTCCTTTCTTAGAACATTTGTTGGAAAGAATAAAGGACAATGACATATGTTATGTTTTGACTTCTATACTAGGCAAGAGATGGATTTATCTAAGGTATGTGTTGCAATTATAGCTCATAAATTTTTTAACAAGAAAAGAGATGTTCAAATTGCTCTGAAATCTGCACAAACAATATGCCTATAAAATGGAGTATCCTAGAGGGAGAGAGAGAGAAACAAATATGAGTTCATCCCCAAAGATCAAAGACAATGTTGTTTGCACCTTTATATAAATTTCTGCACATTTTTCTCTTCTATGGGTTCATTGTCCCTTGGTTGAGAAATATTGTACAATGGAGATGGTTTTATTGGTTCAACTCCATTTCTTTGACACTTTATGGTTGAATTCCAGCACAATTTGTTGACATGGATTTTAAGATGAATACATGTTCTCGTGATGTTAGAAAGAATGAAATTGGATAACCGTGTGTGGATAAAGGAAAGAGGTATATGAGTTCATTTTTTTTTACTCAATTTTCATGAGGAAATGCAAAAATTTCAGTATGGGGGAGATGTTAAGTTGCTGATTTGTCATCATTTTCACTTGTTTTTGTCATTCATTTGGCTATTATTTCCAACCATCCATTGCACCATTTCACTCACTTGCCACCATTTTTACCACAATTCTTAAAATTGTGTCTTTGTATGTCTAAGTGTTTAATTAATATCATTTCCCTTTATTTTTATAGATTAAGATGAATTTTGCATGAATTTAAATAATGACAGTTTAGTAAGTTCAAGTGGCTATAGATTTGTCAAGATTCTGTAGCTACCTCCATGGTTGAGGTAGTAGCACGACTCTAGAATGAAATCTGACACTTGAACATGGTTTCTAGAAGCTCTAATATGGATTGTGATTGGTTATCTTCCATCCAGCTCAGACATGTGGACCTTCAGGCAAAGATCAAGGGAAAATCGTAGCAGTTTTAACTAGTCAACTTCAAATACATTTTCTGAGCAAAAAAAAGTGAATCTCGCAAAACAAAAACATGGATTTTGTTCATCACGGGCCCAATTAAGTTTATGATGAGGATTTTTCATGAATTCGTTACCATTTGGGAGAAATTTCAGGTTATTTGAAGCCCTGTTTTACAATTGCATGAGCTGATTTCTGATTTTGCAGTTGTCTTCATGGTTTGCCTAAATCCAATTCGCCAGCTGAATAAATAAGCACATGTTTAGATATATAATGACCCTCATGGATATTTTCCTATTTGTCTGTCTAGAATCAAGAAATAGATCACCATAAATGTAGTCAAAGGGATAGTCAACTGGGAGCTGGAACAAGCGAACGTGAAGCTATGAAATTGTCTTTCATGTTTAGAATTTGAAATAGAATTTGCTTAGTCTGCGTAGAAGCCTCAAACATTTAATATAAGGATGTTATAAATACTAGGCAGTGTAATTATGAAACAAGCTTGATTTGGGTGATAATACTGTGATACATTTAAAACTTTCTTTTGTTAATGAACAAGATCAATTATGGACCATTGATGCTAATTAGGAGTTCATAAATTTAGCTCAAAATTCAAAGTTACAGGATTGGGTTGAAACTAGGATGGTTGTGTAGATTTCGCCTTCCTGATTACGGCATTGCAAATAGTTTGAAAAATCGATGTCGTATGAGGGAGATGTCGCATTCTAATTGAAATCCCAAACAGGTAAAATTGCGACAGGTTTGACTAGGATGCCCAGTCAGCAAGGTGGATGCACAGTCAACAAAAGGAATATTCCTTCCTCAGATCCAACCACGGGATGACAAGTGGCAGTATTCTATTGGTTGAATGAGTTTGTATGTTTTTTTGGAGGACCAATTAAAGGGTGCCACGTGGCTAGCCCTGAGGCTACCACGTGTCCCCTTAATGGTGTGGTAAAATTATTATGGAGGTCGGAGGAGTTTAACCCTGGACCACCGTCAGGGCACATGCATGGCCTATCACCCGTGCTACGCATTGAATCTTAAAAATCAATGGTCATAAGTTGTATTTAACGTTTGTTACAATTTTCATTGGGGGTTGGGGACCACTGGCGGTCCCAACACGCTAACGATCCCTGCAACAAAGTTTTCACATGGCATATTTAATGATTAACGTAACCTCCAACCACAATACTGCCAACATTCTCTGCAACCTTGTCACATGCAATAGTCGCATCCCTATTCTTCGCGTGGTTAATTTAACCACTCTCCAAATCAGCATTCCAACCAGGGTTCAAGCCGTGGGTTCTGCCTGCGGTTACGGTCATGACCGTGGGTTTTGGGGTCAACATGTGGCCACCCCGGCCACCCCAACCACAAAATTTAAATGTAACTATTAGTTCTAGTGGAATGTTTTTTAGCATGCCTACTTTTGGGCATATTTCACTATTTTGACTCTAGTTTAGTGGAGTCCTCCACTTTTACTGGAGTTTTTCTAGGTGTAACTGGGAAAAAGAGTAGGAGACTCAATTTTCGCCTATTCAAGGTGAATGAAGAGTCATTATTAGCTAATTGGAGCATTCTTGAGCCATTTATGTAGAGAAAACAACCATTAGAGGCCTGTAACTACATTTATTTCCAAAATTTTGAGCACAATGACATATGGACATGTCTTTGGGAGTTGGACCAACAGATGTAGCCCGGGAGGGGTGAAATTCTTCATCATGCCTGCTGTGTAAATTCTATGTGGAGAATTATTTCTCTATTTTACACTTATGTTCAGTGTTATTTGTGCTTATTTCATGCTTCTAATTCACTAAAATCATCCACAATTCATTGTTAAAATCCTCAATCCTTAAGAAAACTAATGAGACAATTATGCACATGTTTATAAACTAAAAAGACACTTAGCACATCAAAACTAATACAATCCTTTCAGATCAGATTGGTATCAAAGCTACAGTTTATTCTCTAGTGTTGTTTTGTGCAAAGAATTGTTTAGTTTTTTGGAAGTTTTAGATGCTTACAAGGCTCAAGCTCAAGAGAGGAGAAGGCAAATTGGTGGGAGCACAAGAATCTCAAGAAGAGCCAAAGGAAAGGAGAGAAATATTGCGACAGTATCCACCACCTATTTCACCTCCTAAATAAGTAGAAGCTACATTAAGTATTCCTCCAGAGGAAGGAGAAATCCATGAATAATTTGATCCCAAAGGAAGAAAGAGTGTTCAGGAAAGCATTCCTTGACATGACTAACATGGTTAGAATCCTTTATCAAGAAAGGAATGAGAGACTAGAAGTAAAAGGATCCAAACTTCACAAGGAAGGATAGGGATCTTCAAGAGGTCACAATGATGAAGAGAATTCAATGAAGGGAAATGGAGGAAATGGAGGCAATGGAGAGCCATCATCCTCACCCTCATCACCATCATCATCCTCTACTTCTTCTTCAGTACATCAGCCACACAAGTCAAAGAACACTGGTAAAAGTCCTTTTTTAAAACTTGATGTTAATTTTGAATTACCAATGTTTAATGGTGAAGTCAATGCAAAAAATATTGATAATTGGATTAGGAAATTGGAGGTCTATTTGAGAATCGAGAATCTTCAAGATGATGATACCAAAATCCAATTAGCTTCATTGAGAATGGAAGGTGCAACACTTGTTTGGTGGGAAGCCAAGACAAAGGAGGAGATCAAAAAACATGGTAAGATTATTCTATCATGGACAGATTTCATTACTGCAATAAAACAACAGTTTTATCCATTAGCTCATATGCAGAAAGCCATAATGAACTGGAAAAACTTTAGGCAATTGAAGGGACAAAATGTGCAAGAATACACCCAAGAATTTAGGAGAAGAGCTCTCTTATTAGGGGTATATTTTCAAAGCCAAAATACTTTTCTAAATTACATAAGAGCCTTACATAGCTACCTTAAGCATACTATTCTCATGTTTAACTGCACCACTTTAGATGAAGTATGTGTTCAGGTCACACATCTAGAAGCTAGAGGGAAGAATGCTTCTGAAGAGGGTAGAAAGAAACCTTTTAAGGGTAAAAACAAAGAGAATACCTCAAAAGGTAAAAGAAAAAAGAATGCATCTGTTAAGAAAGAGGAAGAAAAATTGGTTTTTAAACATTGTTCAAAATACAACCATGATGAAACTCATTGTTGGAAATTACATCTTGAAATGAGGCCAAAGACACCCAATAACAAAGGGAAATAGAAAATTGCTGCTACAACTCAACATGATTTAGGAGATGATTCAGGTGATGAATCTAATATTACAACTATGGTATTGAAGAACATGAAGGGAAAATAAATTGAAACTAAACCTAGTACTAGTACATCAAACTGTCACATACATGCTCCAAATGAAGAAGAAAGAATTGAATTGTTTCATGTGAGGGTCATATCCAAGAATACCAAGATTGACACATTTTTTGACAGTGGGTCACAATCAAACTTAATCTCTGAATAATTGGTCAAGAAACTTAACCTTGAGACCATACCACATCCAAAACCATACCCATTAGGTTGGATTTGTAAGGATGTAAATTTACAGGTTTCAAAGAAGTGTATATTGTGGTTTGCAATCACTACAAATTTTGTTGACACAGTTGAATTAGATGTGGTTCTACTTGACATGACAGGTATTGTGTTGGGGAGTCCTTACTTATATGACAGAAAATCAATCTTCCATCACCATGAGAACAAATATCATTTATTCAAATATGGCAAGGAGTACATTGTAAGAGCACATCACAAGAAGACAAACATTGCTATGGTAAATGTTGGATAGGTAAAGAGACTGGTAAATTCAAGTAATAATTTTGTTCTTCTAATGATTAAGCCTAAAACTGATGTTAATCATGAATAGTTTGAGAGATGTGATCCTAAGTTGAAATCAGATTTATATGATGTAGTTAATGCACATCATGAGATGTTTCAGGAGCCGACAGGTTTTCCTTAAAAAAGAGAGATTCAACATGAGATTCAGTTGCAGCAAGATTATCATCTTCCAAACATCGGTATGTATCACATGTTGATAATGGAGAATGCTGAAATAAATAATCAAATCAAGGATATGTTGGAAAAAGGAATCCTAAGGCAAAGCACTTTTCCATGCGGTTCACCCATAGTCTTGATACCAAGGAAATATGGGACTTGGCGCATGTGCATAGATTTTCGAGCTTTGAACAAGATAACGGTATTGAATCATTACCCACTCCCAAGGATAGATGATTTTCTTAATCAGCTGAAAGAAGCAAATTTTTTCACCAAGTCAAATTTAAGAAGTGGATATCATCCAGTAAGAATTGCATAAAGTGACATATGGAAAACTGCACTCAAAACCAAACAAGGACTCTTTGAGTGGCTAGTTATGCCATTTGGTTTGTGTAATGCACCAGAAACTTTCATACGTGTTATGGATAGTGTTTTGCGTCCATTCCTTGATGAACTTGTGATTGTGTACTTAGATGACATATTGATTTTTAGAAAAACAAGAGAAGAACATGTCCTGCATGTGAATAGAGTTCTTGATATTCTGAAGAAAGAGAAATTGTTTCTTAAGATGTCAAAGTGTGAGATTGGAAAGACGTTTTTGGTCTATTTGCGACACATTGTAGGAGGAGGTGAATTAAGAATCGATCCTTCTAAAGTGGAAGCCATTGTGAATTGGCCCACACCCAAAATAGTAACCGAGGTAAGAAGTTTCTTAGGTGTAGCTCAATATTAGAGAAAGTTTATTGCTAACTTTTCGTCCATTGTAGCTCCTATGCATGCAGTGATAAGTGTGAAGAAAGGCTTCCAATGGGGAGGAAAACAACAAAAATCTTTCAAAGCTTTAAAATACAAGATCATTTCAGCTCCAATCCTTGCATTACCAAATTTGAGATAGCCATTCGAGATTCAAATCGATGCTAATGATTATTCCATGGGTGCAATTCTTTTGCAACATGGTAAGATTATCACTTTTCATTTTGAAACATTTAATGGTGTTGGGACAAATTATCCTACATATGACAAAGAACTATATGCATTGGTACAAAGTGTCAAGAAGTGGAAACACTACTTGATGGGTAAAGAGACTATTATGCATACCGATCACCAATCATTACAATACTTCCAGTCGCAAACAAAATTGTAGCAATCAAGATATTTCAGGTCGATGGGATTTCTTCAACAATTTCACTTGGTTATAAGGTACAAGAAAGGTATTTTCAATAAATTTGCTGATATTTTTTCAATACCAATCATTAGTACATCTACTTTACTCAAAAATTATTATGTTGTACATGAGAGTTACATAGAACAATATGCACATGACATTTATTTTCAAGATGTGTATGCTAGTTTGAGTGAAGGGAATCAAGTTGAAGAAAAATATTATCACATGCATAACAATTTTTTGTTTAATTTGGGAAAGATGTGTATACCACAAGGAGAGAGGCTAAGTGTCATGAGAGAATCTCATTCATCTCTTATTGCTAGACACTTTGGGGTAAGAAAAACATTGGCGCATCTACAGAGGTATTGCTTTTGGCCTCGCATGATAGATAATGTGTCATGTTTTATAAGAGGTTGTTCTATGTGTGAAACAAGTAAGCCTAGTAATAGGAAGCTTGGGTTGTACACACCACTACTGGTACCATCAAGGCCATGGGAGAGTGTCTCCATGGAATTTTTTGGAGGTCTACCTATGTCAAGAAGGCAGCATGATTATCTTTATGTAGTTGTGGATAGATTTAGTAAAATGTGTATACTTATGCCATAAGAAAAAAATTATTATTGAACTTTGTTTTCAACATGTTTGGGTTCATTTTGGATTGTCAACTTCTATTTTTAGTGACAGGGATTCCAGGTTCATTGGGAATTTTTGTTCCAATCTATGGAAGATTATGTACACAAATTTGAAAAAGAGTACTTCTTTTCATTTGCAAACATATGGACAAACCGAGGTGGTGAACAGAACCGTTGTGCATCTATTGAGAGGATATTACAGCAAACATCCTAATTTTTGGGATGAACAACTGCATTACATTCAGCACGCTTACAACTAGGCAAGGCACTCTCCAAATCAAACATCACATTTTGAAGTATGCTTTGGGTATTTTCCAAAATCGCCATTATACTTCATCTTTGAGAAGGATGTTGCAATTGATGGCCATAGTGATATTGAAAAGGCTCGAAAGTTCATTGAGGAAATTCAGATTATACATCAACAAGTTCAAGAACAACTTGAGAAAAGTCAAAGAAAATACAAAGAGAGGCATGAAAAACATAGATTTGATCACAAGTTTCAAGAGGGAGATGAGGTATGGTTGCACATTAGCAAAGAAAGGATTCAAGTGAAACGTAAAAATCTCAAACCCATTCACTATGGTCCAGTCAAGATCATAAAGCAAGTTGGTAATAATGCATTTCAACTTGACTTGCCTTCATATATGCCAATGTATTCAGTTGTTAATGTTAAAAACTTACATTTGTATGAGCCACCTTTGATCGATGATTAAGGAAATGATGTTCAACTACCTTCTATTAAATATTTCTCGTCAGAATTTTTGGATGAGCTCAAAGAAGATACAATTCTTGACAGGAAGACAAGAGAATCCAAGGGGGGAAGTGTTGAATACCTTCAAGTTGGGCTCAAAGGCACTAAGCCAAGCAAGTCAAAGTGGATGGAGATTGGAAAGGTGAGGGAGTTGTGCCATCATCTACTGAACAGGTAATCACATCTTTTGGGGTCCAAAAGCTTCCCAATGCGGAGGAGTGATCAAGAGTTCATAAATTTTGCTCAAAATTCAAAGGTATAGGATAGGGTTGAAACCAGGATGGTTGTGTATTTCTCATCTTCCTGACTTCGGCGCCATGAATGGTTTGAAAAATTGATGTTGTATGAGGGAGATATCATGTTCTTATCGAAATCCCAAACAGGTAAAATTGCGACAGGTTTGACTGGGATGCCCAGTCAGCAAGGTGGATGCATAGTCAGGAAAAGGAATATTCTGAGGAATATTGCTTCCTCGGAGCCAACCACAATATGACAAGTGGTGGCCTTCTATTGGTTGAATGAGTTTGTACGTTGGTTTGGAGGACGAATTAAAGGGTGCCACGTGTATCCTTAATGGTGTGGTAAATTATTGTGGAGGTCATAAGAGTCGAACTCTAGACCACTGATAGGGAACGCATGTGGATTACCACCCATGCTATGCATTGAATCTTAATAATTAATGGTCACATGTTGTATTTAACGTTTGTTACAATTTTCATTGGGGGTTGGGGACCGCCGGCGGTCCCAACCCACTAGCAGTCCCCACAACAAAATGTTCACATGGTATATGTAATTATTAATGTAACCTCCAACCACAATACCGCTAGCATTCTCCGCAACCTTATCACATGTGACAGTCACCACCCTATTCTCTGCATGCTTAAGTTAACCACTCTCCAAATCGGCGTTCCAACTAGGGTTCAGGCCATGGGTTTCGCCTACGGTTACGATCATGACCATGGGGTTTGGGGTCAGCATGTGGCCACCTGAACCACCAAATTTAAATGTAACAGTTAGTTCCGGCAGCATTTTTTTGAGCGTACCTATTTTTGGGTGTATTTCACTATTTTGACTCCAGTTAAGTGGAGTCCTCCACTTTTAGTGGAGTTTTTCTAGGTGTAACTGGGAAAAAGAGTAGGAGACTCAATTTTCGCCAATTCAGGGTGAATGAAGAGTCATTCTTAGCTAATTGGAGAATTTTGGATCCATTAGTGTAGAGAAAACATCTATTAGAGGCATGCAACTACATGTGTTTGAAAATTTTTGAGCATAATGAAATATGGACATGCCATTAGGAGTTGGACCAGCAGATGTAGCCCAGGAGGGGTGAACTTCTTCATCATGCCTACTGTGTAAATGTTATGTGGTGATTTATTTCTCTATTTTACACTTTTGTTCAGTATTATTTGTGCTCATTTCATGCTTCTAATTCACTAAAATCATCCAAAATTCATGGTTAAAATCCTTAATCCTTAAGCAAACTAATGAGACAAGTATGACCATTTTTATAAACTGAAAAGACACTTAGCACAACAAAAATAATACATTCTTTTCAGATCAGATGTGTAGATAGCTTAAGTATATTTACACTCGTTCCGTTGCAGAGGGCCCCTGCACAAAAAAAATGTTTTTACAATCATTTTGTAGTTTGAATTCTTGTCATTTCATAGATTAATTTTATGTCATTTAGTCTCTGAATTTTTTCTGATTTAATTGTGTATATTTATGCACAAGTTGACTGATATATCGTATGCTCTCCTGAAGTGTTTAATTGAAATCATTCTTGCATTCTATTAAACAACAATCATAGCTTTTAAATTAGACATTTCATTTTTGTGCAATAGATACATTGTGATCTTTGCTTGCCTTAGTCAGTTTTGAATTCAATTAGCATTATCAATTCAATTTTTCAGTAATAGAATTAATGCTT
The DNA here is from genome assembly GCA_034641835.2 of Pinus albicaulis. Lineage (NCBI taxonomy): Eukaryota > Viridiplantae > Streptophyta > Pinopsida > Pinales > Pinaceae > Pinus > Pinus albicaulis. The sequence continues at coordinate 252,382,755 of CM076584.1, read as the reverse complement.
TTGTTTCCATGGAACGTAGAACAGAGTTAGATTAGGATTTTATTTTGGTATTCTTAGATATATTTAAAACTAGATCAGATGCTTTGTTTTTCATAGTTTTCAATTGATAGGTAGAATATGGTTTTATTTTTGGTTGTGTTGATAAATAGAACATAATTTAGAGATCAATAGAATTCAATAGAATTTAGAATAATGTCTTGTTTAAATGCATAATAAGTTCAATTATATGTTTTCATAGATGTTTTTCCAACATATAATAGCCTAACATAGCTCAGATTTAATCACTCAAAGATTGATTTATTTTTATGCAAAATAGATTAGTTAATTAACATTTCCTTTTCTTCCTTCTTAAAATTAAGTTTTTCATCATTAAAAATTTTTCATATTTAGTTATTTCTTAGCATTCAAGATTTCATTTAAAGCTTATGTTTCATTCCTTAGATCATTTTTAAATTTTTAACATTAGACATAAAATACAAACCCTAAAAAAATTCTATAAAATTACACAACAAAGTAAGAAAGAAGGGCATCTAATCATATATAGTGCACCACACTTCATCAGATTACTAACCTAGGTCGATAATTTATGTAATCAATTTAAGACAATTAAATTGACCAAAGAAATCTTCTACCACCTCCTATGTTTATTAATTCCCTAGCTTTGAGTTTCATTCAACAAGCAATGGATGAAACGATTATGTGAAAGGTATCAAAAGCTACAAATTCCAAGGAACCGTGGAATATCTTGAAAGAAGAATTTTGTGCAAAGGGGATTCACATGCAAAAAAAAGATGTGTCACAGTTTTTTGAGTCAGCCGTAGATCTAAGATTAGATGATCAAGACTATCAGAGGAAAACATAACTTGGAGAATCCCACTCAAAAGTGGATGATGGTTGTCAAGCCCATAAAATTGAAACCCATTATGCAAGCATGCATATGGATGAAGAAGATGTAACAAAGATTGCAGAGAGAGAAGCAGAATCCTTTGTGTGTGGAGGAAAAGCATATAAATGCTCAAGGACTCCATTGTAACGTGGATGGTGCAAATGATGGTGAATCCCACTGTGACGAAACACATGTGGAAGATAACTACAAAGTGAGATGTCAATTGGTGCATCCAACCACAGCTGATGGATTTGGTGAAGCTGAAATTTTCAATGAAATTGACAATGAGCACATGCATGCTTGGATATCCCACCATAGTGTGGATGAACATTATGTTGATGTTATGTGTGGTTTCTTTTTTGAAACAGGAATTAATTGTGGCAATATGGTAAGTGCCATTTTTGATGAATAATTGAATGTTGAAGATGCCACTATAGAAGCAAGTTATGAAGCAGTGTGTGAACAAGAAACAACTGAGTTTGGATTAGATAAAGCTATATATGGAGTAGAAAATGGTTTGGTGGATCCAACAATTGGTATTGTTGACATTAAATTTAATGAAGAACCATTAAATGGTGATGATTGGTTGCACATGATGTAACAGAAAAAACATATTGATATGTTGTTATTTGGTGAGAAAAACCCACTTGTGTTTGGAAGCCAAGTGGAAGGAAACATGTTTTCAACAACATATTTTGGTAAAAGGGAAAAAAATCAAAAGTATGATGCAATGACATAAAAAAATAAGGAAGAGGTAGAGCAGGAAGCTCTCACTGAAGATCATAACAAAGATGTTTAAAAAAAAAAATTAATATGCAGGTGCTCGAAATAGCATGGGAGAAGAAGTTGAAATAAAGGTTGCTAATAAGTTTGATGTAGATTTTAAGATAATTTAAGAATTGATTCATAAACCAATTGAAAAAATTGATGTGAGTCTTAAATCAATAGATGGAATAAAATAATTGAATGAAATGGTGAATGGTGATCTTGAGTGTGAAAATTACAGGAAAATAGCAACAGTACCTGATGATGAAAGTGAAGATAATGATATGGAAGTTTCTAAAAACAAGGAAGAATTTATTAAAACCAATTTTCCATAATGGCGTCAAGAAGAGATAAGATTCTACTATCAAGAAATATGAATGAACAAAAGACATGAATATGAAGCGCAAGAAGGAAAGGGAAGAAGACAATTTGAAGATGGAGAGTTGAGGAAGCGGGCCATAGTTGAACTAATACTTGAAGAGGAAGCTGTAGAAGATCGACTAAGATCGAATCCAAGAAAAGTTCAATAAACATTGCAGCAACAAAAAGGAAAGAAATATATATCCTACTGTAAGAACGTGCAACACATAATGAAACAATTTTTAGGATATAGAATCCTTCAGAAATGCAAAGGAAAATGAAAAAATGTAAAATTTGTAAGTCATTGTAAGCCTAGTTGAGACATAGACCAATAGGCATGCTTGAGTGATAATTGAGACAATTTCTATTGTAAGCGTAGCACTCACAGTTAAGTCATGTATGAGTTATGTTGAGTCATAATGTCGTAATTAAGGGGGTGTTGAGATTCAACAAGTTGATGAGCTTAGTGAAAATTAAGCACGTTCACTAAGTGGGGCCCGCAGGCTATTTTTAGGTGTATGTCTATTTTTAGAAATGGTGAGCATATTCTATAAGTAGCAGTAGGATATTTGTATATGGTTGATCAAGTTAGAAAAATATATGAGATTCTATTTTTAGAAGATTGGGCGAAGTCTATTTATAGATCACTAATCTAAAAATAGATGCATGTCGATTATATAATAATCCAACAATAAATATTAACTTATTCTCTTGGAGCACTTTGTTTCAATGAAAATATTTGGAAAATCAGTGGACTGAAGGAATTACGCAATTACTAGGGTGGTTTTTAACTCATGCATGGAGGACTTAGTTAAAACTGATAGTGGCAAGTTGTGACAGAGTTGGAAGAGTAGTTATGTGAGCTATTATTTAGTTTAACTCAGTTAAGTGAGTTAAACTCAGTTGTGCTAGTTGTATCTAGTTCTAACTGAAGATACACTAATAAGAGTTTAGTGAAATAATTATTTAATTAATTCACAACTAGAGACTCACTTGCAATTGAACAAATACAGTAGTTAACTACTTGCATGTCAGTTCCACCGGAGAACCAGTGGGGAGATAGGTGAAAGGGTGATATGGACTATCTGTTGTGACTATAGTGATGCATTCAATGCATACAACACACATTGTAGATGCCAATGAGGATTGCATATTTAAGGAAATGCCATATTGAATTCATTCAAGGGTCTTCTTCAACATGGATTGCATAGTGGAGGCAAGCTGTCAGGAGGCAATAAATTGGTGCATAGATATGCAAATTTCTGCATGACAGTGTGTAATGATTGTTGATTGTACTGAGAGCTTGATGTACTAATATTTGTATGAGATTTTTACATGTTCCATTGATATACAAAATATATTATATTTGGATTTTTTAGCTTTAAGCTTTCCCATTAAACAATTGTGTTTATGTGTGATTGATTTGCTTCATATGTGTTTGCAATTGGCGATTTAATTTCCTCAAAGAATTAAGTGGAAGAATTTTGTATTTAACATAAGATTAATTTGTTAGATCAGGGGATTTTGGTAATATACATGCATATTTTATAATTTATACACAATATCAAATCAGTGTTAATCACTGGATATTTCAATCTTGAAGCGGTGTTGAGTTTTATGCTAGTGGACAATTTGAATTTGTTGCAAGAATTTCTTGGTGCGACAGTTGAGTATTCATTGAAATGGCTTTCAATGGGTTGCGGTTGGAGTATGCCCTTGAGGGTAGCTCAAACTACATAGCGTGGAAGGATAGGATGGATGTGGTGCTTGAAGATAATGTTCTGAAGGAGTTCATCGAGAGTGATGTTCCTAAGCCTACTTCTAGCGATGTTGTATTACTTGATGCCTGGAAAAAGAAAGTAGCGAAGACAAGAATAATTTTATTGGAAGGTGTGAAAGACCATATTTTTTCAATACTTCATAGTAAAGCCACTCCATTTGCAATGTGGAAGGCTTTGACAGATATTTTCCAAAGCAGCAGCGACCATAGGAAGTTGGCACTGAAAGATAAGCTCAGAAAAATCAAAATGGAGAAGGGCGAAAGTATTCCAAAATATCTCATGAAGTATGTCCAATGTAGGGATGAGCTAGGGAGTGTGGGAATCACAGTTTCAAATGATGACTTGGTGAGCTTGGCTCTCCTTGGGCTACCGAAGGGTTGGCACAGTTATCAGGACTCTGTCAATGGATAGGAGAAACTGCTGGATTGGGAACGACTTTGGTCGGATCTAGTGCAGAAGGAGATAAGGCGAAGTACCAGGGATGGCTCTTCATAGAAGAATGATGATAAATAAAATTGTGCTTTGGATGCCAAATAAAGGAAAGGAAAGGGGAATAAATCCCTTCCAAAATCCGAGGCTAAAGGCAAGAAGCTAGATTTGTCCAAAGTGAAGTGTTTTCACTATCACGAACATGGGAATCTCGCCACTAACTACCCACAGAAAAAGAAGAACAAGAAGGCTACTAGAGCTGCAGCTAGTGAGGCCCTTGCCTTGAAATTTGAACTTGATTTCTCTTTGATTGCATGCTTGGTTTCAAGCGCAATGGGATCAGTGTGGTATCTTGATAGTGGTGCTTCCTTCCACATGAAGGGAGACAAGGAGTTGTTTAGTGACTTGGAGGAGAAATATCTCCAAATGCATATAGAGATGGGAGAGGATGGTAGATACAGTGCCATTACCTTTTAGAGGGAGTTAGGTAAACCATTTCTATTGAAATATGTTATGCATGTTCCAGGTCTAAAAAAAAACTTGGTCTTGGTCACGATGTTGGAGGACAGAGGTTATGACTCTATTTTCAGTGAGGGAAAATATTTCCTGTGACATAAAACAATGATTCAAACCAAGAGGATAGCGATTTGAGTTAAGAATATCTACAATATGGAGGTATATTGCTGCGCTACAATGATGGGCAAATCATAAGAAGTGGTGAGCCGGGATGAGGGCGAATTATGGCACAGAAAATTGGGACATCTTCACCATGCTGCCTTGAATATTTTGGAGTAGATTTCTACTGGACTTCCCAAGGGTACTCTTGCATAGCCAGATCAGTGCAAGGGATGTACTATGGGTAAGTTTGTGAAGAAAACCTTTCATGAGAAGGAGAACTGTGCTTTGGTGATCTTGGAGAGAATTCACATAGACATGTGTGGACTTTTATCAGTTGTTTCAATAGCAAAACATAGGTATTATATTATATTTGTTGATGACTATTCTCATAGATGATGGATATTCTTCATGCAGAAGAACAGTGAAACATTCTCAAAGTTCTGTGATTTTAAAGCATTGGTGGAGAAGGAGTCGGGGAATCAGGTGAAGGCTATGTGGAGCGATAATGGTGGTGAATATATCTCGAACGAATTCAAATAATTATATATAAAAGAAGTAATTCAAAGAGAACTCATAGTGCCTCATAACACACAGCAAAATGGGGTCACAGAGAGGAATAACAAAATGATCGTGGGTGTTGCACATGCTATGTTGCATGGCCAGGGCCTACCGATGCACTTGTGGGCGGAAGCATGCAACACTGCGGTTTATGTGCAAAACCATTTTCCTCATAGAGTACTTGGCATGAGTACACCTGAAGAAGGCTTTATTGGTAAGAATCCTGATATTTCTCATTTGAAGGTTTTTGGCTCATTTGTTTACCTTCATGTGACAAAGGACGCCAGGAAGAAGTTAGAGCCAACTGTAGAAGTTGGGATATTTGTGGGGTACACAGAAACACCCCATAATTATCATGTGTATTTTCCAAATATTCAGATGACTCTTGTGCAACGAGATATAAAATTCAATGAGGAGAAAGCCATGAAGTTGTCACTTGAGAAGGAGCTACACTTGCATGCAGAGGAGGAACTTCTTGTTCCCAAAGATGAGCCTCAAGATGTGGATCAGCCACAGGAGGAGGATCATGGAGTGGAGGAGTCCACTCACATCAGAACGGGCTGAAGGCGTACCACAGAAGCTGAGAGGCTGAAGCTTGATGCAGCATAGAATGTAGGAGTCACTACATCACACCATAGACAGAGACATTCACCTGACTGATTCACTGGATACATGGCTCTCATGAGCAAGTGTATCATGAAAAATCCATCTTCCTTTAAGGAAGCAACATAGGTGCCCACATGGGTAGATTCCATGGTGGAGGAGTATGAATCCATTGTTAGAAACAATGCTTGGGATATTGTTCCAAGGTCGGTTGGTAAATCAATGGTAGGTTCAAGATGGATCTAAAAGGTAAAGCAAGCTATTAATGGGAGCGTCGAGAATTATAAGGCAAGATTTGTTTCCCGGGGCTTCTCACAGATCGAGGGGATTGATTATGAAGAAAAAATTTCACCTGTCACACAATATTCTTCCATAAGGACCATCCTTGCTCTCTCAGTGCAGATGGGTTGGCACATTCATCATATGGATGTGAATACTATGTTCCTTAATGGGATCATTGAGGAAGAAGTTTACATTTAGTAGCCTGAAGGATTTGAGATCTTCAGCAGTGAGTCGCATGTGTGTAGACTCAAAAGAGTGATGTATGGGTTGAAGCAAGCACCCAGTGCTTGGTACACACGGATCGAAAACTATTTCACTAGACTTGGCTTCACCAAGAGTGATGCGGATGCAAAACTATACCAAATTGTGGTGGAGGGTAAGCTTTTAATCATTGTTCTTTATGTTGATGATTTAATACTAATGGGTGTTGAGCATTTGATACACTCATGCAAGGAGGATCTTGCAAAGGAGTTTGAGATGAAGGATTTGGGCCTCCTTCATTATTTCCTTGGATTGGATATATGGCAGCGAGAAGGTGAAATGTTTGTGTCTCAAGGCAAGTATGCTCGGGAGATAATTAGTAAGTTTCACATGCAGGACTACAAGCCCATGGATACTCCTCTTCCAGGAAATTGGAGGAAAGAGGATGCTACATCAGTAGAGGTAGTGGATGCTACTGTCTATCGACAGTTGGTGGGTTCACTCATGTATTTAGTTAATACAAGACTGAACATATGCTATGAGGTGAACCAACTTAGTCAAGTGATGGTTAATCCTATCAAGCTCTTTTGGAAGGCATGCAAGCATGTCCTAAGATATCTCAGGGGCACATCTGAGTAGGGCTTATGATACAGATAGATGGATGAGGTGAAGTTGCATGGATTCACTGATGCAAATTGGGCAGGAAGCCCAATGAACGGAAAGAGCACATCAGGAGGGGTTTTCAATATCAGATCTACGGCAGTTTCTTGTTACAGCAGGAAACAAATATCCGTGGCACTCAGTTCAACGGAAGAAAAATACATGGCAGCAATTAAAGCTGCATTTGAGGCTATCTAGATGAGGAATATCCTAGTTGGTTTATTCGGTTATCATTTAGATCCTACAGTGATACATTGTGATAATCAGAGTTGCATTAAACTCTTGATTAATCCTATGTTTCATGATAGATATAAGCTTATAGATATCCGGTATCATCATACCAAAGATTGTGTGCAGCAAAAGATCATGTTGCTTCAATACATTCCTACGGAAGATCAAGATGCAGATATTCTGACGAAGGCTCTCACCAGGAGCAAATTCGAATACCATAGAGGCAGGATCGGGGTGAAGGATAATCCCTATCTTTTTAAGAGGGAGTGTTGAGATTAAAAAAGATGATGAGCTTAATGAAAATTAACCACCTTCACTAAGTGGGGCCCATAGGCTATTTTTAGGTGTATTTCTATTTTTAGACATGCTGAGCATATTCTATAAGTAGCAGGAGGAAATTTATAGATGGTTGATCAAGTTGGAAAAATATATGATATTATATTTTTAGAATATTGGGTGAAGTCTATCTATATATCGCTAATCTAAAAATAGATTCATGTCGATTATTATTAGCCCTTAATAATAATCCGACAATAAATATTAACTTATTCTCTTGGAGCAATTTATTTCAATGAAAAGATTTGGCAAATTAGTGGGCTGAAGGAATTACACAATTACTAGGGTGGTTGTAGCTGATGCATGGAGGACTTAGTTATAACTGATAGTGGCAAGTTGTGACAGAGTTGGAAGAGTAGTTATGTGAGCTATTATTTAGTTTAACTTATTTAAGTGAGTTAAACTCGGTTGTGCTAGTTGTATCTAGTTCTAACTGAAGATACACTAGTGAGATTTTAGTGAATTAATTATTTAATTAATTCACAACTAGAGACTCACTTGCAACTGAACAAATATAGCAGTTAACTACTTGCATGTCAGTTCTAGTGGAGACCCAGTGGAGAGATAGGTGAAAGGGTGAGATGGAATATTTGTTGTGACTATAGTTATTGGTTGATGTATTTGTGACATGTATGTATCTCATATAATTTCTATAGGGGGGGAGAGTTAAAATGAGCTAATTATGCCTGCATGAGGAGTTGACTAAATTTAGAGAGTCAGTAAAGTTGAGTTAAATCATAGTCGAAATGGTTCATGTCAAGGTATTTTAGCTGAGTGGCTAGCCAGAAAAGGTTAAATACCCTTTTTCGGGTTCATCATAATCAAGTCATATCAATCAAGTTTGGTGATCAATAGAAGAGTCACAACTCATGTTATTTTGTGGCTTTACTCCTTTGCCTTTCCAACAAAATATTCTTGGTATAATAATGGAGGCATTATGGTTATCTCCTTCCAGGAGGAGGAGATGAGTTAAGCCGATCATATTTTTCAAGCTCCCAAATTTTAATAGTCCCCGCATCCTTCCCTTACACCACATCTTGCATGACTATACTCGTCGCCACCAGAATAAGTGACCCACATACCATTATTTAGGTGGTGCATGAATTGCTTAGTAGTTTCTGTAAATACACAAAAAAAGGCATTCCAACTGATGCTCTAAGGCTAAAACCCAAAATTCCCATGGACCACTATGTATATTACATCACCAAACAGTGAAGACAATGAAACGAAAGCAATTGAAATGAAACAACACAAAACAATTCAATTTCAGTGGGCTTAATGGCACCAATCCAGTTAATAGGTAGCAAAATATATGATATTTAAATTTAATCTATTATTTATTGGTTTGAGACTGAAAACTTGTTCAAATAATTTTGATAGTATCCTTTTGATGGTGTATTATATAAACAACATTATCTTGAAATCAAATTTTTTCCATTCAGTTATTAAAAAATCAAAATTCCTTAAACCCATATCAATAAGTTGAAATAGTATGCCTACGACGTAATCATATTGATTGTATAATATTTATATTATATCCCATATTTATTATATGTCATATGTTATTTATTATATATTGATATAATAGGATGAAAATGACTAAATAAATTTATTATTATGGATATTTTAGTCTTTAAATAAGGACACAAATATTTTCATAGTCATTGCAGACATCAAATAAGGTTGCAAATTTTTCCATATTTATTGCTAAATTTTGTTTGAGGCATTTAATTTTCAAATTATCAAATTTAATGAATAAATTAAATTTCAAACTTCATAGTATATGCATATAAATGCAATGGAAAATGAAAAAGAGTAGGTGAAAAGGTCATTATTGTAATTAATAATAATGAGTCAGTCAAGTATTATGGATGATGATTTTTTTTTATTTGTATAAGTAATATGGAATACATATCGTAGGACCTTCTACACTAATGCACTAATATTATAGCTTTTTTATATTTAATAAAATAAAGTTAATAAATTAATGATTACATGATAGCTGAGTCAATTGTGATGGTTGTGTTTTTTCTATGAGGTCTTTCCCAAAAATATTTATGCGCCCAAGCTTAGGCATAAAATTGAAAGAAGCTTGGGCTTCTCATGAGGACTTAACACTAGTTCGGGTTCGTCAAAATATGGTGGATCCAAATCTCACCTATTGAAGCTACAACATAAAGCAGTTATTGACAGCAGAAAAGCAAAACAAGCTACTATATCCAAGGGCCTTAGAGCTAGGAGTTCCCTTGTAAAGACTCCCTTATGAAAATAATCTCTTTAAATTCTAGATGGTTAGGGGAGTTTGAATGTAGATAGCCCTCAAAAAATTTATCAAAACCCATAATTTGGACATAATCCTCATTTAGGAAACTATGGTAAACAATACTTGAGCTAGGTCAATTTTGGAATCCATTCTAAAGGATTGGAAATTCTCTTTTGTGGATATAGAAAGGCTATCGAGAGGTTTGATAACTATGGTTACAGCTCTGCACTTTCATTTATATCTTCCTTGTCTTATCATTCATCCATGTCAGTTCAGTTTATTACCAAGGAATTTTTCTTTGACTTGGTGGTCCTCAATGTTTAGGGTCTTACTTAGAGTGAAACACATTATAGGAGAGGCTTGTGGGTTTTGGCCTTTTAGAGGATCCTATTCTAATTCTAGGTGGCAACATAAATTTTATTGTGGGAAGTCTATGGGGTCTAAGTTGAGGTTAGATGAGTCATCTGGCTTATTTTTAGTGTCTTTAGAAAGCATCACGTAGTGGATGTGAATCTTGTAAATTTATCCCCGACCTAGAGAAATTTCCATCTAGGTGATAACACATTTGCAAAGAGGTTGGATCGACTTTTTTTTTTGTAAGCCCTATTGAATCCTCCTTTCATTTCAAAATCATAGGATTATTCTGTTTTTTTGTTGAACCATCTTCGTATTCTATTTATGATTGAGCTAGAAAATGATAATCCTCCTCCTCCTCTCAAGTACAATTATTCCTAGTTTCAAGAAGAGGATTTCTGAAAATTTGGTGGACTCATGGGAGTCGTTATTTTTTTCTCCCTCTATCAAACATATGGTCCAATTTACTGAGAATATGGCACATATTAAATATGTTACAAAAAATGGATTGGTCCTTTTAAGGAGAAAGCCCAAGCTTAGTTGAAAGAGGTGGAATAGAGGATAAGGAATCTCTATGAGACAAATAATCCAGGTCTTTTAGACTTAGCTTATGAGTTGTCCCAACTTCATCTCCTAGAATTCATTCATCATGATATGTTGGAAAAAGAGGAGCTAGATTAGTGTTTCAGACTTAAGTCATCTAGATCAAATAAGGCGACAATGACACAATTTTTTTCATAAGTACACCTCAGATCAGAAAAATATATATACTATCTAGGAAATCAAAAGGAAAAACGGCTCCTTGGTGCATTCCTTTAAATATATGGAAAATAAAAGAGTTATAAAATTTGAAACTTTATATATAAATCCAACTTGACTCCCTACAGATATCCTAGAGGCATTATCATATTTCCCCTTCATTATAAACGAGGATATGAAAAGGGCTCTAGAAGATGAGGTATGGAAAGTGGAGGTTAAGATTTCCATTTTTTCCATGCAAAAAAAGGAAGAGTCTTAGTCTACATGGCCTTACAATTAAGTTCTATATTAACTTTTATGAGCTTTTGAATGGATATTTTTTCAAGGTGGTTTAAGAGTCAAGACAATTGGGAAAAATTATGATGGTGTTCAACTTCAATTTCATCACCCTTATACCAAAAACATTGAATGGGTTGTATTTTGATGACCTCAAACCCATCTCATCCTCCAATGTAATCAATAATATTTTATGAAGGTAATTTACCATTGATTAAAGGAAATACTTAGCAATATTATCTCATAGTAACAATTTGGTTTCCTCTATGGTGTGTCCTCACTTTCTCATGAAGCCATCCATTCCATGAATCAATCTCCTCTTCCTATAGTGGCCATTAAGTTAGATCTCTCTAAACCTTATGATCTAGTAAGTTGGACTTTTCTACACTTGGTTATCTTGAAATTGAGCATGAGGGTTTAGCATGTCAACTGGATCATGGGATGTAGACAATCTATATCTTATGAAATCATCATAAATGGAAACCCTTATTCTTTTGTCAAGGATTCTTGAGGCCTTAGACAAGGTTTTCCTCTTTCTCCATTTTTTTTCTACATGTGGAAACGACACACATAAGTTAATCTATGTGGTTCAAGCTTAGGGTCTCTTTAGGGGTTTTAATTTCATTGCTAAATAGTTTCTTTTTCATTCGATATTTGTGGATGAAATTCTTAGCTTCTCTTCTAGATCCACCCAAGATATTTCTATTCTTAAAGCTACCCTATACCTCTTCTTTAAAGCTACAATAACAATGATAAATTTAAATACATCTTGTCTCATTTCTCATGTCATGCATGATGAACTTTTTTTATAGTTATTCCCTTTGTTTCTCTATCCCCATAGGGCACTGAAACCAAGCTTTAAGTATTTGGGATTTTTTCTCAAGTCAAGAAACTATAGATTCATGGACTAGCTATTGTTATATAACAAGATCGAAGCATGAATTTTGTTGTGGGTTAAAAAACTTTTATCTAGAGGTGGTAAGCTAAATTTAGTAAAATATTTCATCAAAAGTATACCTATTTATTGGTTGTCTATTTCCTATGTTCCCATAGAGATTACCTCTTCCTTTGTACTTTCATATTTCCACACTAGAGAAAAGAGAACACGACAACCTCACCTTCTAGATGGGTTTTCTACCATTAGGATTTCCCAGGGTAAAACTTGTGTCTAATATGGATGGTGTGTTTATTTATTCTAGTACTATATTTCTTGCATTACAACTATTTCATTCATTTAAGCAGAAAATTAACTATTAAGGAATATAATATCTAAAGGGAAACTAACCTACATAGTATCAATTCCAATTATTTTATTGGATCTGTTGTGACACACTATTCTAGTGGAATATATATATGATAGTTTACAAATCAATTGGTGTGGAGCAATGAGTAAATTATATAAATAATTTTTTGATTTCTTAATCTTTTTTAAATTTATCTTATCTCAATTTGTTTGATAAATAAACTTGTTGGTGCTTTAATGATTATGTCATGCATTGTACTTGTTTGTGTGCTTGTTGATGTAGTTAAGATATATGAAACACACTAACATGATTTTTTTTTAAATATGATCAATAATATTATAAAACATTCTGTTATTTATTAGTGCTTGTAATATAGTTGCAAATTTGTCTACTTATGAGGGAAGTGCATCAATGTGTTTCAACAATGTAAGTGAACCAAAGAAAAAACATCTATTAAAATCATTAGTGGTTCACCTTTTCTAGAAACATAGAAGAAATAAGTGGAGCACAAAAACCTCTACCAATTAGTGTTTTCCTTGTACGGTTTAATAATGTAACCTATGATTCAAATCTAAATTACACGTATTTTAAATTACTAATGTATGCCTTCTGTAAGTTACAAAGTTCATTTTCTTTCTACGCTGTGTGACCCAGTAGTAGCCACAACCCAACGCATCTCTAATGTTGGGCCTGCCCCCATGGCTTCCCCAGAGCCAGATCCAGGATCGCCTTCTCCCAATGTTGGCGCCTCTCCTACGATTAACACATAGCCTAATGTAGCAGTGGTTTCCTTTTCTTCTTTGGTTGACTCAATGGATCCTCAACGAGCCAGACCAGCTGTCTCTAAATTTGTAAAAAAATTGGACTCTATCCCTGAGATCTCTTTGCCGCCTACTCTGCCCAGGAAAGCTGCGATCTCTCTTGCCGAGAAAGTTTTGGTTGGACAGTTCACAGGTTTCTAGCCTTCCCCCAAAAATGTCCAGAAATGGATTTAATGGGATTGGGCACAGTTCACCCAAGGGAAAATATCAATCCGCTTCTATGGCAGATGCTATTATACTTTTCACTTTGAATCCAAGAGCGATCTAGATCTTATTTTTCGCAATGGATCTTACTTTATGGACACGAGAGGATTGTATTTAAATCATTAGACTCTTGATTTTGATCCAGAATTTTACGTCCAAAATTTTGTTCATGTTTGGGTCAGATTACCACACCTCTCATTGAAATGTTGGGGAGATGAATCGATGCATGCAATAGGAAACGCAGTTAGAAAATACATAGACAGGAGTAAACCCAAAGACAACATGCAGGCTTGTGCAAGGATCTGGGTCGAGGTGGATCTTGGAAGGGGTCTCCCGGAAGCCAACAATCTCAAGGTCGAAAACTAGACACACATACAATAGCTGGACTACGAGAAAATACCCTTCAAATCAAAGGTATGTCACGAGTACACCCATTTTGAAAATAGATATATTAAGAAATAAGAAATCAAAAAATCTATAGAAGAAAACCCAGATTCGAAATGGGAAGAAGTGAAAAAAAAAAAGACAGCCTCAAAACCTCAACCTGCCTTCTAGTTGTTAGGGTCCCGTTATTTGGCAGATTGGCAAGCCAAATGATAGGGTAACATCAAACCAAATTTGGATCCCTAGGACCTAGCCTTCTTGGACTCAAAGAGGGCTCTCTCTATTTGTGCAAAGGATGTAAACTTGTTTGCTTTCTATGCATTTGATTTTAGGCTAGTTGTTAAGTATGTTTTGGTTTGTTTTAGGTTTTTTGAGAGAGAACTGATCAAAGGATGAATAGATCAAAAAATTTTCAGATCAACTGGGCTATGGGGTCGATAAGGTCAATATTGTCTCAAAGGGTGGACAAGGTATATTGCAGGGCCAATTTGGTTGAGATAAATAGACTTTTATAGGTGAAATGAAATGAGATAAACACTAAGTTTGTGAGAGACTAAGAGTTTTTAAGCATAAATAGCTTTACAACAAACATCTATGTGGTAGGGCTAACCATTAATCACTATAAATGAAACTCAAACTGATAGATGCATAAAATAAACATTCAAGTGATACATAAAAGTATAAGACCCTCTAACTTTGGGAAAATCACCTTTAGACTTTTGGGAAAACAAATAAGACAAACAAACAACTCAATATATTAAGAGGGAACTCCTAAAAATCATATTTTGAGCTATCGGGATCTTTGAAATAAGATTGCAAAGCATGGGCAAAGGGCAAGATCGAAACAAGACCTCTTTGGTTTCACTAGGACAATCAAATATTCAGAGAAAGGTTTCAGTGATGGGGTTTTGGTTAGCTATGAGTAAGAAGGGAATACCATGAATCATTCTAGATAGAATACATAATAGCCATTAATGAAATTGATAACAAGTTCTTAGGGTATCAAAGAGAAGTTAAGAATTCTTTGACATAACCAAGAAAGAAGAAAAACATAGAAGTTGTAATGAATCGGGAAACTTGAGGTGCCTCCATGGGCATGTCTCAAATCTATTCTTTACTGACCTATAGCAAGAAATAAGCCTAAAAACATGTATGATAAACTAAGAAAACATAACAGATAAGGAAAACTATACCATTCACCAAGTCATGGAATCCTACAAACAGTCTTCTTCCACCATCCAAGACAAACAATAAATCATCCACTTCACAAGACAAAGTATTTCTTCAAAATCTTGTAATACTATGTATTGCTCTATAACATCAATTTCAGCCTCCTGTTACAATGAAATTTCTTGGAATATATAGGCCAAAGAGAAAGAAACTATCCAGGAGCATCTAGAAGGCCATTGGCCTATTACAAACATCTAATTTTGTCCTTGAGGATTTGCAAAGCCCAAGGCACAAAATATCTTCAAAAATATCTATTTAAGCTAATAATAGAAAGAAAATTTACTTTTAATCACTGACATGGTGATAAAAATAGCTTAACGCACATTTGGAGGAGCATATTCAGAAAACTGCCATTTTAGCCAAAATGCTACAGGAGCATAGCAACAGAAAGAAGCCTGTTTTGCAGACAACTTTTTAGGGACCTCTCGATGTTGAAACAAGGCCCGTGATAGCTCGTTGGAAAGCCCTAGATGTCTAGTTTCTGTAACTACTTTATTTTCCCCAAATTGATCCCGTGAAGTATATCAAGAGGTGGATTGAGTGAAAACACCCAGGAGGGTCTCATCTGCTGATATGTGAGGCAAAAAGGTGAATTTTGACTGATTTTTGCCTCTTTGGGGGACCAAAACACCTCCTTTCGATCTGAAAATTTGTAAGTAGCTGCCCCCAAATTTAATCCATCCAAAAAAATGACTTTCATGAGCTGAGGATACTCCTAGCACCCCTGAAAGCACCTAGAAAAATGTGCAATTAGGGCCAAAAAACACAAAAAATAGAATCATGTCAAAATTTGCTCAATTTTGGTGAGCAACCCCCTTATGGGTTCTTAGAAGAATGCAAGGAATCTGAGGCCAAGATTTCAAGCCTAGATATGCCTTTCTCCACTTTTTCTAGTGGGCGCCTCTTTCGCGCAGTTTTGAGCCTTTATTGGGCAAGTTTGAGCTTTCTTTGGGAAAATTGGTTCAACTTCTTGTAGTGCCTAGTCATCTTCCTTTGTAGATGCAAGTCTTTGTTCGCTTTCTCTAATTTATCCTCCAAATTATTTTTGGCTCTTTCAAGCCATGATTCTTTATCATTTTCTATTTCTTGGGTGAGCAATTGAGTGAGAGGATAAGATCGAACAAGGGCTACTTCTTCTTCCTTCTTTTTCTCCAAAGCTTTCCTAAGACCCATAGTCCTAGGCCTTTTTCTTATTGGCTGCTCTTCTTCTTCAGTATCATCAAATTCGCCCATAAACTCTTCAAGCTTGACTTGTTCTTTGTAGGCTTCCCTTTGGTATTTGAAAGCCTAAGCCTCATAAACTACCATTTGACCACTCATTTGTTCGTTTTTCATCTGTAGAACATGTATGAGGTCCTTTGACCTTTCTAGATCAACTTCTAAGTCATGAATTTGGGCTTCTCTATTTTGCAAAAGAGCCTCAAGAATTCTAGCTTCATCATCTCCAGCATCACTGTCTATTTGTATGACGTCAAACTCCCTTTCCTTTTCATGACTACTCTCCTATTGTTCCTCTTTTTATTTACCCTTGCCTTGGGTAGACTTATTGGTCCTTTTCCTCTTTGGAAATTCAACAATACTCTTCTTAGGAAGTTTGCCTCTACTTCTTAGTGCTCTTGTGACATTTCTAGTCACTGCTGGAGTGATCTTCTTCTTTGCAGATATAATGTTTCTAGGCTTCACCACTTTTGGAGGAAGAGTCATGGCCCCTTACCTAGGAGAGGCAGCTAGCACATGCTCTTGGCTATGTTGAGGAGAAGAGAGAGGAGGTTTTTGCACTTATTCAACTTGATTTTTTACATCGCTGCATTTATAAACATCTGCTCCAGCTTCACCTTTATCACTATTTTGAACTTCTTGACATATGTTGCCTTCAACCTCATCAGTGATGTTTAGAAGATGTTCTTTAGGGCTATTAGCTTCATCATCCCTTTTTGCTGCTTGACCATTTGTATTTTCTGCCTATAGACTGCCTTGCTTACCCTCATTACTGTCTTGAATTTTTTTAGGGTTTCCTTCATTAGGACTGTCTTCATTGGGACTTTGCATGATGCAATTATCTTCATTGTTTTATTTAGCCTCTGTGTGTGGGTTGCCACCATGGTCAACACTTTTGTAGGAGGCACTTTTTTCACTATCTCTTTGCTTGGTTTCATGACTTTGTTGAGGACTATGGTGTTCCTCATCAATGCTTTGAACATTTTCCTTTTGCTCTTCATCACCACTAGCTTTTTGCTCTTCATCATCACTACTTTGCACCTCTTCCTCCTCACTGTTTCCTTGCTCATTTTCACTGCTCTATTTTTCTTCATCATCACTAGTTGGCTTCTCATGGTCACTGCCTTGTTTGTCTTCACCATCACTATTTTTTTGCTTATGGTCATTGCCTTGAGATTTGTCACTTGGTTCATGCTCACTAATTTGTTTAGTGTCCCCATGTTCCTCATCACCACTAACCTCATGCTTGCTTTCAAAAGACTGCTCTTTTTCACTGTCAATCATGGGTGATGTTTTCCTTTGAGGAGTATTTTCACTTGATGGAGGAGAGAAATAGTGAGTGGAGGGTGAGGAGGATATGTGAGATGGGCCATGATATGAAGAGGAAATGGAAAAATCTGGATGAGAAATGAAAGTCTCCCAAGACACTCATTTCTTTTCAAGTTGGTGAAGGATGATGATTTTGATGAGGGAATGATGGAATATACTGGCTTTTTGTTGAGCAGGAGGTCTCTTTTGAAAAAGGGAGGACATCTTGTCTATGCTTTTGTAGAGGAAGAAAGGTAGGTTCAGCAACTGAGTTCTTGTGAAATGCATGAGAAGCCTAATTTGATAGGAATAAATCCGAGAAAACCTCCCTTAACATGTGAAATACTTCATGATGACTCTCATGAGGGGGGCATTGCTGCTCAATAAGTGAGAAAAAGGAAATATAGCTTGGCAGGCATCCTGATGGTCTGGTTTAAGAAAGGTTTATAGTGATTCAGATCTAGGTATGCTTGTTTGAACCACTTTTCTCCTATACAGGGGATCTTAGTTGCTTTGGAGACAGCCCTAGGAGTGAGTTTAAAGTCAAGACCTACTAAGTGGACATGATTTCCTTGTAGCCTTATGGAGAAAAATTGTGTTAAGGGAGGGTAATTGGTGACCTCCTCGACTTTTTGGCAAAAATTGAGGCAACCCACCTCATGGAAGTTAAAAATAATTGAAGGGGATTCATTTACTTCTTGAGTTGTCATACGCTCAAACCTTTTGTGAAATCCACCCTTGATGGCTTTCTTTGGAGTAATTTTGTTTTTGATACCCTTCACTGGCTTACCAAAACAAATGTTCAAATGATCACTGAAAAAAGGCCCTCAATCAAACCATGTTTTCCTCTTTGTGATACTGAGTGTTGTCTTTAGTTGGAAAACAAGTTTTTGTTAAGTGACCACAAATTTGTGTCTTCAATACACCCCTTCAAATTGAAAATAAGCCTTTCCTTATTTAATCATTGTCTCTTGTTTTGTTTAACAAACAAGATAGGTTTTGAGAGCAAACTGAATTTTCTCCCTTAACTACTTATAACAACAAGCCCCTTGACAATGACCCTTCCTCCTTTATCACTGTTTTTCCTTTTTCAAAAACTATGCCTGGCTTTTTTAAGCAAAACAGGCCTTTGCAATCAAACAATAGCTCTCCTTCCTTAATCATTGTTTGTTCCTTCTTTGTAAAAATGGTAATTTTTAGCATAAACAATGCTTTTTGCCTTTCAATGGGAGTGTGCCTTTTCTTAATAAAATGACTCTTAACACCTCCCAAACTTATAAACTTAGGCGAAGAAAATCATTAAATACCTCTTTAAAAATGTATGTCTTCTTTTTGGAGATGAGTTTGCGAGGCAAAAATCTGATTTGAGGTGAAAAGGATTTTGTTTGAGCGGTGCTATGCTCCTATGCATAGGTGCATAGCACCTGCACTCTGCATTTGAACTGTTAGGTCGGGCCCTGGGCACCCTCTGAATGCCGCTGTGTGTCTGGTCGAGCAGAGTTAACAAGCGCGTGGTGCTATTCCACAGGCGCATCGCTCCCAATGTGAAAACCTTCTGCGAGCACCTACAGGCGCATCATGCTAAATTCTAGGCATGTCGCATCTCCATTTTCTTGCAAACTGCTTTGCCCAATGTTCAAAAAAATGTTTTTCTTTTTCCCTCTTGCATGATAAAAAACGATCTTTACTGTTGAGAGCTTTATAGCTTCTTTTAAAACTTTTTTTGAATGCCCTTTCTTCCCTCCTTGCTGTGATTTGACCTTTTTCTTTTTGTGAAGGAGGCCTTTAAACCGTGAAAGTTTTATGAAGTGATGAGGGTCTTTAAAAACTGTGTTAGTCTCTGTTTGTTTACAAAGATGTCACCATAAAAACACTACTGCAGCCATCTTAAAACTGCTATGCCAATCCACTGTTTGTGAAGTAAGGATATCCTTTAAACCATGATTTGACCAACTGATTGTTTTCCAAGGAGGTCATCCTTATAAAACTACTACTCCAGCCTCTTGACACCATAATGAAAACCCATTGTTTTATGAAGAGAAGGAGGTCCTGAAACCATGTGTTTTCTCCTTTTGCTTGTTTACCAAAGAGATATCTTAGCCAAGGAAAAACTCCCTAAACACCACTATCTAACTTAGAGACAATAGTCACATATTCTGAGTGTTTTCTTAGGCATGATCAGATTTTCATATGACAAGATGATCAGGGATAGAGGAGCAAATAATTTTTCAACTTTTGGATATTGAATGGCATGAGAAACAAGGGAAAATGATAGCAGAGAAGCGAAGTTATGACAGCTATAGATAGGGAGACTTTTCTGAAGCGAGATATGACTTGAAAACTGAAGATTGTTCTCATCATAGACTAACAGGGAGGGGTAGGATGACAAAAATTTGTTTGAGGTGTTTTCTAGATGACAAATTGACAGATTGAGATTATCTTCTAGAAAACTTAGCTAAGGAATCTAGTCATCAACAACATGTAAAAAATACTGATGACTAACAGTGGATCCATTTGGGGAGTGCAGCTCCTTTTCAGGAGGTGTCCAGAACTATATATCTTTGGCTTGTGAAGACCAGTGCCTTATCTATTGGTGAAAATTTCTCTCTTTCTGGATGTTATTTCTGAAAATTTACAGCATGATTAGCATCAACCTCATCTCTACCTACCTAGCTATATCTCCTAACATTTTTTTCTTCTTTAGGTGCGCTTGGATTAGCAACCCTTTGACATGATATTTTTGAAAAAAGGAAAAATATCTACTTCTACACTTATATCTTCTGGGAGTTCAGATTAGACTGATGAAATCCTTTGATTCTCTACTTATGCTAGATTGACTGTCAAGATTAAGTTGTTTGACAGGATTTCATTCACTAAACTAAAACATGAAATTGAAAAATGACCAAATCAGGATTAGACGGTCTGATTTGTCATGTGTTTGTGGCATAAAAGACAAGCTGCACACAAATATTATTTTCGCACAAAATGAGGTTTAGAAAAATCACGGCTAGGATACATAGTTTTTTTTTCATCCCTGTTTTCCTCTTTGGTTTTTTTTTGTGCGTGTGGAACCAATATCTTTTCCTAATCTACTTTCTTTCATAAGTCAAGCTTACACATTTTGACTATCACTTCTTTCACTAACTTATCAGCAATCAATTTAAAACATGTTCAGTTATGGTTAGGCTATATAACTGAACAAGATATCTTTTGAGCACTAGTAGTGGCATTTAGACCTGCGCACTTTCAGCATGACTATTTTTTAACACGAGGCTTTTCTACTATCTTCTAAAACTACCCTCTTTTCAACTTTTCTATTGTTTTTTGTATTTTCTATTTTTTATTTATTTCTTCAAACAGTGATATGTATAATGAGTGAAAATTTTAAAACTAGAAATCTTGAAAATGGTGGAACTTGAGAATTTTGTCTTCAAAGGGATCTCCTGATGCTTTTGGTCCGGTCAGCTCTTGAAAAGAAAAGTTTGGAAAATTTTCCCTTTCAAGCACAACATAAGGGTTCTTGCAAGAGTCTTTGAAAAATTTTGTGTCTGCTTGCTGCTTTTATCTATACCTTTGATTTACGCTCCTGCCTTTGTTGTACATCTTTTTAAGGTAATACAGATACTCTTTGTCATTTTTAAAACAGATGATGACATCGTCAAGGTACATCATAATGAAGAAATTTAGAACTGGAAACATGGCCTTCAGGAACATGTCTTTGGTGTCTAGCAGTTTTGCAACTCTTGGTTTGAATTTGGAACTGCTTCTAGTGTATTTGAAAAAATATTTAAGCTGCTTGACTTGAAGAGGAATTAATTGATGATATCCTGAAACATAACTTTGCAAAGACATATGATTGGAAAATCTTAGCTTCTGTATGGTATGATCTGTTTTGGGAAGGATATAAGTGTTGTTCTGGGGAGGTTTATCTGTGTTCCTGAAATCTACACATATCCTATGTCCATTTTCTTTGTCTTTAATTGTTAATGTTTGACCAATATTTTTGCATTTATTTTTGTAAGGGTTACTTCTTGAAATGATGGCATTGTCACGGTGTTTTAGACTGCTTTCCTGACATGTATTAGTATCTTGAAAAAATTTTGCATACTCTATTAGTTATTAATCTTTGGTGAAATGACAGAATTTTAGCTAGTTCAATTAACTTAGGTGTTTTGGGATTGTTGTCATCATATTCCTCTTCATTGAATTCATTAGTCATTTTCCCTGGATTCATCAAAGTGGTTGCAAAACTTAAGGCTTTACTTGGAGAGGTAAGGTTTTGGGATGGTGAATCATTTAAGTATGGTAAGAACATAAGACTCCCTTGTTCTTGATTTCCAAAGAGATTTTTACTATGTAAGCTTTCCAGTGCTTCTGTTTTGAAAAAAAATTCTGATTGTACTCTTGATGTTTTTCCTTGGTTTGAGCAACTTTCTTGAGGGTGTAGAATGTGTTTTGTTTTATGGTTTATCTCTATTTCTAGAAAATAAAACTCCCACTCTTCAAGACGTAATTGTTCAGGGTCATGATAGTTTTGAGTATCCAGCTCATCATAGAGAATCTGGGGAGGCTGATGTTGTGTGCCTAGATTTGCTTCAATTTCTCCTACATGTTTATCAATGTCTTCATCAGTATGTAAAATGAAGGAATTTAGATATGAATGTATGGAATACATAGGGATGTTATTTGGCCTTTCTTGGATGCTGACCATATATTTCATGTGTGATTCCCGATACAGTATTCTTGTTTGATTAAACATGGGAATGGTGGCATAAGACATATCTAGTTGAATATTTCCTTGAAGCTTGGGCCCCCAAGATCTGGATAAAAGAATTTCGTACTTGAGAGGGATGTCTGCTACGACTATGTCCATGACCAGGTGTTTTGCAGGTATTTGGGCCAAACTGACACAAAGACCTTTTATCAAGCCTAGACACTTGACTCTGCTTGAATCAAACGAATATAAGTCTTTATAAGGTTTTGTTATTTCTAGGCCTAAAATTTCCATTACTACTTTCAGCATGAGATTGTGAGAGGCCCCGGAATCTAGCATGGCATTATGTAGGATTTGTTCATGTATATTTAGACTAATGTAAAAAGGAAGAGTGGTTCCCTCTTGATATTTTCCTTCTATTTTTGGTCCAAACAACACCTCAGGGGTATCATCAGCTAGGTGTAAAGTATCTGCATAATTTCCTATGTTTAGGACCTTTAGCACTTGAGATTTGTATGAGCTTTGGGCAATAAGTTTAGTGAGAGGCATGGTGATCTTAATTTTGGAAATTTCCCCTTCAAAATTGAAGGGTTCTTGCAGTTTAGATAGATTTGCTTCAGTTTTTTCAGCCATGACTTTCTCTATATTCTTAATTTGTTGATTTTGATTTGGGGTTTTGTTCAATGCAATGGTTTCGGGAATCTTAGTAGAGGTACTAGGACAGTTTGGATCAAGGCTTTCCTAACTAGATTTGTCTTTGTTTTGGTCAGTTTTCTTAGCCATGATTTTATTACTATCTGTTCTTCTTTTAAGAATGGTATCGGGGATTTTGGTAACAGCAATGCCTGAGCTACCTTTCTTAGAGTTTTCTTGGTTTTTCTTACTCCTAAGATCATATTGCCTGTGGACTTCCATTATAGCATTTTGTAATCTTACCTCAAGATCTTTGGGGTCCTCATAATTTGCTTTATTTTGATTTCAGGAGAAGAAAACTTGTTCATCTTCTGTGAGGAAAACCTCACCCTCGCTATCAGAACCTATCAAGTTTAAGTGATTTTCATCAAGTGGTTACATATCTCTTTCTGACTCATCAACATAGTTTTCATTGAAAGGTGGCCTGATCTGTTGGTCATTTTCCCTTGCTTTGTTCTGAGGCGGGTCTCTTCTAAAGTTTTGGTTCCGGTTTCTATTTTGAGGGTTTGGCCGGTTGTCCTTAAGAGGTGATTTTTCATTCAGATTTATTATTTCCCACATTTTTTCCATGGATCTAACCAAGTTGTCTATTCTAGGATCTGAGGAGTAAACTGATGGCATGGCCTCATCTCGGTATGTGACTTTATTTTCTGATCTGATCCTAGCTCTCTTTTCAGCTAGGTTGGCTTCGGCACTAATAGCTACCTTTTGCATTTCTTCTAAAGTTGCAGGGTCTCTTTCTCTTTGTTGGTATGTCATATCTGGATCAAAACCTTCGGGAAATTTTGCTAATCCTAAGCCAAGTGGAGGTTTCATGTGAGGTGGGAGGGCATTATAGACACTGTTGAATCTAGTGCAATAGTCCTGAACATTTTCCCCTATATTCCTTTTAATATTGTTATATTCGGAAAGGATTTGGATGGGGTTTTTTCTAATTTCCCACCTGTTTATGAAAGTTTTTTAAAGTGCTGGGAGATCATGTATATTGTTAGGAGCTAAGCTTTTAAACCATTTCTTGGGTTCTCCACCTAGGCTTTGGGAGAAAATTCTCATCTTTATGGTTTCATATTCTAATTCCATGTAGTCAAAATCATCACTGATCCTATCTACATGTTTTTGAGCAGTAGTAACCTCAGTTCCCGTGAAGTGTGGGATTCGAGATTGGTAATCATTTTGCAAAGGTACTAAAGGTCAGGTAACACTAAAGGCACATACCAAGCTGCCGTGATGGGAGATGATGGTAGATTTACAATATGAGGGTTTGTGGTATGTGATGAGATTATTTGCACAGTGGTGGTCTAAATGGGTGTGGCGGAGGTACTTGGACTCGTGGACTGATTCTGAGCAGATTTGGGGTGATAAGCGCCAAAGTGGTGGAGAAGCTAAAAATCAGGAGGTGTAGTGGGTGAGGCTTCTCTACTAGGACTCTGCTCCAAATCTAAGGGCTCAAGATCGTCAAGGTTGATTTTACTTTGCAACTTGCTTCTAAAAAGGGCTTTTGCTGAACTCAAGTCAAACTGGGAATCTTGCAAGGATGTAAGATGTTTAGGTATAGAGCTTGCTTTGTGAATGGTCCTATCGGTAGCTAAGTTACCTGTTTCAGAACTTTACCACAAAATCTTTTCTGGGTCATCAACTATGATAGGGGGATTTGGGTCCAGGTCAGATCCGGTATTAATTCTTCATGAAGCCAGATTTCAAAGTCAAAATTTAGAGATGGTGATAGTTGTGATTTTTTTTTGGATGGTTGTCCTCTCTAGGGGTTTCGCTAATGTGAGTGAGGTGAAAACAAAATGAAGGCTAGTGGAGTCGCTAGGTGGATTTTCTTTGAGATTTATGGTCCACCACCAATACTTGACAAAAATATTTTTTAGGAAAACTCTTTTCTAGAAAAAAATTTATGTGGAAACTTTCAAAAATGACTTAGAACTCAGGGCAACAGTTTGCTAGATTGTTGAGAAAGCTATAGTTATATTTGCAAGTTTTTTTGTTGATTTCCTATGTTTAGATGAAGATTTCTGAATCTCTAAGTTGTACTTAGTTTTTCACTGATTTTAGAGGCTACATCATGAGTTTGTGTTTTTGGAAAGGCAAGTCAATAGGATAGTATGATTTATGGAATTTTTGGTTTTTTATGGAGTATTAGGCCTACTAGAGGCTAGTGGAGTTGCCAGGTGGATGTTTTGTTGTTTTTAGAGATATGTACTTATGGTCCACCACCAATAACTGAGAAAAAGCCAATCTAGCGATGTTTTTTGGGGTTTTCAAAGTTTTTATATGCAGCCTAGTTTGTAAGAGTGTTCTAAACTTGATTCATCACTTTGCTAAGATGATGAACAATAAGATTTTACTCAAAATGATTTCATAGGCTGTTTATTTGAGTTTAATTTTGAAGGACTAATGAGTCTACAAGAGTTTTCTAGAATTTCATGTACTCAATAGGTCCCACCATGATCGCCATTATGTTAGTGTGGCGATGATGTGGCTGATTCACTAGATATTCTTGAAGACAAGGGATTTATGTATTCCTAAGGTGTACTTAGATTGTCACTAACTCAGAAAGGTCCCACCGTGATCGCCATTGTGTTAGGGTCCCCGTGATTTGGCAGATTGGCAAGCAAAATGATAGGGTAACATCAAACCAACTTTGGAGCCCTAGGACCTAGCCTTCCTGGACTCAGAGAGGGCTCTCTCTATTTGTGCAAAGGATGTAAACTTGTTTTCTTTCTATGTATTTGATTTTAGGCTAGTTGTTAAGTATGTTTTGGTTTTTTTTAGGTTTTTTGATGGAGAACTAATCAAAGGATGACTAGATCAAAATTTTGTCAGATCAACTGGGCTATGTGGTTGATAAGGTCTAGACTATCTCAAAGGGTGGACAAGGTATATTGCAGGGCCGATTTGGTCGAGATAAATATATTCTTTTAGGTGAAGTGAAATGAGATGGACACTAATTTTGTGAGAGACTAAGAGGTTTTAAGCATAAATAGTTTTACAACAAACATCTATGTGGTAGGGCTAACCATTAATCACTATAAATGAAACTCAAACTGATAGATGCATAAAATAAACATTCAGGTGATACATAGAAGTATAAGACCCTCTAACTTTGGGAAAATCACCTTCAGACTTTTGGGAAAACAAATAAGACAAACAAACAACTCAATCTATCAAGAGGGAACTCCTAAACATCATATTTTGAGCTATCGGGAACTTTGAAATAAGATTGCAGAGCACAGACAAAGGGCAAGATCGAAACAAGACCTCTTTTGTTTAACTAGGACAATCAAATATTCATAGAAAGGTTTCAGTGATGGGGTTTTGGTTAGCTATGAGTAAGAAGGGCATACTATGAATCATACTAGATAGCATACATAATAACCATTAATGAAATTGATAACAAGTTCTTAGCGTATCCAAGAGAAGTTAAGAATTCTTTGACATAACCAAGAAAGAAGAAAAACATAGAAGTTGTAATGAATCAGGAAACTTGAGGTGCCTCCATGGGCATGTCTCAAATATATTCTTTGCTAACCTATAGCAAGCAAGAAGCATGAAAACATGTATGATAAAATAAGGAAACATAACAGATAAGGAACACTATACCATTCACCAAGTCATGGAATCTTACAAACAGTCCTCTTCCACCATCCAAGACAAACAAGAAATCATCCACTTCATGAGACAAAGTATTTCTTCAAAAGCTTCTAATACTATGTATTTCTCTATAACATCAAGTTCAGCTTCCTCTTACAATGAAATCTCTTGGAATATATAGGCTAAAGAGAAATAAACTATCTAGGATCATCTAGAAGGCCATTGGCCTATTACAAATATCTAATTTTGTCCTTGAGGTTTTGCAAAGCCCAAGGCACAAAATATCTTCAAAAATATCTATTTAAGCTAATAATAGAAAGAAAATTGTCTTTTGATCACTGACATGGTGATAAAAATAGCTAAACGCACATTTGGAGGAGCATATTCAGAAAACTTCCTTTTTAGCCAAAATGTTACAGGACCGTAGTAGCAGAAAGAAGCTTGTTTTGCAGACAATGTTTGAGGGACCTCCTGATGTTGAAACGAGGCCCATGATAGGTCGTTGGAAAGCCCTAGATGTCTAGTTTATGTAACTACTTTATTTTCCCCAAACAGATCCATGGAAGTATATCAAGAGGTGGACTGAGTGAAAAAACCCAGGGGGGTCTCATCTATTGATATGTGAGGCAGAAAGGTGAATTTTGACTGATTTTTGCCTCTATAG
This sequence comes from Pinus albicaulis, assembly GCA_034641835.2. Taxonomy (NCBI): domain Eukaryota; kingdom Viridiplantae; phylum Streptophyta; class Pinopsida; order Pinales; family Pinaceae; genus Pinus; species Pinus albicaulis. The sequence continues at coordinate 252,355,316 of CM076584.1, read as the reverse complement.
GGGACCAAAACACCTCCTTTTGATCTAAAAATTTGTAAGTATCTACCCCCAAATTTAATCTATCCAAAAAAACTACTTTCATGAGTTGAGGATGCTCCTAGCACCCCTGGCAGTGCCTAGAAAAATTTGCAATTAGGGCCAAAAAACACAAAAAACAGAATCATGTCAAAATTTGCTCAATTTTGGCGAGCAACCCCCTTATGGGTTCTTAGAAGCATGAAAGGAATCTGATGCCAGGATTTCAAGCCTAGATATTCCTTTCTCCACTTTTTCTACCGGGCGCCTCTTTTAGGCGGTTTTGAGCCTTTCTTGAGCAAGTTTGAGCTTTCTTTGGGAAAATTTGTTCAACTTCGTGTAGTGCCCGGTCATCTTCCTTTGTAAATCCAAGTCTCTGTTTTCTTTCTCTAGTTTATCCTCAAAATTATTGTTGGCTCTTTCAAGCCATGATTCTTTATCATTTTCTATTTCTTGGGTGAGCAATTGAGTGAGAGGATAAGATCGAACAAGGGCTGCTTCTTCTTCCTTCTTTTTCTCCAAAGCTCTCCTAAGACCCATAGTCCTAGGCATTTTTCTTATTGGTTACTCTTCTTCTTCAGTATCATCAAATTCACCCACAAACTCTTCAATCTTGACTTGTGCTTTATAGGCTTCCCTTTGGTATTTGAAAGCCCGAGCCTCATAAACTACCATTTGACCACTCACTTGTTTGTTTTGCATCTGTAGAACATGTATGAGGTCCTTTTACCTTTCTAGATCAACTTCTAAGTCATGAATTTGGGCTTCTCTGTTTTGCAAAAGAGCCTCAAGAATTATAGCTTCATCATCTCCAGCATCAATGCCTATTTGTATGATGTCAAAATCCCTTTCCTTTTCATGACTACTCTCCTGTTGTTCCTCTTTTTCTTTACCCTTTCCTTGGGTATAATTCTTGGTCCTTTTCCTCTTTGGAACTTCAACAATACTCTTCTTAGGCAGTGTGCCTCTACTTCTTAACACTCTTGTGACATTTCTATTCACTGCTGGAGTGATCTTCTTCTTTGCAGATCTAGTGTTTCTAGGCTTCACCACTTTTGGAGGAAGATTCATGGCCCCTTGCCTAGGAGAGGCAGCTAGCGCATGCTCTTGGCTATGTTGAGGAGAAGAGAGAGGAGTTTTTTTCACTTGTTCAGCTTGATTTTTTACATTGTTTCCTTTATAAACATCTACTCCAGCTTCACCTTTATCATTGTTTTGAACTTCTTGACATATGTTGCCTTCAACCTCATCAGTGTTGTTTAGAAGATGTTCTTTAGGGCTGTTAGCTTCATCATCCCTTTCTGTTGCTTGACCATCTATACCGTCTGCATGTATAATGCCTTGTTTACCCTCATTACTGTCTTGAATTTTTTGAGGGCTGCCTTCATTAGGACTGTCTTCATTGGGACTTTGCATGCTGCAATTATCTTCATTTTTTTCTTTAGCCTCTGTGTGTGGGCTGCCACCATGGTCGCCACTTTGCTAGGAGGCGCTTTTTTCATTGTCTCTTTGCCTGGTTTCATGACTTTTTTTAGAACTGTGGTGTTCCTCATCAGTGCTTTGAACATTTTCCTTTTTCTCTTCATCACCACTAGCTTGTTGCTCTTCATCATCACTACTTTGCACATCTTCCTCCTCACTGTTTCCTTGCTCATTTTCACTGCTCTATTTGTCTTCATCATCACTAATTGGCTACTCATGGTCACTGCCTTTTTTGTCTTCACCATCACTATTTTTCTGCTTATGGTCACTGCCTTGACATTTTTCACTTGGTTCATGCTCACTAATTTGATTAGTGTCCCCATGTTCCTCATCACCACTAACCTCATGCATGCTTTCAAAATACTGCTCTTTTTCACTGTCAATCATGGTTGATGTTTTCCTTTGAGGAGTATTTTGACTTGATGGAGGAGAGACATAGTGAGTGGAGGGTGAGGAGGATATCTGAGATGGGCCATGAGATGAAGAGGCAATGGCAAAATCTGGATGAGAAATGAAAGTCTCTGTTATCACTCAGGTTTTCCCAGAAGTTGTGTAAGAGGAAAGTATACCCGAGGTAACCACAAACCAACCTTTTAGATGCAGAATCTAGCCAATCTGCATCCAGAGAGGGCTCTCTCTTTATGATTTATCTTTGTTTTTGAATGATTTTAGGCTAGTTATAGATGCAAAGTTTGTTTTGGGAAAATGGTGGAATCCACAAACTAAGGGAAAGGTTGAGGGCTTTCAGTCCATTGGGCTATGGAGTCTAAGGATGGCTTTACTGGATTTCTTTTCTGAACACAAGATGGTATTACAGGGCAAGATAGCTAGACGGAGAACAATCCTTAAAATTTAAAGTGGATGGATGGTCTTGAAGGGATGAAAGGCAACTAAGAATCTTTCACCATATTCAAGAGGAAGAAAAGAAATGATTATGAACAAAGAGAAATGAAGGATTCTTTGTTACAGTAATCCATAATATTGAATCAGAAAAACATGAGCAATTAAGAATTCATGCTTATAACTAATCCAGAAGAAAACATCGAGAATAATCACATTTGAAAACAGAGTACAATTAAGCAAATTCTGTTTCAATCCTTTATGTAAACTATTCAGAAATGGATATGATGATAACATAAACTAATATAAAATTTAAACACAAGGGTTGGAAAACATTGAGCGGGAAGTCCCGACCGCAAGATCCTAACGACAAGTCCGATTACTGAAATACCTTTCGATGAAAGCCACAAGTAAATTTCTCCAAAAGCTTTTATTCCGAAAATCTTAATGTTACAGCAGAGTAATAGAATCCACCCCAAATGCTTTCTTTGGGGATTTATTTATACAAAAATAATCCTAACAATCTTACTCTATCCTAGCCAATAATTTAGGCTGACTTAAAGCATATTTACAACAAACAAGAGACACATGGTCTCGAAAATAGAATAACGAGTAACGGCTGATGTGTTGTTCCTTTTTTCATGGACGTGCTAAGGATAAGTGCTCAAAATAGGGCTCTGTGCTGTCCTTTGCGTATTCCTTTGACTTGTTGAATACTTTTTCTTCTCACGGATACTCTTTAATCTTTCATCTGATACTCTTTCATCTGCATTTCTGTTTTTTTACCATTTACTCAATAGTAAAGATAAACTTTTATCCTGAAAACATTTTTTACAAAATTTCCAGCATTTCCTTCCACCACTGATCATCTGGTATCATTGTTCTTCTGAGCTTCCTTAAAGTTTCATCGGCTTCAGTAAGTTTATAAAAAGTGGGCTCGTTTGGAAATAGATATTTTAATTCATGCTCCAGATGAAGCAGATTCCTCACTTTTTCATAAATACTCTTCCCAGTTGGTACTGCAGGTTCTGATGAGCTAGTAGAACCTATATTAGTAGAACCTATAGCTGTATGTTTAGCATGAGCTTTGATTCTTTTCTCATAAGTTTCCAAGTCTACTATTTGATCCTCTGTGAGCATGGGACTTGGCAAATCACTGTCCAGCAGAGCTTGAAATTTTTCTCTGAAAACGTTGATGTCGACCAAAATATCATTACACTTTCTTTCTAGATTTTGCATGAAAGTTCTTTTTGTAAAAATTCTCTTTGCCTCCAAAACTACACCTGTTCTGTCATCAATTTCTAGCAATGCTAGCTGTTGTTTTGTTCTTGAATTCAAAAACTGAATGAGCTGCTGGGCTAGCTCTGGCTTGCCTCTTAATTCATGTCTAGTTTTGTTTATTTCCTCCTGGGCTATTTTGACTAACTCATTCTGTTCAAAAATAGCTTGAATGGAAGGCCAAATATCTCTTATTAAATTAATGATGTTGTCCCAAAGAATATCATTTATTTCATTCAGAGGCTTTTCCAGTGTAAGATCTTTTTGCAAAGCCTCAACCAATTTTTCCAACCTTTTTAATTCTCTGAGGTTGTCAGCTACTGTCTTTTTGGATGTGTCATATTTTCCCTCCAATTTTGTTAATTGTAATTTTGCTTCTTGGAGTTCTGTGACCTTTAGCTGCAAACTCTCCATCTGTTTAATCAAATCATCAGAATTCAAATTAGAAATATTCACATGAGATGATTGTTCCTGTTGTCCTGTAGTACCTGCTGCTGAAGCCTGTTTGAGAATTTCCTGTTCCTGCAATGCCTTTTCCAGCTCCTTCTCGGTTTCATTTAATCGCTCTGTCAAGTTTAAGAGCAACTCCATCATTTCTTCTTGTGAATTTCCTTTTATTACTTCCTCTGTCTGGGGGTGCCTTGAGGCTGGTATTTTCAGCTGTTTTCTCAGTGCAGTTATATCATCCTCTTTCTTTTTTATCAATGCCTCAATACCTTTAGTGTCTTTGGGATTGTGACCCAAACCAATGATAATCTCTTCTAGAGACTTTATTCTATTGTCCTTGGCCTGTGAGGAGGCCCTTTCAATCTTTAATGTTGCAGTAGTATTATTCAAGGAATCTTGTAGTGTTAAAGCTGCCATGGCTTTGTTGGTGAGAGTAGAATAAACCATTTCCCCTGTTTGCCTATGAAGCTCTATCTGATCCAAGGGATGGATATCCTTTGCTAACACTTCAAAATTTGTTCTGATGTAATCTGTTGCTGAAGTTGGCTTTGGCACCTTAGCTTTGAAGTGGCTCATTTGCATTTTACTTTGTGAAAGATCAAATGCTGACATCAACCTTTGCTGATTGTGAGGAGCCATCTTCATATACTGATCGTAGACCTTCATTTTTAATGGTTCATTCCTTGTTTTGATATTAATGAAGGTTTTCTTTATGTCTCCAGTATCTGTCTTGGGCGGTCTGAAAGAAGATACTTCAGTGCTCAGTTGCTTTTGTATCCCTTTCTGGCTTATATTTGTTTCACTTGCTGTACCTGTTTGCTGACTATCTTCCCTGCCATCATCAAATATTTCATCTATGATCTCTACATCTGGAGGTAGATCAGATTTATGTTTTTTAGCTTGATGGACTTGTAGGGCTCCTTTTGAAGGTGTGGTATCTGGAGCTGACCTCTTTTTCCCTATTTCCACATTCAGTGGAGTTTGCATCTCTGGAGCTTGGATTTGCTTTGCTGGTTTTTGAGAAGCTTTAGATTGTTCTGGTGTTTTGGAACTCTGTGATTTTTCTGCCATGACCAGGGTTTCAATGACCTGAACTATAGGTTCTTTTCCTTTACCTTTAGGCTCTTCTGCTACTGATGGGCTGTCTTCCTGTATAGCTTGTTGTAGAGTGGCTGTTGAAGATGTGCCAATATAGGGTACCTGCATTTGATCATATGCTTCTAGGTCAAATTTCTTCTCAACATCTTTCATAAGTTTATTCAATTTGTCAGCTCCACTTCCCTCTTCAACAAGTGTTCCTTTAACCCATTTATCTTGATTTGCATACTGTTCTATGTCAGGAATTCTGTGATGTATATAAGGAGATGACTTATTTTTTAACCTTCTTTCACAAATGAAACCAAAGGGGTCATAAGGGACCCAACGGAAAGATGTCTGGAATTTTTTCTCTAATATAAGTTCGGCATCTCTTTCAGCTTCCCTAGAATTGCAAATGAAAGGACCTAACTGGCTTTTGATCCTTAACTGTGCTTTCTTCTTTACATTGCAGAAATGGATTACATCTGAGTTATTCATCTGTCTAAAATATTCCAAAGCAAAAATTCTCATTGGTACATATCTGGGTAACTTGAATGGATGTAATTCACATCCATAAATCCTAATAACTGTATGGTTTTGGTACAAGTACCAATCCCCAACTTTGTAACTTTTTGACAATTGCAGGGTCTTTCTTATCTCAGTACTAAGCCTGGGGGGAGAAACTCCTGTTAACAAGGTTGTAGCGGGATGTACAAATTGATCAATGAATTCTGAATAAGAGTAGGGAGAATCAGAGGACAAATGAATGATGGGGGACCAAAAAATAACAGACCTGGGATTACCTTTAGCATCGATTTTCTGAACAGGGAAAGGGAATCTGTCTGAGTGATAGAAAATTATGAGATGATAGATAACTGAGGAGTACTTGAAAACCTTTTCATCATCTAGCCTTAAAAATTGATCATGAATTTTGTTGGCAATGAAGGAAGCATAATCATACTTAATCTCAGGAGGCTGCCCAGGGGTAAAGATAGATAGCAAAGCCAGAGTTATCTCATCTACATACTCACTGGTATTGAATCCTAAGACAAAGGATATTACATTCACAATAAGCCTTCCCAATTGATTGAAAAAATAAAAACCATAGGGGGGAGTCCCTTTTGGCTGATGCTCAGGTAACATGAAATACTGACACATTGCTTTCAATTTCTCTGGAGTTAACAGTCTGGTTTTCTCAATTAGCCCTTCCATGGATAGAGGTGCTAATTCTTGTTCTGGCTCAAATTGTAACATAGCATTGATAGCCTGAGGTGTTATAGGGAACAAAACACTTTGATCAAGAGCTAATACAGCTCTTTGTGTGGGATCATAATTTGCATGACAATAATGAATGATTTCAGGGAAAACGTGGACTGTAGGAATGAAATACCTTGGGAGATTGGATTCCCATAACCCTATAAGATCTTGCCCCTTTGAGTGTTCGTCTCTGCAGCGACAGAAGCTCAAACGGGGACTTTCATCAAAATGCAGGTCTTTTATTTGGAAATCTTCATCTATGAGAGGTAAATAGTCAAAATCTCGGTGAGGAGCATTCAAAGGAGTGACATTTAGAGCAGTTGGGGCCTCCATTTTGGTTCTTGTGGATTCAAAATGAAGGTTTCAGTTTTTCTCGCAGACCGGACGGGATATCTGACAAAAGAGGAAATTGGAACAAATTGCAGGTTTGGGAAGCAAATTCACAGGTCTTAAATCTTCAATGAGGACTCAGAGAGGACTTTTGACCACTTTTTCAGAGAAAAACACAGGAAACTAAGCTTAACTTGCAGTCGGGGCGCGGAATGATAAATACCTGTTTTTTAATGGAAACTGGTTCTTCAACAGGTAATGAACAATGGCGGGGACGTTCTTCAATACTGGCGCAGCGGAATTTCTGAGTAATTTGGTGTATTTGCAGTGAAAGTTGAAAATTGCAGCGGGAGTTTAGTCTCTTTCGGAAACTAAAAATGACTGAAAAAACACGAAAAATGGCTTAAAAACAAGTCAAAAGGGTTTTTGTCGTTTTCGAGGTGATGACGTCATTAGGGCGTACGGGGTGACGTAAGGAAGTGGGACCGGCGGTATGCGGTAAGCGGTAAGCGGTAAGCCCGCACCGCTTATGGACGAGGGCGGTAAAAATTGCAATGGCAGCGATTCCACAGGACGCTTGCCACGTGGAATGCTGAATAGTCAAAAACTGCCCACTCCCCGCTGGCTAAATAACTCACACGGGATGGGCAGCGGGATTGATCGGGACCGTTGATCAACAGAGGGATGATCTGATGGCTGAAAAGGATGGGAACTTGTGCGGCTTCCAAGGTGGGCCCGTCGGGGTTTAAAAAGGTTTTAACGTGTAATCTAATCACCCCGGGGAGAAGTTAATAGGCGGGAATGGTTGTTAATTAGTCCAAATGACTAATTAACCCCGTGAATTTATAAAATGAATTGCGGCGGGGTTTGGCCATGTGGAATGCCACGTGGAATGCTGAGTATGGTGGCGCAGGATTCCGTCGTAGTCTATTCTTGTTTTTGGTGTTAAACACATATGTTATGTGTCTAACGCTTTTCTTCATATATTTTATTATACGATGAATAAATTAATATAATTAATTCATCATAGGGGCGGAATTATATATAAAGCTATAGTTTTTACCAAAGGGCTTTATAAAGCGGGGTATTTATTTTAAATGTGCGGGACTATATATACTTTGGTAAAACATTATAATAAGAGGGTTTTGGGGATATTTATTAGAAAAGGGAGTTATATACATAGGAAAAGGGATTTCACTAGGGAATTAATATAATAAAGTTAAATGTTAATATGATAAAGGACAAGGAAAATCAAAACACCTTTGTGCATCTACGAAAGTGAAAACTTATGAAGTAAATTGCACATTTTATCTTCAACACTTAAACTTAGAATAACAAGTTGTTTTGAGGAATTTTATGGAATATTGCATCAGTTTCCTAAGTAAAATAGGATTTTACTTAGGAAAAAGTTAAAGATGGAAGATAATCAATGATGGATTATTTTAAGTGCTTAGGTCTTTTTGATCATTAGGCCGAGGGTCCGGTCCCTCCAGAAGTCAAGGAAATGCCTTGAGCCCCTTTGATCTCAAATTACCTTAGTACTTTTTTGGGGAAAATTAGTAAAACTCTTGAGGGGGAAAAATGATGAGGGAGGTTAATGAATTTGACTTTGCTTGCTGTGATTTTCCAGTGTATTTCCTGCTTTAGTACTTGTGATGAAAGTAAATGATTAACCAACATGTAGCAGCATCATTCATCAGATAACACTTTGCAGTACCATCTACCTACCCTATCTACTTGACACTACCATCTTCTCTTCTTTATTAGGGTGCATTTAGACTTGCAAACCCTTATCAATCTTTTCTTTTTACATGATAAATCTATCTATTTCTACCCTTATTACATCCAAGGGCTCAGATTAAACTGTTGAGCACCTTTTATTCACTCTACCTAGCTACTTATATGCCAAGATTAAACTGTTTGGCTAGATATTTATTCTCTAATCTATAACATGAAATTGAAATATGAGTAAGCCAAGTTTAAACAGTTTGACTTATTCATGAATTGTGGCAAAGGTTTGACAAGCTGCACACAATTGATTTATTACAAAAATAAAATAGCAGTGGTATTTGGATTTGCACACTTTCCTTGGTCTATTTTTTGCTTGGGGTTCATTTCTTTCACTTTTTTGACCATTTTATTCTTTTTACCCTTTGATCTTTCTTTTAGGGTATACCCTCTTTACATTTTTTAACTTTTTTTGATTTTTTGGTTTTTTAAGAATATGGAACACCTTTGCTCAAGTAAGAAGGTTTGAACATATTCCATAATTCAATCAAGACAATCATGAAAGATGAAACCTATTGATATAGGAGGCTAACACTGGCTCCACTTGGGGATGGCTTTTCCTTGTGGAAAGTCAAGAACAGCAGGTCAGATGCCTCAACATGTCTTCAAACTGAACTATGTAATCTCCTTCTTTTGGTAGCTTTATTGTACATATGATAGTGCAACTTCTGAAGCTTAGGGCCTTCACTTCGGGCTTCAACTTCAGCAATTCACCATCCATTCAAAACTTAAAACTTTGTTTCCCAGTTGGAAATCTTTTGCCTTGTTCCAATCCCAAACATGCATTTGCTGTGGTTGAAAATCTTGAATTGAATATAGTCCTTTTTCTGCAACCTGAAATCTGATCTAAAACAACACACAAAAAATTTCAAACCAACTTAATGAAAAACTAGCTGAAAATTGAAACACTAAAAAAATTGCTCAAAATTCTGAGCTTATTGGCACTCATTTACCTATTCTAATCTACTAAAATCTTATTGAATCAGGTAATACAAAACTGCCAATGAAGCCAATCAAGTAGCTGTAAAAATAAATGGACAACTTGATTGCTTGTGATCAAAATTGGAAGTAGGTTATGATCATGTGCCTTTATAATAAATGATATGATGTGTAAAGGCCACTTTTGATGTATTTGATCCTTATAGAGAAAACATGTTTGCAGATTTGGGCTCAAAAGATTCTCCATATAATCTGATATAGGATCAATAAAAGCATGATGTATGTTATTTACTTCTAGGCCTTTAATGACTAATTGTTCAATTGAATTATGAATATTAGACCATGAACTTATTTCTTCAGTCTTGTGTTTGAAAGAATAATCATCTTCAATATGCAAGTCAAAATATAGTACAATTTCCTCTTGCTTTGGAGAAGGAAGATTTTCAAAGAACTCTTTAGGATTTCGGAAATTATATGACTGAATTTGAGAATGCAAAAGTTTGATTTCATTTTCATAATTTTCAGAAATTATATCAAGAAGCCATTTTTTAACTCGAGGAGAACATTTTCTTGATTTAAAAAGAAGAAAGAAATCTCTTAGAAAATCCTCATCAAACTGAATTTTGGATAATTCATCCCTGAATTCATTTAAAATTTCATCAAATGAAAGATTTTCCACAAACCCTGTCATCCAGTATCATTATTAATGCTTTGGACTATGGATTATTTGGTTGTGGAATTTCTCTGAAACTTGAAGCTCTGGATCTCTGATCTACGGTGTCTTGATTGGAAAATGATATCAAAAGAGTTAGAAGAATGATGCTCAAATGTGCATGGAGATTTTATATTTACAATTTTCAAAAGAGATAAATTAAAAACTACTCTAAGTTCTTCTCTAAAATACAATATACATTGGAAAACTCTATCAATTTAGAAAGAACATAATGTCTTGGATAACAATCCAAGTTGAAAGCCCGATCTTTCCATATTGTTCTTCCAGGTTCATTCCTCCAGTGGAGTCTTAGTAGTGAAATTGATTTTGGAGTCGCCAGGTGGATGATTTTAACCTTTGTGTGTCTGATCCCTGTCCACCATCATAGATCAGATCTAAACCTGTAAAACAATTCTGAAGAAAAAGTTAGCTCTTCAGGAAACCAAATTTTTTTGTGAATTTTCAAAACAACTTCTACAAATTCTTCAAGAAATTTAAGATTTTTGATTAAAATTTTCTCAAAGATTTATTAAACTAGAGAGTCTGATTGAATGTTTGAAACTAAGGTTCAGAATATAAGCTAAATCAGAGATAGACTGAAGCAGCATTTATTTACTATGCAGTTGCAGAGCAAAAGCATTTCAAAGGCTACCTGGCTGATCTTCAGACTCTGTCTATAGCTTATAAATCAAACGATAGTATCAATAAAATGATTCAGATCCCCAGTATGGTCGCCACTATGTTATCACTCAGGTTTTCCTAGAAGTTGTGTAAGAGGAAAGTATACCCGAGGTAACCACAAACCAACCTTTTAGATGCAGAATCTAGCCAATCTGCATCCAGAGAGAGCTCTCTCTTTATGATTTATCTTTGTTCTTGGAAGGTTTTAGGCTAGTTATAGATTCAAGAGTTTGTTTTGGGAAAATGGTGGAATCCACAAACTAAGGGCAAGGTTGAGAGCTTTCGGTCCATTGGGCTATGGAGTCAAAGGATGGCTTTACTGGATTTCTATTCTAAGCACAAGATGGTATTACAGGGCAAGATAGCTAGACAGAGAACAATCCTTAAAATTTAAAGTGGATGGGATGATCTTGAAGGGATGAAAGGCAGCTAAGAATCTTTCACCATGTTCAAAAGAAAGAAGTGAAATGACTACAAACAAAGAGAAATGAAGGATTCTTTATTATAGTAATCAATAATGTTTAAATTAGCAAAGCAGGAGCATTTAAGAATTCATGCTTATAGCTAATTTAGAAGAAAACATTAAGAACAATCACATTTGAAAACAGAGTACAATTAAGCAAATTATGTTTCAATCTTTTATGTAAATTATTCAGAAATGGATATGATGGTATTATAAACTAATATAAAATTTCAGACAAAGGGTAGAAACACTTATTGAACTGTAGTCCAACACATGAATCCTGCAACAAGTCCCGTGCTTCAAATCGTCATCCAGTAAGCCACAAGTAAATTTCTCCAAAAGCTTTTATTCCGAAAATCTTAATGTTACAGCAGAGTAATAGAATCCACCCCAAATGCTTTCTTTGGGGATTTATTTATACAAAAATAATCCTAACAATCTTACTCTATCCTAGCCAATAATTTAGGCTGACTTAAAGCATATTTACAACAAACAAGAGACACATGGTCTCGAAAATAGAATAACGAGTAACGGCTGATGTGTTGTTCCTTTTTTCATGGACGTGCTAAGGATAAGTGCTCAAAATAGGGCTCTGTGCTGTCCTTTGCGTATTCCTTTGACTTGTTGAATACTTTTTCTTCTCACGGATACTCTTTAATCTTTCATCTGATACTCTTTCATCTGCATTTCTGTTTTTTTACCATTTACTCAATAGTAAAGATAAACTTTTATCCTGAAAACATTTTTTACAAAATTTCCAGCATTTCCTTCCACCACTGATCATCTGGTATCATTGTTCTTCTGAGCTTCCTTAAAGTTTCATCGGCTTCAGTAAGTTTATAAAAAGTGGGCTCGTTTGGAAATAGATATTTTAATTCATGCTCCAGATGAAGCAGATTCCTCACTTTTTCATAAATACTCTTCCCAGTTGGTACTGCAGGTTCTGATGAGCTAGTAGAACCTATATTAGTAGAACCTATAGCTGTATGTTTAGCATGAGCTTTGATTCTTTTCTCATAAGTTTCCAAGTCTACTATTTGATCCTCTGTGAGCATGGGACTTGGCAAATCACTGTCAAAACAATGAGAGCTTGGAAACTTGTCCACAGCGTTGTTATGCGACCAAAAATGTCCATTCCCTTTCTTTCTAGATTTTGCATGAAAGTTCTCTTTGTGAAAATTCTCTTTGCTTCCAAAACTACACCTGTTCTGTCATCAATTCCTAGCAATGCTAGCTGTTGTTTTGTTATGGAATTCAAAAACTGAATGAGCTGCTGGGCTAGCTCTGGCTTGCCTCTTAATTCATGTCTAGTTTTGTTTATTTCCTCTTGGGCTATCTTGACTAACTCATTCTGCTCAAAAATAGCTTGAATGGAAGGCCAAATATCTCCTATTAGATTAATGATGTTGTCCCAAAGAATATCATTTATTTCATTCAGAGGCTTTTCCAGTGTAAGATCTTTTTGCAAAGCCTCAACCAATTTTTCCAACCTTTTTATTTCTCTGAGGTTGTCAGCAACTGTCTTTTTGGATGTGTCATATTTTCCCTCCAATTTTGTTAATTGTAATTTTGCTTCTTGGAGTTCTGTGACCTTTAGCTGCAAACTCTCCATTTGTTTAATCAAATCCTCAGAATCCAAATTAGAAATATTCACCTGAGATGATTGTTCCTGTTGTCCTGTAGTACCTGTTGCTGAAGCCTGTTTGAGAATTTCCTGTTCCTGCAATGCCTTTTCCAGCTCCTTCTCGGTTTCATTTAGTCGCTCTGTCAAATTTAAGAGCAACTCCATCATTTCTTCTTGTGAATTTCCTTTTATTACTTCCTGTGTCTGGGGGTGCCTTGAGGCTGGTATTTTCAGCCGTTTTCTCAGTGCAGCTATATCATCCTCTTTCTTTTTTATCAGTGCCTCAATACCTTTAGTGTCTTTGGGATTGTGACCCAAACCAATGATTATCTCTTCTAGAGACTTTATTCTATTGTCCTTGGCCTGTGAGGAGGCCCTTTCAATCTTCAATGTTGCAGTAGTATTATTCAAGGAATCTTGCAGCGTTAAAGCTGCCATGGCTTTGTTGGTGAGAGTAGAATAAACCATTTCCCCTGTTTGTCTATGAAGCTCTATCTGATCCAAGGGATGGATATCTTTTGCTAAAACTTCAACATTTGTTCTGATGTAATCTGTTGCTGAAGTTGGCTTTGGCAGCTTTGCTTTGAAGTGGCTCATTTGCATTTTACCTTGTGAAAGATCAAATGCTGACATCAACCTTTGCTGATTGTGAGGAGCCATCTTCATATACTGATCGTAGACCTTCATTTTTAATGGTTCATTCCTTGTTTTGATATCAATGAAGGTTTTCATTATGTCTCCAGTATCTGTCTTGGGCGGTCTGAAAGAAGATACTTCAGTGCTCAACTGCTTTTGTATCCCTTTCTGGCTTATGTTTGTTTCACTTGCTGTACCTGTTTGCTGACTATCCTCCCGACCATCATCAAATACCTCATCTATAATCTCTACATCTGGAGGTGGATCAGACTTGTGTTTTTTGGCTTGATAAACTTGTGGGGCTCCTTTTGAAGGTGAGGTATCTGGAGCTGGCCTCTTTTTCCCTATTTCCACATTCAGTGGAGTTTTCATCTCTGGAACTTGGATTTGCTTTGCTGGTGTTTGAGAAGCCTTAGATTGTTCTGGTGTTTTAGAACTCTGTGATTTTTCTGCCATGACCAGGGTTTCAATGACCTGAACTATAGGTTCTTTTCCTTTACCTTTAGGCTATGCTGCTACTGATGGGCTGTCTTCCTGTATAGCTTGCTGTAGAGTAGCTGCTGAAGATGTGCCAATGTATGGTACCTGCATTTGATCATATGCTTCTAGGTCAAATTTCTTCTCAACATCTTTCATAAGTTTATTCAATTTGTCAGCTCCACTTCCCTCTTCAACAAGTGTTCCTTTAACCCATTTATCTTGATTTGCATACTGTTCTATGTCAGGAATTCTGTGATGTATATAAGGAGATGACTTATTTTTTAACCTTCTTTCACAAATGAAACCAAAGGGGTCATAAGGGACCCAACGGAAAGATGTCTGGAATTTTTTCTCTAATATAAGTTCAGCATCTCTTTCAGCTTCCCTAGAATTGCAAATGAAAGGACCTAACTGGCTTTTGATCCTTAATTGTGCTTTCTTCTTTACATTGCAGAAATGGATTACATCTGAGTTGTTCATCTGTCTAAAATATTCCAAAGCAAAAATTCTCATTGGTACATATCTGGGTAACTTGAATGGATGTAATTCACATCCATAAATCCTGATGACTGTATGGTTTTGGTACAAGTACCAATCACCAACTTTGTAACTCTTTGACAATTGCAGGGTCTTTCTAATCTCAGTACTAAGCCTGGGGGGAGAAACTCCTGTTAACAAGGTTGTAGCAGGATGTACAAACTGATCAATGAATTCTGAATAAGAGTAGGGAGAATCAGAGGACAAATGAATGATGGGGGACCAAAAAATAATAGACCTGGGATTACCTTTAGCATCAAGTTTCTGAACAGGGAAAGGGAATCTGTCTGAGTGATAGAAAATTATGAGATGATAGATAACTGAGGATTACTTGAAAACCTTTTCAGTATCTAGCCTTAAAAATTGATCATGGATTTTGTTGGCAATGAAGGAGGCATAATCATACTTAATCTCAGGAGGCTGCCCAGGGGTAAAGATAGATAGCAGAGCCAGAGTTATCTCATCTACATACTCACTGGTCTTGAATCCTAAGACAAAGGATATTACATTCACAATAAGCCTTCCCAATTTATTGAAAAATTAAAAACCATAGGGGGGAGTCCCTTTTGGCTGATGCTCAGGTAACATGAAATACTGACACATTGCTTTCAATTTCTCTGGAGTTAACAGTCTGGTTTTCTCAATTAGTCCTTCCATAGATAGAGGTGCTAATTCTTGGTCTGGTTCAAATTGTAACATAGCATTGATAGCCTGAGGTGTAATAGGGAACATAACACTTTGATCAGGAGCTAATACAGCTCTTTGTGCAGGATCATAATTTGCATGACAATAATGAATGATTTCAGGGAAAACGTGAACTGTAGGAATAAAATACCTTGGGAGATTGGATTCCCACAACCCTATAAGATCTTTCCCCTTTGAGTGTTCGTCTCTGCAGCGACAGAAGCTCAAACGGGGACTTTCATCAAAATGCAGGTCTTTTATTTGGAAATCTTCATCTATGAGAGGTAAATAGTCCAAATCTCGGTGAGGAGCATTCAAAGGAGTGACATTTAGAGCAGTTGGGGCCTCCATTTTGGTTCTTTTGGATTCAAAATGAAGGTTTCAGTTTTTCTCGCAGACCGGACGGGATATCTGACAAAAGAGGAAATTGGAACAAATTGCAGGTTTGGGAAGCAAATTCACAGGTCTTAAATCTTCAATGAGGACTCAGAGAGGACTTTTGACCACTTTTTCAGAGAAAAAACACAGGAAAATAAGCTTAACTTGCAGTCGGGGCGCGGAATGATAAATACCTGTTTTTTAATGGAAACTGGTTCTTCAACAGGTAATGAACAATGGCGGGGACGTTCTTCAATACTGGCGCAGCGGAATTTCTGAGTAATTTGGTGTATTTGTAGTGAATTTTGAAAATTGTAGCGGGAGCTCGGTCTCTTTCGGAAACAAAAAATGACTGAAAAAACGCGAAAAAGGCTTAAAAACAAGTCAAAAGGGTTTTTGTCGTTTTCGAGGTGATGACGTCATTTGACGTACGGGGTGACGTAAGGGAGTGGGGTCGGCGGTATGCAGTAGGCGGTAAGCGGTAAGCCCGCACCGCTTTTGGATGAGGGCGGTAAAAAACGCGATGGCAGCGATTCCACAGGACGCTTGCCACGTGGAATGTTGAATAGTCAAAAACCGCCCACTCCCCGCTGGCTAAATAACTCACACGGGATGGGCAGCGGGATTGATCGGGACCGTTGATCAACGGAGGGATGATCTGACGGCTGAAAAAGGATGGGAATTTGTGCGGCTTCAAAGGTGGGCCCGTCGGGGTTTAAAAAGGTTTTAACGTGTAATCTAATCACCCCGGGGAGAAGTTAATAGGCGGGAATGGTTGTTAATTAGTCCAAATGACTAATTAACCCCGTGAATTTATGAAATGGATCGTGGCGGAGTTTGGCCATGTGGAATGGCACGTGGACAGAACACGGTGGCATAAACTTCCGCGGAGTTTATTAATATGTTTTGATATTAAACACACTTGTCGCATGTCTAAAGGTTTTTTGTATATTTTTATTATACGATGAATAAATTAATATAATCAATTCATCATAGGGGCGGAATGTATATATAAGGCTATAGTTTTTACCAAAGGGCTTTATAAAGCGGGGTATTTAGTTTAAATGTGCGGGACTATATATACTTTGGTAAAACATTATAATAAGAGGGTTTTGGGGATATTTTTTTAGAAAAGGGAGTTATATACATAGGAAAAGGGATTTCACTAGGGAATTAATATAATAAAGTTAAATGTTAATATGATAAAGGACAAGGCAAATCAAAACACCTTTGTACATCTAAGAAAGTGAAAATTTATGAAGTAAATTGCACATTTTATCTTCAACACTTAAACTTAGAATAACAAGTTGTTTTGAGGAATTTTGTGGAATGTTGCATCAGTTTTCCTAAGTAAAATAGGATTTTACTTAGGAAAAGTTAAAGATGGAAGATAATCTATGATGGATTATTTTAAGTGCTTAGGTCTTTTTGATCATTAGGCCGAGGGTCCGGTCCCTCCAGAAGTCAAGGAAATGCCTTGAGCCCCTTTGATCTCAAATTACCTCAGTACTTTTGGGGAAATTAGTAAAACTCTTGAGGGGGAAAATGATGAGGGAGGTTAATGAATTTGACTTTGCTTGCTGTGATTTTCCAGTGTATTTCCTGCTTCAGTATTTATGATGAAAGTAAATGATTAACCAACATGTAGCAGCACCATTCATCAGATAACACTTTGCAGCACCATCTACCTACCCTATCTACTTAACCCTACCATTTTGTCTTCTTTATTAGGGTGCATTTAGACTTGCAAACCCTGATCAATCTTTTCTTTTTACATGATGAATCTATCTATTTCTACCCTTATTACATCCAAGGGCTCAGATTAAACTGTTGAGCACCTTTTATTCACTCTACCTAACTACTTATCTGCCAAGATTAAACTGTTTGGCTAGATATTTATTCTCTAATCTATAACATGAAATTGAAATATGACTAAGCCAAGTTTAAACAGTTTGACTTATTCATGAATAGTGGCAAAAGTTTCACAAGCTGCACACAATTGATTTATTACAACAATGAAATAGCAGTGGCATTTGGATTTGCACACTTTCCTTGGTCTATTTTCTGCTTGGGGTTCATTTCTTTCACTTTTTTGACCATTTTATTCTTTTACCCTTTAATCTTTCTTTTAGGGTATACCCTCTTTACATTTTTTAACTTTTTTGATTTTTTGGTTTTTTAAGAATATGGAACACCTTTGCTCAAGTAAGAAGGTTTGAACATATTCCATAATTCAATCAAGACAATCATGAAAAATGACACCTATTGGTACTGGTGTTCCTCATCAGTGCTTTGAACATTTTCCTTTTTCTCTTCATCACCACTAGCTTGTTGCTCTTCATCATCACTACTTTGCACATCTTCCTCCTCACTGTTTCCTTGCTCATTTTCACTGCTCTATTTGTCTTCATCATCACTAATTGGCTACTCATGGTCACTGCCTTTTTTGTCTTCACCATCACTATTTTTCTGCTTATGGTCACTGCCTTGACATTTTTCACTTGGTTCATGCTCACTAATTTGATTAGTGTCCCCATGTTCCTCATCACCACTAACCTCATGCATGCTTTCAAAATACTGCTCTTTTTCACTGTCAATCATGGTTGATGTTTTCCTTTGAGGAGTATTTTGACTTGATGGAGGAGAGACATAGTGAGTGGAGGGTGAGGAGGATATCTGAGATGGGCCATGAGATGAAGAGGCAATGGCAAAATCTGGATGAGAAATGAAAGTCTCCCAAGACACTCCTTTCTTTTCAAGCTGGTGAAGGATGATGATTTTGATGAGGGAATGATGGAAAATATTGGCTTTTTGCTGAGCAAAAGGTCTCTTTTGAACAAGGGAGGACATCTTGTCTATCCTTTTGTAGAGGAAGAAAGGTAGGTTCAAAAATTGAGTTCTTGTGACATGCATGAGAAGCCTAATGTGATGGGAATAAATCCAGGAAAACCTCCCTTCACATGTGAAATACTTCATGATGACTCTCATGAGGGGGACATAGCTACTCAATAAGGGAGAAAAAGGAAATATAGCTTGGCAGGCATCCTGATGGTCTGGTTTTAAGAAAGGTTTATAGTGATTCAGATCTAGCTATGATTGTTTGAACCACTTTTCTCCTATATAGGGGATCTTAATTGCTTTGGAGACAGCCCTAGGAGTGAGTTTAAATTCTAGACCTGCTAAGTGGACATGCTTTCCTTGCAGACTCAGGGCGAACAATTGTGTTAAGGGAGGGTAATTGGTGACCTCCTAGACTTTTTGGCAAAAATCGAGGCAGCCCACCTCATGGAAGTTAAAAAGAATTGAAGGGGATTCATTTACTTCTTGAGTTGTCACAAGCTCAAACCTTTTGTGAAATCCACCCTTTCTAGCTTTCTTTGGAGGCATTTTTCTTTTGATACCCTTCACTAGCTTACCAAAAAAAATGTTCAAAGGATCATTGAAAAAAGGCCCTCAATCAAACCCTGTTTTCCTCTTTGTGAGACTGAGTGTTGTCTTTAGTTAGCAAACAATTTTTTGTTAAGGGACCACAAATTTGTGTCTTCAGTACACCCCTTCAAACTAACAATAAGCCTTTCCTTCTTTAATCACTGTCCCTTGTTTTTCTTAACAAACAAGATAGGTTTTGAGAGCAAATTGAATTTTCTCCCTTAACTACTTATAACAACAAGCCCCTTGACAATGAATCTTCCTCCTTTATCACTGTTTTTCCTTTTTCAAAAACTATGCCTGGCTTTTTTAAGCAAAAAAATCCTTTGCAATCAAACAATAGCTCTTCTTCCTTAATCATTATTTTGTTCCTTCTTTGTAAACATGGTAATTTTTAGCATAAACAGTGTTTTTTTCCTTTCAATGGGACTATGTCTTTTCTTAATAAAATGACTCTTAACACCTCCCAAACTTATAAACTAAGGCGAAGAAAATCAGTAAATACCTCTTTAAAAATGTATGGCTACTTTTTGGAGATGAGTTCACAGGGCAAATATCCAATTTGAGGTGAAAAGGAGTTTGTTTGAGCGGTGCTTCGCTCTTGTGCACAGGCGCGTAGCACCTACACTCTACATTTGAACTGTCGAGTTGGGCCCTGGGCGCTCTCTAAACATCATTGTGTGTTAGGTCGAGTGGAGTTAACAGGCGCATCATGCTACTCCACAGGCGCGTCACGTCTCGACTTTCTTGCAAACCGCTTCATCCAACATTCAAAAAAATGTTTTTCTTTTGCCCTCTTGCACGATAAAAAACGATATTTACTGTTGAGAGCTTTATAGCTTCTTTTAAAATGTTTTTTGAACACCCTTTCTTCCCTCCTTGTTGTGATTTGACCTTTTGATTTTTGTGAAGGAGGCCTTTAAATAGTGAAAATTTTATGAAGTGATGAGGGTCTTTAAAATTTGTGTTGGTCTCTATTTGTTTACAAATATGTCACCATAAAAACACTACTGCAGCCATCTTAAAACCACTATGTCAATCCACTGTTTTTGAAGTAAGGAGATCCTTTAAACCATGATTTGACCTACTGATTTTTTTCCAAGGAGCTCATCCTTATAAAACTACTATTGCAGCCTCTTGACACCATAATGAAAACCCATTGTTTTATGAAGAGAAGGAGGTCCTGAAACCATGTGTTTTCTCCTTTTTCTTGTTTACCAAAGAGATCAAATTAAACATAAAGAGCTTATCTTTATCATACAGTGTGCCTTTTTTTCCTTTCAAAGGTGGCCTTTCAAACTTGAAAATTGAATTTATCCTCTGATTTAAAATACCTGAAATATGCAGATTGCTTGTATCCACCAAGAATTGGTCTCCTACATCTTTGTTTTACCTTTTGAATAGGCTGATCCATATGATCTGTGACCCCAAATTTTTATTTAAATTCATTTTTGGGCCTTTAGATCATGATGAAGGGGGACCTTAAAACAATGAAAGTTCACCTATTCTTAAAAATGTTCCCTCTATCCTTTAAATGAGTTGAGAAAATAAACTTTGGCACTTGCCCTTTATTCATCACTTGGAGGGATTAATTCTTGATAAACCATAATGAATCTGTCTAAAAACAAGAATGCCCTTTTCCACATAAATCATCTGGGTGGACTATCTCTTTATATCAGTTGCAGAAGTCACTTTAAATAGAGCTTGGTCTACCTCCTTGGCAATAAAGATGAGGCTTATTTAATCAAAATTATAACCTTTGATTTATCCTTTGAAGGAGGCTTTCATAAACATGAGAACAGAGGCCTTTTAGCACCATCATGTCATTCTTTGGCTTTTGATGTGGAAGAGGCCTTTAACCTATAAACTCTCATTTGTGTCACCACTATTCTTCAACTAGGCTTTCAAAAAAAAACATTCTCAAACATAATTTTAAACCCTGCTATGCATTCTATGTTCATCTTTGGAGGAGGTGGCGCAAAACAACCTCTGAAGTCACTTGAAACATTGTTGACCCTCTTCTTGTTTATGAAGGAAGCCACAGCAAAAATTTTCTAACCCTCTGCTTTTATATGAAGGAGGTTCCATCATGTGTTTCTAACCATCTAATTATCATTGCAAGAGGTTATCATTAAACACAGGATCTTCATCCATTTCAATCATTGTACTTTGCTCTGTACGTTTTCTTGAAGAATATCAATAGGAAACAACGTGAAATTTGACATTTATCATTGGTAAAATCACTTGAACCTAAAGTCCTCTTGCTTTATGAGGCATTGTCTGAGATGTATATCCCTTTTTAAAAATATCACTGTGAAATATAGACCAGGAGCAATGTGAATGGTATATGGAGAGTGTTCATTGCTAGACATCATTGAACTATCTTTTCCCTTGAATGTGTTTTCAGAGGTATATTGAAACTGCATTTGAGTAATGTTCACATCCCAGGTTCAAGGTAACATAAGAGGCAGTGGTCCTCTTATTCCTTTCATGATGATATGTTTTGGAAAGACTATGCAGCACTGACTTTGGAGGTGAATATGGAGCATTGTTGATCAGCATCACTTGGTCTTTTGTGTTTATTTGATTTGAGGAACGATCTCTGCTCTTTAGGCAGCCTTTGGATTTAAACCATGTACACTTGCTGCTCTTTACTTTACAGCTATCCATCTGATTATTTAAGGAAAAATATTTCAGTATGAGAAACTTGTTCAGTTGATCATTTGCTCCCATTTGCACATTGATCATCATTCAATTACACCCCTGCAGAGATGTAAAAACATATGCTTTTGAACCTTGGAGAGCTCCTTTGGTGTTTCATGGAGATTTCGCCTGATCTAAGCATATTTCTTCAGACAATGAACATCCTCATCTTTTACTGATTTGGATCTTTGTTGAACTTCTTCTTAAGTGAGACAAAGTGACCTCTTAGTGGTGTGCAACCTATGGATAGATCAGGGCTTTTTTTGCAAAATAGGGAAAGATTCATGGTTGACTGGTACTAGACATATGATTTTTGGCTTAGGATATCTTAGCCAAGGAAAAAATCTCTAAACAACACTATCTAACTTAGAGACAATAGTCACATATTCTTAGTGTTTTCTTAGGCATGATCAAATTGTCATATGACAAGATGATCAGGGATAGAGGAGCAGATACTTTGTCAACTTTCAGATAGTGAATGGCATGAGAAAGAAGGGAAAATGATAGCAGAGAAGCAAAGTTATGACAGCTATAGACAGGGAGACTTTGCTGAAGTGAGACATGACTTGAAAACTGAAAATTTTTCTCATCATAGACTGACAGCGAGGGGTAGGAGGAAAAAAATTTGTTTAAGGTGTTTTCTAGATGACAAATTGATAGATTGAGATTAGCTTCTAGAAAACTTAGCTAAGGAATCTAGTCATCAACAACATGTAAAAAATATTGATGACTAACACCAGCCTCCACCTCCACCTGGCCCCCCATCCCCAACCTCAAAACCCACCTCTCAACCCTCCTCCTCAATCCCTGATTCTTTCTTGGGATCCAATCCCTTTTATATCATGTCCAATGCCCTCATCCCATCTAAGCCTCCTATATTCTCTATCTCCCCAAATCCCAGCCCTCGGACCTCTCACTCCCCTCCCCCTCCTGGCTCCCCCTCTCAAGGCTTCTTCTCCCAGCAGTAGGATCCTCTCTCCCTCTCCAACCTTCTCCCCCATATCTTGGATAGAGTCCTAACTCGAAACCAAATAAAAGAAACTCCTCTTAACATTGAAAGCACAAAGAAATTCAAAAGGAGATCAAACAAGGAAATAAGGGATGAGGCAGCAGTTAAAGATATATCTTTGTGAACGCAATAGGGTCTTGAAATCTTCCTTGAAAAAGGTCCAAAGAACAAAGAGAAAGCACAACAAGCTCACAAAGGGAAGGGTCCCTCAGCCACCAACAATAGTAAATGATGATAGTTGTCTCTTGGAATTGCAGAGGGTTGGGTCACCCCTCCAAAGTAAATTTCCTAAAATACCTCATAAAAACTGAAAAACTAGACATCCTCTTAATCCAAGAGACAAAAATCAGCAATCAAGAAGTGGACACAATAATAGAAAAATAAAAAAAATATGAAGTGAAAGCAATCTTGGCAAATGGAGCCTCAGGAGGAATTTGTTCTATTTGGAAGAAAGGAAAATGGCACATGCATCATACTACAAAAAAGAGCACTGGATAAACACAGTTTTGGAAAATGTAGAAAACGGAAAAAAACATCATTTACAACATATATTCTCCTAATCACTACTGGGACAAAGAGACATGTTGGCAAACTCTAAGGGAAAACACAATGGATGATTATGAAGAAAACCTCATTGTAGGAGGATATCTCAACCTTATTCTCAAGGTGGAGGGAAAAAGAGGAGGCACCTTTCTACCTGATCCAAATAGAGAGACTTTAGAGGAAATTATGGAACAATGCAACCTCCTAGATATCCCCCCAAAAAAGGTAAAATACACATTGGAAAACAGAAGAATAGGAAAGGAAAATATCAAAGAAAGGCTGGATAGCATTCTCATATGGGACAGAATGGTGGCCAGCTTCAGTAGAGAATCCTCAAGAATCATTCCTTTGGCAGCTTTAGACCATAAACTTTCTCTAATAGAACTTGGAATGGCTAAAAACTATGTTCCCCTTCCTTTCAGATATAATCACCTTTGGGGTAGCCACGAAGAAGCCAAACAAGAGGTGGAAAATGTTTGGAGGAAAAATATCAACGGTTCACCAACATACATATGGGAATCAAAGCTAAAAGCTACCAAAGCCAAATTGAAATATTGGGCTAATATCAACTACAAGGAGCCACACAGAGAGAAAGAGACCTTAAATCATGAACTAACAAAAATTCAAGAGGAGTTAGAAAGCACTAACAGCACAGCTGAGAAATAGGGAAAGGAAAAATAAATCCAATGGAAAATCTACAAGAATAATAGACAAGAAGAAGAAACATGGAGGCTGAAATCCAAGCAGCTTTGGATACAAGCTGGAGATAAGAATACCACCTTCTTTCAAAACTCAGCTAAAACAAGAATGATAAATAACAACATAGAAAAAATAATTAGAGAAGAAGGACAAGAAATAAAGGGCCAAGAATAAATAAAAAATGAGGTTTTTAGACACTTCAAAACCCTCTTGACAGCAGTGGATAGTCAGGAAAACCCATAGGAATTATTAAAGCATATCCCAAAGGTAATTGATATGGAAACTAACAATTCTCTCATAAAAGAAGTCACAGAAGAAGAAGTCAAGGAAGTTGTATGGGATTTGCAGTCGGACAAGGCTCCGGGTCTAGATGGCTTTCCATTTTCTTTCTATCACACCTATTGGCACCTCATCAAAAATTATTTAATGAAGATTATAATATATATTATCAGGAAGAAAAATATTGGGGGATTCACCAACTCCACATATCTAGCTCTCATTCCAAAAGACCCCCGACCATCCACCCTTAACCGATTTCACCCAATCTCCCTCTCCAATGCCTCTTACAAGATCATCTCCAAAATTATTGCTAGCAAGATAAAACCCCTTCTCCACTCCCTCATCTCAGAAAACCAAGGTGGTTTTGTTCCCAACTGGTAGATTTTTGATAATATTATCCTGGTGCATGAAGCCCTCCACACTAGCCTCTCTAAGAATGAAAAGGGGTTCATTCATAAAATGGATATGGCCAACGCTTTTGACAGAATAAACCTCACTTTCCTTGCAGCTGTTTTAAAAATATATGGTTTCTCTAAATACTTCCTCAACTTAATCTAGGCTTGCACAACTGGCCCTTGGATAGCCCCCCTTGTTAATGGCAGACCTTGTGAAATTTTTCAAAGCTCAAGAGGTCTAAGGTAGGGCTGCCCCTTGTCTCCTTTCCTTTATATTCTTATGGCTGACTCTTTAGGATGAAAATTAGAGCATAGCAGAATAAATGCCACCTTAACATGCTTCTCTATCAAATACAGAACCAAAATAATAAATCATTCCTTGTTTTCTGATGACACTCTCTTTTTGGGTGGAGCCTCCTGCATTATTGCTAGAAGATTCAAAATCATCATTGACAACTTCTTGGATGTTTCAGGTGGACTGGTAAACAATGTAGAAAGAGGCATATACATTTGGAATACTCCCATTAGAATTCTACAGCGGATTTCCCAAATTCTGGAAGTTCCTTATCAGAACATTTGGGATCATTTCCAATATCTTGGGCTGCACATCACCAAGAAAAACATGAAGACTGAAATATGGAAAAAATATTTTGAGAATATGAAAGCAAAAATCCAAGCTTGGGGCAAGCTCTGGCTAAATCAAGCAGGGCGAATAATACTCATCAAATCCATTCTTGCAACCTTTCCTCTATATCAATTTTCTCTCATCACAGCTCCTGCAAGCATCCACAAGAAAATAGAAATTATAATCAAAAGCTTCTTGTGGCAAGGCGAGAAAAGAGAATAAAAACAAAATTAGTCTAGTGAACTGGAATCAAGTTACAGCCACTTAAAAAAGTGGAGGACTCTCCATAAAAGTCCTCAGAATAATGAATCTGGTCTTGGGAAATAAGGTTGCATGGAGATTTCTAACAAGGGAAAAGCTTTGGTGGAAAGCAGCATTAGAGGCAAAATACTTCAATGCACCACGAATCTCTATTCTGGAAAAAAGGCCTCCAATTAGACCGGGCACTCAAATATGGAAAGTAATCTATGGTGCAATTCATTTAATTAAAGACCACATATCAATGAGACCCGGAAACGGGGAACAAATAAATTTATGGAAGGACAACATAATGGGACATCCTCCCTTAGATAGTAACCCAGAAATAAAGGATATAAAGAGGTGGGTGATAAGGGAAGGATACAAGAAATTGGTAGACATTTCCAACTGGGAGATAGATGGCGAATGGAAACAATGGGCTAAACCCAATTTGCCCAATGATCTAGCAAATCAATAAAATCTCATGACTTCTCTTCTTGTAAGGGTGGCACCAATTGACAAAAACATAAAAGATGCTTACTATTGGACACCAACAGGAGGAAAGTACATAGTTAATACTGGATATAAAAAAATTCAACAGCATCAGAGGTAGCAAGAATGGAAATATTGGAGGAATGCCTGGAAGGTGGAAACCCTCGCCACGATAAAAATATTTTTATGGACACTGCTACACATCAAATCATTAACTGCAAAGAATTTAAAGAAGAGAGGAATATGTGGACCATCACAATGTCCTCTATGTATGAAGGCAGAGGAAACAATCTAGCATCTTTTCTTAGAGTGTCCCTTTTCTAGAAATTGTTGGGAGGCAATGGTGACACTTATTGAAGCAAATTTGAGCTACAATCTCCCTCTAAATCAGTTTATTAGCAAATGGAAAAGTATCTTTCCTCACTCATTAAAAAAAAAATCAACAATTCAGATATTCTGGAGCATCTTTCCATATTCTCTCTATTGGCAAATTTGGCTAGTCAGAAATGGGAAAATTTTCAAAAACAAAATCCCCACAATAAGTACAATCACATCAAAAGTCTGGGGTTTGATGATTGAGTTCCTCTCAGCCAAAGGGCTCTATGGAATATACATGTCTCAACTTCAAGATGATGAAAGAAGCTACATTGGATTTGTCGTCAACAATATCAGCTTCAGTCTTCGTCAAAAGAACATAAGGACACAACAAATCTGGAAAATTAGAAAGAGAGAGGTAGAGTTTCAGAGCTAGATTCATTCTCTCAACGGAGCATGCCTTTTCTTTGACGGAGCATCAAAGGAAAATCTAGGCAAAGCAGGATCAAGAGGCCTCATCATCCCACAAGATAAAACAAATTAGATAGTTTACAACTAGGGATTAGGAAAAATTTTAAATAACAAAGCAAAGGCTTATGGACTTCTTTTAGGCCTCAAAATTATAAGGGACGGGAAAATAAACAATGCAATTATTTTTAGAGACTCCTCTCTCATCATCCATGCAATGGTGAGCAAGTCCACTCCAAAAAATGCAGCTCTCAATCAAATCATGCACAGAGCAAAAAAATTTGCAAATCATATAGGACAGATTGAATATTATCATATCCTCAGAGAAAACAACAAGCAAGTAGATCTTCAAGCTAATGAGGGATTTCAGAGAAATATTGGACAAGCCATAATTGATGGCACCACATCTCAAATCCATATTCCATGACTTCTTTTCCCTCTTCTCTGTATTCATCACACCTCCATCCTTTTATTGATTTGAAAAATAGCATTTATATCATGAAAATTATTCTCTTTTAATCATTAAGTATTTTTCTCTTTAAAATGATCACAAAGCACCATCATTTCTACTCAACTCAAAAAAATAACATCCACACCATGATCCCTATCCTTGAAATATCCCATCTCAATCCAAATAAACTTTCCACACCTAGTTCCCAAAATATTTTCCACATCTCATCTCTCTGTACTCTCGCTCTGCCTCACATGACAATTCACGTGATCTCTCCCTGCAAAGATGCCCCTCAAACATGGTATAATTCCAGATCTTCTGTTTGGGATTTCACAGCGTTCCTCACATTTTCGATCCCTCATCTCCAATCCCTCACTCCTCCTATTCGCTCCTCCCTCCATCCCTTCACTGCTTGCTACGTGCTGGGTGATGGTCCACGTGCTCTCACAGCACCTCCCTTCCTCTCATCCTCCCTCACATTTCCCCCCTCAATCCCTCGCATTCCCTTCATTCACAGCTCCAAACCTTTCCATTTATGATCTCTATCATACAGCCTTTCCCTTCAGGAAAAATCCATGCCTCCCTCCTTAGATAAGGCAGCAGATCCTCTTCAAAAAATCAAAGGTAAAGCAGCCCAACAATTGGGAAAATGTGCAACAACAAAGCCACAGAAATAGAAAAAAGGAAAGATTACATTGAAAGAGTATCTATTTTCCTTTAGAAAATGGACCCATTAGAAGACAGAAAACACCCTTGTGCATTCTTCAAATCTCATAGAGTGGTGATATAAAGACTGAGAAATCGAATTCAACAATATAAGGCCCGAACTAAAGCAGAGATGGCTTTCAACCGCTCTCAATGGGACACATGCAATAAAGATGTAATGACAGTCAAGAATAGATGTAACCATGTAGAAGAGTCTCTCAAATTCATAAGAGAAGCTCTCAACCAAAAGTAAAAACAAGGGTCCACCTCTCAGGATCAAGGGCGCAGATACAGAGGCAGTAAGAACATTGTGAACAAATGACCCTCCCCTCCATCAGAAATCACATGCTTTTGTCTAGGATTCCAGTAGTCAATATAGTTTAAATATGAAAGTTAAATGTATTTCTCTCTTAGATCAGTTTTTTCGGGAATATAGCACAAATTTAATAGCCTCTGCATGAAAGAGGAGAAGAAAAAAAAGTAGAACTAGAAGTACTCATGAAGTAATGCTTCCCCAGTAGACAAAAATAATCTATATCAAAATTGGGAAAATTTTGTAAAGAGGAATTTCTTCTCTCCTTCTTTTCAGATAATATAACACAACCGAATTTGTTCGAAAAAAAAAAATTAATGTAACTTCATATAAAACCATCAATGTTACATTTGAATTGTTTGAAACACATAACACTTCAATGATCAATTATCATAGTACCTAATGATAACTTCAACTTTTTGAAATTTTCTTTTGGGGCTAATTATCCACTCCTTTGGCTTTCCCTCTACGCACCAATCACATTCATTCTTGACATGGCATAAAATCGCACATAAAACCCAAATAGTAAGCAACTCCACAAATATATTCTAAGCTACATCTACTTAAATTCCCTCAGAACATTGCACACCTAAACAAGTATTTTGAAGTAGATATGCCTTCTCAAGGGAAACGAATATTGCAAATTTCCAATGATTATGGGAATTGACTAACATAGTTGGATTCATCTAGGACTTAAATCTCTAACCAACTTCCCTTAAATAATTTTCGTCATAAAAATTATCTTTACTGTCATCGTCACCATCACTAATCAATCACACCTAATATTTCTAGAGCTTGGGCATTCTCATAAGGAAAGAACTCACACTTAATAAGTTGAGCTTCCTTAGGGAAACCCATGACTAATAAAACTTGCATTGTCAAGAATAATGTTCTAATAGGAAAAAATTGATCCTTGTATATCTCCTTTGACAACAACTTCATTATATCCAAATGATTCAATTTCGAATACCCATATACCAATATGCAACATTGTTTGGTAGTATGCTTGACTCTTGATATCGGTAATTTCTTAAATATCAAAAGAGTCATCATTCAAACTAATTAATTTCACTTGGTGCCCAATGACTAAAACATATGTCATAACATTAGGTGTGACACCCTCTTGTTCCATTTCTAAAAACCAATATCTTTCTTTCATATGTCTATGTCTTTTAACAAACATATCCATATCGATATTGTACGAGAAATCAGCATTGGGGTTTTTACAAAGGTGTGAATTTTAAAAAAAAAATCTTCTTTTCATTCCATATTTTATGGACTCCTTAAAGCCTTATAACCCAAACATGCCATGGAAATTAATCCATGTAACTAATAAAGACTTCATGGTACATACCATATTTGATATCTTCAAATATGGCTTCCATTTCCTATAATGTTTCTCTATCACTGAGGACTTTCATCATGGTGTGGTGGGTTTGCTCACTATGGTAGAATTTTGGCTTGGATGTTAATCACTCAAATAATCAAAGAGTTGTGTTGGGTGACTAATTGGTGTTATGTAGGCCCCATGCTACCACAAAGGGATTGAGGTCAAGGATTTTTGGACAATACTAATCAAGCGTTTGCATGGTGTGTTTTGCAATAAAATACTTAACATATCTATGAACTTCAATCTATGGGGGTACTACCTACTTGATTTTGTGTAACCCTCAAGAGTCATGACTTGGAAAGCTTCCTTTTGTTACTGAGATATACCATTATGCAGGCATCTTAATGTCCCGTTAGGATATAAATTTCACAATGAGGAAACACCTTATGGTGTAATAACTTCCTTCATAATTGAAATAGGCTACATACATAATAAATTCAATATTTCAAAATAGAGATGTTTAAATAAATCATAGTATTTTTTTAAGGTGGAAAATATATTATAACTAGAACTAAAGTTATATGCTAAAACACATGACCCTATTAAAGATAGCTTTAGTAATGACCACAAAGAATACTGGCTTTCTTGCAAATACTATCTAAGTTGAAACTATCTTTTGGTCTTGGTGTAAAACCTAAAACAACCTACCATCTCAAATATAAGAAAATAAGTTAAATGCTTAAAAGACCATAAAATAAAAATGAAAATTTACCTCATTACCAACCACCAATAAAATGATTTTCTTTAAATAACAATAATATATCACTCAACTTGTAACTTTTTTTTATTACATATTAACAAGCTATCATAAAATTTAACCGTTTCATTAAAAAAAATAAAAGAAGAATCAGCTTATATTACTAAATCTCGATGTGGTATTTTTCCTTAGATTAATGGGCCTCTTTGTTCAAGATAAATGGAATTGTGTACGGCGTAGTAAATTTTTTAAAAGGGCAGAACGCTTGGATATGTGGGGATTAAATTCTAGAGTTTCGGAGTAAGGTGGTTAAATTTATGATAAATTAATTGGGTGTTGATTAATTATTATATCTTTTAGTGCAAAAACACAGTAACTAATATAGTTTTAATATGTTTTTTATTATATATGGATTTAATATTTTGAAAATTGTGAGTTTACAATTTAAATTTGTGATTTTAATGATAAATAATTTATTAATAATTTTAAAGATAAATTTTCATTTATTTTCAATATTTTTAAAAATTTGAGTATTAATTAAAACAATTTAAATATTTTAAATTTTATGTTTTAGATATGGTTAACAAAATGAATAAATATATATTCAAAATAAATTTAAATACAAAATAATTAGATAAATTTTTTTTTTTTTTAAATTTGTAAAATAATATGTTTTTAGTTAATTAAAAATTTGTTGTTATTATTAATATTATTAAAAATTGATTAGTTTGAGAGTCATGTTCACTCACAAAATTTGGAATGAGTAATTTTAATAGAGGTGTGAATGAGTAATTTTAATAGAGGTGCCTTAACAATACACTTTGTTATTTTTATTTTATGTTTTGTAAATTTTAATTTTAATTTTAAATAAATATATTATTATTTTTTATAATTTCAATCATAATTTATTAATAAATTATATTTAATAATGTTATTTATAGCTATGGGTAATATTTAAATCTATTTTAATGAGGAATCTTTCAACCTCGTGGGGGTCTTGGAGTTTTCTGCTCAAAGATTGGGAATGCTAAGACCAAAGGAAGGAATTCAAACATTTCAAAAGGCCAACTAAGGCTTGAATTGACATTGTTGGAAACAACAATCTCTTGTTGGGTTGCTTAGAGTGGCGCAAGTTCCTGCTTCTGTTCCAAAATTATTACTATGCCCTTTAATGGTACAATTTTAGCTAGTTCCCATAAAAAATGACTTTTGAAGAGATTGGTCCTATCCATAAACCCTAATATCATTTTACTTCAGGAAACTTTGGGCTCTTGGGATCTGATTTATGAAGTCTTAGGAAAAATTTCTCCTGGTTGGTTCTTTTTCTCCTCAGATGCCAGAGGGTGTTTCGAGGGGCTTTCAACTAGATTCAACTTACGGAAGATCAAGGTCATTAGTACATGTGGCTCTGTATTATATTTGGGAAAAGAAATATTCTCCTCAAAGTTAAGCCTAAAATTCACAGTGATCAACATATATGGCCATTATCATGACAACGCATACTTTTGGAATAACATGGTGAACAAGTCTTTCATGAAGATAGACAATCTGGTGGTTGGTGGTGATTTAAATTTTTCTTTGGGAGCATTGGAGATTTTGGTCCCACGGGCCCAAGTGAACCCTCAGGTGGATTTCTTTACTATAATCCTGGATGATGGACACCTTATTGATGTTAATTTAATCAAATTCAAGTCAATGTGGAGGAACATATGTGCAGGGAATGTTATGGTTACAAAGTATTTAGACCGGTTTCTCAAGGAAGAAGATCTTGTGGGAATAATTCAAATTTTTAAACACTGCATTGGTTGTAGGGGAGACTCTGATCATAATCTTGTTTCTTGGAATTAAAAGGAGGCAACAGAAAATGTAGTTTCATGTTTAAATTCAATCCATTGTGGTTGAACGGGAGTAGCTACATTGATCGCATCAAGGAAGGTTGGAATTTTTTCAACCTGGACTCTAGGCTCTCAGCAGCCCAACAGTTTGGGGAAAATCTAAAGAAGGCCAAATATGCATCCATCCAATGGCCAATTCAGAAAAAGGTGAGGGATGAGGCTGAGCTAAAATATATTGAAAAGGACCTAGAGAGATTGGAATCTCCTTAATGGAATAGATATGAACCTAAGGAGGCTAAACACATAATTATACAATTGGAAGCTAAAAATTGGAGATGATAATACCAACGTGTTCAAAATTATGCTAAAGGCCAAAAAAATATCAACAACATTTGGGAAATTCAAAGGATAGATGGGACCAAAGCTTGATACCTTTGAGGAATTTTTTGCTATGGGAAAGGATTTCTACATAAACCTATACAAGGCTACAGAGGAGATCACAATAGTGGAAAAAAATTGTGCAGCACAATCCTTTCCTAGGTGTTGAGGAGGTAAATCCCCTCTGCGGACAGAGGCGATCCCTACTAGCCCAGTAGGGGTCTAGCAACAATCATCAAATGCTACAGTGCAAGTTCCTAATTGCGAATAAATGAGCCAACAATGTAGGCCTACCTGGAGTCCAGTGCTATGATTCGTAGAAGAGACAGTGTTCCCATTCCTCAACCTCGACAGATCACGATCCCCACGATCTCCGTGAATGGACACCTACACATGCAAGAAACAACATGAATACAAGCATAAAATCCAGAATATGCAACTATATATCAGTCAGAAAGGATATAACTCGTTATTAACATAAGTGAAAAACAGAGTGGAACCATAACTAGTAGTCATTCATTAATAAACAATCGAAAGAGAGTACAACCAATGTTCTGACGCCGCGGTCTCCTTCAGAAGGGTCCCCAGCCGTTCATGTCTCGCAAAGCTCGCCAGGGAAAGGGCAAGCCTCTCTAGAGTCTCTCGACGATAGTCTCCTTACTTGAGTCGGCCTTAAGGGAAGAAAGAGGGCTCTTACAGCACAAAGGCTCTTGGGAATTTGGAGATTCAAAGCTTAGGCACTTCCAGACTTTCAGCCCTTCAGCCCCTTCATCAATGGATAAAGGCTATATTTATAGAGGAGAGGAGGAGGTTGGGATCCCTACAATAGTGGAAGGGAGGCCTTATCCCTTGGGAGGTTCCCCATAAGGTGGAAACAAGAGGCCAAAGGAGGAAGGCCGTGGTTATTCAGGCGAAACCACTCCTGATGACTCATCCATGAAGTTGTTGTAATCGAAACTTCGCCTCGTTTTTTTTAAAAACTTTCCAAAATCAGATTGGCGTGGGTGCTTAACTGGGACAGAGCGCCAATTGGCGCGGGCTCAGTGTTAATTTTCCCCCATTGGCGCGAGTACATAACGGGCTACCAGCGCCAAGGCAAAAAAATGTGTTTTTAGGGGTCTGCTCAGGAAATGATCAATAGAAGAAATGTTGTCCTCATGGAAAGGGATGCAATGATGGTATTTTCAAGGCATGACACTGCTTATTGGTCACAGAAACGACCCTCCAATGGGCGAGAGGGGAATTACAGGGACGGTGACAAATTACTGTGTAACACTAGGTTTGTAGAGGATAAATATAATGAGCAATTGAAGGAGCCTATTTCTAAAGGAGAATTAGAAGTTGTTCTTAAGGACATAGAAAGACAAAAGTCTTGGGCTAGACAGGTGGACTATAGATTTTTTCTTGGGTTTTTTCAAGATGCTTGGAGATGATATTCTCATAGTGGTCGGAGAATCTTGGAAAAATTGGTATATCCATGATCCTATCAACTCCACTTTTCTGGAGCTCATCAAAATGGTGGATGATCCTCAATATTTTGAAGAATATAGGTTTATCTCCCTTTGCAATTGAATTATAATATCATTGCCAAAATTATTTTTCTCCACATAAGACCTATTTTGTCAAAGAATATATCCAGTAAGCAGGTTGGTTTCCTAGATGGGCATCAAATAGGCATTTGGAGTCACTTAAGAAGGTATGCACGACATTAAAACATAGAATTTATCAAAAACATATGATAGAGTCATCTGGATTTACATTCAGATGATCCTTACTCATTTGGGGTTTAGTATCTCATTTTTCAAATCGATAATGAGCTATATCACCAATGTATCTTTTTTTATTTTGATCAATGGGTTGCCTCCCTCTTTTACATTCTCAGTGTGGAGTGAGGCAAGGATGCCCGTTGTCACCCCTCCTATTTCTATTAGTTGCTGAAGGCATGAGAAATTTATTATAACGTGCCTCCTCCCACATTTACCCACTTTCACAAGCTTGCCTAGGGTAAACATGAGTTGGGGGTTACTATGATAAGACTCAACCTCTTATATGACCTTAAGGAAGTGGAGTTGACAACCTAATACCTTGTTGACTTCCCTTAGGTGCCACATGACCTACAAGAGCAACCCAATCCCTCCAGGCATCCAACCCCTGAGATAACTCTCTTTTTCCCTAACTTAGAGCCCTAGTCGTTCCCTTGCTAAGGCCTCCAATCGACTATGAGTCTCCAGTTTCTCCCATAGGCCTGTTTACCAGAAAATACGGAATTTTATGCTCAATTCTATGTCAGCAACTCCAAATTCTGAGCCACTTTTTCAAAACTAGGACTCATGCGTCTGCCCAGAACTCAGTGAAACTTCCAAAGATGATAAATGGCATAGACACAATGCTTGTAAAACAAAATATGAAGCCAATAATTGACCTGAAATTCCCCAACCAGGACTGAAATTCCCCAACCTACAGGTCATGAATGCTGGTCTAAACATAAGGGACTGAAAAAATAACTGAATGTTAACAAGAAGAGTCATTTCCTTCTCACATTAGTTGTCATAGCATCAATTGAGTCTTGCATTCATTATTCATTCAGTTACAAATGAAAACATGAAAATAACCATTACTTATAATTGTCATATAACCAACATATAACTAGATAAATAACAATGAGATAACAACCATTAAATCCACATAATAACAAGTACATTTACGCATCAAAGCAGGAGAAACTTAGCCCTTTATTAGAAATAGGCAAAAGCCAACCAAGTTCGGGACTTCCACATACCACCTGACCATAGATTGGCTAAACCAGATCTTTCTTTCATCCAATCACCCTCGTGCCATATTACAAGCATGAATGTGTGATTTCATGGGATAAACCAATCCAACCACAACAAAGGTAATCCAGAGGTTAAACCACCTCCACCCTCACCATACCATGATCTCACCTAAACCTGTGTTTATATCACAAAACCCAAAACGAGCTTGGATGCCTCAAAATTTCTTCTCTAATACCTTCAGGAATTTTCTCGTCTCCACCATCAGGCCTTTGGTAATTTTCCCAAGACCACCTCACCTGAATCCAAAATCTTCTGGGAATCTAAAGCTCAAACTGAGAAAAGCCCCACCAAACCATGGTTTCCGAAAATGGCAAGGCTATGATAAAAGCCACTATCCAACCAAAAAAAAACCATGCCAATGAGAGCAAAAGAACCAAATACCAACATGCACATACAATGCATGTCAAAAATAGCTATGAAATTATATATGCAACCTGTTACCTACAAGCATTCTTGTTGAATCTGCTTTATCCAACTTTTCCTTACTTGATCCTTTCTTTCCTTTTCTTGTCCTTCCTTCCTTGCTTACTTTCTTTCTCTCTTGGTGCTCTTCTCCTCTCTAAGAATAATTCCAAAACGGAATTGACAAAAGGCTACCAACTGATGATCTGAGGTATTTTTATTAATAAGGCCTCTAATTTCTTCAATTTTCCATTATTTTCCTTCATTTTCCTCCTAACATGAAACCTGTGACATTTCACCTTCCTTTTCTCCTTTTTTCCTTTATTTTCATAAATAAATGTAAAAAATACTCTTTTTCCTTTCCAAAGCCTTAGTCATTGCCTTTTCAAATTTCCTTTTAGCCATAAAACACAACAAGTGATGCCCACTAGGATATTTTTCCCAACATTTAGCTTGGAATAAGTGTCCCTAAACCATGGTATTATTTTTCCTTTATTAACTTTTAATACATGAAATTTTAACTCAATGTTGTTACAAACCCCTCCCCCTTAGGGGAACATCATCCTTGGTGTTTTGTGACACCTACAACTAGAAAAACTTCTGAAATCCAAAAACATGTACTGCTTCTGGAGATTTATAACTTAGTGCGTTGCAGTATTCACAATAACATCCTTCTCTAAAGCAAACCATCATGAAAAACATGAAAACCATACCGCTTATTGGAGCTTTATAACAAATCTCATTTAGTATTTACAATAGCAACCATACATAAATATGTACAAATACCAAAACTCATTTTCCTCCACCAAAAAATAATGAAGGATACATATACCGCATTTGATCAACCATCTCCCATGTAGCTTCATCAGGCCCAAAGTGCTTCCATTGCACTTTAACCTGCTCGATTTCTTTGTTTTGGAGCAAGAGATGTTTCCATTGAAATATGCACTAAGGTTCTAACTGGAATTCTCCTTCTTGCTCCACCTTCACTACATACCAATCAATAACATTATCAACATCCTTTAAATATATTTTAAGTAATGAAACATGAAAAACATCATGGAATTTCATTGTCAAAGGTAGTGCAAGTATGTAGGCCATTGGTCCAATCCTCTCAAGGATCTCAAAAGGCCTGCAATACCATAGTGGAAACTTGGCACATGATCCAATCCTCAAGGATCTATTCTTGGGATTGATGTGAAAATAAACATTCTCCCCAACTTGAAACTCCTTAAATCCCCCGTGTTGGTCTGCATAACTTTTTTTCTTGTCCTATGATGCCTTTATATTCTTCTTTATAACCTACATTTCATGTTCCATGTCTGCCAACATGTCTGTTCCAATAAGTACCATGTTCAGTGAATCACTCTAGATGATGGGGGTGTTACAACTCCGCCCATAGAGTGCCTCAAATAAACTCATCCTCAGTTACTCCTGATAACCATTATTATAATAAAACACAACCAATGGAAGGTAGTCCTCCCACATACATCCTCAACATATCCTCCAATATTATATTCACCTTCTCTGTCTGTCCATTTTTCTGTGGATGATAATTTCTCTAAAGTCCAACTTTGTCCCAAATACTGCAAACAGTTCCTTCCAAAACTTGAAAGTGAACTTGGCATCCCTGCCTGACAAAATCTTCTTCAGAACACCATGAAATCTCACGATCTCCCTGATGAAGACATGTGCTACCTCACTATTTGAATAAGTAGCCTTCACTGGAATAAAGTGAGTTACCTTGCTCAATCTCTTGACCACAACCATGATAGAATCATGTTGCCTTGATTTCCTCAGAAGACTTGTAATGAAATCCATAGAAATAACCTCCCATTTCCATTATGGAATCAGAATAAGTTGAAGCAACCCACATGGATGCTTACACTCTGCTTTGACCTGCTTACAGTCCAAACAGCTGCCCACAAACTCGGCCACATACTTCTTAAGATTCAGCTAGTAGTAGAACCTCTTCAATCTTGTCAACGTCTTATGATATCCTAGGTGACATGAATATAGTTTGGCATAAAACCCCTTGAAGATAAGCTTCTTGAGTTCACTGTCATCCAACACATAGATCATGTCCCTAAATCTCACCAAGCCATCTTTCGTGAGATGATAGTCCACATATTGATCACATGTACCCTATTGTAACCTGAGCATAAGCTCCTTGTACCTGTCATCCTATTGTCCTGCCTGTAAGATCTGATTCTGTAAATTTGTCCCATATGATCTCACTGTTGCAACATGGCTTAACTACAATTTCCTACTGAGAGCATCTGCAACCCTATTCTCCTTTCTTTTAATGTATCTGATCTCAAAGTCAAACTCACTAAGGGTATCCAACCATTTAACTTGCCTGGAATTCAAATTAAGTTAGTCAAATAGATATCTCAACCCATTGTGATCACTCATCAACACAAACCTCTTGCCAAGAAGATAATGTCTCCACATCTTCAAGGCATGAATAATAACTTCCAAATCAAGATCATGAGTAACGTAGTTCAGATCGTACTCATTCAATATCCTATACTCATAAAATAACACTCATCCCTCATGCATAAGGACTCAACCAAGCCCTCTCTTATAAGAAGTTGTTCACACTACAAACTATTTATCTGGATCTGAGATCTATAACATTGGAGCATAATTTGGACAAAAAATGTTTCAACTTCACAAAACTGGATGCACACTTATATTTCCATTAAAACTTCTTTCCTTTCCTCTGCAATGATGTAATAGGATATGAAATGTTTGAGAAGTTCTTGATGAACCTCCTATAGTAACCTACTAGTCCTATGAATGAAATGCCTTCATCCACATTTCTAGGAGATGCCCATTCCATGATAGAGTTTATATTTTCTGGGTCTATTTATATGCATGCCTTGGAAACAACATGTCCCAAGTAATGTCTCTGTCTGAAATAAACTGCACTTGATAAACTTGGCATACAACTGATGCTCTCCTAAAAATCTCAACACTTCTACTAAATGCTCAACATGCACTTCCTCATTCTTAGAATATATTAGTATGTCATCAATGAATACAATAAAAAACTAGTCCAGATAAGGACATGACACACTATTAATCAAGAACATAAAAGTAGTTGGAGCATTAGTCAAACCGAAACAAACTACAACAAACTCATAATGCCCATACCTAGTACTGAAAGCATACTTGTAGATGTCCTCTTCTTTGATGCATACCTAATGGTATCTTGATCTCAAATAAATATTTGAGAACATTGTTGCTCCCTTCAACTGATCAAACAAGTCATCAATCCTTGGAAATGAGTACATTTTCTTGATCGTCACCTTGTTTAAATGTCTGTAATCAATGCACAACCTGAGAGTAACATATTTCTTCTTCACGAACAATATTGTTGCACCCCATGGCGATACACTTGGTCTAATGTACCCTGTTACTATCAGTCTTTTCAACCTGTTACCAGTGATCAAATATGATCTTACAATGTATTCTTAGGGTGTCAAGTCAAATTTTTTCCATTTCAGAGAATATTCCAATAAAAATTTGGTCATTGGCTAGTGTGTCTATGGTTATTTCCACTCTCTCAATAAATTTAAATGTCTGACACTCTCATCACTCAACTAAGTGTACCATCATTTAAAGATTATCATCGTCATTTCAATCATCACCATCGTGATTTCATTCAGTTCAATGTCTCCATTGGATCATTTGGGATTGCCTACCTTACCCCTTTATTCCCCTGCAATTTTTGCTCTTGCGACCCTAACAAAGTTTCAAAGCCTAGTTCTAAAGGTCCATTTTCATCCAGCACAAAAATCCAAATAAATCAAACCCTAAAGACTACTATAACTATCATAAAATCTCCATTATCCAGTCAATTTGGATGCGATCTCATTGATACAGCCCTCTCAGCCTAGTAGGGCTAGCTACTAGGTCAAAGTGGTAAGTGTTTGCCTTTGTTGGTCTCCTTCTCAGCCTTCGGAGATCCAGTGGAGTGCTAACATGTTGGCATCGTTTTCGAGGAGCGAGGTGACAAATCTTCCCCAGGAAAGAATGAAAAGGATCCGATCTGATTGATGGTGGTGAAAAATGATCAAGCACAAGAAGGATGTGCATCTTTCACCTGGTGACTCCAGTGTCGAAGAATCCAAAGGTTCAGAATTTTCATGGTGACTCCACTTTTCAAGAATCAGTAGCCTAAATAATTTCTTGGTGGCCTCATTTTTTTCAATATGGACTCAACTGCTCGAAGGTATTCCCCTATGAATCGATCTGATATTCTTGGTTTTTCGAATCATATTCCTTCTATAGATTGGCAAAAAATACTGCCAAATTTTAAAGGTCGGGATGAAGAAGATGCTAGTTTGAATTTGGTCAAATTTCATTTTCATATTCACAAACTAAAGAAAGAGTTTCCTAAATATTTTCTGATGAATATGTTCATGGCTAATTTGGAGGAAAAAGTGAGATCATGTTAAGAAAGTCTACCATCTACTATTTTATATTCTCTAAAGGAATTTCATTCAGTTTTATTTCAACATTATGAAAGCTCTAATTCTTCCTTGTCGGTGATTGATAGTTGTTGTGAGATTTCTGAAAATTTCATTGAGTTTCTTGAAAATTTGTATGGGGATGAAGAGTGTCTAGATGATGAGATCATAGAAGCCCTTCATGATTTTTCCTCCCAACAATAAATAGTAGTTTCCTCCTTGGATGAAACAAACTCAAACCAAAAAAGAGAAATGCCTATTCCTAATCCTGAAAATGAAAATCATCAATTCAATGTTAACTGGTATAAAACTCAAGTTTCTCCTATGTCTAAATATGAATATATCATCTCTTGACAATCATGATACAACCCAAGCTAATGTAGGTTTTCAGTGTTCACACAGTCAGGAATGTGTGAGTGAAACTTCTTCCATTATTGAAAATTAAAATCTGAGTTTCAATGATGACAATCATGAGATTGATGAAACTATATAGGAATTTGTTGTGAGGAAGCCAATTTGTGATGATGATTTCCTGCAAGGAGATCAACTAACAGATATTTTTTTCTTTCATAAAGAGGATAAGGTTGTGTTAGCCACCTATAATATTTTTTCAAAGCAAACAGGTGGCTAAATATGTTTCTGAACCCTCAAGAGAAACATTTCCTTTGTAAATCTATCATTCTTGAAGCCTCCATGTGTCTTCTATCCTTTAAAGAATCTTCACTATTGTTTCCATTAATGAACCTTGTTGTTTGTAAAAGAAGTTGTTCTCAAAAAGGCCTCCATTTTCTCCATTTCATTCCCACAAAAAATCCCCATTTTTCGCCCTTATTCCCTTCACAAAACTCCTCTACAATCCTTCATTTCAACCTCCATATCATCCTAAACCCCCTTTAAACCTTATATTTCCCTTTATTTGGTTTAAAAATCCCTTCTTTTGCCTATCGAAACCCCTCATTTGGCCTTAAAATCCCTATTTTTGGCCTAAAACAGTCTTCCGCTCTATAAAGCTATTAAGCCCCTGAGGGCTTAAGTCACCCGATAGCCCCGATTCTTTCCCTCCATGGGACCACACACGAATGCTTATCCCTAATCCCTCCTCTCCTCCTCTTTCTCCACGAATGCGCCTTTTTCCTTTATAAATTCTTCACCCGATGTTTTACCTCTGATGCAACCTCTGCCATTGATCCCGTAGATCTAACAGTGATCGCATAGCCCCACCTTATGACCCGCCACAACCATTTCTTCAATCCATGACAAGTGCCAACGTCACCAAGGGTCCCACCAGTTCTTCTTCCCCTCACATCTTTAGACCAGTCTCGTGCTATCCCCACTGTCCGATCTCTCAACGTTGATCCGACGGCTTAAACTTCGTTTCGCAAAATTTTTGTGCCCAAGAGTTAACGTTTCAAAATTTTGCGAAATGGGTGGTATTGGGAATCCACGTGTCAAACTCTCTATGGAATAGCATCTTTTTGGGCAATACTGCCTCCCCCCCATTTCGCCACGTGAAAATCATTCCCGGTTTTCCACCAAACTACCTCCCTCCGCAACATTTCCTTTCACGTTTTGTCCTAGTCGTCAATCTCTGAGATTGAATGGCCCACATTATATTGCATTTTAATTCATCCACCATTCATCTGATCTCCCAATGACTCCATCAAAATATCTCCACCGTTGATTTTTCTAATCCAATGACTCCTGTTCGCTATCGCGCCCAAACCTTCATCTGCACCTGGTTAGCTGCTCTGCCAGGTTTTCACCCATTTTTCCGCTGCATCTACTTTTTCCCTCAATGCCCCTCCATCCTCCTAAGCCCTCTGAAGTAGCCTTAAGCCTCGCGCATGT
Source organism: Pinus albicaulis (assembly GCA_034641835.2). NCBI lineage: Eukaryota > Viridiplantae > Streptophyta > Pinopsida > Pinales > Pinaceae > Pinus > Pinus albicaulis. Next base: position 252,313,143 of record CM076584.1, on the reverse strand, counting down.
TTTATTTAATTGGTTTGTTTTATGTTTGCAGGTTTAATGGTGGTTCTTGCCAATTTATCCCACAGTCACAGATAAGTGACCAAAAGGTTCCAGGGTGACGATCCTGAGCCTGAATCAATGTAGAAAGGGGACCAGTAGGGTTTTAATTCCATGTTTTTTGATGCATCCTGATCATTGACCGTTACACGAACCCTCCAGTGCCACTGCCACCTGTGCAGCTATCAGCAGAATTCTAAAGAGTATCTGAAGAAGAGGAATTGAAAGGGCGAGAGGCATAATATTGAAGATTAAGAAGCCTAATCCACAGTAAAAAAGGATTAAAAACATGAAGATGATTAAAGAGGCTAAATGAAGCCTAAACTCAATCAAAGACAGATCAGCAGAAAATCCTTGTCACGCCAAATTAGAGAGGCTAGTTACTTTCCATTGACCCATACTGTCACCTGCAGTCCTATTTTCATCAACACAAGGCACAATTAAGGTATTCAGAGATATTATTGACATATATGCAGCTCAGAAGTAATTTCCAACCTACCAGAGCTTCCAAAGTCAACAAAAATAGCTAGAGTACTTCAAAGAACATACCTGAAGTTATTTTCAACCTGACAAGGACTTCTAAACTAGCCTAAAGGGTACCAACGATTAATGCAAAGCCATTATGTAGAGTGGGCATTCGAATAATTTCTCCCCTCTGTCTTAATGAATCATTTAAGTTCATATCTACTACTCCACCTCCTCATTCACCTATAAGAACCCATGGGAAATGCATTGTAAAGAGGTTGTTGGTTGTTTGGATTTTATTGACTATTTGAACTATTATTGAGGGGAAGTAACTGAGTAGTTTGTAATATAGTAGGCTCGGAAGAGAATTTTGGATTGTAAAAATCCACTAGACTCAAAGTATGTCACATCAACTGAACAAGCAGATTCACAGGATCCTGGTCTATATTATTGGTGATGTTTTCCCTACTGTAGTTGTCTCCTTTCATGTTTTTTCATACTGTCCATTATTCTCTGATAAAGAACAATAGGTATATATTAGGAAATACTGATGGAAGTACCCTAAATCTCATTGATAAGCTTTATCTTTACGTTTTCCTCTGATTGTGTATTTTAAGAATAATTCTATAGAGTATAACCAGTCAAGAAATGTTGGTGAGCCCATGTCTTGCAGAGTACAACTTGAAACATTGTTCTTGAAAGATATTTTCATTTCATGCTAAGTAAAAGATTGAACTAGGGAAGTCTATGGTTAGCCCTGTCCTCTAGTTTCTTCTCCAATATTTTCTCTTGAAAGTTTCACTGTGAGTTGGTGTCAAAATCAGAGAAGGTTAAAAGTCTTTCTTTGATCTTAGGCCTTACTCTGTGTTTAATCTTAAGTGTTTTCTATTTTCTGATAGCGGTTATGAGAACTGTTAGTTTGTTTCCCTTGAGAGTATGCTGAAAGCAGGCTAGGTTTAAAGTCCTTACTTAATCTTAAGCTACCCTTTGTGTCTTTATTGAGAGTTTCCTTTGAAAGTATGTCAAAAGCAGGATAGGTTAAAATTCCTTACCTGATCTTAGGCTGCACTTTGGTTTCCTTCTTTCACCCCACTTATTAATGTTCCACCTTACCATCTATCTAAAAAGATCCTTTGGTATAGATGACTTTCCCTATGGAAACCCTTGGATAGTGGTTATGCGAGTAAATCCTTTTATGACTCCATAGCCCAATGGATTGGCACTTCTCTTGACCTATCTTCCCATGCTGAAACATCCTTCTACTTAGTTCCTTCTTCACCTCATATAACCTTCTCAATAAATGACCTCCAACCAACCAAACAAACAAAACCAAACCCATGTGCTTCATACCTAGCCTAATACCATAAAATGACCTTAAAGATATATCATTCTTTATATTTATAGAGAGATCCCTCTCTGGATCCAGGAGGGCTAGACCCTAGGATCCCAAAGTGGTTTGATGTTGTCTTGTCTTTTGGTTTTTCTAATCTAGCCAAAACACAGGAACCCCAACATAATGGCCACTCTGCTGGGGAATTTGAGTAGGTTATTCCTGGTATACCCTTAGGACCTCAGAAGACCCATAATCTCTTTAGATTGGAATTTTATTGTTGATGGTGGACAACAACCTGCTTCAAAACATTTTAAACCCTCCACCTGGCGACTCCACACTCCAAAACTCATAAAGATCAAATAAATCCACTAGTAGAAGGTCGTGAACTAGTTGAATAGACACAATGACCTCTTATCTGATTTACAAAATGATTCCAAGGATACAATGAAGATATGCCCCAATGAGTAGAGAACATATCCCTAAGTTCCCACATAAGATGCCCCATGTGATTTGGGATGATAACCTTCCTGTTTTTCAAGGTGAAGATTTTGAGGACCCACTTCTACATCTCATCAAATTTCACATACATGTGTGGAAGGTAAAGACTAAATGGCATGAAGACTGCCTTATGAAAATGTTCATGTTAACATTAGAAGGAAAGGCAAGGGACTGATATGAATGGTTAGAACCTAGGAGTTTTTTTTCCTTGAAAGACATGCACCAAGTATTTTATGAGAAATACAAAGAAAACCCCTCATCCATAGCATGGAGTGAAAACTGTTGTGACGAATCTCAGAACCTCATACAATACCTATTAGATATTGATGAGAATTTGGTAGACATGCAACCTGAAGATCTGTTAGAAGTCGTTCAAGAGTTTCATATGCATCCTAACTATCACAAGAACCTAGATGAATCAGATGAGGAAGAAACTAACCCAGAAATCAAATAAATTCCTCAAGTTATTCATGAAAACCCAACTAATGATTCATCATCCCTTATAGTTGAGGCGCAAGAAGACATCCAACCTCAAACTCAGTCTTCACAAGAGATAGAGAACTGTTGTACTTCTTCTCAAAGAGACATAAGAACATCTTCCCCTTTGACAGAAGAATAAATAGATCAGATCATCAATAGACAACTAGCCTCTAAAAGTTTTTGCAGAACAGACACTCTTGCCCATTCATCTACTAAGATTTGTTGTACAGATTTAGAAATCTCCCCTATAAATCAGAATGAAGGAAGATCTGCTAACAATCCAATATGTTTGATTAGTAGCATTACTTACTTTAATTATTTTCCTAATTTTGATCCATCTGTTGATGTTGTTCTCCAAACAGAAGTTGATCTTGCAGGGCCATCATTAGTAGATTTGTGGGAGGAAAATCAGTTTCATCAACTTCAAGAAAGTAATGAGCCCATGCAGGCTATTTATGATACTGATGAGGAAAGTTATGAAATTCTAGTAGTAGGTGAAGATTCATTGAATCTTCACTCTGCTTTATCTCATATCATCAGTAATAGTCTTCATGTGATTGGGAATCAACAGCCTTTCATCTCACAGGGTGAATATGAAAACAATGAAGAATTTTTTGAGCAGGTTGAAACCAAGGAGCCTTCTCTTGAAAAAGAGGAAGCAATGGAACATACCCCTGCTCAATAATACATTGATATTTTCACAGAGCTCGGCCCCTCAAATCAGAATATCTCAAAACTACTAGAGGACAACACTGCATTATATGATGAGTCCTCCAGTTCAGAAAATAAGGAAGATGGGGAAGAGTTTCTTTCTCAAAAGAATCTTTTCCTTGATCCAGTGGAAGAGGAAGTAATCCTGGTTGAAACCTACTTGTCAAATACTCACAACCAGGTATTATTTCAAGATCCTTATGCTCATTTCTTGCAGATATCTAGAGAAGGTTAAAAGTCTTTCTCCGATCTTAGGCCTTGCTCTGTGTTTAATCTTGAATGTTTTATGTTGTCTTAAGGCGGTCAAGAGGACTGTTGGATTGTTTCCCTTGAGAGTATGCTGAAATAAGGTTAGGTTAAAATTCCTTTCTTGATCTTAAGCTACCCTTTGTGTCTTTATCGAGAGTTTCCTTTGTGATTATGTCAAAAGCAGGATAGGTTAAAATTCTTTACCTGATCTTAGGCTGCACTCTGGTTTCTCTCTTTCACCTCACTTCTTAATGTTCCATCTCACCATCTATTTAAAAATATCCTTTGGTGTATATGACTTGCCTTGTGGAAACCCTTGGATAGTTGATTATGTGAGTAAACCTTTTTATGACTCCGTAGCCCAATGGATTGGCACTTCTCTTGACCTATCTCCCCATGCTGAAACATCCTTCTACTTATTTCCTAGTCCACTTCACATAACCTTCTCAGTTAATTCTTTCCAACCAAACAAACAAAACCAAACCCCTGTGCTTCATACCTAGCCTAATACCATAAAATGACCTTAAAGATATATCACTCTTTACATTTATAGAGAGATCCCTCTCTGGATCTAGGAGGGCTAGATCCTAGGATCCCAAAGTGGTTTGATGTTGTCTTGTCTTTTGGCTTTGCCAATCTAGCCAAAACACAAGAACCCCAATAGGTTGTCATGTTTAACAATCTTGAAGAATTTTTTATGTTTAAAGATGAATTAGAATATGAATTTGAGGAGTACAATTCCAAGAGATACAATGTGCAAGAGAAAGAGTCATAGTTTCCCATGATTCAGGAATTTACAGCCAACACTCATATAAAATAAGGTCATACTTCCCTATGTCTTCTTATGGATAAACAACCAAGTGTTATTTCAAATCAAAATGAAGGGTGTGCTTGTGTTTTTTATGGATCTCGAGACAAGGTAACATTTAAGATTTTTGAAGATCCTTTTACTGATTTTCTACAGTTAGCAAGGGATATGTATTTTCTTGTTTTCATGGACCAGAAGAACATGTTCAGTAGACACTTGGAGTGGCCTTTTTTTTGTTTTTTATGCCTGCTCGAGGAAAATGAGAGTATAATTCAAGTAAGTAGCCATATGTTGGATTGGTTAGACTGGAAGGATCACTTCACTTGATTGTACATATGTATTCAGCAGGCAGGAGGATTTGTAGCCCTCAAGTCTCGATGATATGCTAGAATAAATAAGTTTTGTAAATTTTCATTTCCACCAGTCTAGTGTTGAGTGAGTTTATCGAGTCAAAATTTTCACTATTTATTTTGGTTTATAATTTTTGACTCCATGCCCAATGGTAAGGCTACTTGGTCTACAGTGTTCTTGACACCTCCAAGGAGCTGCCATCCCCAGTTGGAGCCAATGTTAGTGTCAGTCTTTTCAACCTGTCACCAGTGATCAAATATGCTCTTACAAGGTTTTCGTAGGGTTTCAAGTCAGATTTTTGTAATTTTAGAGAGTGTTCAAATAAAAATTCCGTCACTGGCTAGTTTGTCTAGGGTTATTTCCACTCTCTCAAGAAATTCACATGCCGATCACTCTCATCACTCAACTAAGTGTACCATTGTTAAAATATTATCATCATCATTTCATTTAGCTCAATGTCTCCATTGGGTCATTTGGGCTTGCCTACATTGGCCCCTTTATTCCCCTGCAATGTTTCTCTTGTAACCCTAACCGAGTTTCAAAGCCTAGTTCTAAAGGTCCATTTTCAGCCAGCACAAATATCCAAATCAATCAAACCCTAGAGCCTACTACACCTAGCCTAAAATCTCCATTATCTATTCAATTTGGATGTGGTCTCATTGAGAGAGCCCTCTCAGTCTAGTAGGGCTAGCTACTAGGTCAAAGTGGTATGTGGCTACATTTGTCGGTCTCCTTCTCAGCCTTTAGAGACCCGATGGGGTGCTAACATACCCATTATCAAGAATTTCCTTCAACTGCAACTTCAACTCTACCAACTCTAGTGTTCTCATTCTACAAGGTTCCTTCGATGTTGGTGCCACCCCTGGTACCAACTTAATAGAAAGGTATACTTCCTTGTGAGGAGGAAAATTTTGAATCTCTGTTAGAAACACTTCCTGAAACTGATGCAAGACTGGATACCTCTTGAATATTTTTTCATCCTCAACATGGTTTCCCTTATTACTGGAAATATGAGCCGCAAACATCACATGCCCCTTCCTACAACTACGCTTATCCTGCATAGTTGTGACCATCCTCACTGATGTAGGCATCATCTTTATTTCCCTGCAATATTCTCTTTTCCCCATTATCATCCAAGAACTCAATAGCCTTGTCATAGTAGTCTACCTTGGTCTTGTGAAGATACAACCAGTCCATATCAAAAACCATACTATATGATCCCAATGGTAGTACATTCAAATGTGTTGTTGTAGTCATACCATTCAAATCAAATGCACAAGCTCTTGCCCATTGATGAACTCTCTTATTATTACATGTATCCAATTGTACCAACCAAGACTCTGCATGCATTTTTTTCTCAAGCCACACTTATCCACTAGGTTAGGACTAGCATAACTATAGTTACATCCAGGATAAATCAAAATATAAATAACTTAATCACAAATCTTACTGTCCATCTCAATAGAATATTCTTAGTGATTTGCCTGCATGTTTTCCACATCTGCATAAATTCGAGGAATACTATGACCAACATCCCCAATTGTATGCACCTCTTGAGCACTATAGATCTGAAAGATACCTCCCTAGTACAATCCTTCTTACGATGATATTTGCCACATATCCAACATTGCAACGTTGCTCTACCATCACCTCTAGTCTGCTACTCTCCATGCTATGTCCCATGTCCCTTCTCAATTGTATTGAACTTATTGTAAGGAACCACATTTTATTTCTCACTTGAATCTTGAGGTCATCCCCGTTTCAATGGTCACTTCCCTTTAACTCCCTCATTTACTTTCAAGTCATGTTTAGGCTCAAATTTGTGCTCTGATTATTCATAACAATGATCCAAATTCCAGATGGCTTCCTCTAATTATATAGGATCATCAAACTCAATCTGGTCTCTATAGGTTCCTGGAAACCCACTTATGAATCTCTGAATCTTAGCCTTCTCCTCCTTGAGATATGGCACATATCTCAAAAACTCCAAGAACCTGCTAATATACTCATCATTTGTTATAGAACCCATATGTAGATCATAAAAATCCTTAACTCTATCATCATAGTACCTCTCTGATAGGTACTTATTTTTTAATATCTTCTCGAAATCATCCCAATTCAAGTCTTATTCCCGAATTCCCCTGAAATTCTTCACATCTTCCCACCAGATATTCTCTTTCCCTTTAATAATAAAGGTGGTTATATTTGCTTTCATATTTTCTAAATAATTATACAATATGAATAATTTCTTCATCCCAAGAGACTATGTCTCTAAATCTTCTGACTTCTTCATTTCTCCATTAAATGTAGGAGGCTTCACTTTCTTGAACTCCTCAAGTAAATACTCCCTCCTCCTATAAGGATGACGATGGTAATGATTTTGATGATGTGTCATGGATGAGGAACTAGAATGATGCCCATACATACCATTCCTCCTTTCAGGTGTATCTAGTGATTTTCCACCTCTAATTGTGTCCCCTATATCCATCTTGTATCAGTACAGAGACGTGCTACAATATGCTCCATTTGTTTTCTCTTTCTGCTCTTGACTGATCCTCAGCTGTCCATGTTTCTACAACTCAGAAAAACTCTAAAGAATCACTACATTAACCTCTACCTGTTTCTTCTGAGACATTACAAGTATTTCCTGGGCCTTAACCAATCTATCGTTTTCTGCTTTGTAGCTTCTGATATCTTCCCCCAAGATCCTCAATGAATCTATTATACCAAGAGATTACTCTTCTCCTTATTGCCCAACTGATCTATAGGGAGCGTTACGGGACTTGTAGTCTACCATTTTTCTTGTCATCTTGGATTCTCTTATTCCTACAAGTATACCATGTTAGATAAACCAAATGGATACCAAAATCAAATCCATACCTTAGTGATGTCCAGGGGAGGCTTATATCATCTACAAGATCATTCCACATTAGCATGTACATGTATAATAATAAGCATATCCATATAATAACATAAAAGTGTAACAACATCATGCATGACCATACCAACTATATACCATGATCCCATGCATGACAACCATAACCTTGACAACATCAAGCATACCCAAAGAGAGTGAAACCCACTTTGATTCCACCTTATAATGTGCCTCCTCCCACATTTACCTACTTTCACTGTAATTCTTGGGGTAAACAGGAGTTGAGGGTTATTATGATAAGACTCAACCTCTTATATGAACTTAAGGACATGGAGTCAACAAACTAAGACCTTACTGACTTCCCTAAGGTGCCACAAGGCCTCCAAGAGCAACCCAACCCCTCTAGGCATCCAACCCCTAAGATAACTCTAATTTTCCCTAACTTAGAGCCCCAGTCGCTCCCTTTCCAAGGACTCCAAGAGACTATGAGTCTCTAGTCACTCCCACAAGCCTGATTTAAAACGATTATGGAATTTTTAGCTCAGTTCTATGCCAGTGACTCTAAATTATGAGCCACTTTTTTAGGGAAAGGACTTAGGCCTCTGCCCAAAACTCAGTGAAACTTACAGAGATGATAAATGACATAGATACAATGCTTGTACACCAAAATTTGAAACCATCACTTGACCTGACCTTCCCCAACCGGGACGGACATTCCATCAAACACTTGGTAAATATACAGCCTATAGGTCATGAATTCATTTTTGAACATAAGGGACTGAAAACTTATCTAGAGATTTAACAATAAGGGTAACTTCCTTCTCACATTAGTTGTCATAGCATCAATTAGGTCTTGCATTCATTATTCATTGAGTTACAAATAAAAACATGAAAATAACTATGACTCGAAATTTTCATATAACCATGTTATAACCATCATATAACTAGATAAATAATAATGATAGAACAACCATTAAATCCAAATAATAACAAGTACATTTAATCATCAAAGAAAGAGAAACTTAGCCCTTATTAGACATAAGAAAAATCCAACTAGGTTCGGGACTTCCATGTACCACCCGACCATATATTGGCTGAACCAAATGTTTCTTTCAGCCAATCACCCTCGTGCCACATTCCAAGCATGAATGTGGGATCTCATGGGATAAACCAATCCAAACAGAACCAAGGGAATCCAGAGGTTAAACCACCTCCACCCTCACCATACCATGATCTCACCTAAACTGGTGTTGATATCACAAAACTGAACCAAGATTTAATGCCTCAAAATTTCTTCTCCAATGCCTTGAGGAATTTTCTCATCTCCACCCTCAAGCTTTACCGTGTATCCCACCATTACCATTCAAGGGATTCGTAGGCCTTTGGGAATTTTCCTAATACCACCTCACCCAACTCCAAAATATTCTGGCAATCCAAAGCTCAAACTGAGAAAATTCCCATACACCATGGCTATCCAAAAATTGAAAGGCTAGGATAAAATCCACTATCTAATGATTCAGTGCTCAGTATTTAGCTCAAAAAAATTTTTTTACATAATTTCTTGAAACCAGGATGACAGCGTAGAGCTCGTCACCATCATTCCAACTCAACTCATTTAATCAAAATTCGAGTTTGTATGAGTAAGTTATGGCCTTTTGTCTGTTTACTCAAACAGCTAAAAAAATTACAAATTGGATAGGTTGTTGACATGGAAGCCCAGTCAGCAAAAAGGAATCTTTTAGGAGTAGTCTTCAGGTTTCTACCAATGAGGCCGCAACAAGTGGCATTTTCTAATTTTCTAGTTTGGTTTATGTGGGTGAAATTTCTCTAATATTTCTAAGGTGGAACTGTATAATTTTTTTATTATTTAATTATGATTTAATATTATATATATATATATAATATGTTGAAGACATAATATAATATAATATATTAATATATATATTACATATTAATTATAATTAAATATTATAAATCAAACCATACATAATCCACATTAATCAACATAGTTCGTATCCAAGTTAGCCCATGTATTATATAGTGTGACGAAATGTCATATGGTTAGTGTCAATTCCGCATTCCAATTCCATTGGAGGTTTGATGGTTAACACAATACAAAGGTCACGTATTTATATGGTGGTAAAAGGCTTTATATGGGAGGGGGGGATTGGCTTTGAACCCCTGACGTCCGCCCCACAACACCAGTGCTTTAACCGTTAATGCACGACATGGAAGTTGTTAAATAATCCATTTTAAAATGTATTTAATTCTTTCTAATGGGTCTGACGGAGGGCAGAGAGGCCAATCCCTGGGCCAGCCCCTCCCACCATCTGACCTCAACCCACGGTCAAGCGTGAGGGCCTAGCGCTAATTGCACTTATGCTAAGATTAAATTAATGACTACTATTAAAATTTAATTAAGTGGAGTTTAATATGGCGGATATTTTAATGGAGCGCACCAAATGCAGTAGATTTCTAAATTTGGCCATGCTAACTGGCACAACTTCCAGTTTTAATGGAGGAATTGGAGGAATTTTGTTTTTTCCATAATGGAGGCAGATTTCGACTATTTTTGGAAAATGAATAGTTAATATTAGATGATTTTGGAATTACAGATACAATGGCATGGGTTTCAAAGGCTGAAAACGACTTCTAGATGTGATTTTACTACATGTAAATTCAAGGGAGTCGAGGGCCACCAAGGAAGGAGGTCAAGTCCTGACCAGCCAGAGTCAGTTTTCAGTAAATGGACAATCATTTTTAGATGATTTGTATGTTTTGAATACAATAGAATAGGGATTAATTGAATAATGTACACAAATTTTTTTCCAAATTTGAGCTAATACAAGAGGTCCAAGCTATGGAGCTGGACCAAGGAGATGTAGCCCAAGAGAGGTGAACTCCATCAAAAACTTGTGTTGATGGCTCTGTTTATGGTTTGTTTTACTGTTTATGTTATTGTTCATTTATTACTTATGTTTCTTATTTTTCAATAATTTCAACATAAAACAAAAGACAATTTCCTCTCTTGACACTCACCTGCACCAAGGAAACTAGTGCACCATAAGAAAACAAGAAGAAAATAAATTATAGTTTTGAACTTGTAATTAGCACAAAAAAACTAACATATCAGCTTCAGATCATCCAACCTATCAAAACCCATTCCAATGAAAGAAAAAGAACCAAATACGAACATGCACATACCCTGCATGTCAAAACTAACTATAAAATCACACATGCAACCTATTACCAGCAAGTATTCCCATTAAAGTTGCTTGATCCTTGCTTTCCTTTCCTTTAATTTCCTTTCCTTTCCTTGTCCTTCCTTGCTTGTTTGATTTCTTTCTCCTCTTGGTGCTATTCTCCTCTCTAAGACTAATTCCAAAATTGAACTGACAAAAGGCTACCAATTGATTCTCTCAAGTTTTTTTTTTTTAACGAGGCCTATAATTTCTTCAATTTTCCATTATTTTCTTTCAATTTTCTCTTCACGTGAAACCTATGACCTTTCACATTCCTTTTCTACTATTTTTTTTATTTTCATAAATAAATTCCAAAAATACTATTTTTCATTTCCAAAGCCTTAGTCATTTCATTTTCCAATTTCCCCTTAGCCATAAAACACAACAAGTGATGCCCACTAGGATATTTTCCCAGCATTCAACTTAGAATAAGTGTCCCTTAAACATGGTATTATTTTGTCTTTATTAACTTTTTTTACATGATATTTTAACCTGGGGCTGTTACAGTTGCTCATTTATGTTAAGGGGGGGAGCTTCGGGGAATTGAAGTGGCAACAAATTTATTTTCCACTCATATATTTTCATCAATGATGTATTTATTTTCATTAATGGCTCCAAATGGGTTCTTGAAGCAATAAAGGATATTATTTTTCTCTTTCCAAAAGCAATGAGTATGGTATTAAATGCTGGAAGATCATCTCTCCCTTATGAAGGACTCTCACTCAGAGAGGTTCAACAAGATCAATATTATCTACCCTTTGAAGTAAATCCCTTAGAGAGAGGTTCAAATATCTAGGATTTCATTTAAAAATTCTTTCATATAAGAAGGAATATTGGTCGTGGCTCCTAGCCAAGGTGGAAAAACAAATTAAGCATTGGAGTTACAAGTGGCTTTCAAGAGTTGGAAGACTAGTACTCATTAAATCAGTGTTGGAGGCAATTTTGGTGTATTGGATCACTCTTACTTGGGTCCCAAAAGGAACTCTCCAATCCATTCATCAATTGTTTAGAAGCTTTCTTTGGGAAGGTGGTATTGAATTGGGTAGGTTGGGATAAGATTTATTTACCCAAAGCATTGGGAGGTTGGGGTTTAAAGGATATTTCTAAATTTTCAATGTATTTATATGTTAAATTGAGTTGGAGGATCATCACAATGGAGAATATTTGTACTAAGGTTGACTTCTGGAAATATATTTTCCTCTTTCACTGGATGAGTGGATCAGAAAGCCCAGTAAACACTTCATTCACCATTCATCTAGAAATAAGTTGTCGAATCTTTCAATGTTGTTGGTGAGGGGATATCTTTGAAAGTGGGAAATGGGACACAATTTAGAATTGAAATTTATCCCTGGGTAGGTTGTCTAGAAAATTTCAGGCTACCCTGTGAGCTGGTGGAAATGCTAAATGAATAGGGTTTTATATTCTTACACCAGATCATGGAATTAGGGTGAAGTACACTTTGGTCCTAGGGTTGGAAGAATTCCACTAATATGCACCTAATTGGTGAGCATGTTGTTTATGGAAAGAATTTACTATGGCCCTCAATATATCACACATCATAATTATTGAAAAAGAAGACTCACTTCGTTGGGTTCATTCACCCCCTAGTCTTATGCCCCAAAATTTGGATACAGGTTCCAGATTGGATCTAGGAGGAGAATGAATCTAGAATGGTGGTGGAATAAGATCTTAAAACTATATTGTCTAGCAAAATCAAGGTTTTTTCTATGGTGCCTCATAATGAATAATATTCCTACATGGGATAACCTTCGGAAAAGGAAAAAATAGGGTTTGGGATTGTGTATTGTGTGAAATAAAGTGGAAGAATTAGTTCATCATATCTTCATCAATTTCCCTTTCACTACCAGCATTTTGGAGAAAACTAAATAGTTTCTTGGATGTGGCTTGGAATGGAAATGGACATCTCTTGGGGAGGCCTAGAAAACATGGTGGGATTCGACCCAAGATGAGAAACAAAGAAACATACCACCACCTTTTTGTTGGGGTATATGTCTTGCAAGGAATAAATTAACATTTTGAGACATGTCATTAGCACCATCTCTTATTGCATCATAAATTGTTGCTATCTACTCTCTCTTTATTTATAAAGACACATTTCAAGCTCCTCGGGTTATTTTACTGAATAAATTAATCCCAATATTTCATGGTCATATTTTGATGGGGCTTCATACTCAAATGAGGTTTTTTGTGGGGGTTTCAGATTTTATTTCAGCAATCATCATTTCCTAAAATCCAAAGTTGGTTTGGGCATATGAATGAACAATTTTTATAAACTCCCCTCTCTTAAACTCCTTCTATGTTGGGCCTTGGAAAAGGAATTATATTATCACCAAGTGTTTGGAGACTCAATCAATGTTATAAATTGGGTTAATATTATCTAGAGATGGCATTCCCACACTTTGTCTCCTATTCTTGACAATTTTTTTTGTCTCAAACAGTATTTTGATTTCATTTCATGTTGCCACATTTATAGGGAATGAAATGTCGACGTAGACCTCATTTCTAAGGATGGTGTATTGTAGGCTTATGGACTATGGCGGGTCATTGAGTCTATAGATGACACTGTTTAGACATACCAAAATCCTCCATTCACTGAGTTATGATATAGATAGTTACAACTTTAAAAAACCATATGATTTCAGCTTGGTTTTTTGTTTCATGCATGCTTGGCAATAGTTTCAATTTTCCAAGATTTTTTATGATGTATATCTCCTATAATGGAATTTATTATTTTTTTTCTTTTTCTCCTCTCTGAGGACGAACTATTTATAGATACCACGAACTATTTAGTTTTATAAAGTCTGGTTTTTTTGTACCATATTTTTGGAATAACAAGATGAATTCCTCATGGCATGTGCATATGTAACCTTTTATTATCTTACTTTTCCATTGAAAAAAATATTTAAATATATTTTATTATTATCTATTATTACTTATTTATATTGTTTAAGAAGTTATATTTTAATTTAGTTTGGAAATTATGACATTCATGTTTTATAATTTCCTAGGGTTTTATCCCTCTCCATTCTCCCCTACATCACCACCTGATCTCTACCTTGTGTGCCCGTGTTGTAGGCACAATTTTCTTGGCTCTAAGAAGCCATGGTTGGGCCTATGGGGGCATGTAAACTACTCCCCACAAAACACAGTCATTGTAGAGTCATATTCTAGAATTAAATACAACACTACCTTCACACCTCATCAATCAAAGCCTACATCCAATCAATTTGCTAGCCAATATTCAAATCCACAAGTCGAGAAGCCAGAATTTGGCACTTTCTAGCGAAGTCACTCCCATAATCGATGACTTCCCAAAGTTTTTCAAAACCATAAATATCATTTTAGTTCCATCAAGATCGCTAATTATATCCAACATATGCAAGATCACACCTTGATCTATAATTTTATAGGTGTGTGGCCCTCAAAACAAAATTTAGATGCTTGTATCAAGAAAAATTGGTACCCTAAGGCCACATTAATCTAAAAATCGGTGCCAAGGGTTTCTTCACTATAATCATTAACGACATGGAAGATCATACCATTGTCTTTGAAAATGGGCCCATTTTCTTCAATAATGTTGGTTTATTTATAAGATTCTAGACAGAGCCCTATAGCCCATAAAAAGAAAAATCCCTACCAACATCGATATTGGTGGAACTCTTTTCGCTCCCAAAGGAATTTTTGGACGTTTAAATTCTTGAACGCATAGGAAATTCTATTGGAAAATTTGTTAAAACCTCTAAGGTAATTAAAAAGGGTAGATACACCTCTTATGCATGTATTTGTGTATATATGAATATCCCAGGGCTTATACAAGTGTCCATTGATATTTACCATCAAAATGAATTATGGATTCAACCCCTAGGTTATGAACATGTGTCACTATATTTCCAAATATTTCACAAATATGGACATATCTTCCAAAAAAATTCTCTGACATAGAAGGAAGCATCACAGTTTAATCAACGAGTGAAAGATCTAGAGTTTTTTAAGAAGGTAACAACCAGGAAAATGAACCAGAACACTTCAAGCCCTGTCACCTTAGGGGAGACCCTTCATTCCAAGAATAAATATGAAGGAATAATTCCTTGGGACCTAGATGGTAGAAAAACATCAAAAACCAAATATCGACAGGCTGAGGCCAATGATTATAACAACCCTCGGTTAAAATTTCATGTAACAAAGTTAATAAAGGAAAAATAAGACTACAATCAAGGGACACTTATTCCAAGCTGAATGTTGGGAAAAATAACCTAGTTGGCATCACTTGATGTGCTTATGGCTAAGTGGAAATTGAAAAGGAAATGGAAAAGGATTTGAAAAAGAAAAAATATTTTTTGGCATTAATTTTATGAAAATAAAGGAAATTAGGAGAAAAGGGAGGTGAAAGGTCACAGGTTACATGTGAGGAGGAAATTGAAGTAAAATTAAGGGAAAATGAAGAAATTATAGGAATCAATAATAAAAAGACATCATAGCATCAGTTCAGAGCCTTTTTTCTGTTTAGTTTTGGAATTGGTTTCAAAGAGGAGAGGAGCACCAAGAGGAGAAGGAAAGAAAGAAATCAAACGAAGGACAAGGAAGGACAAGGAAAACATAGGAAAGAAATCAAGAAAAGGAGGGACAAGGAAAGCAAGGATAAAGAAAGGAAAAGTTGGATCAATCAGCTTTAGTAGGAATACTTACAGGTAAAAAGTTGCATGTATGATTTCTTAGCTCTTTTTGACATGCATGGTATGTTCATGTTGGTATTTGGTTCTTTTGATGCTAGTGGCGTGGATTTTATCAGTTTTTGACAGTAGTTTTAGCCTTGCCTTGTCATTTCTTTATAGACATGGTGTGATGGGATTATTTCTCGGTTGAGCTTTATATTTTCGGAAGTTTTTGGATCCAGGTGAGGTGGTCTTAGGAAAATCCCAAGGGTTGGGGGTGGAGATGATTTTCTCTGAAAATCCCTGATCAGGTGGGTGGAGACAAGAAAATTCCTCAAGGGATGGTGAAGGAGTTGTGAGGTATTCAAGCTTAGTTTAATTTTGTGATCTCGGGAGTGGTTTAGGTGATATCATGGTATGGTGAGGGTGGAGGTGGTTTAACCTATGGATTTCCTTTATTGATTATGTTTTGGTTTATCCCATGAGATCCCACATTCATTCTTAGAATATGGCATGGGGATGATTAGCTGAATGATATATTTGGTTTAGCCCAATCTATGGTCGGGTGTTACGTGGAAGTCTCGGACTGATCCAGGTGGATATTGGTGGTCACTCGCATATTCCACTTGGGGCCCCACCGTTGTCTCTTTCAGTTTTTCAGTTTCGGCACAACTTACTGTTTTTAGCAATTTTTTGGGTCTTGAACTTCCGAAGCCGTTTTGAGGCCCTAAATGACATTTTTTGGGAAAACCGAGAGCAACATGGATCCATAAATCGATTTTTCTCACTCAAAATTTGTATTCCTCAGATAGATATTTCTAACGAGGTATGGTTCGTGTCAAACAGAGATCGTATACCAAAGTTATGTCCCTAGGAAGTTGAAACACCAATTTACCCAAACGGGGCCCATAGTTTTGGCGTTTCATCTCCTAGGGTTAGGGTTTTCGATGTTTAGGGTTTTCCATTGTTTCTAAATAATAAATAGGCCCTCGAGCCTCATTGGAACTCAGTTTAGAGGCTTGTAGCCACCACATCTCTTCTCAGAGATAGCTACCAGCGCCCTAGCTAGTTTATTTCCATTCTGTCTGTAAGCAAATTTCAGTTCTTTTATATTAATGAAATGAAGTGATTTTTCCGCTGCATCTTTGTACTTATGGTTATATGTTTATTATGTTGTGTTCCTGCATAAATCCAGATCATTGGTATCAGAGAGGTCTGCTTTTTCTTGATCCTTCTTTGCATGTCCCGAATGAGGTCGGGGTATAAGGAGTTAGGGCTCGATCTGGTGGAACCTTTGCAAGATCAGCCTCGCAAACCCCGACAGACGCCCATGGGGGACGAAAAGAAAGATGAGGGAGTAGGAGATCCAATCAAAATATTTCTCAAAGAGGCCCTCGAAAAACAAAGGAACGCGATAATGGATAACTTTGCGCAGATCCTTCAACGGATGCCCACCGGCGGCGCCTCTGCATCCATCAGCCACTCTGGCGGTGCGACTCCTTTTAAGGTACAAGTAAATTTTAACATTCCCATATTTGAGGGTCAAATAGATGTAGATGTCGTAGATATATTGTTAAATCTATTTGCAGGATATTTCTCAGTTCATGACTTTTCTGACCAAGAGAATAATATTTTTTCACTCCTTAAAGCTAACCCACATGTCAAGGAGTGGTGGGAAACATACTGTGAGAACAAGGACCAGAAAAAACCCTGTATGTTCTCGGCCATACCAACTTGGAATTATTTCTAAGATGTCATCAAGGAATAGTACTATCCCGTGGGGAGCTATGAGGACAAGTACATATAATGGACCATGATGTGACAACAAAGGGATCAAGATGTGCATGAGCTGACAAATCTGTTCCATACCCTACACACAAATTTGGGTATCAAAGATTCAGAGAAACGTCTGGTGCTCAAGTATCGCAGTTTTATACACAGATACATTCAAGAGAAAATGGAGTTCCTCGACATCTCGTCACTCGGTATGGCATACTGGTATGCTGCCAAGATTGAGCATAAATTAAAACAGAAGAAGCAAGACTTTGGATATGTGAATCAAAAGCAAGGGAAAGGTGCTCCCAAACTGCGGAAAAAAGGATAGAGCCAAGGCATGGTGACTTAAGACAACCCGTCAAAGCCACAAGCAAAGAACAACACCACAAAACCAAAGAAGGACACAGGAAAGTGGTGTGAGTTCCATAAGAGCTCCACCCACAACACAAGTGAGTGTTGGGCCAAGCAGTCGCTAGTGGCCAAGATGAGGGCTTATGAGTCAGATGCATGCTCTGACTCTGAATCAGAACCTGACAAGGGGAATGAGAAAGGGAAATATATTATTGATGCAGATCCCAACACCACTATTGCCACTACGAAGATCCAGAAGGAGGAATCGGAAGATCCAGAGGAGGAGGAACGTCTCTTCCACTCCCAAATTTGGGTAAAGGGCTCCCCGGTATAGTTCATTGTCGACAATGGGAGCCAAAAGAACCTCATTTCGGCAGACACCGTGAATTATTTGGGCTTTCCGACCACAGCTCACCCACATCCATACACCATCGGGTGGCTTCACTAAGGATGAGATCTCTGCGTCAGCCAACAGTGTCGCCTTCCCTATAGCATCAAGCCTTTCACGGATGAGGTATTATGTGACGTTGCTCCTATTTATGTTTCTGATGCATTATTAGGACAACCATACTTGTGGAAGCATCATGCTATGTATGAGTCTCGGCCTCGCGATGTTATTGTTACTTTGGGAAATAAGTTGTACAAGATACCAGAGGTACCACCTCTTATCGCTATCTCTTTGGTTACTACAAAACAATGCAGTAAGCTCATTTCCCAAACCAGGAAATTCATTTTCCTGATGATTCGCCCCCAGGGCAAGAATAAGACTGTGGAAACGACCTTCAGACATGGCTCCTCTACACAACAACAAAAAATGGACAAGGTTGTGGAGGAGTACGAGGACATCTTCACCTCACCCACAGGGGCTCCTCTGCACTGTTAGGTCAAGCACCCGATTGATCTGAACCCAGGTGTGCCGCTACCCAATGGACCAATCTATCGGCACTTTGTTCTAGAGAATGATGAAATCAAGAGGAAGATTCAGGAGCTACTACAGAAAGGTCACATCCAACCAAGTTCATTTCCCTGTGGGAGCCTGATCATGTTGGTACAGATGAAGGATGGGACGTGGAGACTCTGTATTGACAATCGGGCGCTAAACAAGATGAATGTCTGGAATAGGTACCCGATCCCACGGATTGATGACCTTCTAGACCAACTTAAAGGGGTGAAATATTTCATCAAGATCGACTTGAAGTTTGGGTATCACCAGGTACCAATTGAATCCTCCGATGTGTGGAAGACTACCTTCAAAGACAAGGAAGGCCTTTTTGAATGGCTGGTCATTCCTTTCGGGTTGACGAATGCTCCCGCAACCTTCATGAGTTTGATGGACAACATCTTGCAGTCATTCACCAACTCATTTGTAGTGGTGTACTTGGATGACATTCTGATCTTTAGCCATACTTGGGAAGAGCACCTCCACTACATCTAACAAGTCCTCCAAACCCTGTGGCAACACAATTTGTGTGCCAATTTGGAGAAGTGCACTTTTGTCATGACCCAGGTTCAGTATCTGGGATACATTATTGATGAAAGGGAGGTGCATGTGGATCCAACCAAGATCCAAGTCATTCAGGATTGGCCAGCCCCAACCACTATAATAGAGCTTCGCAGCTTTGTGTGTCTTGCTAATTTCTATCGTAGGCTTGTGTTGGGATTATCTCATATCACTTGGCCCTTGAGTCAAGTCACCAAGGGAGGAGTGAGAGAAAAATTATTTTGGTCAGAATCTCAACAGAAGGCCTTTACGGAATTGAAAAATCACCTCTGTTATGCCCCAGTGCTCACATTACCATACTTGCAACAGCCATTTGAGATCAAGACAGATGACTCTGACTATACTATTGGGGTGGTTCTTACTCAACAGGGACATCCAGTGGCATATCACAATGAGACGTTGTTTGACACAGTTCGCAAGTATCCCACTTATGACAAAGAAGTGTATTCCATTGTGCAAGCTTGTCGACAATGGAAGCATTACATTTTGGGGAAGGAAACAATCATCCACATAGACCACCGTATCCTGTAGTTCATACAGACACAAGGGAAGTTGCAGAATGATTGCCATCAGAAGTGGTCCACATATCTGCAACAGTTTCATTTGAACATAAAGTACAAGAAGGGTAGCACCAATAATGTTGCAGACTGTCTCATCCAACCACCAATCATGGCACTCACCACCATTCTCAACTCTTGTGGGCATGAGACTTCTGATTGGCCACTTCTCTACAAGAGCAACCCAGAATTCGGCTACACATACAAGGCACTCTTGGGGGGTATGCAAGTTCAAAATTTTCACCTCCAAGATGCACTTTTATGTCACCTGGGACACCTTTGTGTTCCTTCAAGTTAGTGCGCCAAGATGATATGGGAAGCACACTACAGTCAAGTCGTTGGGCATTTCGGGGTCGAGAAAAAAGTAGCAGTACTACAAAAGTATTTCTATTGGCCGAACCTTCGAAAGGATGTTGGGAAGCACATCAGAACCTGCACTGCTTATGCCATTGCCAAACCGACCATCAAGAAGCAACGCCTATATACTCTACTACCTACCCCTAGTCGACCTTGGGAATCTATCTCCATGGATTACACGTCGGGTCTGCCTTCTACTAAGCATGGAAATGACTGTGTTTTCATGGTCATCGATAGATTCTCGAAGATGGCCATTATGGCGGCCTGCGAGAAGAATATCATAGAAGAAGCCACTGCTAAACTCTTCTTTGAATGAGTATGGGTGCACTTTGGGATCCCACACTCTATCATATCAGATCAGGATAGCAGGTTCCTCAACAAATTTTGGTCCAGCCTCTGGTCAATGCTGGACACCAAGCTCACCAAGTCCACAACTTTCCATCCCCAAAAAGATGGCCAGACAGAGGTCATCAACAGAATGATTGTACACTTTCTACACATGTACAATTCCAAGCATCCACGCACATGGGATGAGATCCTCCCCTATGTACAAAATAGTTATAACTGGGCTCTCCACAGCTCAATCGGCCATAGCCCCTTTCAGGTGGGCTTGGGATTCCAACCACTGTGTCCCATTGATGTAGCCATGCCATTTGTGGCTACTCAAGCCGATTTGGCTCATGTCCAGTCGGAAGTTGACAAAGAAAATAGCTTCATCGAGTGCATTCAACACATCTGCCAACAGGTTCATGACATATTGGACAGACCTAATGCTAGGTACAAGCAACGACATGATCAACATCGGGTGCCACACAACTTCCAGGTGGGCGATAAAGTGTGGCTACATTTGCAGAAGGAGGGCCTCACTGGACCCCACCGCAAGCTTTTCCCACTCTGATACAGGCTATTAGCCACCTATAAATTCTGATATACCTATTGGTGGCTAAATTTTTTTTCAAGCCTTCAAGAGATATATTTCCTTTAAAAATCCATCATCTTTGAAGTCTTTTGATGATTCTCTGCCCTTTGAATTAATCTTCAATGTTTTTTCCCTATAAGCCCTCAAGGACCTGCTGTTTACCCAGAGAAAACTGCTTATAAAACTCCATTCCTAACCATTTACCCCTTCATTTTACCCCCACAAAATCTCCATTTTTATCCTTGTTTCCTCCAAAAAATCCCACAAAACCCCTCTATTTCACCTCTAAACCACCTTAACCCTCTTTTAAACCTTACATCATCCTTTATTTGGTTTAAAAATTCTTTTCTAGACTACCAAAACCCTCATTTGGCCTTAAAAGCCCTTTATTCTGGCCTAAAAACAATGTTTTTTACCTTATAAGTTATTAAGCCCCCAAGGGCTTATATACTTTAGCCCCTGTCTCATATAACCCAAGCCCCGCAATCGAGCACTTAAAATACATAAACCTCCATTTATAAAACCTTTCCTCATTTAATTTTCCATTCATGACATCGTGGTCCAAGCAATTCTGGACTGTTGATCTACACAGATAAACGGCCATCGGGCCCCATCCTCCCTCCCATTCACCCTGCCTTACCTTTTCATCCATCCATCTATTCGCTTCTCCTTTTAAATCTTGACTATCCATTCTATAGATCCAACGGCCAGGATCTATCCTGACCATTCAAACACTCCCGACAACCCACCCGCTAAGCGACAAACACCACACGTCACTACCGGGCCCACCAGTCTTTCCGCCCACACATATTGCCTCTTGTCATGTGCTATCTGCACCGTCCGATCAACATCGCACGATCCGACGGCTGAAGCTTCGTTTCGCAAAATGTTTATGCCCGAGGATTAGCGTCCCAAAATTTTGCGAAATGGGTGGCTTTGGAAATCCACGTGGCGATCATTGTATGGAATAGCATTACAAAATCGAATACCGACTCTCCCTCATTTCATTTTTTGAAAACCATTCCCAGTTTTCCGCCATACCGCTTCCCTCCTCAATGCCATTTTCACTTTAAATCTCAGCCGTTGATCTCTGAGATCGAACGGCTTGTGTTATATCACAACCCCACTCGTTTTCCCTTCATCTATTCTCCCAAATGACTTCATCAAGTGATTTCAATCGTAGATCATCCTGATCTAGTGGTCCACGTTCATCCTCGCACCCAGACCCTCACTGAACCTGGTTAGCTACTCTGCCAGGGCTTTTTACCGATTTTTGCTGCAATCACTACCTCCTCACTACTCCACCACCACCCCAAAGCCTCTGCAATCAGTCTAAGCCAAGCCCGTAGGTTTTTTATAACAGTTTGTTGTGTGTTTGTAGGTTTTTCATGGCCAATGAAGGTTAAATTTTTACAATCACAAAGGTGACACAAAAGCTCAGACAGCAATCTCAGGGCCACAAAAAAACATCAAAGGGAACCCAAACTAAGGGTAAGGTTGTGCCAATCGATGGATCATATCCATGAACCCTCAATGACCCTCCAGCTTAGAGAAACCCTCCACCTATACATAGAACACTCAGAAATGGTGGAGATCACATATCTAGTGGCAGAAGACATGGCATAAAAGATTAACAAAGCCTTTGAAGACATCAATACAGAAGCAGTTTAAGAAATCAACAAATTTAAAACATAAACAGATCAAAAATAGGTTAAAGTACAAAGGAACAGAGCGGTTATTGGTGCAAAAGCTGACAGACACAGACATTACCCATCTCCATGCTCAAAGGCCTTCCAAGTAGTTATTACACCAAAGAAGCTACTACAAACTATCAAAAGCAGTTATTTATGAGTATGGGATGTCCTCAAGGCCCATTCTTCCACTTAACTCACACCTAAGAAGATAGCAGTACCACTCCAGATGGTTTTTTCTCCCAAGGACACTCTGTGGATGATTTCTATCATGTCAAAGGAGCCTCAACAAGCAACGATTGTTACTAAGTCTGTAAAGGAATTAATGTAATATTTATGGCTCAGTATGGATCATTTGAATGCACTCCTCCTGGCTCTGATGATCATTAAAAACTTCCTTCACCTACTTTTCCCATTTTCTCTATAAAGACTCTTTGAAGTCTCATTGTAAAATGTTGGCATTTGGTTATTTCTAAAGTAATACATAGATTGCTGCTTTGAAGAAGCATTGGTTTTCTGAAGGAGTTTTGAAGTCCCTATTTTTTCTGTTGATGAAGGAGGCTAGACCATTGGATCCTTGAGCCTAGTTTTGGTGAAGTAATCTTTTATTGTTAATGTTGTTTCTCGTTTATCACTTTGTTCCGTTATGCTTTGACTTACAATAGGATAAAAAGTTTAAGCAAAGAAATGTATATTAGAAGCACCTATGACCTATTTATCCTTCACTGTTTATATGTTTTCTGCTACTGAATATGACAGGGTAGTCTAATAGCTCTCTTAAAGATTCAGTTTGTTTTATTTCAGAAATAGTAAATTCAGTTGTGTTAAAGATTGTTTAGGCGTTCCCTCTTTCTTTGCCACTGATTATTGTACCTGAAATCTCCCTTTAATTATTAATGTTTTCATTTTGATAGAGAGGTGTGTTTCAATCATACCCTCTATTTCTTACTGTAATTATTGTGTTGAAGGTCTCTATAATTGCAGTCCTAGATGTCTAAGTAGTTCCCTCTTCTTTGAATTCAATTGTATGTATTTGTTGATTAAGCCCTCAACGATGAACTTATGGGAGGAAATAGGCCATTCCTCGAATCCTATAATTAATTAAGAAGGTTTTAGTATGCATTTCTCCTTTCTTTTAGTGTTTAAGTTGATTAAGTCCAAAACAGTGAGCTTACTGGAGGAAATAGGGCATTCCCCGAATCTTTTAAGCCATTGTGAAAGGGTTTAGTTTGCTTTTCACTCTTAATCCTTAATGTTCATCCCATTTCACCTATATTATTCAACAGATCCTTGACCAAGTTATATTTTCCCTTTGGTTTCCCTTCCTTCTCAGTCAGAACTATTTGGACTTTCACATGACTCAATTGCCCAATGGCTTGTAGATTCCCATGCTCTATCTACACTGCATGAAACACATTTGTCCAACCAAACAAAACAAACAAACCTACACCTCATAACTAGCCTAAAATCAACTTCTAAACCATTCAAGATACATCCTTATAAACCATATTGAGATATCCCTCTCTGAGACTAGGAGGGCTAGATCCTAGAGCTCTAAAGATTGGTTCTGATGTTGCCTTGTCTTTTGGTTAGAAAATATACCAAAAAATAGGACCCAAACATAATGGCGATCACGGTGGGACTTATTGAGTATATGATAGTCTAGCTAACTCTTGTGCACTCTTTAGTCCTACAATTCTCTAATAAAATCAGTTACTAAGCCTTAGATTAGACTCTGTTTGTTTGAGCACCTGAGATAAGTGTTAAGATCAGACATAGGACACTCTCATAACCATAAAAATGTACAAAATCCAAAAATATCTCATATTGGCTTTATAATAATCATGGTGGTGGAACCATAAAACATTTTTCCTTCACAAAAAGCTAAAAACTTTCCACTTGGCGACTTCATTAGCCCTAGTAGGCCTATTACCCATCTAGGTCTCCAGATCTCTTTAGGATTGTGTTAACTAGCCTTGAAGAAGTTGAGAAGCCTAGTCCCATATTAGATAAGACATTTTGAGAGGAAAAACTTTCAAAACAGTCCCTACAAACTTCAACCTCTCTCAATTTTTGACAAGTAGTCTGGATTCACATAGGATCAACACTAGATCCCATCCAAACCCTAATCCTCCTACAATAGTTGAAAATCCAGAGAGAATTTTGTGGCAGACTTCTAGAGCTGGAAAATTAGCTGCTGATAGGAGCATCCCAAGAACAAAATCTCTCCCTAAAAACCTTACTGTCTTGGAGGATTTACACTTTGACTTACATAATACCAAAAACATTTTTAGAGCCAGATCTCAAAGTGATTTAAACCAAACTGATCTTGAAACTGCAGGTTTGCAAAAAAGCTTTAGTAGAGAGGCTTCACCTTATACTCCTCCTGATTCACAGCTTTTTCACCACTTTAGCCTCTTTCATAACCAATCTTCTCAAAACCATTTTGCTGGCCCAAGTGTTTCTTCCACTCCAATCCATACCACAGTGTCCAAAACACTCCATTTCAGCCCACTTTTCCTCTTGTCAATCCACCCATTGTAAATCCACCTTTCTTTCTAGCCATGGCAGCATGGTATGCCCCATTAGTGTTACCATAACCTATGGCTCCTTTGCCAAATGACTATCAGTCCAAAATCCCCACTTCACTAGAAAAGAATCTACCATAGCTCAACAACATGTAGATAGGATGGAAGATGCATTTGATTATATGGAAATAGAATATGAGACCATAAAGATGAGAATATTTGCTCAAAGTTTCGGAGGAGAGGTAAAGAAGTGGTTTAAAGGCTTAACTCCTAATAGCATCAATGACCTTCCCTCTTTACATCAAGCTTTCATAAAAAAATGGGAAATCAAAAGCAACCCTCTCCAAATATTAGCAGAGTATAGCAGTCTTAAAAGGAATCAGGGAGAGAGTGTCCATGATTACTCCACTAGGTTTAACAGTCTCTACAATGCTCTTCCACCTCACATGAAACCTCCCCAAGGCATGGCCTTAGCAAAATATCCTGAAGGCTTCGATGCTGATATGGCCTATCAACTAAGGGAAAGAGATTATTTAACTCTAGAGGACATGCAGAAGGGAGCTGTGAGTGTAGAAGCAAACTTAATTGAGAAAAGAGCTAGGCTAAGATCAGAGAAGAGGGTAACTTATAAAGATGATTATGCACCCTCAAATTCATCCTCTGATACCAAAATTGACAACCTAGTGAAGGCAATGGAGATAATGCTTGAAAATATAAACTTGAATGATAGAGTGCCACCAAGAGAACACCAAAACAACCTCCAAAATAGAAATATAAATCAGAACTTTAGGAGAGAAAACAATCAGGATAGGCAAAGAGATAATGACCAAAAAATTAGACCTCCCTTCCAAAAAAACTACGTATATCAAGAGGAAGAAGGAGAGATTGAAAGGTTGGGAGAAGACCACATAAACTTGATTGGATCAGATAGTGGGGATGATGTTTTCCTCACTAAAGAAGAACAAGGTTTCTTCTCCTCAGAAAAAAAGGAAGATACATATGAGGAGTCTGAGGATTATAGATTGGGGTTTGAGAATGCAATCATGGAGGTACACAAACACTATGATCTAAGAAGCAAAGGGAACATAGATAATCTAAATGACAAAAAAACTAGCTCTACTGTTAGGAGAAATACAGAAAATCAACCTAAAAATACAGAAGAAAAAAAACTATCACAATAGCCAAAAGAGCTGATTCAAACAAAGAAAAAAACATCCAGCCAAATGTTGAACAAAGTTTCCCTAGTACCTCTGCTAGTATCCCTATTAAAACAGCTCAAATTGACAGTCCTAATAAATCTCAGCAAGTCAAAATTGCTAAAAGAAACATAAGTGAGAAAAAATATGTAAATACAACAAAATCAATAGTTCCTTTCAGCCTTGAGGGAGAGATTGCAAAGATCAAAATTAACATACCCCTGGTTGAATTGGTGACCCAGGAAGTATACAGAAACCAAGTCCTAAAAGCTCTGAATATAAATTTTGATACTGATACTCTGAACGTGACAGATGACAAGCCAGAAGTATTGTTTGGTCCTAAAATTGAAGGAAAATAACAAGAAGGGGTTTTGCCTCCCTTCTATGTTAGTCTAAACATACATGAAAAAATCCTACACAATGCCATGCTAGATTTAAGAGCATCACACAACCTTATGCCCAAGGTGGTAATGGAAAGCCTAGGCTTAGAGATTACTAGACCATATAAAGACCTGTATTCCTTTGATTCCAGAAGGGTCAAATGCTTGGGGTTAATTAAAGATTTTTGTTTTAACTTGTCTCAAACTCCTGCCAAGAACCTTGTAATGGATGTAGTAGTAGCTGACATTCCCCCAAAATATGGCATGCTTTTGTCTAGATCATGGGGAGCTAAGATTCAGGGCAC
Organism: Pinus albicaulis; assembly: GCA_034641835.2. Taxonomy (NCBI): domain Eukaryota; kingdom Viridiplantae; phylum Streptophyta; class Pinopsida; order Pinales; family Pinaceae; genus Pinus; species Pinus albicaulis. Next base: position 252,285,861 of record CM076584.1, on the reverse strand, counting down.
CCTTCAAATGGATATGTCATATGCCACCATACCAGTGTTTGGTAAAACCAGAAGATTATATAGGGAAACCCTCATGAAATACATGGTGAGCAGCAAGGACAAACCTCACAACACTCCTATTTATTCCACCCATTCAGATCTAGATTCCTTTATTTTATACAATGAAAATGAAGTCACCCAAACAAAGGAAGAAAATGAGAAGGACATTAGTGCACCATACCATTCAGAATTTTCTTCCTCTCAAACTCTAGATATCTCAACTCCCAGTAGCCTTGAGCAACACAAAACAAATGAGAATGAAACAAAAACACTTTGGAGAATGAGCTTTGATGGCTCTTGCAGCAAAAATAATGCAGGGGCTAGTGTATGGATGCACAACACAAACAAAGGACATGCCTGCAAGTTAAATTTTTCATGCACCAACAACATTGCAGAATATGAAGCCCTTCTCCTTGGCCTGCACATACTTAAAGAGTTAAAGGCCAAAAAGATATCGGTACAGGGATATTCTCAGTTAATAATCAGACAAATCAAAGGGGATTATGCAACCAAAATCCCCAGACTCAGAGAAAATAGAAACACTGTTTTAGATCTCCTGAAAAATTTTGAAAAATATGAACTCATGTTCATACCAAGAGCCCAAAATCACCTGAAAAACGAGCTTTCTTTTGCTGCTAGTAATTTCTAGATACCACAAATCAATGAACAGTTCATTATAAAGGTGAAAAACAGACCAGCAATGCTTGATAAAGAGAATCATTGGCAGGTTTTTAACAATGATAAACATATAGAGGATTTCCTGCGGTCAAAAAATGATTTTTCCATAGCATCACCAAGTTTCAGCCATGAAAAAGAATGTTTAAATGGAGAACTAATTCCTGAAACAGAGTCCTCCTTTCCTACTGATATAAATCAGTTTGATCATCTTTTCAAAGAAAAATTACCTAATGATCCAAATCAAAAGGCCCTTGAAGTTCTATAATGTAAAGATGATACCATACCAAAAGGCCTTGCTACATTAGAACAACTCTTTGATTTCAACGATGTGGCTAAGGAACCGAAAGTAGAACCCATGGAAACTAATGTGGAAGAGCACAACATAGGCAGCCCAACTGAGCCTAAAATGATTAATCTCTCTAGCACCCTTCCTACCCACATCAAACATCAATACATAGCACTCTTCAAAGAGTTTATTGATGTTTTTTCATGGGACTATAAAGATTTAAAATCATATGACACCAGCATCATTCAGCACGAGATCCCTCTTAAGGAAAATTAGAAACCTTTCAGACATAAATTAAGGAGCATAAACCCTGTTTTGTTGCCTGCAGTAGAAAAAGAAATTAGGAAGATGTATGATGCAGGGATCATTGTTCCTCTCAGATACTCAGACTGGGTCTCAAATCTAGTATCTGTCAGGAAGAAGACAGGAGAAATTAGGTTGTGTATTGATTTCGGGAACCTAAATAGAGCCTCTCTGAAAGATAAATACCCCTTTCCAAAAATGGACCACATCCTTCAAAGGGTAGTTGGGTCAAAAATAATATCATTGTTGGATGGGTTCTCAGGGTATAATCAGGTTCTGGTTCTCCCAAGTGATCAACATAAAATTTCTTTTACTACACCTTGGGGGACATTCATGTATGTCAAAATTCCATTTGGTTTCATGAATGCAGGGGCCACCTTCCAAAGGGCCATGGACATAACCTTCTCAAAAGGAATAGGTTATTTTATAATCATTTACCTTGATGACATTATTGTCTTCTCCAAAACTGATTAAGAACATTTAGAACATTTAAGGAAGGTTTTTGAGAAATGCAGAAGGTTTGGCTTGTCTTTAAATCCTAAAAAGACACTCTTTGTCCTCCAAGAAGGAAACTTCTTGGTCACATAATATCTGAAGAAGGGATCAAAATCGATCCCAAAAGAATCGATGGCATACTGAATATCAGCCACCCTAGAAATCTCAAAGAATTACAATCTTTCATTGGAAAGATTAATTTTTTGAATCAGTTCATCCCCAACCTTGCTGAACTATTAAGAAAAATCACTAACATGCTCAAGAAAGAAGTAGGTTTCAAATGGACGATGCAAGCTAAACAATCATTTGAATTGGTAAAGCAAGCCCTCACTCAAGCACCAGTCCTTATCAATCCTGATTTCACCAAAGATTTCTACATTTTTTCCTTTGCATCTGAGCATACAATAGTTGTAGTGTTGTTATAAAAGAATAACTTGGGGCAAGAAAAACCTATATCCTTCTTCAGAAAATCCTTAAGAGATTCCCCACTCAAATATAATATCATGGAAAAGCAAGCCTTGGCACTGGTAAAAGCTTTAAAGGATTTTAGGGTGTACATTTTACATTCACATATCATTGCCTTTGTGCCACACACCATAGTTAAAGATATTCTAAGTCAGGACCCTGATGGAAAAAGGGAAAAATGGATTGCCACTATTCTTGAATATGACTTGGAAATTAGGCCTACTAAACTCATCAAGGGACAAGGATTAGCAAAACTCATGGCTGAGTCTAATTTCAAAGCACTAGATATGAATATGGTTGATGCCTTGGAAGAGATAAAAGAATTCCCAACACCATTTACTGAAGAAACATTCATGAATTCTCCATGGTATGCTGACACCATTTATGTGTTGCTTTATTTAAATGCTCCTCCTTCTTTTTCAAAAACAAAAGCCAGATTTTTCAAACAAAAGGCTTTAAATTATTGTATGATAGATGGAGTTTTATATTGGAAAAATGTTGTTTGGATGCTACTAAAATGTTTACTTGAGGTTGATTCAGGAAGAATCATGCATGAAATGCATGAAGGAGAATGTGGAGGGAACTTAAATTGGAAGACCACAGCGAACAAGATCCTCAAATCTGGCTATTATTGGCCCACCCTTTTTCCAGACACGCACAAACTAGTAATGTCTTGCCACAAGTGCCAAATTTTTTATGGTAGAAGAAAGCTCTTGCCCTTACCCTTGAAACGTATTAGCGTTGAAGCACCCTTTCAACAGTGGGGTTTGGACTTCATAGGGGAAATCCACCCATCCTCCTCAGCCCAGCACAAATGGATCCTCACAGCCACTGATTATTTTACCAAATGGATAGAGGCCATTCCCACTAGGAATTATATTGACTCTATCATTATTAAATTCCTTGAGACCAACATATTTTCCAGATTTGGCTGTCCTAGGAAAATAATCACAGACAATGCTGCTGCCTTTAAATCCAAGAAGATGGTTGATTTCTACCATAAATATCAGATCACCTTGGGCAACTCCATAGCCTATTACCCCCAAGGAAATGGTCTTGCTGAATCCTCAAACAAGAGCCTGATCAACATCATCAAAAAGATGTTGGAGCAAAACCAGAAAGCATGGCATAGTAAGCTCGTTCATGCCTTGTGGGTTGACAGGTTAACCACCAAAAATTCAATCAACATGTCCCCCTATCAGCTGGTCTATGGCATGGATGTTGTTTTCCCAACATCCTTAGGAGTTACAGTCATGAAACTCCTTCAAGAAGGCCAAGTTGAAGAAAATGATATGCAGAGAAGGATCAATCAGACCATCCATTTGCAGCAGATTAGAGAGGAATTTTACCAGAGAACTCAAACAGTCCAAGAAAACATCAAAAGGATATTTGACAAAAGGAGTAAAGCAAATGACTTCCAAGTTGGAAATGTGGTTCTAAAATGGAATTCAAGGAGGGAAGAGAAAGGAAAACATGGTAAGTTTGAAAATCTGTGGAAAGGGCCCTACATTATTCATTCCATAAGAGGGCATAATGCATTTTTTCTGCAAGAACTGAATGGTGAAGAAGTGTTGGGAGGTCCTGTCAATGGCAGGATGCTTAAACAATATTTATGTCAAGAGTCTTAGTTTCAGATTTTTTATCCATTTTAAATACCATTTTCATAAATAAAAAGAGAAAAAAAATACAAAAACAATAGAAAAACAAAAAGAGGGAAAAAATAAAATAGGAAAGGTATAGCCCTGTACCAAAAGGAAAGGAAAATATGAAAGTGTGCAAGCTCAAATGCCACTACTTTAAGGAACACTACTGTCCAATCATATAGCCTAATCATGATTGGGCAGATTCCAATTTACTACTGATAGGATAGTGAAAAGATCTGCCAAACTGTTTAATCTTGGCTTATCAGTAGAATAGATTAGGATAGAAGAAATAAAGGTTCAAACATGCTAAAAATATGAACCTAGAATCATAGGAAAATATGGCTCTAATTCTCTCAAAACTTGAGCCAAAGAGAAGAAAGAGAACTGGTTCTAACATGCTCAAAACTTGAACCAGCAAAGGAAAGAGAACAACTCTAACAAGACCAAAACCAGAGCTGGAATGAAAGAAAGAAAGTGACTCTAAAAAGCTCAAAATCTGAGTCATGAAAGGAAGGAAAGGTGTTTTCAATTTTCAAAACTCCAAGACTTCCCAATTTTGGTTTAATTTCTACTAGTTTCAGTTCATGTGCAACTTTTTTTTATGCCATGGACCCACAGCAAACCAGACAGTCTAATCCTGGTTTGGCTATGTTTCAATTTCTATTTTAGAATATAGAGAATGAAAATATGTCAGACAGTCTAATCCTGACAGATATTAGTTTAGGTAGAGAAACTTATGAGTTCAACTGCTAAATCTGAACTCATGGAAAAATAAGGGTAGCATTATATAGGTTTATTTTTCTGTTTGCAAAATAATATGTAAAATAGATGCCAGCCCAAGTGCACTCAAAGGAAGAAGAAAAAGTTAGGACAAATAGCTTTGGGTAGGTAGAAATGTTTGTTTCAAAGAAATCTCATGCTGCAGGTCACTAAAAGAACTGCCAATACGCAAAAAGTACCAGCAAGAAAGCAAAGAATTTTTCCCAATAGAATGGCATTAGTTTGTTAAATCTAGAGATTACTGAGGTTCTGGACACATAAAAGGCAAGTTGTCCTCCCCAAGTGGAGCCACTATTAGCCACCTATAAATTCTGATATACCTAGTGGTGGCTAAATTTGTTTTCAAGCCTTCAAGAGATATATTTCCTTTGAAAATCCATCATCTTTGAAGTCTTTTGATGATTCTCTACCCTTTGAATTAATCTTCACTGCTGTTTCCATATAAGCCCTCAAGGACCTACTATTTACCCAGAGAAAAATGCTTATAAAACTCCATTCCTAACCATTTACCCCTTCATTTTACCCCCACAAAATCTCCATTTTTATCCTTGTTTCCTCCAAAAAATCCCACAAAACCCCTCTATTTCACATCTAAACCACCTTAACCCTCTTTTAAACCTTATATCATCCTTTATTTGGTTTAAAAATCCTTTTCTAGACTAGCGAAACCCTCATTTGGCCTTAAAAACCCTTTATTCTGGCCTAAAAACAGTCTTTTTTACCTTATAAGTTATTAAGCCCCCAAGGGCTTATATACTTTAGCCCCCGTCTCATATAACCCAAGCCTGCAATTGGGCGCTTAAAATACATAAACCTTCATTTATAAAACCTAACCTCGTTTATTTTTCCATTCACGACATCGTGGTCCAAGCAAATCTGGACCGTTGATCTACACAGATAAACCACCATCGAGCCCCATCCTCCCTCCCATCCACCCTACCTTACCTTTTCATCCATCCATCTATCCGCTCCTCCTTTTAAATCTTGACCATCCATTCTATATATCCAATGGCTAGGATCTATCCCAACCATTCAAACACTCCCGACAACCCACTTGCTATGCGAAAAACACCACACATCACTACCGGGCCCACCAATCTTTCCGCCCGCACACATTGCCTCCCATCACGTGCTATCCACACCGTCCAATCAACATCACACGATCCGACAGCTGAAGCTCTATTTCAAAAAATATTTATGCCCAAGGATTAATGTCCCAAAATTTTGCGAAATGGGTGGTTTTGGAAATCCACGTGGTGATCAGTGTATGGAATCGCATTACAAAAGTGAATATTGCCTCTCCCCAATTTCATTTTGCGAAAACCATTCCCGGTTTTCTGCCATACCGCTGCCCTCCTCAACGTCATTTTCGCTTTAAATCTTAGTCGCCTTTCTCTGAGATTGAACGTCTTGTGTTATATCACAACCCCACTCGTTTTCCCTTCATCTATTCTCCCAAATGACTTCATCAAGCGATTTCCACCATAGATCATCCTAATCTAACGGTCCACATTCATCCTCGCACCCAAACCCTCACTGAACTTGGTTAGCTGCTCTGCCAGGGTTTTTTACCGATTTCTACTGCAATCACTACCTCCTCACTACTCCTCCACCACCCCAAAGCCTCTACAAGTAGTCTAAACCAAGCCCGCAGGTTTTTTATAACAGTTTGTCATGTGTTTTCAGGTTTTTCATGGCCGATGAAGGATAAAATTTTACAGTCACAAAGGTGACAAAAAATCTCAGATAGCAATCTCCGGGCCATGAAACAACATCAAAGGGAACCCAAACTAAGGGCAAGTATGTGCTAATTGCTAGATCAGATCCATGAACCCTCAGTGACCCTCCAGCCTAGCGAAACCCTCCATCTATACACAAAACACTCATAAATGGTGAAGATCACATATCTAGTGGCAGAAGACATGACATAAAGGATTAAAAAAGCCTTTGAATACATCAATACAGAATCAGTTCGAGCAATTAGCAAAGTTAAAACATAAATAGAGCCAAAAAAGATTAAAGTACAAAGGAATAGAGTGGTTATTGGTGCAAAAGCTGACTGACACAGACATTACCCATCTCCATGCTCAAAGGCCTACCAAGTAGTTATTACACCAAAGAAGCTACTACAAAATGTCAGAAGCAGTTATTTAGGAGTATGGGATGTCCTCAAGGCCCATTCTTCCACTTAACTCACACCTAAGAAGATAGCAGTACCACTCCAGATGGTTTTTTCTCCCAAGGACACTCTGTGGGTGATTTCTGTCATGTCAAAGGAGCCTCAACAAGCAACGATTGTTACTAAGTCTGTCCAGGAATTAATGTAATATTTATGGCTTAGGATGGAGCATTCGAATGCACTCCTCTTGGCTTTGATGATCATTAAAAACCTCCTTCACCTACTTTTCCCATTTTCTCTATAAAGACTCTTTGAAGTCTCATTGTAAAAGGTTGGCATTTGGTGATTTCTAAAGTAATACATAGATTGTTGCTTTGAAGAAGCATTGGTGTTCTAAAGGAGTGTGGAAGTCCCTATTTTTTCTGTTGATGAAGGAGGCTGGACCATTGGATCCCTGAGCCTGGTTTTGGTGAAGCAATCTTTTATTGTTAATGTTGTTTCTCGTTTATCACTTTTTTCATTATTCTTTGACTTACAATAGGATAAAAATTTTAGGCAGAGAAATGTATCTTAGAAGCACCTCTGACCTGTTTATCCTTCACTGTTTATATGTTTTCTATTACTGAATATGACAGGGTAGTCTAGTAGCTCTCTTAAAGATTCATTTTGTTTTATTTCAGAAATAGTAAATTCAGTTGTGTTAAAGACTGTTTAGGCGTTCCCTCTTTCTTTGCCACTGATTATTGTACCTCAAATCTCCCTTTAATTATTAATGTTTGCAGTTTGACAGAGAGGTCTGTTTCAATCATACCCTCTGTTCTTACTGTAATTATTGTGTTGAAGGTCTCTATAATTGCAGTCCTAGATGTCTAAGGTGTTCCCTCTTCTTTGAAAGCAATTGTATGTCTTTTTTTATTAAGCCCTCAACGGTGAAATTATGGGAGGAAATAGGGCATTCCCCGAATCCTATAATTCATTAAGAAGGTTTTAGTCTGCATTTCTCCTTTATTTTAGTGTTTATGTTGATTAAGTCCAAAACAATGAGCTTACTGGAGGAAATAGGGCGTTCCCCGAATCTTTTAAGCCATTGTCAAAGGGTTTAGCTTGCTTTTCACTCTTAGTCCTTAATGACGTTCATGCCATTTCACCTATATTATTTAACAAAACCTTGACCAAGTTATATTTTCCCTTTGGTTTCCCTTCCTTCTCAGTTAGAACTATTTGGACTTTCATGTAACTCCATTTCCCAATGGCTTGTAGATTCCCATGCTATATCTACACTGCATGAAACACATTTGTCCAACCAAACAAAACAAACAAACCTGCACCTCATAACTAGCCTAAAATCAACTTCTAAACAATTCAAGATACATCCTTATAAACAATATTGAGAGATCCCTCTCTGAGACTAGGAGGGATAGATCCTAGAGCTCTAAAGATTGGTTCTGATGTTGCCTTGTCTTTTGGTTAGAAAATGTACCAAAACATAGGACCCCAACACGGGCCGTACACCATCACCAAGATTGTAGGGAACAATGCCTTCAAGCTCAGTATTCCACCACTCCTTGGTTTGCACCCAGTATTCAATGTGGACCGCCTTCATCCTTACTTCCCACCTCTACTGAACACCTCTGACATTGCAGAACAACTCACACCAATAGAGTTAAACCCAAATTGCATGGAATAGGCCACCATAGATTATATCATGGACATGCAAATCAATAACACTCGCCAATAGAAGATCCAACTATATCGGGTTTTCAACGCTGGTCAACTCCTGCACCAAGGAAAGTGGTTCACCAGGGACCAAGTTCAGCAGAAGTTTCTTCATCTCAAGGAGGAACTTAACGTAATGGGGACCATTGCTTCTTAAGGGGGGAGGAATGATCCAAGTGGATATTGGTGGTCACCCACCTATTCCACTTTTTCCCCCACCATTGTCTCTTTCAGTTTTTCAGTTTCGGCACAACTTACTATTTTTAGCAGTTTTTCGGGTCCTGAACTTCCAAAGCCATTTTGAGGCCCTAAACGACATTTTTTGGGAAAACCAGGAGCAGAATTCGTCCATGGATTGATGTTTCTCACTCAAAATTTTTAGTCCTCAGATATATCTTTCTAATAAGGTATGGATCGCGTCAAACGGAGATCATATGCCAAAGTTACGTCCCCAAGAAGTTGAAACACCAATTTACCCAAACGAGACCCGTAGTTTTGGTGCTTCATCTCCTAGGGTTAGGGTTTTGGATGTTTAGGGTTTAACATTGTTTCTAAATAATAAATAGGCCCTCGAGCCTCATTGGTACTCAATTCAGAGGCCTGTAGCCACCACATCTCTTCTCAGAGATAGCTACCAGTGCCCTTGCTAGTTTATTTCCATTGTGTCTGTAAGCAAATTTCAGTTCTTTGATATTAATGAAATGAAGTGATTTTTCCGCTGCATCTTTGTATTTATGGTTATATGTTTATTCTGTTGCGTTCCTGCATAAATTTGGATCGTGGACCTGGTTGGATTTTTCCTATGTTTAATAAGAGCTAAGTTTCTCTTATTTTGATCAGCAAATGTACTTGTTATTATTTGGCTTTACTGGATGTTATATCACTGTTATTTAGCTAGTTATAAGCTGGTTATAAACATGGTTTTATGACAAATATTAGTCATGGATCTCTTCATGTTTTTACTTGTAAGTGAATTAATAATGAATGTCAGACATAATTGGTGTTATGACAGCTATTGTGAGAAGGCATTGGTCCTTCTTGTTAAACCTCAGATAATTTTCTAGATCCTTATGTCCAGATATTCATTCATGACTTATAGGTTGCATGCTTACCAAATGTTCGATGGAATGTCAGTTTCGGTTGGGAGAGGTCAGGTCAATTCATGATTCAAATTTTGGTTTATAAACCTTATTTCTATGTCACTCATCATTTCTAAAATTTTCACTTAGTTCTGGGTAGAGGCCTGAGTCCTAGCTCTGAAAAGTGGCTCAGAATTATGGGTCGTTGGCATAGAAATGACTAGAAAAGTCCACAGTCGCTGGCAGGTAGGCATATGGGAGAAACTGGAGGGATATATTCACTTGCATGCCTTGACAAGGGAGTGGTTGAGGCTCTAGTTCAGTGAAAAAGAGATTTATCTCAAGGGTTGGACACCTAGAGGGGTTAGGTTTCTCCTAGAGGTCCTATAACACCTAAGGGAAGTCATTAAGTTCTTAAGTTGTTGACTCCATTTCCTTAAGGTCATATAGGAGGTTGAGCCTTATCATAGTGACCCACAGCTTGTGTTTACCCCAGGTAAATAAATTAAAGAATGTGGGAGGAGTGGATTACATATTTGTATCAGATTTGGTTGCGCTCTCTTTGGGTAAATTATGATGTGTCAAGGTTATGATTTTCATGCATGGGTTCATGGTACACATTTCGTATAGTCATGCATGGTATTTTTATGTTGTTATGTTGTTATATGTGTATGCTTATGATTATACATGTACATGCTAATGTGGATTAATCTTGCATATGAGATAAGCCTCCCTTGAACGTCACTAAGGTATGGTTTTGATTTTGGTATCTATTTGGTTTATCTTACATGGTACACTTGCAGGAAGAAGAGAATCAAAGATGACAAGCAAAATGGTAGACTACATTTCCAGTGACTCTCTCTACAAATTAGTTGGGCGGCAAGGAGAAGAGTATTCTCTTGGTATAGCAGATACATTCATGATTTTTAGGGTATAGATCAGAAGTTGCAAAGCATACAATGAAAGGTTGGTTGAGGCTCAGGAAAGACTTGAAAGAGCTCACGAGAAGTAGGTATAATTCAATGCAATGATTCTTCAGAGCTTCTGAGAGTTTCATAAATAGGGAATATTGAGGATCAGTCAAGAGTAGGAAGAGAGAATTAATTGACCCTATGGTAGAAAATTTGGGTCCAGATACATGTTGGATATACTGGACATAGTTAGAGGTGGCATATCACTAGATACACCTGACAAGAGAACTAGTATGTATGGGCATCATTCTAGTTCCTGATCTAGTAGACATCATCATAGTCATAATCATCATCATCCTTATAGGAGGTCAGGGTATTTTCCTGAGGAGTCTAAGAAAGTGAAGCCTCCTACATTTGATGGAGAGATGAATAAGTCAAAAGATGTAGAAGCATGGTTGCTTGGGATGAATAAATTATTCATATTACATAGTTATTCAAAGAACATGAAATCTAACTTATCCACCTTTAGTCTCAAAGGGAAATTAGATATTTGGTGGGAATATGCGAAGAATTTCAAGGGCATTCGGGAATAATACTTTATTTGGGATGATTTAAAGAGGCTCTTCAAGAAGAATTACCTATCAGAGAGATACTATGATGATAGAGATCAGGAGTTTTGTATTTCACAGATGGTTATATGACAAATGATGAGTATACTAGTAGGTTTTTGGAGTTGTTGAGGTATGTGCCTTATCTCAAGGATGAGAAGGATAAGATTCATAGATTCATCAATGGATTTATAGCAGCATATAGACACTGTATTGAGTTTTATGAGCTTAGATCATTAGAGGAGGCCATCTGGAACTTGAAGCATTGTTATGAGCAGTCAAAGTGAAAATCTTATCCTAAGTGTGATTTGAAAGGAAATGAAAAATTTAAAGGGAAGTGTCCACCAAAGCAGGGAATACCTCAAGATACAGGTGAGAAATAAAATGTGGTTCCTTAGAAGAAGTTCAATGCAGTTAAGAAAGGACATGGTTCGTAGCTTGGAGATCAGCAAACTAGAGGTGATGGTATAGGACCGTTGTAGTGTTGGATATGTGGCAAAGATCATCATAAGAATGATTTTCCATTGTACCAGGGTGGTAGGCCTCATATCTATAGTGCTCAGGAGGCGTATATATTTGGGTATGTTGGACATAACATTCCTCATATTTATGCAGTTTTGGAGAACAAGTAGGAAGATCATTAGGAATCCATTATTGATATGGAAGGTAAGCGTTGTGGTCAATTTGTTTCTATTTTGATGGATCCTGGATAAAATTATAGCTATGTTAATATTGACCTGGTGGATAGGTTTGGTTTGAGAAAAGAAGCGCATGCAAATTTTTGGTTAGTTCAATTAGCTATAGGTACTAAGAAGAGAGTTCATCATTGGGTAAGATTTTGTGCATTTGGGTTGAATGGTATGCCTGCAACAACACATTTGAATTTATTGCCATTGGGATCATATAATATGCTTTTAGGTATGGATTGGTTGCATCTTCACATGACAAAATTAGATTTCTATGACAAGGCTATTGAGTGCTTGGACCATAATGGGGAAAAGAGAATCTTGTAGGGAAAGAAGGAGCCTACTTCAATTAGGATGGTCATAGCTATGCAAGCTAAACATAGTTGTAGGAAGGGTGTGTGTTGTTTGCATTACATATTTCCAATGATAAATGTAAATATGTTGAGGATGAGGATTTTTTGAGTAGGTACCCATCTCTACAACAGTTTTAGGATATGTTCCTAACAAATATTTCATAGTTTTCACCTCACAAGGAAGTGGAATTTTCTATTGAGTTGGTACCAGTTGCATATTCAACATCAACAACACCTTATAGGATGAGCACACTAGAGTTAGTAGACTTGAAGTTGTAGTTGAAGAAAATTATTGATAAGGGATACGTTATGCCAACTGTATCGTCTTGGGGTGAGCCATTATTGTTTGTAAAGAAGAAGGATGGTACTCTTAGATTGTGCTTTGATTATAGGTAGTTTAACAAGGTGGTGATCAAGAATAGGTACCCATTGTCAAGGATTTATGACTTGTTTGATCATTTGAAGTGAGCAGCAATGTTCTCAAATATTGATTTGAGTCAGGATACCGTCAGGTACGCATCAAAGAAGAGGAAATATACAAGACTACTTTTAAGACCAGGTATGGAATTTGAGTTTTTGGTAGTTACATTTGGTTTTATTAATGCCCCAGCTACTTTTATGTGCTTGGTGAATAGTGTGTTTCTTCCTTATATGGAAAACTTTGTTATTGTATTCATTGATGACATCCTGATATATTCTAAGAATGAGGAAGAACATGTTGAGCATTTAGCAAAAATGTTGAGATCGCTAAGAGAGCATCAGTTGTATGCCAAGCTTAGCAGGTGAAATTTCTTTCAGACAAAGGTACTTTACTTGGGACATGTTATTTCCAAGGAAGGCATAGTAGTAGATACAAAAAAGATAAAATATATCATGGAATGGGTAGCTCCTAGAAATGTGGATGAAGTCAGATCATTCATGGGATTAGCTGGTTACAATAGGAGGTTCATCAGGAACTTGTCAAAAATTTCATATCCCATTACATCATTGCAGAGAAAAGGTAATAATTTTGAATGGGTAGAGAAACCTGCAACTAGTTTTGAACAGTTGAAGCAGTTGTTGACAAATGCTCCAGTTCTTAAGATTGAAAATCCGAAAAAAGAGTTCATAGTGTGTACATATTCTTGCAAAAGAGGAATTGGTGGATTCATGATGTAGGAGATATAGGTGGTGTGCTATGGTTCTAGGAAACTGAATGAGCACGAGCAGAAATATGTGACTCATGATCTTGATTTGGCATCTAGTATTCACACCTTGAACATGTGGAGGAATTATCATCTTGGTGGGAGGTTTGTATTGATGAGCGATCACAGTGGGTTGAGATTTTTGTTTGACCAATCGAATTTTAATTCTAGGAAAGCTATATGGTTGGCTAACCTTAGTGACTTTGACTTTGGGATCAGATACATCAAGGGTAAGGAGAATAGGGTTGCAGATTCTCTCAGTAGGAAATTGCAATTGAACCATGTTGCAGTAGTGAGCTTATATGGGACAGATTTATAGGATCAGATTTTACAGGTAGGATAGAAGGATGACATGTATAGGGAGATTATGAATAGGTTATACTAGGGTGAAAGTGATTAGGACTTCGACTATCATCTCATGACAGATTGCTTGGTGAAATTTAGGGAAAGGATCTATGTGCCAGATGATAGTGAACTCACGAATATTATATTGAGTGAGTTTCATGTCAAGCCATATTTGGGTCACTTAGGATATGAAAAGATTTTGATAGCAGTAAAAAGTTATAATATTGGACGAATTTGAAGAAGGAAGTTTCAGATTTTTTGGCTGGGTGTTTGGAATGTTAGTAGGTGAAAGCATAGTGTAAGGATATAGGTGGGTTGCTTCAGCCAATTCCTATATTAAAATGGAAATGGGAGGTAATTTCCATGGACTTCATTACAGGTCTTCAAAGGACATCGAGCAAACATGATTCTATAATGGTTGTGGTCAACAGGTTGAGCAAGGTAGCTCACTTCATTCTAGTGAAGACTACTTAATTAGATAGTGAGGTAGCACAGATATTCATTGGGGAGATCGTGAGATTGCATGGTGTTCCATAAAAGATTGTGTCAAACAAGGATTCCAAGTTCACTTCCAATTTTTGGAAGGATTTGTTTCCATGATTTGATACAGATTTGGCCTTCAATACAGCATGATCCATAGACATATGGACATATAGAGAGGGTCAACATGATTCTGGAAGATATGCTAAGGATGTATGTCATGCATCAGTAGAGGATATTGGGGGAGTACCTTCCATTGGTCGCGTTTGATTATAAAAATGGTTATTAGGATTCAATAAGGATGATTATGTTTGAGGCACTGTATGGGATTAGTTGTAACACTCCCATTGGCTAGAGTGATCTAATGAATAGGGTACTTATTGGACCAAAAATGTTGGCAGACATGGAAATGGAAATGGAAATGCAGCTTATATATAAGAATCTAAAGGTAACACAAGACATGTAGAAGAGTTATGCAGACTAGAAAAAGGAATTTAAGGAGTTTTAAGTTAGGTAGCATGTGTATTTGCACATCAAGCCCAAGAAGATATCCTTGAGGATTGGATCATGTGCCAAGTTGGCACCATAGAAATACGGGCCTTTTGATATCCTTGAGAGGATTGGACCTGTGGCCTACAAACTTGCATTTCCTCCAACAACAAAATTCCATGAAGTTTTCCATGTTTCATTACTTAAAATATGTGTGAAGTATGTTGATCATGTTATTGATTGGTCTATATTATAGGTGGAACAAGAAGGAGAATTCCAGTCAGAACCTCAATGCATATTGCAGCGGAAACATCTCATGCTCCAGAACTAAGCAATCAAGCAGGTTAAAGTGTAATGGAATAACTTTGGACCTGATGAAGCTATATGGGAGATGGTTGATCAAATGCGGGCTATGTATCCTTCATTATTTTCTAGTGGAGGTAAATGATTTTTGGTATTTGTACATATTTATGTATGGTTGCTAATGTAAATACTGCAATGAGTTGTGTTTTTTTTCTTTTTTTCTTTTCTGAATTGGAATAATTCTATTAAGAAAAAATATGATACAAGATGGTGATACAATCAAGAGAGACAAAGAACCGGTAGCCGGCAATGATAGGACTATCAACCTTGGTTCCAGAGAAGAAGTGGAGCAAGCAAAGAACTACAACCAAAGACTGGAAAGCTAAAAGACTGATCTCTACCCAGAATGGGTAGAAGTCTCAACATGAAGCTTTTTCCCTTTCCTTTTTTTGACTTTGACTCACCCATCCAGGGGAGAATGAGCAACAACAACTTGAAGACTAGGGTTCTCTGAGGGGGGGGGGGGGGGGGGCTCCTTTTCTGAATCATAGGAGGAGGTCATGTGGATGCGTTTCTGGGCATTGGCTATATCGGAAGAATGCGCCGGTCCATCGGTGGAAGGAACCACAACTTGAGGGGCATGATCCAAATCTGCATCGCTGGCTTCATCTTCAGAGCTAGAGGATTCAGAATCCACGACTGGAGGTGGAGAGAAAGGAGCCCATCGTTTGGATTTTTTCTTGGAGAGGTTATCCTTTTTCTTTTTTGCCGGGAGAGAAGGGCAGGTGGACTGCAGATGCCCTGTTTGGTGGCAATGGCGACATCGGAAGGCAGTATTTTCGTAATCCATTGTCTGGGTCCAAAAAAATTCATTTATCTTGAGAATGATTTGGTCTGGAAGACCCTTACTTAAGTCTAACTCCACACATATTCTGGCATATGTGTAGAGACCTATATTTTCCCGCCTGTAATCTCCCATAATGAAACTGCCCAAGGTGTTGCCTATAGCTTTGTGGACTGCAACATGCCATAAGTGGACAGGTAGGTTTGGAAGCCTGATCCATACAGGTGTCCTGGTGATGACTGCAGTTGCTGGATCAAAATCTGGGAACCATTCCCATGAACCAAGGGCCCTCTTCTAAAGCATTTTAATAATGCTTACTGTCATTAAAAAGAACAATGAAATATCCTTTTGAACAGAAACAGACCTTACAATGATGTGTCCAATTTGCATGAATCCAATCATAAAGGTCCTGAGATCGCGGCCACAGTCCGTTGAATCTGAAAATGATGGCTCTTTCTGCAAATTCTTGAAGTTGATTTACAGGATCTGCATGGGTGATTTCAATAGAGGGAAATTCCTATGTTTTTTTAACTAAAAAAGGCTTGGATTTAAGGGCTTCTAAGGGTTTAGGGATCTCAGAATGTACTGCATCTTTGTAAGAGAAGGGAGGAGCGGAGGACGACTGTCCCGTTGCACCCCTTCTCAAACGAAGGGTTAACACCAAAGAGTTATTCCTGTTAATGCTGTAAGTAGATATGGGAAGAAGGTCTTCAAGTTGTTTACCTTGAAAGAGAAGTCTCTGAAGGCCTGAAGGGATCCCAATCCGCCGTTCTAGATCCAGCTTGAGATCCAGCACCAAATATGAAGAACTGACCCATTGAAGGATGGTTTTGCCTATTGGTTGAGAAATCTGGATTTGAAAGGAGTCAAGGAGGTGCCTAGACACAGTGCCAGGGCCTCTTGTGCTTCCAAGAGCAAATCTGCCATGGCGGTGATAGGGAGGGGATTTCTCCTATGAAAATGGCTGGTCACTTAAAAACAGAGACAGATCCATGTCCAGAGTCGCCAGACTTTGAGTATTGACCAAAACTGGACAAGGAACACATTCGCTAACGTTGTGTACTGCTAACCTTAATGCTTTTGCAAGCATGTCTGGCGAGTTTGAGAAGCTGATCCACTGCGTGCTTGCAGCAGAGATGAAATCTGATGGGTTTACAGAGTAGATCTTGTTTGCTTTGTGAGCTACCGTAAAGACGACGGCATTAAAGCCGTCTGTAGCCTTTGCAAGGAAAGTAGCCGCCCAGCCGGCGACACCATCTAAGCCATGGAAAACCCTGTACAGAGGCTTGCAAACCTGCCGGTTCCACTTTGCATCCCGGTCGATGTGTATTGCCAGCATAGGTAACTCTACAGGCCATTCTGGCAGATCCGAGAGGCAGATCCGCTGCTGGCCAGCTGCAGGGGTGAAATCTGTGTGATCTCCAGAGAGGGACTTAATGTCATTGTGAACAGTTGTGTAAGCGGCAGCGTTAGAGCATTCTGGATCAAATGCAGGGCATGCAGCCGCCCAGACGGTGGCAACATCAATAGCGTGGAAATCCCTGTGCAGAGGCTTACAATCCTCCAGGTTCAAGTCTACAATCTGGCGTTGGAGCGGAAGGCGGCCAGCTCTTGGAGCTGCTGAGCCGGCGCAAACCAAAAAAGCCAAGCCACAAACCCTAGACTCTCCTTGCGCCATCACGTCTTTTTCCAACATAATTCAAATGTTAATCTAGAACAATGCAATGAGTTGTGTTATAAAGCTCCAATAATTGGTATTGTTTTCATGTTGTCATGTTTTTCATGATGGTCGTTCTTTTAAGCAAGTTGTTATTGTAAATATTGAAAAAATATGGGTTATAAAGTTCCATAGGAATTATTTTTTGCTTGCATCGGTTTTGATGGTTGTAGGTGTCATAGAACATCGAGGACAGTGTTCTCCTAAGGGGAAGGGGTTTGTAACATCCTTGGGTTAAAATTTCAAGTAATAAACTTAATAAAGAACAATAATGCCATGGTAAAGGGACACTTATTCCAAGCTGCATGTTGGGAAAAACATCCTAGTGGGCATCACATGATGTGTTTATGGCTAAGGGGAAATTGGAAAAGGAAATGGAAAAGGCTTTGAAAAGGGAAAAATTTAGTTTTGGCATTTATTTTATGAAAATAAAAGAAATCAGGAGAAAAGGGAGGTGAAAGGTCACAAGTTGCATGTGAGGAGGAAATTGAAGGAAAATTAAAGAAAATTGAAGAAATTAGAGGCATTAATAATAAAAATACATCATAGCATTAGTTCAAAGCATTTTTTTTAGTTTATTTTTGGAATTTCTTTTAGAGAGGAGAAAAGCATGTTAGGTCCCTATATTATTAGTGTAGTCCCTTATTGTTGTTAGTGTATCCCCCTTATTGTTATTGTTGTATCCCTGTAGTCCCCATATTGTTATTATTGTGCCCCATAAAAGCACACTATTGTTATTGTTGTGCCCTTATATTATTATTGTTAGGTCAAATTATATTGTGACCCCATGGACTCCTATATATAGAAAGGAGGTTTTGTCATTGTAGAAATTTATAAACACAATAATGTATTTAAGGATTCTCCTGATCTAACAAATTAATCTCATGTTAAATATAAAATCCTTCCACTTAATTATTTGCAGAAATTAAATCGCCAATTGCAAAGCATATGAAGAAAATCAATCGCACATAACAAGATGTTTTACTGGGAAAGCTTAAAGCTAAAAACCCCAACTATCATATGTTATGTATATCAATGGAACATGTAACAATCTCATACAAAGCTCAGCTCATAGAGCTCTCAGTACAATAAACAATCATCACACACTGTCATGCAGAAATTTGCATATCTATGCACCAATTTCTTGCCTCCTGACAGTCTGCCTCCACTACGCAATCCCTGCTGAAGAAAAACCCTGAATAAATTCAACCTTGCCTTGATTTGACTATGCAATCCTCATAAGCATCTCCAATGTGTGTGTGTATGCATTGAATGCATCACTATAGTCATCACAACTGATAGCCCATCTCACCGTTTCACCTATCTCTCCACTGGGTCTCCACTAGATTTGACATGCAAGTAGTTAGCTGTTGTATTTCTTCAGTTGCAAGTAAGACACTACTTGTGAATTAATTAAATAATTAATTCACTCATCTTTCACTAGTGTATGTTCAGTTACAACTAGCACAACTAATTTTAACTCACTGAACTGAGTTAAACTAAATAACAACTCACATAAATACTCTTCCAACTCTATTACAACTTGCCACGATAAGTTATAATGAAGTTTTCCATGCATGAACCACCAACCACCCTAGGAATTGTGTAATTCCTTCAGCCCACTAATGTGCCACATCTGTTCATTGAAATAAAGTGCTCCAAGAGAATAAGTTACTATTTATTGTCTGATTATTATTAAGGGCTAATAATAATCGAAATGCATTATCTTTTTAGATTAACGATATATAAATAGACTTTTCCCATCTTCTAAAAATAGAAATTCATCCAAAGATGGAATTTTCTCAACCATCTAGAATCAACATCCTGCTAATTTTAGAATATGATCACCATTCTAAAAATATACATACACCTAAAAATAGCCTGTGTGGGCCCCACCTAGTTTAGGTGATTATTTTTCACTAGGATCAAGGAATGATGTTTCCAGATGCCACTTTCACTGTTTCTTGTTGAAATATTCAACACTCCCTCTCAACAAGAAAGGACTATATTTGCATGCGACATGCAACTCCATGCATTTGCCCTGCAACTCTTGTATGCAACACTTCTGAAACTGAATAGCCTCCAAACAACTCAATCGGTATAATGCATTTGTCATCAAATTATTCTAACTTCTGCTAGTACCAACTGCACATGTCTTCTGGAACCACTGAGATGTTGAAATATGCACCCATGAACTCTGCAGTTGCTGTCAACTCTCATCCACACTCTAATATCCAACACTGTCACTTTGATCTGACTGGATCAATCCAACTAATCATGCTACTACTTCTCTATGGGCTCCTCATATCTAGGTTCAATTCATGAGATCCACACCATCTCAATGAATCCTGCCCATAAATCTCTTATTGGGATTACTCATGCATGTCACATCAGCTCTTACCTGGTGGTATAGCTGCATGCGCTACCTCTACCCATCTAGCTTGAAATTTCTCTTCATTAATGGTTGCTCCCACTCCATGATCCTCATCTTGTGGTTGCTCCACATCCCGACGTTCACTCTTACCTGCATGCAAATCCTGCTCCCTCTCAAGCTTCAATTTCATGTCTTCCATGCACTTCCCCACAGTAGGAAGCTCCGTAGAAATCCCATCTACTTCAAGTCTGTAGAGATTCTTAACTCGAATCCCAACCTTCTTGGCTTGCCCTGTTGCTTTGTGTTGCAGGAAAAATTTTCCTTCACTAAAGAAACCATCATAACCTCTATCCTCTAACATTGCGACTGAGATTAAATTCTTCTTTAAACTTGGAACATGCATAACATCTTTTAAATGAAAGAGTTTACCTGACACCCTCTGAAAGGTAATGGTACCAATGTCGGTCGCACTGTATCATCTGTTGTGGTCCCATGGTTTGGCAGATTGGTGGACCAAATGACATGGCAACATCAGACTAGACTTTGGAGTCCTAGGACCTAGCTTTCTTGGACTCGGAGAGGGCTCTCTATATTATGCGAAATATGTGAACTTGTTCGCTTTGGATGATTGATTTTCGGCTAGTTGTTAAGTGCAATTTTTTTGTTTGTTTTGGGTTGGGGTAAGATGATCAAGTAGGATAGGTGGAAATGAGAGATTATCAAATCAATAGGGCTATGAGATCAGATGAATTCAAGGGTGTCTAAATGATGAAATAGAGTGTATTGCAGATCCGATTTAGCAAGGTTAATGGATCCTTTAGGTGATGTATGACGTGTAATGAACATTAAGTTTGGGAAAAACTAAGAGGTCTTAAACATATATAATCTGAAATAAATAACTCATGAGGTAGGGAAAACCATTAATCTCTATGAAAAATACTCAAACTGATAAACATGTAAGATGAACATTCTGGTGAGACATAGAAGCATTAGAACTCCTAACTTTAGAAATTCACCTTCAGCTTTTTGGGAAAACACATAAGATAAACAAACAACTCAATTTATGGAGAGGGAACTCCTAAAAAGCATATATCAAGTTATTAGGAACTCTAAAATAAGTTGGTAAGCATGGGAAAATGGCAAGATTGAAATGAGACCTATTTGTCTTAACCTAATCAATCAATATTTTTTAGAAAAGCTTCAAAATAGGGTTTTGAAAACTTTAAATAAGTAGGGCATACCATGAATCATATTTATAAGCTAGCATACTAACCATTCATGAAATAGAAACAAGTTTTAGTTGGCCTAAGGAGCAATAAATAATTCCTTAAGATGACTAAAAGAAGAAAACATCAAAGCTATAGCAAACAGAAGGTTTGAGGTGCTTCCATGGGCATATCTCAACCTATACTTTTCTGATCTATAGCAACCAAGAAAACTGAAACAAAGTGATGACAAGAAAACATTAACAAGTTAGGAAAACATCACCATTCACCAAGCTATGGAATCATGCAAGCAAGCTTCTCCAACATCAAGCCACACAAGCCATTCATTCACTTCATAAAACCAATTTCTTCTCCAAGCTCATAAAGCCATGTATTGCTCTTAAACACATCAAGTACCAACTATTTACAATGAATCCTCATGCCTTATATAAAAAAAAAGGAAGAGGAGAGCCATAGAGAGTAACTAGAAGCCTATTGGCCCAAAATAAATATCCTAAGTTGTCCTTGAGGCTTAGCAAAGCCCAAGGCACAAAAATATATAAATAAATATATTTTTTGACTATAAATGGAAATAAAATTGACTTTTAGGCCTAAGATGCCCAAGAAAAATTTCCAAAGGAACATTCTGCCCAGTCACACATAGGAGCGCGGCACGCTGTGTGAAAATTTTGAAAACTTGCCAGGAGCGCAGTGCAGAAATAGGCCTTTTGCAGCAGTGTTTTGGAGGCCTTATCGATGTCAAAAAAGGCCCCAAGATGGCTCGTTGGAAATCCCTTGAAGTATAACTTCCATATATACATTTATGTTTTCAATTTTACCTCTGAAAATTTCCCAAAAAGTGGAAAAATCCAAGACTTCCTGGAGCGCAGCACATGCTGAGAAAAGTGGGCAAAAAGGTGAAAAATGAGTGTTTTTGACCCTTTTGAGGGGTCAAAACAACTCCAATTGAGCTGAAATTTGGTGAGAATACTCCTCTAATGATGGGGAATCCAAATATAAGCTTATCCTCCTGAATATGCCATGGTAAAAAGCACACCATAGGGTGTGCTACGCTTCTAGGCTCAAATTTTGCAAAAAAAAAACTTGTTTAGTTTCCCTCAAAATTGGTAGGTAGGTGCCTCATGGGTCCTTGGAGACCTGTAGAGAAAATTGGGCCAAAATTCCAAGCCTAGCTTAGTATTTTTCATCATTTGGTGTCGAGACCTCATTTTGGGCAGTTTTAAGCTTTTTCCTTGCAAAGTGATCTCTCTGTTTATAGTGTTCGGTCATTCTCCTTTGCAAGATTAATTCTTTGTTGGCCTTCTCCAGTTTGGCCTCTAGATGTATGGTGGATCTCTCAAGCCATGATTCCCTGTTATGCTCAATTTCCATGGAAAGGAGTTCGGTGAGGGGAATTTTTTGTGCTTGGGCTGATTCTTCCTCTCTTTATTTTACCAATGCTTTCCTAAGACCCATAGTCTTAGGTCTCTTTCTAGTCTGGCCCTCTTCACCATTATCCTCCTCATAAGCACCCATGTATTTATCCAACTGTACTTGTGAACTTTGAGCCTCTTTCTGATACTTGAGTGCCCTTACTTCATAGATGGCCAGCTGGCCACTCATTTTCTTGTTTTGCATCTGTAAAAAGTGAATGAGATCCTTAGACCTTTCTAACTCAAATTCCGAGTATTTGATCAGTGCATTCCTGTCTTGTAGAAGATATTTTACTATCCTTGTCTCATTTTCCTCATCACTTTCTATGTGAATGAGCTCAAATTCTCTTTCTTCTTCATGATTTTCCTCTTCCTCTTTCACTTTTTGTTTACCTTTGTCTTTCATTGGAGTTAAGGAGGAGTGCATGGCCCCTTGCCCTTTGGAGGAAGCAAACACATGCCTCTCTCCTCTTTGATAGGTAATGATGAAAGGTGCAACAATTTTTACTTTCAAAGCTTGATCACTAGTGGCCTTAGAACTGTTTTGGTCTTCATGGATGATTTATGTGTGTGCATCTTCCTTGCCTTGTTCTTAGTTGCCCTTTTGATCAGCATCTTCACCATCATTTATGCCATTATCACTGTCAAGATCATTAGGACTGTCCTCCTCTGTTTTTGCAATGTTAGAGGTGCCTTGATATTTTTTGGGCACATCTTCATTTCCATGTCTGTCTTCTTCCTCATCTTTTGACCCATTGTATTCATTGCCAAGTTGATCCTTTGTATCATTGTTTGCATCCTTTGTAGGGTCACTGTCTTGGGTACCTTCATTATTTTTCCCATCACTGTGAGGGTCCTTTCTTTCTTCACTAGGTGAGTTTCTTTGGCTGATCTCTCCTTCACTACCCTGCTCATTATCTTCATTATTTGGCCCTTTGTCATCATTTTCTTGCCTACGGAAAACAACTTGAAACTTTGTTTCTTGGTTGTCTTTTCCATTCTTGTCACTGTCATTTTTTTTTTCTTCATTTCTTTCATATGCCTCCTCCCCACTATCTTCATATGCATTTTCAATGTCATTTTCTTCGTCACAAGACTCACTATTTTGGATTTTTTGCTCATTATGGGGCTCACTAATTTCAACTCTATTTTCTTCTTTATTAACACAATCATCTTTGTCACTAACTTTTTTAATTTCGTCTTGGTCATTTTCCTCTCTGCCACCTTCCTCTTCTTCACTTTTTTCTTCATTTATATCATCCTTTCCCTCATTGTTTTCTTCTTTCTCATCACTACTTTCTTCATGGCCCTCATTGCTTTCTTCATGGCCCTCACTAATTTCTTCTTGGCCATCACTACTTTCTTCTTGGCCATCACTTCTTTCTTCATGGTTCTCACTTCTTTCTTCATGGCCCTTACTGATTTCTTCATTTTCTGATTGTTGGGAAAAATACTGAGAGGGGGGGGGTGAATCAGTATTTACTGCATAATCAAATCTTTTTACTTTTTCATTCCTTAAAACCCATACGCTACTTTCCTTCAGTAAACTAGCGTATATACGCGGATCCCCTTTATGAAACTAACGTATACACAGAGATCTAGATCTGTCATTAAATCTTCACTTATATTATTCCATCATTCATTCATCAGATGTTCAATAAACAGTAAACATGTGCAGTAAGAACAGAATAAAACATCACACAAAGCATCACACATGAACACCAGGATTTTTAGGTGGAAACCCAAATCGGGAGAAAACCACCGCTGCAGTTGCTCAGCCTTCAATATTTTATTATAGAGAAAAACATCTTACAACATATGTGCTGGCGCAGACTTGACCAGCACGCAGGCACCCACCTGCGCTCGTTTACCAGCCTCTCCTGGAAGGGAGCTACGACCCCCTGACTCGTTTACCAGCCTCTCCTGGAAGGGAGCTACGACCCCCCGATCTCGTTTACCAGCCTCACCTGGAAGGGAGCTACAACCCCCTGACCGAAGGCTACAACCTTCAGCACCACCTTGGACCACGTTTCATCAATTTTCACACTGGATCCAACAACTTCAATAGAACACCACTTGCAGGCCACATTTCATCATATTTCCAGACTGGACCCTTTCCAAACTTTTAAGCACAAACATTCATCACCAACAGATACTTAACAACATAGATCAGATAGCAGAAACATAGCAAAACAGATCAGATATTTCATACCCTTTTCTTCAGCAAACCCTAGTTTGCATACGCGCTTTCACTTCACTAATGTCGCGTATATACGCGCTTCCGTCCACACAAACCAGCGTATACCTCATTGTATATTTTATTGCGCATACGCGCTTTCTCTTGGCTGAAGCCGCGTATATACACGCTTCCTCCGCGGCTAAGTAGCGTATAGATCTTCAATCATTACAGAGTAGCATACTTCATCAGATCAGATATTCAGTTCAGATCTACCCTTTTGCTTCAGACAGATGTTCGCCTAGATGCTTGCCTCATCACAGATCTAAGCCTTCCATAATCAGATCTAGCAAATACAAGAGAAATTCAGATCTAGATCCCCTTCTTCATCATTGGTGCATCATACATTCAGATTTATCATTCAAGTGTAACCCTTTCCATTCAGATATACTTCAGAGAAGTATTCATTCAAGCTTAGACATCTTGCACCCACATTCATGGTTTGCACAATGAAATTCTTCTCCGTATATAGGTTTACCCTTTTCAATACCATGAGCCCCTTTTTCAATACCATGGGCCAAAGCAATACCATGAGCCCAAAACTACCTGGACGGGGTCAATTAGGCGGATCATTACCCAATACAATGGGTCAATACCATGGTGGTTACCCTTGGTTTTGCACTTTTTGAGCGCTTTAGCCCATACGTGACTTGGCACGTTCTTTTCCGCGTGCATACGCGACTTCCCCTAGGCCAATCCGCGTATACCAAGAGACATACTCTTTTTCATCATACTTTGAGTACATTCTGAAATCCTTTCTTCATAGCCTTCTATACACACTGTAGAAACATCATATTTTCTTCATTAGGAACACATTCTCTTAAGCACAACTTCATCAAGTAAGTTGTCATCATCTTCATCAAGTGGGTTGCCTTTCAAGGACAACACTTAGCATCATATTTTCAACAAACATCATATCACATCAGATTTACATCATTTACCAAGTCCATCAAGTCAAGCATAACTTCATCAGGTGGATTGCCATCAAGGACAACACATGTCAACAGTCGCATGTCTTCATCTTCATTCAGTGGGTTGCCATCAAGGACAACACTCTGCATCATATTTCCAACAATCTCCCCTTTTGGACTTGATGGCAACCATGATGGTGTTTGGTTACCACAATAGATTTAAGACAATATTTGACACCATTCTTTCTCTTCATTCAAACACCATGTCACTCTCCCCCTTTGACATTAAGGGCAAAGGGCGGATCAACACCAACATACTCTCCCCCTTTTCTCCTCATGTAGAAGAAGCGTTCTGCAGATCTGATGTATACTGAAGTGACCAAGCTCCCCCTGAGTTCATGCTGAAACTTCAAACATATTTTTCAATGAAGTACATGAATCTATGACATTCCTATCACCAATGACTCATACTTACATCAAAGATTCATCCAAGTGGATTTAAATATAAGACTCAAGTACCCTACCAAGTGGGTTTACACCATTCAACTCAGCTACCCAACCAAGTGGGTTTACAAATTTGACAAGTCCTTACATGACTGAATATTACAATTTTACATCATGGGTCTCAACAAGACCTTTTCAACAAATTACAAAGATGACCATTTAAGACCAACACCAGAAAGTCCTTAAGAAAGAGAACATATTTCAGAACCATCATAATGCCAACATTGCATTATACTTAGCAAAGCTAATGCTCCCCCTGAATCTGTGCAACCAAGCAATCTTTCCAAATGACTAAGGCTCCCCCTTAGTTTGTGCATCCTGAAAACTTCCACCAACAAATCATCAAGGCATCTTCATCAAAACATTAGAAATAGAATTATGAGAACTGGAACACCACCAGAGATACCAAACAGTATCAGAGATACCAAACAGCACTGCAGCTGTGCTGAAGAGAGCTGACTTCAACCAAAAATTTGTCATCAATCAGACATACGCGGTTTTCTGTGAAGGAACTAGCGTATATACGCGACTGTGTTTCGGGAAACCCGCGTATCCCGAGCCATCTTCTAAATTTCAACCAGATCTGATTCTCTGTGAGGCAAAGACAGTGTTCAGCTTCTTTCTGAGACATTTGAATGCTTCCCTGGACTACAGATAGATAGAACAGTGTAGTTGTGTCTTCAAGCGTCATCCAACGGTTGTAGCATCAGCACAATAGTAACCAAGCCTTCAGATTATTTGTAGCATCAATACAATCTTTCCAAGAGAGATTCTCATATCAGAACAACATCTTCACATAGGTGTCAAGCAATCATCCATGTGGTCCAACATCACCATGATCTTCAAAATTTAACATGAAGTAACATATGTAGGCAAAAGATCTCTTCAACCATAGTAACAAACTCTGCATGATTTATTTCTGAATCAAATGACATCCAACTCATCCATGTGTGAGTACAAAAGATAATTATCAGCAACCAGGGCTCAAAAACTCATTATAATAAACCATGTACCAAGTCATCATCATTTGAGCATGAGTATCACAAAAACCAAAGAATAAGCAGTCATATTGCCAACAATGCAATCATTAGTATTCAACCTACTGCTCCCCCTAAACCAGTGCTCTTCCTTAACTTGTGCAATCTGAAACACCTTTCAACAGCAAGTCATCAGCAACAATCTCTGCATGATCAGTCCTCATCTCTGAGTTATAAGACTTTCATCTCATCAACGAATGCTCTTCATCATAAAGCAACCAGGCTTCATCCATAATATTCAACACAAGAACCCATGTATCATTTCATTATCATGAGTATAACCAGAATAATGCTAACAGTGCAATCATCAGCAGTCAGATGGATGCTCCCCCTGGACTTCTGCTCCAGATCTTCAGCTATCAGATAAATTCTCTCATCATCAATGCATACGCGTCTATGTCAGCTTGAACTCGCGTGTATACGCGACTTTGTTTCATAGAACCCGCGTATGGAAAGTGAAGCATAGAAAATTTTCATCTTCCTTCATTTCCTCCTGAGCTTGTACCTCCTGTACTTGTCCTTTCTACATTAGATGCGCTGTCAGAAGTAAACATAACCAGAATAAACAAATCAACCTTGAGAGTCATCATGCATTGCTCCCCCTTTGACGATACATTACTAAATCTCATAATGTATCCCACATAATTCCTGCAGTCAATCAGAGAAGTAATCTTCAGAAGCGGATGACTGCAGTAGGGTCTGAATTCCCTACGTTTCTGATCGGTCCTCCTTCATTTTCCAAATTTTCCTGAGCTTTCCAACTGTGTGTTGAAAATCGTCCACTTTCCCAGATCTGTTCATCCTACATTCTTTTTCTACATGTCCATACTTGTTACAAGCATAACATCTCATGTGGCCAGAGAAATATGCATAAGAACCATAATGAGTATTTCTATTCTTCCTCCTTTTACAATCAGCTGCTTTATGTCCATACTTGTTACATGAAAAACAATATCCCTTGAAGAAACTAGAGTAACTTTCTATGTAGGAACTGTTTGATTGAGGCTGAAATGATCTGCTCCTGCAATTTGCTGCAACATGCCCATAATTATGACATTTAAAACATTCAACGTTTTTGAATGAATTCCTTTGAGAATTCATGATTGTTGGTTGATCTTTTGACTCTTTCAACACTTCAGGTTTTACATTGACTTCCTCTGAATTTTTAGCACTTCCTTGTGAGCTAGATTCTCCTTTAACAGTTTCATGGAAACCAAGACCAAGTTTGATAGTAGGAGACCTTTGATTACTCAGAATATTGTCCAAAATATTAGTACTATCTTGAAACCTCAAAAGTTTTACCTTTTCTTCTAATTTACCTTTGAGAATGTTTACCTCAACCTCCAAGGCTTGGCATTGCTTTGTCATGCTTTCTTCTTTCCTTTTTCCATCTTCTACTTGATCCTTCAGATTTAGAATCTCTTCTTTCAACCAATCTTCGTTTTCTTCACATGTTTGTTGTAGCTCTTCATTCTTCTTATTTGATTTTTCCAGATCTTCTTTGAGAGAGATGATTTCTGCTTCAAGGCCTTCCTTTTCAAATGTTTGTAGAGGTTCCTCAATCTTCTTACTTGATGCTTCAAGATTTGTTTGTAGAGAGATGACTGCAGCTTCAAGTCCTTCATTCTTCTTGTTTGATTTTTCGAGATCTGCATTTAGATCGTTGATTTCTGCTTCTAGTTCTTTAATTCGATTAGATGCATAAGTATGAAACCTTTGATACTTTTCCACCTGTCCATTTAGCATTTCTATTTGATCTTTCATTTGAGAGATCATCTCATTGTAGATAGCTTAGCTTTTATTAAATGATCTTTGTTGATCTTCAATTTTCTTGATAGCTTCCTTTAGATCCAAAACTTTACTTTTACTATCTTCACCATTGCATGCACAGGAAAGTGCATCACAAGAACAAAAATCAATACCTGTTTCATCTTCTTCATTTTCTGTTGCACATGTTTTCTGAGATATCTCCTTTTTAGTAGCCTTCTTCTTTTGCTTCTTAGCCATGATCACTTTTAGATCTTGGTCAGAATCTTCTTCATCTTCACTGGACACTTCATCATCATCTTATTTAGCATAATAACTCTTTCTCTTCTCAAATTGTTTCCCTTTACCATGCTTTTCTCTATAAGGACATTTAGCAGCATAATGACCAACTTTTCCACACTCAAAACATTTGAAGGGAATCTTACCTTTGAATCTTCCAGTACCTAGTTGGAGCTTTCTCACGAAATTTGCTTCTTCTTCATCGGATATATAGCTGGATTCTTTGACAACTTCCTTTTCCTTTCCTTTTGTAGATGCCTTAAAAGCAGCTTCTCTTATTTGAGAAGGACCTCCTTGTCTCATTTCAAAAGTAGTCAGAGTACCATGTAATTGAACAATAGTAAGAGTTTGCAGATCTTGCCTTTCTTCAATAGCTGAAACTTTAGAGTCAAATTTTGAAGTCAATGATCTTAAGACCTTTTCCACCAGAGTAGTATCAGCTATGGTTTCACCCAAATTTCTCATTCGATTTACAATATCATCCAGATGAAGAAAGAAATTGGCAACACTCTCATCACTATGCATCTTCAAATTTTCATATTCAATTCTAAGAGTTTGGAGTTTTGCACTTTTTACCTTTGTGTCTCCTTCATAGCTTAGAATGATTTTGTCCCATATGTCTTTTTCCGAATGTAGCTGCATCACTTTAGCAAATTCTGATTCAGACAGGCTTCCCAATAAGACATTCACTGCTTTGGCATTGATTTCATACTTCTTTCTTTCAGCTGCATCAGTAGGAATACTTGCCGGGTATTGATAACCTTCTTCCACTATTGCCCATACATCTGCACCAAGACTTTGCAGATAAGCTTTTGTACGTACCTTCCAGAAGATCATATTGCTTCCATTGAATAGAGGTGGCTTTATAGACATTACTCCTTCTTGACTTCCCATTGCGACGGATCTCCTTTAAGCGATCAAGCTTCTGCACAAGGACCTGCTCTGATACCAATTGTTGGGAAAAATACTGAGAGGGGGGGGTGAATCAGTATTTACTGCATAATCAAATCTTTTACTTTTTCATTCCTTAAAACCCATACGCTACTTTACTTCAGTAAACTAGCGTATATACGCGGATCCCCTTTATGAAACTAGCGTATACACAGAGATTTAGATCTGTCATTAAATCTTCACTTATATTATTCCATCATTCATTCATCAGATGTTCAATAAACAGTAAACAGAATAAACCATCACACAAAGAATCACACATGAACACCAGGATTTTTAGGTGGAAACCCAAATCGGGAGAAAACCACCGCTGCAGTTGCTCAGCCTTCAATATTTTATTATAGAGAAAACATCTTACAACATATGTGCTGGCACAGACTTGACCAGCACGTAGGCACCCACCTGCGCTCGTTTACCAGCCTCTCCTGGAAGGGAGCTCCAACCCCCTGACTCGTTTACCAGCCTCTCCTGGAAGGGAGCTACGACCCCCCGATCTCGTTTACCAGCCTCACCTGGAAGGGAGCTACAACCCCCTGACTGAAGGCTACAACCTTCAGCACCACCTTGGACCACTTTTCATCAATTTTCACACTGGATCCAACAACTTCAATAGAACACCACTTGCAGGCCACATTTCATCATATTTCCAGACTGGACCCTTTCCAAACTTTTAAGCACAAACATTCATCACCAACAGATACTTAACAACACAGATCAGATAGCAGAAACATAGCAGAACAGATCAGATATTTCATACCCTTTGCTTCAACAAACCCTAGTTTGCATACGCGCTTTCACTTCACTGATGTTGCGTATATACGCGCTTCCGTCCACACAAACCAGCGTATACCTCATTGTATATTTTATTGCGCATACGCGCTTTCTCTTCGCTGAAGCCGCGTATATACGCGCTTCCTCCGCGGCTAAGTAGCATATAGATCTTCAATCATTACAGAGCAGCATACTTCATCAGATCAGATATTCAGTTTAGATCTACCCTTTTTCTTCAGACAGATGTTCGCCTAGATGCTCGCCTCATCACAGATCTAAGCCTTCCATAATCAGATCTAGCAAATACAAGAGCAATTCAGATCTAGATCCCCTTCTTCATCATTGGTGCATCATACATTCATATTTATCATTCAAGTGTAACCCTTTCCATTCAGATATACTTCAGAGAGAAGTATTCATTCAATCTCATACATCTTGCACCACACTCATATATGCACAATGAATTTGTTCTCCTTATATAGGTTTATCCTTTTTCAATACCATGAGCCCCTTTTTCAATACCATGGGCCAAAACAATACCATGAGCCCAAAACTACCTGGACGGGGTCAATTAGGCGGATCATTACCCAATACCATGGGTCAATACCATGGTGGTTACCCTTGGTTTTGCACTTTTTGAGTGCTTTATCCCATACGCGACTTGGCACGTTCTTTTCCGCGTGCATACGCGACTTCCCCTAGGCCAATCCGCGTATTCCTTGAGACATACTCTTTTCATCATAGATTTAGCACATGATGACTTCTTTTCTTCACTGCCTTCTGTACACACTGTAGATACATCATATTTAGCTCATCAAGAACATATTCTAACAAGCACAACTTCACCAAGTAAGTTGTCATCATCTTCATTAAGTGGCTTGCCTTTCAAGGACAACACTCAGCATCATATTGTCAACAAACATCATATCACATCAGATTTACATCATTTACCAAGTCCATCAAGTCAAGAATAACTTCGTGAGGTGGATTGCCATAAAGGACAACACATGTCAACAGTCACATGTCTTCATCTTCATTCAGTGGGTTGCCATCAAGGACAACACTCTGCATCATATTTCCAACAATCTCCCCCTTTGGACTTGATGGCAACCACAGCAGAACCACGATGGTGTTTGGTTACCACAACAACATAAGTACAATGACACCATGTCACATTCCCCATTTTTGACACCATTCTTTCTCTTCATTCAAACACCATGTCACTCTCCCCCTTTGACATCAAGGGCAAAGGGCGGATCAAAAACCAACATACTTTCCCCCTTGTCTCCTCATGTGGAAGAAGCGTTCTGCAGATCTGATATAAACTGAAGTGAGCAAGCTCCCCCTGAGTTCATGCTGAATCTTCAAACATATTTTCCAATGAAGTACATGAATTTATGACATTCCTATCACCAATGACTCATACATACATCAAATATCCAACCAAGTGGATTTACATATGAGACTCAAGTACCCAACAAAGTGGGTTTACACATTTCAACTCATCTACCCAACCAAGTGGGTTTACAAATTTGACAAGTCCTTACATGACTGAATATTACAATTTTACATCATGGGTCTCAACAAGATCTTTTCAACAAATTACAAAGATAATCATTTAAGACCAACACCAGAAAGTCCTTAAGAAAGAGAATATATTTCAAAACCATCATAATGCCAACATTGCATTATACTTAGCAAAGCTAATGCTCCCCCTGAATCTGTGCAACCAAGCAATCTTTCCAAAAGACTAAGGCTCCCCCTTAGTTTGTGCATCCTGAAAACTTCCACCAACAAATCATCAAGGCATCTTCATCAAAACATTAGAAACGAAATATTATGAGAACTGAACACCACCAGAGATACCAAACAACGACTGCAGTTTCGTGTTGAAGAGAGCCGACTTCAACCAAAGATTGTCGAGCAATCGGACATACGCGGTTTGATGTGAAGGAACTAGCGTATATATGCTGATCGTGTTTCGGGAAACCCGCGTATCCCAAGACATCTTCTAAATTTCAACCGAGATCGATTCTCGGTGAGGCGAGGACAATGTTCGCTCTTTACGAGACATTTGAATGCTTCCCTCGGACTACAAATAGATAGAACAGTGTAGTTGTGTCTTCAAGCGTCATCCAACGGTTGTAGCATCGCCACAATAGTAACCAAGCCTTGAGATTCTTTGTAGCATCAATACAATCTTTCCAAGAGAGATTCTCATATCGAACAACATCTTCACATAGGTGTTAAGAAATCATCCATGTGGTCCAACATCACCATGATCTTCAAAATTTAACATGAAGTAACATATGTAGGCAAAAGATCTCTCAACCATAGTAACAAACTCTGCATGATTTATTTCTGAATCAAATGACATCTAACTCATCCATGTGTGGTACAAAAGATAATTATCAGCAACCAAGGCTCAAAAAATCATTATAATAAACCATGTACCAAGTCATCATCATTTGAGCATGAGTATCACAAAAACCAAAGAATAAGCAGTCATATTGCCAACAATGCAATCATTAGTATTCAACCCTCTCGCTCCCCTAAACCCAAGGTGCTCTTTCCTTAACTTTGTGCAATACGAAACACCTTTCAACGACGAAGTCATCGACAAAAATCTCTGCATGATCGAGTCCTCATCTCTCGAGTTATAAGACTTTCATATCATCAACGAATGCTCTTCATCATAAAGCAACCAAAGGCTTCATCCATAATCTTCAACACAAGAACCCATGTATCATTTCATTATCATGAGTATAACCAGAATAATGCTAACAGTGCAATCATCAGCAGTCAGATGGATGCTCCCCCTGGACTTCTGCTCTAGATCTTCAGCTATCAGATAAATTCTCTCATCATCAATGCATACACGTCTATGTCAGCTTGAACTCGTGTGTATACGCGACTTTGTTTCATAGAACCCACGTATGGAAAGTGAAGCATAGAAAATTTTCATCTTCCTTCATTTCCTCCTGAGCTTGTACCTCCTATACTTGTCCTTTCTACATTAGATGCGCTGTCAGAAGTAAACATAAACTTGAGAATAAACAAATCAACCTTGAGAGTCATCATGCATTGCTCCCCCGATGACGATACATTACTAAATCTCATAATGTATCCCACATCATTCCTACGATCAATCGGAGAAGTAATCTTCGAAGCGGATGACTCGCGGTAGAGTCTCGAATTCCTATTTTTTCTTATCGGTCCTCCTTCATTTTCCAAATTTTCACGAGCTTTCAATCTGTGTGCTTAAAAATCGTCCACTTTCCCGGATCTCGTTCATCCTACATTCTTTTTCTACATGTCCATACTTGTTACAAGCATAACATCTCATGTGGCCAGAGAAATACGCATAAGAACCATAATGAGTATTTCTATTCTTCCTCCTTTTACAATCAGTTGCTTTATGTCCATACTTGTTACATGAAAAACAATATCCCTTGAAGAAACTAGAGTAACTTTCTATGTAGGGAACTCGTTTGATTGAGATTTGAAATGATGCTCCTGCAATTTGCCGCAACATGCCCATAATTATGACATTTAAAACATTCAACGTTCTTGAATGAATTCCTGTGAGAATTCATGATTGTTGGTACATCAGGTTTTGCATTGACATCCTCACGAATTTTGGCACTTCCTTTCGTGAGCTAGATTCTCCTTTAACGAGTTTCATGGAAACCAAGACCATGTTTGATAGTAGGAGACCTTTGATTATTCAGAATATTGTCCAAAATATTAGTACTATCATGAAACCTCAACAGCTTTTACCTTTTCTTCTAATTTACCTTTGAGAATGTTTACCTCAACCTCCAAGGCTTGACATTGCTTTGTCATGCTTTCTTCTTTCCTTCTTCCATCTTCTACTTGATCCTTCGATTTAGAATCTCTTCTTTCGACCCAATTTTCGTTTTCTTCACATGTTTGTTCGGCTCTCTTCATTCTTCTTATTTGATTTTTTCCAGATCTTCTTTGAGAGAGATGATTTTGCTTCAAGGCCTTCCTTTTTCAAATGTTTATAGAGGTTCCTCAATCTTCTTACTTGATGCTTCAAGATACGTTTGTAGAGAGATACGCAGCCTTCAAGTCCTTCATTCTTCTTGTTTGATTTTTCGAGATTTGCATTTAGATCGTTGATTTACTGCTTCTAGTTCTTTAATTCGATTGGATGCATAAGTATGAAACCTTTGATACTTTTTCCACTCGTCCATTTAGCATTTCTATTTGATCTTTCATTTGAGAGATCATCTCATTGTATATAGCTTCGCTTTTATTAAATGATCTTTGTTGATCTTCAATTTTCTTGATAGCTTCCTTTAGATCCAAAACTTTACTTTTTACTATCTTCACCATTGCATGCACGAGGAAAGTGCATCACAAGAACAACAATCAATACCTGTTTCATCTTCTTCATTTCTCGCTGCACATGTTTTCACGAGATATCTCCTTTTCGGTAGCCTTCTTCTTTTGCTTCTTAGCCATGAGCACTTTTTAGATCTTGGTCAAAAATCTTCTTCATCTTCACTTTGGACACTTCATCATCATCTTATTTAGCATAATAACTCTTTCTCTTCTCAAATTGTTTCCCTTTACCATGCTTTTTCTCTATAAGGACATTTAGCAAGCATAATGACCAACTTTTTCACACTCAAAACATTTGAAGGGAAGCTTACCTTTGAATCTTCCGATACTCTAGTTGGAGCTTTCTCACGAAATTCCGCTTCTTCTTCATCGGATATATAGTCGATTCTTTGACAACTTCCTTTTCCTTTCCTTTTTTGTAGATGCCTTAAAAAGCAGACTTCTTTCCTTATTTGAGAAGGACCTCCTTGTCTCATTTCAAAAGCAGAAATCGAGTACCATGTAATTGAACAATAGTAAGCGATTGCGAGATCTTGCCTTTCTTCAATAGTCGAAACTTTAGAGTCAAATTTTGAAGTCAAGGATCTTAAGACCTTTTTCCACCGAGATTAGTATCGGTTATGGTTTCACCCAAATTTCTCATTCGATTTACAATATCATCCAGACGAAGAAAGAAAGCTGGCAACACTCTCATCACTATGCATCTTCAAATTTTCATATTCAATTCTAAGAGTTTGGAGTTTTGCACTTTTTACCTTTGTGTCTCCTTCATAGCTTAGAATGATTTTTGTCCCATATGTCTTTTGCCGAATGTAGCTGCATCACTTTAGCAAATTCGATTCGGACATGCTTCCCAATAAGACATTCACTTTGCTTTGGCATTCATTTCATACTTCTTTCTTTCAGGCGCATCGGTAGGAATACTTGCTCGGGTATTGATAACCTTCTTCCACGATTGCCCATACATCTCGCACCAAGACTTTGCTGAGATATGCTTTTGTACGTACCTTCCGGAATATCGAGTTGCTTCCATTGAATAGAGGTGGCTTTATAGACATTACTCCTTCTTGACTTCCCATTGCGACGGATCTCCTTTAAGCGATCAAGCTTCGCACAAGGACTCCGCTATGATACCAATTGTTGGGAAAAATACCGAGAGGGGGTGAATCGGTATTCTCTGCATAATCAAATCTTTTTTACTTTTTCATTCCTTAAAACCCATACGCTACTTTCCTTCGATGAACTAGCGTATATACGCGGATCCCCTTTATGAAACTAGCGTATACACGAGAGATTTAGATACGTCATTAAATCTTCACTTATATTATTCCATCATTCATTCATCGGATGTTCAATAAACGATGAAACGAATAAACCATCACACAAAGCATCACACATGAACACCAAGATTTTTAGGTGGAAACCCAAATCGGGAGAAAACCACCAGCTAGCAGTTGCTCAACCTTCAATATTTTATTATAGAGAAAACATCTTACAACATATGTCTCTGGCGCGGACTTGACCAACACGCGCACACCCACTTGCGCTCGTTTACCGCCTCTCACGGAAGGGAGCTCCAACCCCCCGACTCGTTTACCGGCCTCTCCCGGAAGGGAGCTACGACCCCCCGATCTCGTTTACCGGCCCTCACCCGGAAGGGAGCTACAATCCCCACGACCGAAGGCTACAACCTTCGACACCACCTTGGACCACGTTTCATCAATTTTCACACTTGGATCCAACAACTTCAATAGAACACCACTTGCGAGCCACATTTCATCATATTTCCAGACTCGGGACCCTTTTCCAAACTTTTAAGCACAAACATTCATCACCAAACAGATACTTAACAACACAAATCAGATAGCAGGAACATAGCAGAACAGATCAGATATTTCATACCCTTTGTTTCAGCAAACCCTAGTTTGCATACGCGCTTTCACTTCACTGATGTCGCGTATATACGCGCTTTTGTCCACACAAACCGGCGTATACCTCAGTGTATATTTTATTGCGCATACGCGCTTTCACCATTTCGGCCAGCGTATATCTTGGCACTTCTCACTTGACTAAGTAGCGTATAGATCTTCAACCATTACAGAGCAACATACTTCTTCAAATCAGATATTCAGTTCAGATTTACCCTTTTACTTCAGACAGATGTTCGCCTCATCTCGGATCTAAGCCTTCCATAAACAGATCTAGCAGATACAAATACATTCCAGATCTAGATCCCCTTCTTCATCATTGGTGCATCATACATTCAGATCTATCATTCAACTGTAACCCTTTCCATTCAGATATACTTCAGAGAGAAGTATTCATTCAAGCTCAGACATCTTGCACCACACTCATGATTTGCACAATGAATTTCTTCTCTTTATATAGGTTTACCCTTTTTCAATACCATGAGCCCTTTTTTCAATACCATGAGCCAAAACAATACCATGAGCCCAAAACTACATTACTTCCGATGGTATTCCTGGACGGGGTCATTTAGACGAATCATTACCCAATACAATGGGTCAATACCATGGTGGTTACCCCTGGTTTTGCACCTTTTGAGCACTTTTTCCCATACGCGACTTATCACGTTCTTTCCCGCGTGCATACGCGACTTCCCCTAGACATATCCGCGTATGCCTTGAGACATACTCTTTTCATCATAGATTTAGCACATGATGACTTCTTTTCTTCACTGCCTTCTGTACACACTGTAGATACATCATATTTAGCTCATCAAGAACATATTCTAACAAGCACAACTTCACCAAGTAAGTTGTCATCATCTTCATTGAGTGGGTTGCCTTTCAAGGACAACACTCAGCATCATATTGTCAACAAACATCATATCACATCAGATTTACATCATTTACCAAGTCCATCAAGTCAAGAATAACTTCATCAGATGTATTGCCATCAAGGACAACACATATCAACTGTCACATGTCTTCATCTTCATTTAGTGGGTTGCCATCAAGGACAACACTCTGCACCATATTTCCAACACTGATTTCTTAGGGGAAGGTGAATGAGGAATTTCTATTTGAGGGAATTATTCATGTGAAGAATATGAACCAAGTTCAGTGGAAGGTGATGGAGGTGTGTGAGGAGGATGTTGAGATGATGATGGCAGACTTTGCAGAGGAGTGGGATGTGGAGTTGTGAAATCATTGTGGGCGATGAAAACCTCCCAGGGGATGCCTTGTTGTTCTAGTTGGTGTGAGAGAATCACTTTGATGAGGGAATAATGAAAAAGGCTTGACATTTGTTGGGATGGAGGCCTTTTCTGCATGATGGAAGACATTTTTTCAATACTTTTGCAAAGATAGTAGGGAATATGTAGTAGCTTGGTTTCGGTGAAGTGCATGAGGAGCCTTATGTGGTATGAATAGACTCTGGACAACCTACCCTCACAGGTGAAGTATTTCATGATGATCTTCATCAGGAGAGCATATCTGTCCAATAGATGAGAGAAGGGGAACATGGTTTTATATTCAGCTTGACAACTTGGTTTCAAGAATGGGCGATAGTGGCTTAGGTCTAGATACTTTTGTTTGAGCCACCTTTCTCCTATACAAGGCATTCTAGTGGCCCTAGAGATGGCATAGGCGGTCAACTCAAATTTTACCCCGACTAGGTGTACTTTATGTTTATGAAGGTTTAGGGCAAAGAGCTTGGTCAACTGAGGGTGACTCTGGAGATTTTGTACCTTTTTACAAAATTCATAGCAGCCCAACTCTTGAAAATAGGTCAAAATAGTAGGGGAGGTTATCAACTCTTTAGTGTTTATAGGTTCAAAACTATTTGGCATCCCTCCCTTCCTTTGCAGCTTTTTAGGCCTTTGAGTCACCTCATCTATGTCAACATTATCTTCTTCAGACATTTTTTCTTTCTTTACCCCTGCCTCAAGATCCTTCAAGAGAAATGGCACTGCTAGTGAAATGATGTGGAAAGGGAACAAATGAGATGATGAGTTCTCTGACTAGGTCAAGGAATAACAATGTGTAGGTTAAGTGTTGTATTTTAGGATTTAACTCCCTTCTCTAACACCAATTCTCAAAATTCTGAGTGACCTTATCTTTAGAAAACCATGCATATGCAGCAAAAGGTTCAAAATACCTCTTGAAGTGCCTCCATAGAAAAGAAAATGGCTCAAAAAGTAGCCTGTAAAACAATGGTCGGAGTGCAGCATAGTGGTCAGGCGGCTCGGGTCACCCTGAGCAGGCCTGTCGTGCAGAGCCTAGA
The DNA here is from genome assembly GCA_034641835.2 of Pinus albicaulis. Lineage (NCBI taxonomy): Eukaryota > Viridiplantae > Streptophyta > Pinopsida > Pinales > Pinaceae > Pinus > Pinus albicaulis. The sequence continues at coordinate 252,246,251 of CM076584.1, read as the reverse complement.
GTAGTGGCAGGAGTGCAACACAGTTAGTTCAACATCTAAAGCAGTGGTAGGAGCGCATCACACTTAGTTCAACGTCTGAAGCAGTGGCAGGAGCACAACACAGGGGTTGGGTGGCTCGAGTCACTCCTAAACGTGCCCTTATTCAACGGCTGCAGTAGTGGCAGGAGCGCAGCATGGTGTCGGGTGTTTGAACATGCCCTTGTTTAGCAGCTGCAGTAGTGGCAGGAGCACATCATGGTAGTTGGGCGGTTAGGGTTACTCCTGAATGGGCTTGTCGTGCAGAGTCTGAACGTCGGGCACAAACACAAGAGCGCAGCACCAACCTACAGGAGCGTAGTGTGCAGTGGAGATTTACACTGGGAGATGCTACAGGCGCGCAACGCGACTCTACAAGAGCACAGCGCCTGAAAAATTTCACCTGAGGACTTCTAGCAGAAAAAATTTAAAACCCTCACTATGTGTACAAATGAGCAAAGGAGCGGGGAGATGTTGTTTTGTGGGGTTTTATACCTTTTGGTAAAAATCCAAGTTGAAACCCTCTTTATAAGGTTTGTTCTCTTTTCCCTTTTCTCACTATCTTTTAACTCATGCTTTCCCCTTTTGAAAATTTGAATATGCTTCTAATTTTTCTTTTTTAGAGAAGGATCCTTGAACCACAGGGGCATCACTCAATTAACCTAAGGCATAGCACGTGTGTTCGTGGCATACTAAACAATACCCTTAATTTGACTACATATTGGAAAATACCTCTAAAAATCACTTTATTTAACCCCCTACCAATACTAACCCATTGCATTTTCCCAATTTAAAAACCCCTGCTTTCACTATATATTGTAGGTATCTATTTTTTCATTAACTTTTTTTACACCCCTTTATATTTATATCATTAAAATAATGACATGATGCCTCTCTTATGACCTCACATGAATTCTACAATTCACATTTCTTCTTGTGATATACATAAGAGATGCATATTAGTATTCCCACAATGTGATTACTCAATCCACACTCAAGCACATCTTACTATGATTTGTGGCATTTAATGGTCTAAGGCATACAAAGATCAACCATTTTTTAGGAAGATTGATTGTGTGCATGTGTATAAAATAACATATAAATTGATCTATATGATGATGAAAAATCAATTGATCAATCTTTATGAATATGTTTGCACCAAATAAGGTGTTCAATCACAAGTCTAGACCCTCTTCCCTTTAAAAGCTTCTTGTTCAAAAATCCAACTACAACCTCATGTACTCAAACTAGTGTCTTATTAAGGTGGAACAACAAAAGTTACAATTTCGAAGAGTTATATAGAGAAGAAAAGGCAAGGTGAGGATGAGTTATGAGACCCTCCCTTTTCTTTAATGAAAAAAAAAACATTGTTCTCTGTTGTTTTTAATTTAAGTGTTTTAATGAGAGCCCCATGGTATATTTTATTAAGACAAGAATACTTTGTACCTAGTAGTACAAGAATACTACAAGTACATGAATACAAAACCACATATTGGTGTGTATTGTGACCATCCGGGTATGATAAGGCCCTCCTTAAAAGGCAATTTAGTGTGGATTTCCCATAAAAAGTGTTTTTTTCTTTTAGAAAGAATGCATAAAAATAAAAGGAGAAGGTGGGTTGAAGATCTAAAACTCTAGCCTATCATTTTCTAGGTGCAAGGAAAAAGTGTATAAATCATGCTTGGGGGCTCTTCATCTAATGTGGGGTGTATGATATGTTAATAACCCTTGGTTGTGCCATGATGGATATTCACACTCCAGATAGCTTTCTCGTGGGAATTTCTAGACCTTGTCTTGATGCTTATGTGGTACACTTCCTTAGATCATTGGAGATGTTGACTGCACAAATATTTTCATGGAATGTTTTAACACCTAAAATGAGCCTTGGGTGCATGTTTCATAGAAAAATAAATATCACCTCTTGAAATCCTCTCACTTTTGGTTTTTTGTTCTCAACAAAAAAGGGGTATCTGTATCACCTGCCTATGATCTACAAATAAATCACTGAGAATGAACTATGCCAACAAGCAAAATAAACAAGGAAAATAGTAATAATATTTGGGAAGGATCCAACAATAGGTGTTTTCCATTGGGTCTTGAAGTCAAATAAGAGATAGAGAATTCCAGTGAGGCATATATGTTAGATTAATATCACTACATAACACTATTTTGAACCCTACAACATATGCCTAGACACAACCCTACTCTTATTGTTTAAACCTAATCAGAGGAAATTTCTTACCTTACCACTCTTTGTGGTCAAGGACCACTAGGAAAATTCGTAATAATCTTAGTGAAACCAGGGGACAAAGTCCCACACCATGTCACAAAATTAACTTGACTAGGCTAAAAAATAGAGATGTAAGCATTCACCAACAATGGAAAATACATGAGGAAGACGACCAAGTGCCCAAGCTTTACTCATTCCAGATTTTCAGGCATTTACAAGTCTTTTAGATTATGAATCTGCACTGACAGAGATCAAAACTCCTAGAATTCATCCTCGTTGCAATGATTTTTTCTTATTTTAAAAAGTTATTCCTCCTTGAAACCTGCACATTAAGTCCCAAAATTCCTGTGCATGCCGCCAAGAATAGAATTAGGGAGGTGTACCCTTCAGTTTAGTATGCATGCATCTGAGAATGCATACCATCCATCTTAGTGATATTCCTCTCTCCTTGTGTGCACCAATATGTTAATCCATCAAATTTAAAAATGTACCCTGTTGCAACAGTCCAAAAATATCCATTGAAATGAATATCACTGGTGAAAAATCATGCCATATGACATGTAGCAAGCATATTTTAGAGTTTTTCAGTAGATATTTTGACTCTATTAGTGACCCTAACTCTATTAGAGACCCTACAACTCAATTTTTGGCCCAGATAACTACAACTAAGGGAGAGGTAGTTTTATGTTGGTTGTGCATGCACTTGGAACCACACTTAGAGCATATGACTTCTCTATGAAAATGTTATTTAATTATACTCAAGTCAAGAAAAAATCAAGTGAATTCAAATTGGCTTTCTAGTCACTTAGTATTTTTTAATGTTAATTTATTCTATTGTCTCCCTTTCTAATTGCAGTAATTAGTGTAGCATTTTATCATAACTAGATCCTATACTTGTGCTTAAAATATAACACTAGCCAATGTCATTTTATTGGGGAAACATGTTCTTTCTAATAATCTTTGGAAGATAAATAATATGAAAAAAATAAAAGAATAACATATAGAGAATCATTTTCATGTAACAAGTTGCAAGGGGGGCTACAACTTATTTCTTTCCTCGATCAATGATACATTGTCATTATTTTTGAGCTCTTCATGGTAAGTGAACAAAGGCTTTGACACACTTCTATTACTTAAAATGAATAGATGGAAAAAAAAGAGAACCATATTGATGATGTTGGACGGTGTATAATGACTTTAATATGGAGTTTTTGCTATGATAACCCATTGCTACAAACAAAAAAATGCTCATGACAAGAGATCAAATGCTAATTCACATAAATAGTTTGGACGTGACAACACCCAACAGATTCCAGCATTAGAATACCTACATCTTGTTTGAAATTTCATATGACGCTCTTCAAAAGAATTTACTTTCTTATAATAGCAGAAAGGAAAACTATTGTTTGGACGTGTCCTAAGTTCAGCAAATCTTTGACGTGATTAAGGAGCTATAGATAATTGTGTACTTGTGAAATTTTTGAAGCTACAGCAAGGCCACTCAATATGGCACCTTCAACATTTGGAGCAACACAAAAATCACAAAAAACAGCAAATCGCTTGTTATCTAACCACAGACATTTGTCATCTTTTGCACTGAAGGTTGTTGGTAATGCACTACCCCTGCAATCAAAATATGAAATCAGATTAGCTAGATTAATTTCTTTGAAGTTGATAAGCTTATGGCTGAAAATTGAGTCAAATATATCCTTATTATCCTACATCTATGAAGCATCCTTAAATGTATGTTCACGATGACTAGGATAAACAGAAATTTATAGGTTGACATTTAAACTAGTTATCAAATAGACGAGGATGGAGGTTGCAATCATGTAACCCAAAGTCTCACCATCTATGAGCTTTCATAAAAAATGGAGAAGGCATATGTGGAACTGTTTTATGGAATTCATTGAATAAGTCTCTTCTCACCAAATTCAATACATCATCTGAAGGCTTCTTTAAGCCTGTTTGACTTATGATATGGTTGGCATATTCAGCTGTAGAATGTAGAACTCAGCACTCGCTATAGAAAGCAACTTAAATTGTGTCAGTCAGCCAATCATAAGCACACGGTGTTGGAAAATATGGAGAGCTCACAAAGTTTTAAGGAACATACTCCACAGGACAATGTATGTAGTTAAACAGGAACTAACACCTAAATATTCTTTGATAATAAGATCCATGGTACTGAAGGCATATATTTCACTGCCACATATGGATTTCATGTCTTTCAACATTAAATCTCTCCAAGAGCAGACTGCCATAAATGGCATCATTAGCCCATTTATTATAGCCACAATAGCCAACAATGACCCTCCAAGCCAAGATTGTGAAGAATTAGTAACTTAACGAAAAAATTCACTTGGCCTACACCTAAATTCCTACATATCATAGTAAGGATTGATCAAGATATAATCTCCTTGTTGAGAGACACTGCTACAATATTGTGTTTTGATGTTTTTTCTTCAAATTCACATATCAGCAAAAAAACCTGAGAGATACTTCAAATCTCAGCTCCATCACCACTCAATTACTTATCTCTTACATCGATGATTTCATGTTAAGATGTTTCACCAGTCTCTGGCTGAGGTCTTGGTCACACTACAGAACCAAAATCGGTATTTTCAGTTTTGTGAACATACTAGATTGTACAAAATTACCAATGAATTAACTTTCTTAAGCTATAAATAATACATGTTGCATACCTGAGACCAATAATATATCCAGACACTCCTAATTTCATCAATTACCTTCATTTCACACAGCACATCGATGAAGCGCCTGATGAATCTGTCTTGTCTGCTCCAGAACAGAGAAACCATTATAATCAGTTGGATGAATTTCAATTTCGATATTGACAAACTTCCATACAGACAAGGACCTTTTTTCTGCTCCAAAAGAGAAAATAACATTAGATTTAGCTGGATGGATAAGAAAATTATATTCAGCTGGATGAATTTCAATTTTGATATTAAAAAAATTCCATACATAGAAATCCTTCTGAAAAGTATTAGAAAATAGGCTAAGAATGGTCCTGATGATGGGTCTTGTTTTAGACCCGAAACGTAGACTTAAAAATGAGAACTGTGGAAATTTCAAGCTTTGATTCTAAAAAGGCTAAGAATGGTTATCCTACCTGTCAGGAGGCCATGAATGGAAGCATTCACCAGGCTGATTAAATTTATTTTCCTTCGTAATAATTCTCTGCAACATTAAAGAAAAATGTTGGGTGATTTCAAAACAGTGCTCGCAAGGATTGAGAATCATAGCAAAAACATTCCTCTGGTTTACACAGAAAATTTATGTATAGAGTGTGTACTTTTTTGCGATTAGAAGACCTTATTGTAGCATTTTCTAAACACTAGCACCAATGCTGGCAAGGCCTGAAAAATTAGCAAAGACATTACTGTATGTTAAAGTAGCAATTGATAAAACCCTGATGAAGGTAGCAGCGAGAGGACCTGGAGGTTATTAAAGTCCTCCGGGAAACCAATCCCAACAGAGCAATGAAGTCAAGGATTGATTACCTAATGGGGAGTTGTGTGTCTCAAGCGTATTAATACTGCTTGATGCTACAATCATCAGCGTTTTGAGTTTGATCAAGTGCTAGTAACATCGAAGTCTAATAACAAGGGCGCAAGTTTCAAAACATGGCAAAACAAATTGGGAAATTAGCTTGTACCCCAAGATTTCCAAGCTAGAGATAAAGGCAGCTATCAAGGTCAAGTATAAAGTCCTAGCTAGTTCATGTAAAGACCAAGAGTTCATTAGGGCTACACTGTACATCTCAACTTAGAGCTAAAGGCGATTGTGAAGGTCAGGTGTAACTTCCTAGCTAGCTCAAGACCAAGACAGTATCTGGGCTACACTGTACATGAGTATGTACAAAAAATAAGGTATAACTTCCTACCTATCTCAGTGATACTTTACAAGAGTGTGTATAAAAAAGTAAGATGTAACTTTCTACCTAGCTCCAATAAGACTAGAGCCTTGGCCCTTACTAACTTTCTACCTAGATCAGATAAGACCAGAGCATAACTAAGGAAGGCACGACCTTATATTTTAGAGATTACTTGATTGAGTCGAGAATTTTAGAATGGGGCATTGTTCCTGAGTTAGTTGACATACCTTTGACCTGGTACCACTGACAATATTTCTCGGAATAGAGAGTGTCTCTGAATGTCGAACTGGGTCAAAATGCAAAGGAAAATAATCCACCTGCAACCAGTGGTATGATCATAAAATGGAACTCATTAGAAAAATGCAATCTCTCAACAACCATTATGTATAAAATTGTGCTCAGTTGTCCATTTGAAAAGGAAAAAAAAAGAAAATCAATAGACAAAATGAGATTTCCATTGAATCTTAGCACTCCAGAAAATGTGTACTAGTAGTTGCTTATATAAGGATTTAGTACTAGTAGTTGCCTTAAATCATCCTCTATATGGGGGATTTTAGAATCTAGATGGAAAATTTTATCTTTAGATTAGGGTACAAAAAGTTAATCGATATTTAAGTTGCACTAAGGTGTTATGCCAAACCAAACCACATGTGAGAAATACAAAAGAGAGAAGATTGTTGATACTAGCAGGGAAGTAATGGCATGTAACATAACTCCTCATATTTATGCATGAAATTCATAAAACCATCATGATGATTGTTATGATGGGAACACTTTGGTGCATTCACAGGAAGTAGCAAGTAATTCGGCCCAAGCCTATGCCTCTGTGTGTCAGAGTATGAGAAAACTCAAGTTTGGAACATTTTATCATCGGTGTAGTAGATACCGGGCACAATAACTCCAGGGAAAAATGCCAACTATTCATTCTCATTGAAAAATTTATCAATGTTTCTATTCAAAATCATTCTCCCAACAGGTTGCACAAGAAAAGGATCCAATTTTCAACCATGGTTCAATGCAAAAAGCTTGAAATTGAAGAGCATATAAAGTTGAATTACTACCAGAACTTGAAAATTGTGAAGCAAGAAGAATTTATATTACAGATTATATGACTAATAGTTTTAGTCTTAAGTATTTTATATGTACTTTACCTACAAATGAAATAGATTCTTTGGCCATATTTTAGTATCGTCAAGAGGATCAAAGTCGAACCTATCTTCATTTGCGGGATCCATAGTCTGAATGCATAGCTTCCATTCAGGATAGTTACCAGAAGCTATGGCATCATATAAATCTTTGGTAGCATGACTGTGATTGGTACCTCCAACAATTACAGCCTTCTCATCAAGCAAAAACTTGAGTCCACAAGTAGGCTTCCAATGAAACTTTCAGTAGGTTTCTTTACCTTCTCTATTAATAAACTGCAAAGAAGATAAAAAAAATTAGGTCATCTAAACAGTAATGACAAATTTTTCAAGCATGGTTCATTTGACAACAAATAAAGGATACATTTTCATTAAGTTATCTTGACCTATTCTTGTTAATTTCATTTGTACGACTATTGAATCTTCTTTTCTATATATATATATATATATATACACTAGTGAAGAAAAGCTCAATATATGGCAGTTGACAAAGTATATAGGTTTCATGTTCAATGGAGTGCTCCCATGTATAGTGATTAATGATGTGTTGTGCATGTTAACTCACCACATGGCATGAAATTTCTTTAATTCTAGTTTCCTTTCAAGTCATCCTATCTATAATTTTAACTCATTATGTAGCAACTGGAGAACATCATTCTCTAACCATAAAATCTACAAGGTTAAATATCTCAAGTTCAAATCAAGTTGCAATGACATTATGTATATATTTCGTAAGAAATATGATCTATATGTGACATTATGCATATATTTCATAAGAAATGTGATCCTTTGAATGGGAAATATGGATGGTTAATGATTTTTTCATTGCTAGTGTTTAACATTTCCATAAGAAATGTGATCCCATGAATGGAAAATATAGTTGGTTAAGGATGCTTGCATTGCTAGTGTATAACATTTTCATCAGAAGTCAAATTGTTAATGTATTAGATGTAAATTATGTGGCATATTCTCTTCCAATTAGGGGAGATGGTTGATATTTTAGTCATATCCAATATATGAATGCCAGAAACCAATTTTTGTACAAATAAACAAACTCCATCACTGTCACAACCGAGTATACCAAAATCAGATTGCCACAAGCAAATAGAGTCATCACTCACAACAGATTCAGTAGTTAGAGCCTAAGGATAATGAGGTCAAGAAGGAAAATTCTACGATTAAGATGTATAAGAGGGACCCCCATATTGATATAATCGCTGATACATACACTTGATGACTACAGTGAAATTCAGAACCCAGGTTTTAGATTACATAGAATCTACACTCACTAAGGTTTTAACCTGGACTATTTTTTCTGGTTTTAGCACAGATTTGAGTCAAGATGTGGTTCTAGCACTTTTTTCGTCATCCCATGAATGTTGCAAGGCCATTGGTAAAATGTATCCTTATTTGGGAGACAATGACCCAAGTATGTTACTAGCCCCTAGATTTTCAAATAGGAGACCTCGGTAAAATGTATATGTCACATTTTTTCAAACAATAGCCATGACACTGAAATAATAATCGCTCATTTTGTAGATCTCAAATCAAGTGGTAATCAAGCAGAAGAGTAGGGCTGAATAATAATGGTCAAATAGGAGTATAGTGGCCAAATTCCACACCCCTATCTTGAAGCAAAGGTTGTAATGAATACTCACCTCTCCAGGTGACCTTGCTTGAAATAAGTGAATGGTGTTGAGATTGAAATCCACGCCACTGAATACAATACAGAGATCACCATGTAAATAAATGTAGAAAATTGATGCTTTCAACAAATCACGAATTATAAAACTGAGGCATGGTATTAAACAATTTAACATATCATCTATGAAATATTTCTGCGTGCAATCTTGGACTGTAGAAAATTACAAATTGTTGAGGGGTTTACTGTTAGAAAATTATATATTATGGAGCAATGCAACACATAAAATATGCGGAAAATAAAAGCACACAAAACACATAAAACTAGAGAGACACATATATACGTGGTTCACCCAGTTTGGGCTACGTCCACCCTGAACAGCCAGTCCTTCCTTTCTATTATCTAGCAAAAAATGAAGAGACAAAACCTACAACAGATCCACTGTAATATCTTCTGTTCTCTCTCATAGTCTCCCTCTCTATTTCTCGCTCTGAGAATACACATTCATTACACAGCCACAATACAATGCCCTCATAAAAGTGACGGGTTGCCTTCTAGGGCAAAAAACCCTAATCTAAACATAACTTCTACCGTCAGATCATTTTCCTAATGAACGGCCTAGATTGACTAGAAATTACTATACTTTTACAAGGCAATTTTACATCTATTTTTAACTTCAGGGGCGCTGCCCCCAAAAACCCCCGCCAAGGGGGGGCTCCGAAAAGAGTTGTCGCCCCCCCTGGAACCCCCATGGCAGCGATTAATTACGGGCGGCGTTGCTGCCCCTTTTAAGGTACAGGGGTCCAATGCTGTGATACAAAGTAAACAAGATAATCAGGCTCCACACCCAACAATCTCCCACTTGGAGACTGATTGTAGCAACTCCACCGTTGCTTCATTTGCTGGACAATGACTCCTCTTTGGACCTGGCTATTCCTCATCTTCATCATCATCCTTGAAGACCAATTGAAACTGAGCACATTCTCAGTTTCTCCCTGGTTACAACTTTTGTTAGCATATCCGCAGGATTCTGGCTAGTGTGTATCTTTTCCAGCTTCAACTCTCCATCTTCCAATACTGACCGTATGAAATGGTACTTGAGATGTATGTGTTTAGTCTTGGAATGAAATGTTGAGTTCTTTGCAAGATGAATAGCACTTTGGCTATCACTGTATAGTGTGCCCATATCATGCTTCTTACCCAATTCATCCATAAACCTTTGTAACCACATCATTTCTTTACTAGCCTCTGTAGCAGCAACATACTCGGCTTCTGTTGTTGAAAGTGCAACAACACTTTGGATTTTTGAAACCCAACTGACAGTTGTTCCACCTACAGTAAATACATATCCTATAGTGCTCCTCCTGTTATCTCTGTCACCTTCCATATTTGCATCAACATATCCTTGTAGAGCAATGTTTGAACCACCAAAGCATAATGCTTGATTTGTGGTACCTCTCAAATATCTGAGAATCCATTTTACTGCCATCCAATGTTCTTTTCCTAGATTGTTCATATACCTACTTACAAATCCCACTGCATGTGCAATATCAGGCCTTGTGCAAACCATTGCATACATTAAGCTTCCAACTGCTGATGCATATGGAACTTTAGACATATAATCCATGTCTTCTTGGGTCTTTGGGCACATCTCCTTACTAAGTTTGAAATGGGTAGCAAAAGGTGTACTAACTGGTTTTTCATTGTGCATATTAAATCTTTTCAACACCTTCTCTATGTACTCATTCTGAGATAGTGTTAATTTGTGATTTTTCCTGTCTCTAGTTATCCTCATACCAAGTATTTGTTTTGCAGCTCCCAAATCCTTCATTGCAAATGAATTTTCCAATTTTCTTTTGAGCACATTTATTTCTTGCATGTTAGACCCTGAAACAAGCATGTCATCTACATACAAGAACAATATAATATAGCTGCCATCATTTTGCATTTTCAAATAAACACAATGATCAGAGTGACATCTAGTATAACCTTGTTCAGACATGAACTTGTCAAATTTTAGATACCACTGCCTTGGAGCCTGTTTTAAGCCATACAAGCTCTTCTTTAACCTGCACACCAATTTTTCTTTCCCTTTTACCTCATATCCTTCTGGTTGCTGCATGTATATCTCTTTCTCCAAATCTCCATGGAGAAATGTTGTCTTTACATCTAACTGTTCAAGATGTAAATCTTCCGCTGCTACAAGACTTAAGATAGTTCTGATTGAATTCATCTTAACAACAGGAGAAAATATTTCATCAAAATCAATACCTTTTTTCTGTGCAAACCCCTTCACCACAAGTCTAGCTTTGTACCTCTGTTTTCCTCCATCTTCTTCCTTCAGCCTGTAAACCCATTTATTCTGCAATGTAGTTTTACCTGCAAGCAACTTGACTAAGTCCCAAGTCTGGTTATGCATTAAGGAGTCCATCTCTTCTTCCATGGCTAGCTCCCACTTCTTCCTGCTTTCAACCTGCATTGCTTCTTCATAACATTCAGGTTCACCAGAATCAGTCAACAATAAATAATATAATGAAGGAGAGTATCGTTCAGGGGGTCTACTTATCCCGGTAGATCTTCTAACACCACTTTCAGGTGTTTGAGGTGCCTGTTGCTGTTGTGGTGGTTGCTGCTGCTGTGGTTGTTGATTATTATCATTTTCAGGCACCTTTACTTTTTCAGTTATCTCATCAAGAACCGCGTATTCCTTGCTTTCTTTTTTCTGTTTATTTTCCTGCAACTGATTCTTATACAAGACCTTTTCATTGAATATTACATCTCTGCTCCTAATGATTTTGTGATTTTCATAATCATATAAGCTATAACCAAAATCATTAGCACCATATCCAATAAAGGTACATTTCTTTGATTTTGCCTCAAGCTTTGTTCTGTTTTCTTTATTAATATGGACAAAGGCCTCACAACCAAAAGGCTTTAAAAAAGAGTAGTTTACCTTTTTACCTGTCCATGCTTCCTCCGGAATACCACCATCCAAGGAACTTGAAGGCCCTCTATTTATTAGATAAACAGCAGTATCTACAGCATCTGCCCAAAATTGTAAAGGAAATCCTGCATGCAATCTCATGCACCTTGCACGCTCCATGATTGTTCTGTTCATCCTTTCTGACACACCATTTTCTTGTGGTGTTCTTGGAACTTTCTTCTCTCTACGAATTCCATGCTCTGAACAGTACCTATCAAACTCTTTGCTACAATATTCACCTCCATTGTCTGATTTGAGACACTTCAACTTCTTTCCTGTCTCAATCTCAACCAAAGCTTTCCATTTCTTGAAAGTATCAAATACATCAGATTTATTCTGAATACAATAAATCCATGTTTTTCTAGTTGCATCATCAATAAAAGTAACATAATAACGAGCGCCACCGAGAGATGATACCTGAGCAGGTCCCCATACATCTGTATGCACAAGCTCCAATTTTTCGCTCTTCTTTTCTTTCCCAACTCTGAGAAATCTGACTCTCTTATGTTTTCCATAAATGCAATTCTCACAGAAATCCAAATCAACATTCTTCAAACCTGGCAAAAAATTTCTTGAGTGAAGAATTTTCATCCCCTTCTCACTCATGTGTCCGAGCCTATGATGCCATAATGCTGCATCTGCTCCTTTGGAAGTTAAAGCATTAACAGAGTTAGAAATACCATTGCATAAAAACAATGTACCAACCTTTTCACCTTTTGCTATTACCAACGTTCCTTTGGTGACCTTCCAAGTTTTATCTGTGAAAGTTGTCACACAACCTTCACTGCCTAGCTACCCAGTTGAAATCAGATTTTTCTTCAGATATGGAACATGCCTTACCTCCTTTAGTAGCCATTGGTTTCCATTCTTTTGTTTTACAAGAACTTTACCCATTCCAACAATTTTACAGGGTTTATCATCACCCAAACGGACTTGTCCAAAATCTCCTTGAACATAGTCATGAAAATATTTTTTATCAGGTGTGGCATGGAATGAAGCCCCTGAATCTATAACCCAAGAATCAGTAACATTTTCAAAAGAAAGAATCAAAGAATCTTGTAACACATCACCTGTCACATTTGCTTCATGATTTTTTTCTTGATGTATGTCTCCTTCTTTTCCTTTCCTAGATCTACAGTCTTTCTTTAGGTGTCATTTCTTTCCGCAATTCCAGCACACTATCCTTGATCTGGGCTTGGATCTACCTTTCCTTGATTTACTGCGATATCTCGAGCTCTTTCCTCTTTCCATTCTTCTTCCCCTAGACTCTGCACTCAAAGCATTACCCGATGTCTCACCGGAGCTTTTCCGTCACATTTCCTCGCTAAGGATAGCACCAAAAACATCATCAAACTTTAAAGTACTAGATCCAGAGACAGAGTTACTAATGGCCATTACTAAACCATTCCAACTCTCTGGCAATGAGCACAAGAATAACAGAGCTCTAACTTCATCATCAAAGTTTACCCCTACAGAACTTAGCTGACTGGTAACCGTATTAAATTCATTTAAATGGTCTGCAACAGATCCACCTTCCGACATCTTCATATTAAATAGTCGTTTCATAAGAAATACCTTGTTTGAGGCCAAGGGTTTTTCATATAGTTTCGCCAATGTCTGCATCAAACCCTCAGTTGTTGTTTCCTTCAAAATATCGAAGGCGAATGACACCGCAAGGCACAACCGTACTGTTCTGAGTGCCTTTCTATCGAGAATGTTCCATTCCGCGTCTGTCATGGCCACCGGCTTCTTTGTTTTTCCGCTCAATGGTAGGTACAGATATTTCTGATACAGATAATCTTCCATCTGCATCTTCCACAGCGGGAAATTTTGGCCGTTAAATTTCTCGACCCTAAACTTACCATCGTCCGCCATTGCTCCCACTCGAACCAGGAACCCTTCTTTCCTGCGATTTTATCAGCCAAATATACCTTCGGCTCTGATACCAGTTGTTAGAAAATTATATATTATGGAGCAATGCAACACATAAAATATGCGGAAAATAAAAGCACGCAAAACACATAACACTAGAGAGACACAGATATACGTGGTTCACCCAGTTTGGGCTACGTCCACCCCAAACAGCCAGTCCTTCCTTTCTATTATCCAACAAAAAATGAAGAGACAAAACCTACAGCAGATCCGCTGTAATATCCTCTGTTCTCTCTCACAGTCTCCCTCTTTGTTTCTCGCTCTGAGAATACACATTCATTACACAGCCGCAATACAATGCCCTCACAAAAGCGAGGGGTTGCCTTCTTGGAAAAAAAACCCTAATCTAAACATAACTTCTACCGTCAGATCATTTGCCTATTGAACGGCCCAGATTGACTAGAAATTACTATACTTTTACAAGGAAATTTTACATTTGTTTTTAGCTTCGGGGGCACTGCCCCCGAAAACCCCCGCCAGGGGGGGGGCTCCGAAAAGCATTGCCGCCCCCCCCTAGACCCCCCACGGCAATGATTAATTACGGGCGACGTTGCTGCCCCTTTTAAGGTATAGGGGTCCAACGCTGTGATACAAAGTAAACAAGATAATCAGGCTCCACACCCAACATTTACCCACTTTTACCTTGCATTAGTGACCACTAACATATAATGAACTGACTAAAAAACATGTTAGTGTTGAGACCATTTTCATTTTTAATGAAGAAAACAATCATTGTAAATCACTATTTCATTGAACATAAAAACTTCAGCAGTAGGGGAGATCAGAAGATTATAAATCCTAAGAATGTATCTACTACCATACCTCTGAGATACAACTAACTTCCACACATATGGAATAAAAAATTCTTCAGGGTGAACTTCCTACTCATAGGTGAATTTTAGCTGGGTGAACATCTAAAAAACACAAAAACCATCTATATTTAGGACAAATCAAACCACTAACAACAAATATAGAGAATAATAAAATCAAATTCAAATACTGAAACATGACACTTTCAAAACAAAGTTTTTTTCATATTACTATCATCATTTTCTACCATGTCATAGATAATTTTGTACCTTCATCCCTTCACCCCGCCATGACCAGCTATTAGCAACTATGACCTGAAGAACCTTTTCTACTGACCATTCTCCATCTGTATGTTGAGCATAAATACGACTGTTGAAAAAATCCAGAATAAAGATGCTTACCAATTCCACACCCCTATCTTGAAAGGATCGGACTTCCTGTAGGAAGTATAAGAAGCCAAATTTTATATTCTCCATTGGGCAAGCCTGGCTGTAGTGTCAACTCTGCAGCCAGCCTCACCCATTCGTGTAAGAGCCAGCGTTGCAGCAATCTCCATGATGCAATCAAAGAAACTGTCCAACAGAATGCTTGGCTTCCCCAGCTTGACAAATTTGAATATACTCCAATTATCAAATCCCCAAATGCAAACATAAATTGATATCCCCAGTGTGGTAGAAAGGAACATATAGAAAAAATCAAAATTGCAAATACACACATATAATCATATCCCCTGTATTGCAGAATAGAAGATACTCTAATAATCAAATTATCCAGACATAAAAAGTTTAAAGAAATGTAAAGCTGCTTGTAGTAATTTTGATTCTTTTTCTTCCAATTCTGGGTTGGCAAAGCTCTGGGTTTAAACATAGTTTCATGCCTTTTCAGCACCCATGATCTCATAATGTCTTAGGAGCTCTGCACTGACCACTTAATAACTTTACAGCATCTAGAATTTTACAGCAGCTCATATTTCAACATCTAAGCAACACAAACCAATCTTTAAACAAAAGGGGGAACCAAGCTTGGGAGCTCTGCACTGGCCATTTTAATTTTACAACTCTTATCCCACCATCTAAGCAACATACATAAATCCTCAAAAAAATTCCCCTTGAGGCTTAAGATGATAAACTGGTCTAAATCAGTTAAGGATTCTATGATACCAGTGAGGTCAAGGCTCTACAGCACAAGCTGAATAACCCTATTGCTTAGACAGATGACATCGATCCATTTTCCTGTGCATGGTTCCCTGGTTTTCCAAGAGCGAAGTTTGTTGTTTGAATCAGCTGAAGCCTTGAATACCATCAATGCATCATAGTCACTTTTTTGACTGGGCAGTTCACAATTTTGACTAGGCTTATTCCCTCGTTTGAAATGGATACATTCTTCAAAGACCATTACACTTAAGAAAGTGCATATCATTTTGTGGCACTTGACCTGTGCATGTAATAGGTAGACCTGTTTACTTGAACTCATGTATGATATTTATCGAACATGTTTGGACAAAATATCACCTATGGCATCAACTAAAATTGTTTACTCGATTAGCATGGTCACACCTGAACGAGGTCTTAACATCAGCCATTGTGTCCCACAATCATATATTGTGCTGGAGGTGAGGCATCCTGCACATATGGACTCAACAATCAACATCTTTGTAACTAGACTGTGTGGACCTACCAGGGTAAGCGACTAATGAGGACTTCCCAAACCATGGTGAGACTGTGGGTGCTTAATAAGCATGGAGCTATGATAGAACTATGAGCCTCAACAACTCAATAAAAAGTTGTGGAAATGGTGTTCGACAATCTGAAAATCCTAGATCAGTATCAAGTTTAGGTGTTTTCCTTGTAGTGATAATGACACCAATTCAAACCTATTGTTGCTAGCAAGGATAGTGTTATAAATTTGTTAGCTAAACGAATTACAGTAGCGATAATGGGGCAAGATAGGTAGACTTTGATAGCTTTCAGGCTTTGTCATTGTAGTGTAGGATGAGAAATGGCATTAGAATGAGAATTTAGATAATTAACTCATTCTATAAGAAGAAAGTAACACAACATAATTTCCCTTACAAAATAGAGCATAAATTGATTTATGAATTTTGTTTATAACTCTTTAGAACAGTCAGTGAAAGCATAAGATATGAAATGGAACTGAGAATACATTCGATGAAATGAAACATGAAGGAGATACAATGCTATAAATCCATACCACATGAATCCCAAAATTCTTACTGCAACTGCCTCTGTATTATCAAAAAAAAATCTCCAAGTACAATAGCTCTCATGTGATATATCCAATATCCAACCCCCCTCTATTACAAAAAAATTTCTTTTTTATAGGCCAAATTACAAGGGCCTATTTTTCCAAAATAATAAATGTATTTTTGCAAAAATAAAAATAAAAATGATATCAAGGTGGCCAAAATATAAATACTTGCAAAAAGAATCTGATGGCACATTTTTTGAGCTACAAACTCTGATTTATATGTCCAATTTGAAAAATAGGAAATCCAACTACCACAAAAACATTCAAAATCAAATGCACTTCATGTGTTAGCCATTGCTCTGGTGTAAATTTGTTGACTTGAGTGAACAGAAACCATCCTGATTGAACTCCGTGCCATTAGATCCTCGATATCCTTTCTAGCAAGCGAACCATTAATCTAAAAATTCAAGGAAAACATTAACATTAGTGAGAAGAACCACATACGTTTCTTCAAAACATATTCATAAAAAAGGAACCAATTCTTCTTGCTTTTCGTGATTAAATGGACCAACTTCAGAAGAACCACAGTAGAAGGCATCCAACATAAGTGTTGAGGTAAGGGATTCCCTTATATTCAAAATGTATATATGTGTTGAGGTAAGGGGTACATATAGTTATATAGGTATGTAATTATATTTTTTTTATGGAAGAAATACCAAATTAATGTTTGAATGAAACACAACTACAAAAAGATAAATGGCTAGTGAAAGAAACTTACACCAAAAGTAGGTAGCAAAAAAAGGTTGAGTTATCTCGAACATTCACCATTTGAAGTATTCACTATACCTAAAGCCAAAAAGTACAAAATTAACATCAGATTCATACAAAAAAATCAACAAAAATATAACCAAAAACTATTTATAAATAATCCAACATATGGAAATACATAAGGAAAGTGAAAGGAGAATGTTTTGAAAATTAACCTTGTTCAAATTTTTCACAAAATCTGAAA
The DNA here is from genome assembly GCA_034641835.2 of Pinus albicaulis. Taxonomy (NCBI): domain Eukaryota; kingdom Viridiplantae; phylum Streptophyta; class Pinopsida; order Pinales; family Pinaceae; genus Pinus; species Pinus albicaulis. The sequence continues at coordinate 252,228,373 of CM076584.1, read as the reverse complement.
AAACTTTGTAATCACTTTCTTCTAATTTGTATGTATCATTCTTAGCATTGTACAATAAGTTTGCGATTGCTATAACAGATTCAAGTTGTACAAAAGTATGATCAGTCAAATCATACTTATACACACGTTGCCCCTTTATTCTACTATACCAACATAATTGAAGCTCGATGCCTTCTAATCTATCCAAAAGGCCGATGTCATTATGGTAATCAAACACCCTATTACCATCCTTCTTCCTTATTCTTTGAACCCTTCCAATGTACCACATTCCACAAGAAACACCTTGTTTTGTACTTCAAAAAACACCTTTTCTTGTAATACGTTCAGTGGGAGGAATTGAGTTGTTTTCAAACAACACCCCACAATCTGATCCAATTCCAAAGCCAATTGAAACACCCTTTTGTAGAGTATTCCCATCTTGCCTAAAGTAGACCCCACTTCTCACTTTTGTCAACCTATCCTTGGATAATGTTGGATTTCCATTGAACTGACTAACCAAACATGCTTTGAACATATCCTTACCATCAAGATTCACCATTGGTTTTATAGTTTTTCTTACATTTTCATCAGTGGAATCTAAAATTTCATCCAACTTGTGTCTTGTTACACTAAAAACTGTCATGAGTATGAGCTCATTATTACTCATACTTCCTCCTTTTGCAAGTCTAACATATCAGTTCCTCATATCAAGCTTTCAAAATCAGAGAAAAGTTCCTAAAAATCCCCTAAACATTGGTATCGCACTTTCTCTATTCATTGCCTGCAGTCCCGCACCTAAAGTTCAACTTTCCTGCGGAACCATACCGCACGTTCTTTGTGTTATGGGTGCGGACCTCTGTAAAAATCAAAAAGGCAAGAAAGTAAAGATAAAAAGTTGATTTCAGATGAATTCTAGAAGATTCTAGATGGGAATTTTCGGGAATGGATAAGCTTTGAGAAGGTTCATGCATCCCTCACTTGATGGAGCTAACCCCTTGATGTAAGGAGCTAATCCCTTTGAAGGAGGATTCTATCCCTTCATATTTGGAACATAAAACCTCCTCTTTTCCACTATAAAAAGAGGCCTTGGGTAGCCTCAAAGGGAGTTCAAGCTTTAAGATATTTGAAGTTAAATGTTGTTGAGATTCAAACTTAGTTAACTAAGACTTTCTGTGAGGTTAAATCACTCACCTCTATCCGACTTGGTTCAAAGAGTGCAATGCTTGTCAAAGTAGAAGAGATTCCTGCTTCGGACCCTGGGAGGACCTGCACGACATCAAGGCACAGGTTGTAAAGGTTCTTTTATTTGAAGTTAATACAAATATACTCATTTCTCTCATTAAATTGTCTATTTATGGTTTATTTCATAAATTCCTTGATCATTATGATGAGTATGATTTATAATAATGTCTATACAGGTGCTATGTAATTTTTTGCTTGTTTGTGATTGCAGATTCACAAGGAACGTTCTTTCAAGTGCATGGGAAGGACTTCAATGAGATCAAGCAAGCGTTGTACATAAAGTAGGCCTTACACCTATATAGCATTTTTATGAATCTTGTATGCTTAGAGAGAGATTAGTATAATTGGCTGTTTGTTGCTAGTTACTTTTAGTACTAGAGAGATCGGTCTTGTCCGCAAGACGGATTAATCTACACAACAAAATGGCGACTCCGCTGGGGAAAGAACTTGTTGTTTTTGGTTCTCTTTTATTTTGATTTGAGGAAACGTTTTTTCCTGGTTTTTGATTGATACATATCTATCTCGGTAATTTAGATTTTCCCTTGTTTTTGAAAATTTTGAAATATTTTAAGTTTTTCTATAATTTTTCCTAGGACCGCACTCTGGCTTATTTTGACAGTGCGGGCAGGTTCGCACTTTCTGTTAAGAATACAGTGCGGGACCGCACCTGTCAATACTGGTTGCCTGCGGACCCTGTTAAAATTTTAGAAAACGTCTAGATTTCTTTCTCTAGTTTATTTTTATTTGGATTTAGCTCTTTGGTTTCTGCCCAGATTGATTATTGTTTCTGTCAAGAATTTTTTGTGAATGAACTCCAACAGTATTGATGTTTTGATGATATTCTAGAAGATTTTTCATTTTGGATTGTTTTTCCACTTGGTCTTTGTAGCGATTCGAAGCTTTGACAGTTTGAAGTATCTAAGATTACATTGATCTCTTTTTGTCTTTTTGAATCCGACCTGATTGTGAAAACATCCTTTATTGAGAAATTGAGCCTTTTGTTTCTTTGCGAGTCTTCGAAAAAACTTGGTTGAAAGTTTTGAATTTCATTTTTATAAAAACAAAAACATATTTTGAGTGTTTTTGATCTGTTTGTTATTCTAAACAAATAGACTCTTAGTTTGCTGAACAACTAAGGAAAACATTCTTCAAAAAAAAAAAAAAAACTTAAAGCTTTTACTCAATTTAGATTGTTTAAAATCATAGTTCTCAAGATTAGATAATATAGTTTTGAGTAGTTTTTTAATTTTTATAGCTTTCTTTCGGAGGAAAATTGTTTTGTAGCTTCAAGTTTGGAAAGAAAAAGGATTTTGTTATGAGCTTGATTTATATCATCATTGAAAAGACAAAATATTTTCTTTCAATCATTCTTCATGTTTAAAGAAGGAATTGTTTATTAAAAGAATTGCATTCTCCAACTCTTTCTTAAATAGAAGTTCATTGAAAGAAAAAGAATTGATTATCATTCTAGGTGCATTTTAGTGTTTTTTGGAAGTCGAGTCTTCACATCATCAAAGTTTCATTTCCGCACCCATTGACTTAAGAAAAAGCTCATAAAAGTAACGCTTAATTAAAATTCATCTAGTAATATTTTATTTCTAGGGCTCTTATCACCAACATAGCTTAGGCTAGTATCTTGGAGTAGGGAGTAATTAACTCTCCAAGATAGCTAAAACAAACAAGTAGACGAATCTTGTGGTAGGAATAAATTCCAATTGTTGCATCTATGCTCTGGGAAGCTCCTCCTAAAGGAGTCAAGCACGAGATCATATCTGAACCAGTGGGGTAATCAATCCTTCCTCATTGGGAACGATAGAAGATATATGCGTATTAACAATGGTAAACCTCGGATAGACCATTGTCGAGGAGCCAGGGGTCACTTGTCGGTAAACCTTGGATTATTTCAAGGAGCCTTCAAGGGGATTGAGCTTTGTTACTCTGCCCTTGTGTGTGTGTCAGATCGTAGACTGTTCCCCTAATTATTTTTGTTTCAGTTGGTAACCTTAGTGGCCATAATATATATGATTCTTTCCTAAGGTGACGGTGGAGGGAAGATCCCACTGTACCTGGAACAGACGTCGGCTAGACTCACTTGGACTCTCCGGAGGGTTATCTTCACTCGAGATGGTATAGTGGAGAAACTTGCACCGGTCTGTTTCATTAAGCAGGTTGTCGGGGTCACTGTTCCAACCGCCCCTTTCGTGTTAAAATTATACTAAGTTGGAATTCATCACCAACTAGTGTTTTTTAGTGCGGAAAGTTACTGTTTGTGTGTGGTTTGAACTCCTAGATTTTTTAAGCGTATGATTCAATTGTTTGTTTCTTAGAGACTTTAGGTGTTTTCATTGAAATTTTTCTTTGTTTGCGTGTGATTAGATAATTTTTAATCGTGGCGGGATTGCCGAGACAATCCCAAAGAATACAAGGGAAACCCCCTGAATATTCACCAAGTCAACTTGAAGGGCTTCGTGCTTTGGTAACATCCAGTAGTAGTAGAATTAGATCAACAGAAATTGGGAGTTCATCTATCGTTATACATCCTGATTATCAAACACCTATAACAGAGTACATTCAAGAGCCAATTTCAGTTTCTGAAGTTACTGGTCATATTTCTCCTACCAGTGAACTAGTTGATGAACCTAAAATCTCTGAACCTGAAACTGAATCTTCTGTGTTAGAAACATCTTCAGGATTTATCACACCAACTTCTAGCGATCCTGGTTCACCTAGGGTAAGAAATATCGTCACTGACGATCTTCCAGCTGGACTTATTTCTATTGAAGAAGTTACTAATCCAGGCGAAGACATATCTCTTCTCGACTCCCCTCAATCTATAAATCTTAGGGAGCGTGAATCTATTTCTACAGCCCCATTCGAACTGATCCTTGGTATCTCTCTTTGACAAAAATTTTAGAGAATCCGGGTCTTGCTTTTTATCCACCTCGAATTCCATTTCATCCTACACCGAGAGGTTATTATCTGCCATCCTTTATGGCAGGAGAGTCATCCATGTTTTCTCAAACACCAAAGTCATTTTTACACGGTGGTCCTTCTGTTCCTTCAGGATATCAGTCTTTATCTGGTACTTTTTCGGGATAAACTCCTCAACCCATCGAAAACGTGTTATCATCTGGTCTTGATGGACTTAAAATTGAAACGTCGAACGCAGAGAAAATTTTTATGATGACTGGTAATATTCCAAATCCTAAAACACAAGGCAGTCAGTTTCCTTCTGGGGGGAAACCTCAGGGAACTCAGTTACCGCTTGGGGGGCAACCTCAAGGTAGTCAGTTACAACCTGGGGGGCAACCTCAAGGTAGTCAGTTACCACCTGGGGCACAACCTCAAGGTAGCTTTTTCCCAGGACAAACTGTGGAATCATATTATTTTGGGGGGAAACCCCAAGGACAGTACATACCTCAAGGGTATCACCCCAAAGACAGTACATACCTCAAGGTCAACCCCAAGCTCAATATGCTCCTCAGGGTCCTTATCAACCCCAGCCTCAGTACACACCTCAGGGTTATCAACCTCAAGGTCAGTACCCAATTCAAGGTTTCCAACAGCCTTCTGGTCAACCATCTATTCAAGGAACCAGAAATTTACCACTTACTAATCAACCCTACGTTCAGCCAGGTTTTGGTCCTTACGTTCAACCTTCTATGGGACAATACCCCGGAACTATGGTGTGGGATTCGTCCCAATATCAACAGCCTTTGCAGCCTAATGTGCAATTGCCTTATCAACCTGGCCAGCCATTGGTTTCTGGTCCAACCCAGCAACCTGTTCAGCCAGCTATTCAAACTCCTGCACCTAGTTTAGTTCAGCAGACTGGGCCTAGTGCACCTCAGACTCCACCTCAAACTGCTGCAACGTTTTTTCAATCTATCACACCTGTTTCTGGAGTATCTGTAGCCCCGAATTCTTCTATCCCTGTATCCATGCAAATCCCTCAAGTCTCTGTACCTCAGTCAGGACCTTTCATTCAGACTACAGTTCAGATGCCTGCAGGACAAGCTGGTACAAGTACAGTTGTTACAAGTCAACCTCAATTTACGTATCAACCGTACCAGGGACAGCCGTAATTCGGTCCCTATGTACAGAATCCGAACTATCAGTATCAACCATACCCTGGTTATACTTATCAACAACCTCAGTATGGTCCGGTTCATCCTGGTTTTCCGGGAGGTTACACAATACCTAATGCAAATGTGATTCCTAGTTATACTGGGTATCTGCCTCCTATCTCTGCTTTGGCTTCTCAAGGTTTTCATGACCCTAACCGTCAATTATCGTTTATCGCAACTTTGGACTTACCTGATTTGACGCACCTTACGAATGATCCCATTTTTTCTTATCAAAATTGGCCGCCAATGCCTCATAAGTTGCCCAGTGATATACCAAAAATCGAAGGAAAGTCAGGAGAGGATCCATCGAATCATGTTATGACTTATCACCTTTGGTGTGCATCTAATTCAATTATTGATGATTCGATTCGTTTATGTCTTTTCCAAAGAACTCTCATAGGTCTTGCAGCCAAACGGTACATTGAGTTGCCACGAGGCTTGTTTCATAATTTCAGTCAGTTAGCAACTGCTTTCTTGACTCATTTTCAGTTGCCTATCAGATACGACAATGGAACGGAATTATTAACTTCGCTAAAACAATCTACGTCCACGTATATTTCTGATCATATTCACGAATGGCGACGTAGGAGGCGTTTGGTGAAAGTTTATATTCCGGATCAAATTTTGGAAGAATAGTTTGTTAAATCATTGTTACCCAAGATCACTGAAGATGTAGCTAAGGCTGGTGTTGTTACTGAAGAGCAAGTAATTTCCCAAGCTCAGTACCTTGACCTTGTCTATACACAGTCAGGTACTTTACATGAGAAAATCCCCGATCTTCCAAAACAAGGTCAAATAGCTACTGCTCCTTCAGGGTCTCATGCCGTTGACGGTATGATTGGTACAATCAATTCTAAAAGTAAGAAGAATTCTTCAAAGAATTATTCTCCTATTATAACTTTACCAGATTCCCCGAAAGGAGAATCTTCCCCCGAAGTTTCTGCCGATATTCATGTCGTAGAGACATCTACGACCAAATCTAAATCCGGTGGTAAAAAGAAAGGGAATAATAAAAAAAAAAAAAGAATTCGAAATAGAAAACTGATAAAGATGAATCCAATGACGAAAAACGTAAACCTCGCTATCCTTGTTTCATTTGTGAACAAGATCATTTCACGAAAGAATGTCCATATCGAGCTGAAGTTACGAAATTCGTTAAAGGATCACAACAACCTGTTGTCTTGAAGGATCTTTTTCCAATTCAAGATAGTAAGATGATTGGTTCTTCCTCGACTACTTTAGAAGAGCCTATTATGATGATGTCTCATGTAAGGGTTGCGACGTGATCACAAGATTACGGTTCTAAGAATCCTCTTGATGGTAAAGAAGCAGAATCTTCTAATGCAAACACATCAACTACACCTCCTCCTGTTTCTGGTCCGCTACAAATCGAGAAACAAAATCCAGACTTAATAATCAAACCGCCTGTTAAATGTGTTCTTCGTAAATCAGCTTTCAATCCACAAGCGAGAGCTGCTCAGAATTACAACATTGTTGAAGACTTAGCCGTTTCTCCTTCAGCAATGTCGGCTTTGGAAGTGCTGCAATCATGTCCAGCACAACGTAAATTATTATTGTCTGCCATAGGAGCTGTCGATGTTCAGGATTCTAACCTTATAATCTTCGATTTAGAAAATAGTACACCTCGCCTACCTCATCAAATGGCTTTCCAGATTCCAGTGTTAGTAAAAAACAGACCAATCTTTCGGACTGTGATTGATGAAGGAGCTTCAACGTGTATTATGTCAATTCAGTGTTGGAAATCGCTTGGTTCTCCTACACTTAACCAATCTCCAACAATTCTAAAGGCTTTTGATGGTCGAGGTTTTCAACCTTTTGGTATTTTGCAGGATTTACCCATAGGGGTCAAAGGTAAAATAGTAAATCTAGATGTGGAGGTGGTTGATGCCCCTCTAGATTACAACCTTCTTCTGGGTCATAGTTGGTCTTATGCTATGACTGTTGTTGTTTCTTCGGTCTTTCGACTCATAAAATTTCCATATCAAGGAAAGATCGTGACAATAGATCAGTTAACTTATTTCTCGTCCGACCCAGCCTCTTCAGAAACAATCCAGCATGTTGGTAAAACGGCTATCCCTTATAAGGATGTTGGAGTGGGTTTGATTAAAGATTCTGGTTTACTAGGAAATTTTTCCTTTCCTCCTCCTAACTTATCGCCTTCTACTGCAAATATTCACATGATTTCGTCAGACACTGTTATGTTTGATGATCCTTGGATCGTACCTTCTGAATCCGAGATTGATTCATTTGATGGCATGAAGCCTTTGAGTCCATTTGAAATTGCGTATCAGGCTGTACAGTCACTTTCCAACCCCTCTTCAACCGAAACTGATCCAATGAATGGGATCCATGAGGAATCACTTTCTATATCTAGTTCAGTTACAATGACATTTCCTGAACTTGTTCATACAGATGAGCAAATTCGTGAGTTTTTGTCTGTTGATGATTTACCATGGGAAGATCTACATCATCGATCTTCATTTTTACCTGAGCTAGATCTTTTTGAAGATGATTTTGCTTCAATTTTTACTGCTGAATGTGTCAAAGAACCTCGGAATCCATTGCAAAATCTTGATTCTGAGTTAAATTTGGAAAATATATCTCGAACGGTTCCTATTGACATTTCAGTAAAACCAGGAATAATTGAAAACATTCATATAGGTGCTTGTTGTACTGAAAATGAAATTAAAGCTTATAAAGCCCTATTTCAAGAATTTCGTGACGTGTTTTCCTGGTCTTATGAAGAAATGCCAGGAATTGATCCATCGATCGTTGTTCATGAGATTAAGACTTACCCGGATGCTAAACCTGTTCGTCAACGATTACGTCAAATTCATCCTAGAAAAGCTGCTGCTATAAAAGCAGAAGTTGAAAAATTACTTCGCGCAAGATTCATTTATCCAATTCCCTTAACGGATTGGGTATCGAATATTGTTCCTGTGACTAAAAAGCAAGGAACGATAAGAGTATGTATCGATTATAGGGATATTAATCGAGCGTGTCCAAAAGATAATTATCCAACTCCCTATATCGATCAAATAATCGATGATTGTGCTAGCAGTGAATTGTTTTCCTTCGTGGATGGCTTTTCCGGCTACAATCAAATAAACATACTCCCTGCTGATCAACCGAAAATAGCTTTTATTTTTCCATGGGGAACGTTTGCTTATTGTAAACTACCTTTTGGATTAAAAAACGCTGGAGAAACTTTTCAACAAGCTATGTCTTATGCATTTCATGACATTAAGCACATTGTTCAACCATATCTCGATGATTTACCTGCTCATTCATTACGTAGGGCCGACCATCTCACTCATTTACGAGCAATTTTTATGAGATGTAGGCATTATCAAATAAGGCTGAATCCACATAAATGTGTTTTCTGCGTAGAATCGGGTCGATTACTGGGATTTTTTGTCTCGAAAGCAGGCATTCGCGTCAATCCATTGAAGGTCGAAGCCATTGTTAAATTGCCTCCTCCTTCGATTTTACGCCAACTCCAAAGTTTGTAGGGGAAAGCAAACTTTTTACGTAGGTTTATTCCTAACTATGCCGAGCTCACAAAGGGTTTTACCCGGTTGTTGAAATAGAACATTCCATTCTTTTGGGACAAGATCGCTGATCGATCTTTTGATGCACTTAAACACGCGTTGACCCATGCACCATTACTGCATCCTCCCAACTACAACCAAGATTACATTTTGTACCTCGCTGCTTTTTATTCCACCATTGGGATGGTACTAGTTCAAGAAGATGAATCTCACAATGAACATGTGATTTATTATCTTAGTCAGAATCTGCATCCGACTGAAATCAAATATACACATGTGGAGAAATTGGCCTTGGCAGCTGTTCAAGCTGTCCAACGTTTTAGACATTACATCTTGTTACGTAAAACCATGGTAATTTCTAATTGCAACCCTATGATGTATATTTTGACAAAACAATTGCTAGGGGGAAAGTATTCCAAATGGATAGTTATCTTGTAGGAATTTGACTTGGAATTTGAAAAATCCAACGCAAAGAAATATTTGGTATTTGCGGAACTGATGTGCGATTTCCCCTCTACTGATACTGAAACAGTGGCAGAAGAGTCCATTGTGGACGAATCTTTGTTTCTCATCAGTACAATTGATCCATGGTATGGATATATTATTGTTTATCTGTAAACTCAATATTTTCGGCCTGACATTTCACGAACTCAGCGACGGAAAATACGCTTCCAATCCCAACAGTATAATATCATCGGTGATACACTTTATCGTCGTGGGGCGGATTCTGTTTTCCAACGTTGTCTAACTCATGAAGAAGCTGAAAAGGTGTTAAATGACTGCTATTCTGGAGCATGTGGTGGTCATATGTCTGGGTATGCCACAGCCCAAAAGATATTGCGTGCAGGTTATTTCTGGCCAACGTTGTTCAAAGATTGTATTTATGCGGTTCGGAAATGCCACAATTGTCAAATTTTTTATCAGAAAATGCGCGTGCCACCCGCTCCTCTTCACCCTATAATTGCTGTTGGTCCTTTTTCGAAATGGGGTATCGATTTTATTACATGTAACCCTCACTCGGCCGGGGGGCATGCCTATATTATCTTAGCAGTAGATTATTTTACAAAATTGGCCGAGGTGATGCCTACATTTTTAGCTGACGGCAAGACTGCTACAACTTTCGTATTTAATCACATAATTGCTAGGTTCGGTGTTCCCCAAGCTATTATTACGGATCATGGAAGTCATTTTCGAAATGTCATGATGACCGAACTGACAGACCAACTTGGCCTGCGCCACGATAGTTCCACTCCGTATTATCCGCAAGCCAATGGTCTGGTTGAAGCCATTAACAAAGTTTTAGTCACCATGATCAAACGAATCATTGGTATTCACAAGACGAATTGGCATTCCATGTTATTTTCAGCGCTTTGGGCATATCAAACCTCAGTCAAAACATCAACGGGTTTCACTCCTTTTCAACTGGTTTACGGTTTGGAAGCTGTGTTGCCGATTGAATGCGAAATACCATCACTAAAATTAGCCGTAGAATTACTTCCAGCTACGTCTGAAGAGGAGAAAAATTTCTTGTACTTAGCCCAATTAGATGAGAATCGACGAAATGCTGCAATAGCAAACGAGGCTCATGTTAAAAGGATAAAAGCTCAGTATGATAGAAGTGTGACCCCTCGAAATTTTTCAGAAGGAGACCTAGTTTTACTTTACGATCAAGCTAACGACAAGCTAGGAGCTGGGAAATTCATGCCTATGTGGCATGGTCCTTACATTGTTAAATGAAAGTTAGCAAAAGGGGCCTATGAGTTGATAGATTTTGATGGTGTCCCTTTGGATAAACCCAGAAATGGGCTCTATCTAAAGTGATATTATGCTTAAATGTGGTGTGGAGATTTTGTTAGTTTAGATTTCTTTACTGCTAGTGTGTTTTAGATTAGAAAAGTGTGCCTAGTTTAGAGAGTGTGTTTTTATCACTATCCCTGCTTATCTGAGTTTTACTCTTGATATTGCAGATGTCGACGTCTCTTCAAACCTACATTGGTTTTGCTGATGGTGCTTGTCGTAGTACACGGAACATTTCTTCCGCAGCCTGGGTTATCTATTCACCCTCTGACGAGTTAGTATCCATGCATGGGGTAAGCCTTGGTCAAACAACGAATAACATTGCCGAGTATAGTGCAGTGATTGAGTTATTATCTGAATCCATATCATTTGGAATTCGGAGTTTGATTGTAAGGCTGGATTCTAAACTTGTTGTATTACAGCTTAACAGGGTTTATACCATTAGAAATCCAGTGTTATTACGATTATTTTTAAGAGTTCGTCTCTTGGAATGTGAATTTGATTACATTGAATATCAGCATATTCCAAGACATTTAAATACATTAGCAGATTCAATTTCTTCTAGTATGATAAATAGACATTTGCAATAATCAAAGCAATAAATCAAACAACATTCACATATGTACACAGATAGTCAGTTAATAGTGATATATCATAGTATAGGAGTGTTTTCAAAAAATATACATCGTCTTCGATAATAGGTTGGAAACACCTTATGATTGGCAAAAATGATAATACAAAAGTAAAAAATATGAGTCTACACGATCATCCCATCACTGATGATGATCACGATAAGAAACCACTGCTCGGGCTACCCTGCAAAGGAACCTCCTAAAAGGTCCTGGAACTCCAATCACATATCTCTGCAACCTGAGAGGAATGTCATCTATGCTCGTCTCTGGAATATCTAGAGTCAAACGCTCTAGATGATGCTCTAAATCAGTCAAAATTTCTGCTGATTGGCCTGCTGGGGCTGGCGCGGCTGCAACTGGTTGTCTTCTCTCGTAAGGTTGGAGATGGCCTGGTCGCTGTGGACCCACATCTGTATTCAAAAAACTTTTGGTTATTAGTTTTCAAGACGATAAAAAATATTTAAAAAAATAGAATTTAGCAAACGTTGAAAATGATTGTACCTGAATCATCCCATTGTTCCCCTACCGGGAGAGCCATCTCTCGGTCGCCGTGGAAATCTATCCCGGCGTATGGAAATTCCTCTATCACAAAAATTTGGCGATCCAGCCAATGAAAATATGAAGGAGGAAATCGGACAATTTCAGTACCCTCGATAGCATGACGAGCCATCAATGCGGACCAACGAACCATCCTCGGTTCTCGAAGTCAACTGGCATCGACAGCAATACTCTGTGGAGCTAACATGGGGATCCTCTCTAGAGAAAAAGAAACAACAATGGATCCGTATCCAAAGTTATTCAGTTTCCCATTTTTTGCTCTGGTTATTTGGCCTTTTACATTAGCCAACACAGCTTCACACCAGTTAAAGATGGTGCCGCGAAAACAGTCCACGGAAATATGCATTTGGGAACCAGTAGCTACATGCAGCGTAGCACTCCCACATAGTTTTGTAACAGTAAAATCAATAACTTTCAATTCAGGACGGATGATGTGTTTTATGTCAATCCGTTTGTCCCGAGGATTTGCCTGGTCATTGCAGAATTCTAGTTGGAGACTAGCGACAGACTGGCCACCTGGCCTAGTCCCAAACAAAGAAACTTGTTCGCCCCTCTTGGACAAACCAATTAAGAAATATATATCCTCCAGCTCAATTTCGAGCCGGTGGCCACCAATAAAGAAGCACTGGTCCTGCACATTCCATCTATTCACCAACCATGTCAGAAGTTCTACTTGTGCCCTCATGCCCGAGATGGCCCAAAATTTGTACAAGCCACATGCTCTTAATGCCTGTTGTGTGGGAAAATGGAGTATGGCGGCTTCATCCATGTCCTCGTGTTCACGTTCTCTCCAGATCAGCATCTTGTCAATCCTACAATGCATAAAAAGGCAAGTTAGAACAATCTTATTTGAAATTTTTTGGGAAACAAATGAGAAATGAGTGTTTTAAATCCAACCACGCGGGTACTGCATCTATGCTTTGTAAACAGTGCGCAGATACGCACGTCTACTGTGTATTAGGTGTAGAACCCTCGAATTTTTCCTTATAGAAAAAATTCGGGGTCCGCAGGTAACGTGTGTCTCACCTACGGACCCCACGGGCGAATTTTTTAACCATTTTTTGCCCAAAAAATACAAACTAAAGCCTAAAAATGAATTTGAAATGGATGAAAAACAAGATAAAGAGGTCATGGATTACCCGGGACTGACAGTTTTCGATTCCAACGGACGGATTTTCCAGAATCTTCACAGGAACTTTCTTACTCAAAAGCTTTTTACTTTTCACTCTGAAACTGAACGGTAAAAATGAAATTGAAAAAGTCATTTTTATAAGTTTTTTCGAATGGATGAATTTTTAATTTATTTATTTTTCACTTAAAAAAGGGTATTTTTTAAAGCATTTTTACTTATCTTAAACAGGTATGTGTAATGTTTCAAGTTTTTGTGCAGAAATTGGATTTTTCAGGAGAACTGATCATTTGTCAACAAAGAGCATACTTTTATCACTTTTTCGGACTCTTTCAAAAAATTTACGAAAAATCAAAACCCTGGAGTCCTCTTTTAAGCCCTTTTCAGACTCTCTAAATATGAAAATATTGCCGAGTACTTGATTATTCGAACTCGTTAAAGTAAATGAATGATCGTCCCTTCAGTATAAGTTTACCCCTTTTCCGGACTGAAATGGACCATTTACGAAAAAGGTATATGTTGACTAATTACGGTCAATATAGTTCTCTCCCACATTATTTTATCCTTTTTCGGGCTCGAGAGACTAAATTTACGAAAAATTACACCCACGGAGTTTTCTTAAGTTTTTTCTTCTGACTCCCTAAAATTGAAAAACACCGAGTTTCTCCTATACTGGACTCGTTAAAACTTAACAGTAAATGACCTGTTTAATTTTCAACAGGAACGAACCACTCCTTCTTAGGGTTCGAATATCAAACTAAGATGGACTCATCCGAAGGATGAGCTTATAACCAAGCAAATGTTATCCTCCTCAAGCTTGTCAAAAATAAAGAGGTACTTGCCAAAAATGGTGGGGGGAAAAGAGAGAAATGGGTGTGTTTGTTATATTTTAAATTTTTCGAAAATTCAGTCAACCACTCTTGATCACGACACTTTCATTCACCTGGGTTGGGAAATCCTTTGCCTAACAGTTAATCAAACCATATTGAAAGTCTTCAGCCGGTTTCTGGGTATTAGCTTTAGGTCAAATTGTCACCAAACCATCTGCAGTGTCGTTATGTGTTCAAGAGGTCAGTTCAAATAAACCATTCATCTGCAAAATATATGTCATCCATTTTTTACCATCCCTGAGTCAGTCCTTGCCAAGATATTTTCAAAACTTGATCTATGATTTCGTGTTGTGGGCTTGCCTACAACAGATCACTTTCTATCGACATCAGCACATTATCTAGGAAGTTGATCCAGAAATCGTCAGTACCTTGAAATCTGCATGCCTCAATGGCAGGTTTCTCGCCTTCGACGACAAGTTGCATCATTGACCTTCGATTGAATAATTCCGTGACATGTTCGACTTCAGCTCATTCATTCACATTTCATGGATTGTACTGAGTACTTTGAGAGCCATTGACATTACTGGTGGTTTCTCTCACACTTGTTAACAGTTCACATCATTGACTGGTAATCAAGTGGTTTCTACCATGTTCGACTTCAACACATTTATTCACATGGATAGAATCGTACTAGTTCGAGATGCAGAAATCAAGACCCTGGATCTAGTTTCCACCATCCATGCTACGAGGAATTTTACTATTATACAGTAAACTATTCATTACAGATGGTTGCGCCCATGCTGTGTCTACGCTATTGATGTAATATTAAAATCATTCCTGTATCAGAACGATTTGAGTTAGTTTCTAGTTAGTTTTAATCTGAGTATGGGAATGCCTACCTCAGTGATGACATATATATGTATATATTTTGCATTGAATGTTTTTACAGGTTCCGACTGGGGTGTCCATAGGATGATCTTTGAAATGATAAAGTATTGCACTCTTCATATATGACAAACTACAGCTTCATCTATTCCAGACTTTGCACTTTAGGGGGCAATTTGTTACACTAAAAACTGTCATGAGTATGAGCTCATTATTACTCATACTTCCTCCTTTTGCAATTCTAACATATCAGTTCCTCATATCAAGCTTTCAAAATCAGAGAAAAGTTCCTAAAAATCCCCTAAACATTGGTATCGCACTTTCTCTATTCATTGCCTGCGGTCCCGCACCTAAAGTTCAGCTTTCCTGCGGAACCATACCGCACGTTCTTTGTGTTATGGGTGCGAACCTCTGTAAAACTCAAAAAGGCGAGAAATTAAAGATAAAAAGTTGATTTCAGATGAATTCTAGAAGATTCTAGATGGGAATTTTCAGGAATGGATACGCTTTGAGAAGGTTCATGCATCCCTCACTTGATGGAGCTAACCCCTTGATGTAAGGAGCTAATCCCTTTAAAGGAGGATTATATCCCTTCATATTTGGAACAAAAAACCTCCTCTTTTCCACTATAAAAAGAGGCCTTGGGTAGCCTCAAAGGGAGTTCAAGCTTTAAGATATTTGAAGTTAAATGCTGTTGAGATTCAGACTTAGTTAACTAAGACTTTCTATGAGGTTAAATCACTCACCTCTATCTGTCTTGGTTCAAAGAGTGCAATGCTTGTCAAAGTAGAAGAGATTC
Source organism: Pinus albicaulis (assembly GCA_034641835.2). Classification (NCBI taxonomy): domain Eukaryota; kingdom Viridiplantae; phylum Streptophyta; class Pinopsida; order Pinales; family Pinaceae; genus Pinus; species Pinus albicaulis. The sequence goes on along the minus strand of CM076584.1, from coordinate 252,212,823 downwards.
CTACTTCGAACCCTGGGAGGACCTGCATGACATCAAGGCACAGGTTGTAAAGGTTCTTTTATTTGAAGTTAATACAAATATACTCATTTCTCTCGTTAAACTGTCTATTTATGGTTTATTTCATATATTCCTTGATCATTATGATGATTATGATTTATAATAATGTCTATATAGGTGCTATGTAATATTTTTTCTTGTTTGTGACTGCAGATTCACGAGGAACGTTCTTTCAAGTGCATGGGAAGGACTTCAACGAGATCAAGCAAGCGCTGGACATAAAGTAGGCCTTACACCTATATAGAATTTTTATGAATCTTGTATGCTTAGAGAGAGATTAGTATAATTGGTTGTTTGTTGCTAGTTACTTTTAGTACTAGAGAGATCGGTCTTGTCCGCAAGACGGATTAATCTACACAACATGTCTCCACTCACTTTCCATTATTTGCAATTCACTTTCATTGTGTACCAATGAAGATAAAGATTGAAATATAGAGTTGGAAAATCTCGGTGAAGAATCATCAACTACTTCATCCACAATTTGAAATGTTGAATAATCTTTATCCTCTGTCCATGGTTTAACCCACCAAGAACATTGAGTGTAATTTTTTGGTTTCATTCCAAGAGTTGATAAAATGTCTTGTGCATCCTTCAATCCATTCTTAAGGGCTTCTACAATTTTAGCGTCTGTGGATATTGAATCATATTACGACAATATGTCAATATTTTGTATTGTTTCTTGGTGCAATTTATTCCAAAAATTTTCTTGCTTCTTATGGGATTTATTAAAATGAATCCCTTGGGAATTTGATTCTTCTTCAACAACTCTATTAAGGGTTCCAACAACATGAAGCAAGTCAGTGAAATCATAAGCCCTCTCCACTCCAACCATCCCACCAAATTTGCTAAATAATTTCTCACATACATCTGACCCAGTCAAGTGGAAAACACATGGCAAGTTAGAGTATTGATCTCGAAACAATCTCATCAACAAAACTACAAAATGACAAGAAATTCTCACATCTTGATATGCCTCTCTGCTGATGAAATTTATGTTGACATTAGTATGAGATTGTTTTTGTACCCAACATAACCATAATGTGAATAAATGATGAACTCGTGAAGAATTTCGCACTCTTTCCCAGAGGCTCAAACTATGAGACATAAAGATGTCAATGTAGTCAGCAACAATCATTAGGTAAGTCTCTGTAGCTAGTGTCCTCTCTAACTTTCCACTTGGTGTACTTCTCAACTCTTTCAAACACCTCTGAACATGCCTTGAAGCAATTCGTTGTGCGGAACCCCAATTTTTTCGATCCATCCTCTTTATATCTTCACACTGAAGCTTTTGATCATCCACTTTAAAAGTGTGATAAACCATTCTTACATGGCCAAAACTTATGTACTCATTTCCTAAAACCAATTCTTGTTGACCGCTAAACAAAGGATTCACTAGCTTTTTTCTGTTGTGGATGTAATCTTGGTCATGCTATCCTGTTACATTGCAACCATTGTACAACCCAGTTAGCCTCCACCCTTCCCAAGGAATTTGATATCGAAGACCTGATGTTGAAGAATAATCCTTCAACATAAGTTGTCTTCTTCTGCTATCCCCATCTGCGGAATGACCAACAATAGGTCCCAAATTGTTTTCTACGTGTTTCTTCCACATAAATTCTACCTTTTTCCATTGTTGATAAACAAAATTTGCATTGAATTTATTGCATGTTGGATGAACAACCACAACCAAACGAGGAAGTTTTTCATGTAAAGGGTTTGCAATAATAACACGTGCATAGTGTCCAATAACATTGTTTTTAAAAGAATTTGTTATAATCTCATAGCCCGCATCTCCCTCACCAACTGTCACCAAGAAATGTGATTGGCATTGATGTTCTTCTTTCAAACCACAAAACCCCACCAGTGTATCGCTTTTTGCTACCCACCTAACATATTTTTTCACAATTGTTTCATCTTCTACAAGACATACAGGAATTGGTCCATATATACCATGTTTGGCTTTATAAGAAGCATAAATTTTTCCAGCTGCCTCAAAAATGTGTTCGTGCTCCCCTAGAATATATGTCAATGACTTTCTAACTTACCTTAAAGTTGTAGATATTGAAGGACCATCCATATTCAAGCTAATAAAGTTATGTAATCTAGGACCTCCCCATAACTTGATCATCTCATAAAGGGATTTTGTGGATGTACTATACCTTCTCCCTACTTTTTCATGAATCAAGTTATGAAATATATCCTTGAAAAATTTCCAAACTGCATCTTTACCTTGTAATTTTCCTTGCTTATGTGCCTCACAAACATCCTTAAAAAACCTAAAGACATCCTTCCTTTCTGCCGATTCAAACAACTTTTCCTTTAGAGATCTCATTCTAATAGAGAGTGTAGCAACCTTTGTCCTCTCCCACCAAAGAGCTCGCATTTTTTATCTATGGTTAGAATTTTTAACCCTTGCAGCATTCTTCAATTCATTTTGAGTCAAATAGTCCAATATTCTACCTTTTCCTGTATCTCGTTCACTTATTTTATTGGTGCACCTTGACTCACGATATAATTGCATCCTGAAGTCATTACATTCTGGAACCAACTTACAAAATCTACATGTTAATGAATCAAAAGGGGTCCCTATTTTAGAACCCCTCTGGCAATTAATATGCCTATATGTACCATCAATACGACATTCAATACCCTCATAACATAGCATGATCTTGGTATGCATCTCTATGGCCCATAATTTTCCACCCCTTTGATCATCCATTAGGACCTTTTTTTCCAATCTCTCCCCTTTTCTATCAATATAAGGATACCAATACCCCCAACATTGTAGTAACAAGGGAGACAATTGAGCTATAATAAGATGACAACACAATAAATAAATAATTAGAAGTACGATAAATAAAATAATATACAAATTCATATTCAAGTTTAGTCTAAACTATTAATTAACCACTAATTAACACACCTGAAGTAGGAGTTGCACTTGTAGAACCCCTATGTAATACTGATGGTGATGATGGCACTAAGAACCTAGTCAAACTTTGTTGGGACTTATCATTGGTAGGCTTCTTAGGTCTCCCAACTATGCAACTCCTCAGCCCAATCTTTTGATGTGAAGCCTCATTTGTCGTAGTAGTAGTGTGCTTCTTTGATTTCATGTGTTCATTTAGAGAACTGACAATATTACCACTTTTCGGAACCAAAAAAAACCATTTATTGCATCGTGTACATTCAACTCTCACTTTTTTCATGTCCTTATAGTCTGCAAGTGTTTCTTCCACCACCTTGAACAAATTAGGCTCTTGTGTCTTGTTGAAATCATCTAGAAGTTTGATTGTTTGATCAATATGAAATCGATCTCCAACCACCGTTGTTTTTTGTACTTTGTTACATGAAGGAATTTCACTACCACTTGGCATTGAAAGGCGTTGTTGATGGGACGTTGTTTTCATATGATAGTTTTTGAAGTTGCGCATTGTTTGCGCTACCAAGGATACATCACCTGTTCCATAATCAATGCCACAAATTTCACAATGGATATTTACTTTAGATTCTCCCTTTTCTTAATATACTTTGAGAGTAAGTTTCTCATTGACAAACTCTTCCATTAAACTTTTCACTTTTTTTTCCCAAGAATCAACAATTGTGGCTTCTTCCACTGACAAAGGCATATTTTCAACTCTTGGTTGTTTATGCATAGGTTCCTCCACGTTCTCTTCAATGTTTTCAAAGATTGGTATTGCTTCCACTGCATTTGGACACCTTGTTTCCACATCAAATGTGTCTAGTTTCCTCTTGATGCCTAAAAGTGTTGTATAAACTTTCCATTTCTCCTCTTGCTTTGGATTTAGAGCTACTCCATCATGGATAAAATCATGATCCAGGTGGATATTGGTGGCCACCCGCCTATTCAACTTGGGCCCCCACCATTGTCTCTTTTAGTTTTTCAGTTTTGGCATAACTTACTATTTTTAGCAGTTTTCGGGTCCTGAACTTCCGGAGCCGTTTTGAGGCCCTAAACGACGTTTTTTGGGTATGAAAGCGCCAGCGAATTTTCTGATAAAATTCGTCCCGACAGCTGTAGTCCTCGGATAGAGCTTTCTAATGATGTATCATATGCGTCAAACGGAGATAGTATGCCAAAGTTACGTCCCTGGGAAGTTGAAACACCAATTTACCCAAACGGGCCCATAGTTTTGGCGCTTCATCTCCTAGGGTTAGGTTTTTGGGATGTTTAGGGTTCTCCATTGTTTCTCAATAATAAATAGGCCCTCGAGCCTCATTGTAACGCAGTTCAGAGGCCTGTAGCCGCCACATCTCTTCTCAGAGATAGCTACTAGTGCCCTAGCTAGTTTTATTTCCATTCTGTCTGTAAGCAAATTTCAGTTCTTTGATATTAATGAAATGAAGTGTTATTTCCGCTGCATCTCTGTATTTATGGTTATGTGTTTATTCTGTTGCGTTCCCGCATAAATCCGGATCAGTGGTATCAGAGCGGTCTGCTTTTTCTCGATCCTTCTTTGCATGTCCCCAACGAGGTCGGGGTATAAGGAGCTAGGGCTTGATCTGGTGGAACCTTTGCAAGATCAGCCTCGCAAACCTCGACGGACGCCCATGGGGGACGAAAAGAAATATGAGGGAGTAGGAGATCCTATCAAAATATTGCTCGAGGAGGCCCTCGAAAGACAAAGGAACGTGATGATGGATAACTTTGCTCAGATCCTTCAACGGCTACCCACCGGCGGCGCATCTGCATCCAGTAGCCACTCTGGAGGCGCGACTCCTTTTAAGGTACAAGTGAATTTTGACATTCCCATATTTGAGGGTCAAATAGACGCAGATGCCGTAGATAGATGGTTGAATCTGTTAGAAGGATATTTCTCGGTTCATGACTTTTCAGACCGGGAGAAGATTATTTTTGCACTCCTCAAAGCTACCCCCCATGTTAAGGACCGGTGGGAAACCTACTGTGAGAACAAGGACCAGACAGAACCCTCTCTGTTCTCGGCCGTACCAACTTGGAACTCTTTCCGAGACGCCGTCAAGGAACAGTACTATCCCGTGGGGAGCTATGAGGACAAGTACATACAATGGACCACGCTGCGACAACAAAGGGATCAAGATGTGCATGAGCTGACGAATCTGTTCCATACCTTGCGCACAAAGTTGGGCATCAAAGATTCAGAGAAACATCTGGTGCTAAAGTATCGCAGCTGTCTGCACAGATACATTCAGGAGGAAATGGAGTTCCTCGACATCTCCTCGCTTGGTACGGCATACCGGTATGCTGCCAAGATTGAGCAGAAATTCAAACAGAAGAAGCGAGACTTTGGATCTGCGAATCAAAAGAAAGGAAAAGGTGCTTCCAAACCGCAGAACAAAGGACAGAGCCAAGGCATGGCGGCTAAAGACAACCCGTCAAAGCCACAAGAAAAGAACAACACCGTAAAGCCAAAGAAGGACACGGAAAAGTGGTGTGAGTTCCATAAGAGCTCCACTCACAACACAAGTGAGTGTCGGGCCAAGCAGTCGCTAGTGGCCGAGATGAGGGCTTCTGAGTCAGATGCATGCTCCAACTCCGAATCAGAACCTGAAAAGGGGAATGAAAAAGGGAAACAGATTATTGATGTGGAGCCCAACGCCACTGTTGCCACAACAAAGGTCCAGAAGGAGGAACTGGAAGATCCAGAGGAGGAGGAACATCTCTTCCACTCCCAGATGTGGGTAAAGGGCTCCCCTGTACAGTTCATTGTCGACAATGGGAGCCAAAAGAACCTCATTTCAGCAGACGCCGTGAAGCGGTTGGGCTTGCCAACCACAACTCACCCACATCCATACACCATCGGGTGGCTTCACCAAGGACGAGATCTCCGCGTTAGCCAACAGTGCCGCCTTCCCTATAGCATCAAGCCCTTCACGGATGAGGTATTATGTGAAGTTGCTCCTATTGATGTTTCTGATGTATTATTAGGACAACCATACTTGTGGAAGCGTCATGCTGTGTATGAGTCTCGACCTCGTGCTGTTATTATTACTTTGGGAAGTAAGTTGTACAGAATACCAGAGGTACCACCTCCTACGAATGTCTCTTTGGTTACTGCAAAACAATGTAGTAAGCTCATTTCCCAAACCAGGAAATTCGTTTTCCTGATGATCCGCCCCCAGGGCAAGAAGAAGACTGTGGCCACGACCTCTAGACAGGGCCCCTCTACACGACAACAACAAATGGATAAGGTCATGGAGGAGTACGGGGACATCTTCACCTCACCCACAGGGGTTCCTCTGCACTGCCAAGTCAAGCACCCGATTGATCTGACCCCAGGTGCGCCGCTACCCAATGGACCGATCTATCGACGCTCTGTTCTCGAAAATGATGAAATCAAGAGGCAGATTCAGGAGCTGTTGCAGAAAGGTCACATCAGACCAAGTTCATCGCCCTGTGGGAGCCCGATCGTGTTGGTACAGAAGAAGGATGGGACGTGGAGACTCTGTATTGACTATCGGGCGCTGAACAAGATCACTGTCCGGAATAGGTACCCAATCCCACGGATTGATGACCTTCTCGACCAACTCCAAGGTGAAAAATATTTCAGTAAGATCGACCTGAAGTCTGGGTATCACCAGGTACCAATTGAACCCTCTGATGTGTGGAAGACTACCTTCAAAGCTAAGGAAGGCCTTTTTGAATGGCTGGTCATGCCTTTCGGGTTGACGAATGCTCCCGCAACCTTCATGAGGATGATGGACGACATCTTGCGGCCATTCACCAACTCATTCGTAGTGGTGTACTTGGATGACATTTTGATCTTCAACAAGACTTGGGAAGAGCACCTTCATCACATCCGACAAGTCCTCCAAACACTGCGGCAACACAAGTTGTGTGCCAATTTGGAGAAGTGCACGTTTGGCATGACCCAGGTTCAATATCTGTGATACATTATTGATGAAAGGGGGGTGCATGTGGATCCAGCCAAGATCCAAGTCATTCGGGATTGGCCAGCCCCGACTACTATAACAGAGCTTCGCAGCTTTCTGGGTCTTTCTAATTTCTACCGTAGATTCGTGTTGGGATTCTCTCATATCACTTGGCCCTTGAGTCAAGTCACCAAAGGAGGAGCGAGAGAAAAATTCTTTTGGTCAGAACCTCAACAGAAGGCGTTCAAAGAATTGAAAAATCGCCTCTGTTCTGCCCCAGTGCTCACCTTACCAGACTTTCAGCAGCCGTTTGAGATCGAGATAGATGCCTCTGACTATGCTATTGGGGCAGTTCTTACTCAACAGGGACATCTAGTGGCATATCACAGTGAGACATTGTCTGAGACAGTTCACAAGTATCGCACCTATGACAAACAAATGTATTCCATTGTGCAAGCCTGTCGACAATGGAAGCATTACATTTTGGGGAAGGAAACAATCATCCACACAGACCACCGGCCCCTACAGTTCATACAGACACAAGGTAAGTTGCAGAATGATCACCATCAGAAGTGGTCCACATATCTGCAATAGTTTCATTTGAACATCAAGTACAAGAAGGGTACCACCAATAATGTTGCAGACTGCCTCAGCCGACCACCGATCGGGGCGCTCACCACCGTGCTCAACTCTTGTGGGCACGAGACTTCTGATTGGCCACTCCTCTATGAGAGTGACCCAGAATTCGGCCACACTTACAAGGCACTCTTGGGGGGCACGCAAGTTCCAAATTTTCACCTCCAAGATGCACTTTTATGTCACCTGGGACACCTGTGTGTTCCTTCAAGCGAGCGTGCCAAGATGATATGGGAAGCACACTACAGTCGAGTTGCTGGGCATTTCGAGGTCGAGAAAATAGTAGCAATACTACAGAAGTATTTCTATTGGCCGAACCTTCGAAAGGATGTCGAGAAGCACATCAGATCCTGCACTGCTTGTGCCATTGCCAAACCGACCATCAAGAAGCAAGGCATATATACTCCACTACCTACCCCTAGTCGACCGTGGGAATCCATCTCCATGGATTACATGTCGGGCCTGCCCTCTACTAAGAATGGCAATGACTATGTTTTCGTGGTCGTTGACAGATTCTCGAAGATGCCCATTATGGTGGCCTGTAAGAAGAATATCACAGCAGAAGCCACTGCTAAACTCTTCTTTGAACGAGTATGGGTGCACTTTGGGATCCCACAGTCTATCATATCAGATCGAGATAGCAGGTTCCTCAGCACATTTTGGTCTAGCCTCTGGTCAATGTTGGACACAAAGCTCACCAAGTCCACATCTTTCCATCCCCAAACAGATGGCCAGACAGAGGTCGTCAACAGAATGATTGTACACATTCTGCGCATGTACAATTCAAAGCATCCACGCACATGGGACGAGAGCCTCCCTTATGTACAACATAGTTATAATCGGGCTCTCCACAGTTCAATCGGCCATAGCCCCTTTCAGGTGGGCTTGGGATTCCAGCCACTATGTCCCATCGACGTAGCCATGCCATTTGCAGCTGCTCAGGCCAATTCAACTCATGTCCAGTCTGAAGTTGACAAAGCAAGTAGCTTCATCGAGCGCATTCAACACATCCGCCAACAGGTTCATGATATATTGGACAGAGCCAATGCGAAGTACAAGCAACGCCATGATCAACACTGGGTGCCACACCACTTCCAGGTGGGCGACAAAGTATGGCTACATTTGCAGAAGGAGCGCCTCACTGGACCTCACCGCAAGCTTCGCCCGCTCCGATACGGCCCGTACACCATCACCAAGGCTGTAGGTAACAATGCCTTCGAGCTTAGTATTCCACCATTCCTTGGTCTGCACCCAGTCTTCAATGTGGATCGCCTTCGTCCTTACTTTCCACCTCTACTGGACACCTCGAACATTGCAGAACAACTCACACCAACAGAGTTAAACCCAGACTGCATGGAACAGGCCACCACAAATTGTATCATGGACATGCAAATCAAGAACACTCGTCAACAGCAGATCCAACTGTATCGGGTTGTCAAAGCTGGCCAACTCCTGCACCAAGGAAAGTGGTTCACCAGGAACCAAGTTCAGCAGAAATTTCCTCATCTCATGGAGGAACTTAACGCAATGGGGACCATTGCTTCCTAAGGGGGGAGGAATGATCCAGGTGGATATTGGTGGCCACCCTCCTATTCCACTTGGGCCCCCACCATCGTCTCTTTCATTTTTTCAGTTTTGGCATAACTTACTATTTTTAGCAGTTTTTCGGGTCCTGAACTTCCGGAGCCATTTTGAGGCCCTAAACGACGTTTTTTGGGTATGAAATTTGTTGCCGATTTGATCATCAAATTGTCACAAAAGTTGTAGTCCTCGGATAGAGCTTTCTAATGATGTATCATGTGCGTCAAACGGAGATAGTATGCCAAAGTTACGTCCCTGGGAAGTTAAAACACCAATTTACCCAAACGGGGCCCATAGTTTTGGCGCTTCATCTCCTAGGGTTAGGTTTTTGGGATGTTTAGGGTTCTCCATTGTTTCTAAATAATAAATAGGCCCTCGAGCCTCATTTTAACGGAGTTCAGAGGCCTGTAGCCGCCACATCTCTTCTCAGAGATAGCTACCAGTGCCCTAGCTAGTTTTATTTCCATTCTGTCCGTCAGAAAATTTCAGTTTTTTGATATTAATGAAATGAAGTGTTATTTCCGCTGCATCTCTGTATTTATGGTTATGTGTTTATTCTGTTGCGTTCCTGCATAAATCCGGATCAAATCAAAAGGGTATTCAACGATTCCATCACCCACAATTTCATCACGGATTTCAGCAAATGTACAACCTTCTCGACACCTGACAATGCCAATGACAGGTTTCTCTTCATCGATAGTAATTTTATAAGACAAGTCCATCTTTTTTTGCACATAAATAAATGAAAAAGTAAGTAAAATTCCACAAACATATTGGTTTCTCCAAAAAACATGAATAACTCTTACTATTTTGATGAAACACTTTGATTCAAAATTTACTATTGATGGATTCCTCAAATGGAACTAAAACCAGAAATGAAATAGAGTACTAAAACAAATTTGAGAGTTGATTTATTGAGTCAAACATTGAAAAAATTATAATCAAGCTTAGGCCCTAAATCTGCCTCAATTTTGGCCTTATTTACATCATTTTTTGTGTCCTAAAGAGGTCAAAACCAAACCATCATAGCTTTTACTGTTCGTTGGTATGAAATGTATTCTAAAGTTTTGAATTCTTCGAGACTCTGCTCATCTAGGTCTTGGCTCTTAGTTTCCCAATTCTGATTTTTCCTTGATATATAAAGAAATTCTCCGTATTTTACTGATTGAGAATAAAAGAAATAGAAATACAAGATACAAAGATTAAGTGCTCATTTATGCATGCAGTGACCTGATGTAAATTGTTAAGTTGAATAAGCTTTTACATTCCTTGATAATCCTTACTCTTGTGTACCATATTGACTTGGCACAACCACTTTGTACTGACAATGGATATACTATATCTAGTCCTTTCGACATACTTTTGTGGTTTATTCTTGGACATTAATAAAATGTATTATCTCTCTTATCTATATCACATTTATAATAGTAAGTTTGATCGTCTGAATCAATACCTAACATAGCACAATGCAAATGATTGCATATAAAAAGATTCATTACCTAATCCAACATGATCCAAATTATTGGATATAAGAAGGTCTATTACATGTTTATCCTTTAGTATGTTGTGTCCTCTAAGAAAATAATCAAAACTTTAATGTCAAATCTTGTGGTGTGCAAGTCATTATGTACATAACTTGAAATTATGAATTAATAACTAGCAATTGCACTGAGGTGCAAGGGAACGCCGAAAAGAGGAGCTGTGAATTATGTTATGCTACATGTAAAGGTACATAATGAATGTGAACTTATGGTGTGCAAAATATCACATTGAAGAGGAAAACGTATGAAATGGACATGTTATATGCACATACCTAATCATTAATGTATAGATAAGTACTTATTTCAATTTTTAGGAGATAGAATCCAGTGGATTATTTCATCTATACAGTTGTGGTACCACTATCTAAAGGCTGGGAATAAATGGAGTTGAAGAAACAGTTCGAGTCATATTCTGGTATAATTGAAATCTAACAGACCAAACCAACAGAACATTCTTAGTGCATGCTTGTGTGATATAAGTATTGTCTTTTAACTTATTAGCAAGCAATATATAGTTGTCACAAATACATATTGATTTTTTTGTGACACTGGTAGGCCCCATATTTATTTTTAATTGAAGATGCTCAGGGAAAACGCAAAGCAGTATGCCTTACTGTTTGAGCACTCATATTCCCATTGAAGCTTGGGAAGTCTTTAACACCACAATAACTTATACCCAAAAGCTGAGTGATGAGAAAACACTTAGCCCATCCTGTAGAAATCACTGTATTGGACCTACTACCATTGGAGGATATGAAAAAACAAGAAGGAACAAGAAAATATCAGAATGTTTTGAAACCAGTCCTAGGTGTTTTACACTACAACGGAATAAGGCCACCTTGAGATTTCAAAATCCAGCTCTTGCCAAAATGACAGAATTTAATAGCCTGGTTTATTTTATTTTTGTAAGTGTTTCCATCTGGTGCACACCAGGTTTTAGGACGTAAACATGGACTTGGGACATGCTTGCAAACATATTCGCCCCTTTGAAACTCATATCATTTAGATAAGGCAGAGATAATAGTGATTTCCAAAGCCACTGCTTAATATTTCAACAAATATCACCAGTGAACGAACACTACGTTTAAAACAAGGCCCAGTTTTAAAGAGACTACTAATAAAATCAAATAATAGCAGCATACATCTTATGCACATAAAAATCTAGTCAATAAATGCACTAATCATTTCTCATTCCTTTAGATCATCTATAATATGGAACCCGATACATAGATTGCAGACCTGCAGAGGATTCCTATGTTTGAGAAACAATGTAATGAGGCATTCAAATTATAAATAAATTTTGAACATAGCCATGTGATTCTAAAATTTTTTGATGCAATGCCTGCTTAGAAATACCCCTTTTGACCGCTATGTTAATGTAGGTTTACCCAATAGAGTAACAGAAAAATAGATTGCAGAACATTGCTATAATTTTAATTTAAAGATCATACTCAATTTTAACAAGCCCTCTAACGGGCTTGGGGATAGAGAAATATGGGAACACCAGCCAAGGGCGTTGAACCATAAAAGCATGGCTTTTATAGTCAACTCTATAGTCTTGGGTCTTAAGCACTCAATTTTTGTGTAAATGCATATCATGGAAGGGAAATCGGTAAGAAAAGGCCTGCGTGCCTATCTTCAGCAGTCTTTGTCATGTCAGATGCTCTTGTAACGCAAAATCTCAGCAATCTGAAGACTATAAATTTGTTCTACTAGTCTGGTTTCCCATCAGGCAAATCAATTAGGCAGCCAAGTAACACAATGACATATCATATGTAACTTTTTGATAGCGTGATGAAAAGGCCAACATAAAACCTACACATACATTATAAGTAACAAATTATATATATATAGATATATTAACAGTAGTTGTTTATTTAAAAATTATATGTAAAAAAAAACCTCTAACTCAAAAAAGTATACTACAATTCAGAAAATTCCTCAAACAAGATCTCCTTTTAACAGCGATGTTAATGTAAGTCTACGCAATAGAGCAACAGATCAATACATTTCTGAACACTGATATAATTTTAATTTAAATATCATACTCATTTTTGACAAGCCATCTAACTCAACAAAGTAATCTACGATTCAGAAAACTTTTGAACCACAGTTCAATACCCCATCAAGATCAGTTGCTTCAACCTTCCAGTGGACACAAAAAGAAAATCCCATAGTGAAATATCAACGGGTCGAAAGTGACCTTGGACACAATTAAATCAACAGACAAATTATATAAAATAGAACCAACTCCAAAAGTTGAGGTCAAGGTTATTTTACAATCCAAGACAGCTGCACTGCATGGGACTTGCCTTCAATTCTGGCATTTGCTTCCTAAGGGATTTTTCAGTTTGTGCAGACACTTTTCCCTGTCAGTGGGTTCTCAATATCCCAACCCACCCAGAACATTGAGCTACAACACTTCTCAATAAAACTCTAAAAAAGAGTTCGAACCCCAACTAACAAACCAAGATTACAAGGGTATCATCCTTATCTCATATTTTATTCATAGATAATGTACTCTTGTTAAGTGATGGATCTCTAAGAGAAGCAAAAAAAACTATACGAAATTCTAGAGATATAAGTGTTGTTATGATTGTGGAGGTTAAAGTTCAAGAAATTGCAATATGCTTGGAAACTAAACTAGAAAGTTAGTTACAATTTTTTCCCTCATATTGAATTCAAGGAAGCATTCAAATGCCTTGGAATCTTTCTCAATCCAAATGGATATGGGAAGTGTTAGCCCCCCTATAAAGTTTTGACAAGCAAACAGGGGGCTAAATGTTTTTGAGCCTACAAGGAATGCATTTCCTTTGGAAACACATCATCCTTGAAGCCTCCTTGTGCCTTTTGTCCTTTGATAAAATCCCCTCTGCTGATTTCCATTATAAAACCTCTCTTTTTGTGAAGAAATTCCCAAAGGCTTAACCCCTTTTCCCCTTTGTTTCAATTATAATCGCATTGTAAATCCTTTCTAATACAATGCGTTTCATATGCTAACCACTTCCCCTCCATGACCCGAAGGACCTTATAATAAAACTTTATATTATAAGTCCCGCCCTTTATTAAACCACTTCCCCTTTTTCCATACCCCGTAAACTTTATATTATAAATTTTGTGTTACATATATATGTAATCACTGCCGCATAACCCAAAGTCCTTAACCCGCAGTGCAATCGCAATCGCAACTGTTTCCCAATCGCAATTTTCTTTGAAGCGCCATCGCAAGTCTTTGCGACTTGATTAATCACATTGCAACATACTGTGATTACAATTAATTGCATAGCAATATATTGTGATTGCGATTGATCGCATCGTTCCTCTGCTTCCTCCGATCGCATCATCCTTCGATTGATCGCAATTCCTGTCTTCCAATCCCTGATCACGCCATCTCCCGATATCATCCCAGTCGTTGATCCCCTTGTCTGACCAACCACTATCGCTTGTCCCCGCTTATCGCAATCGGAAGTTTTTTAGTGTCCTTCCTTCGTGTCCTCGCCGATTGCGATCCCCCGATCTGCATCTCCACCGTCGATTCCCGTGCGAATCCAACCGTCATCGCACTTCCCAATCGCTTCCCCTTCCTCGATCGCAATCTGAAGTTATAAGTGTGTGTCCCTCTCGTCCATCGAGATTGCGATTCTCCAACTAAATCTTGACCGATCGTTGGGTTTAAGATCCAACAGTTCAAAGCGAATCACCCTCCGCCTCCAGCTGGGTCCCACCTCGTACATCTACGTCCACGTATTTTGTTACGTTTCCTTCGCTTTCCTTTGTATTTTGTTCGAAATCCAAGGTTCAATACTTTACACTAAAGTCTTATATTTCACTGTTGTTCCGCCCAATTTCATATATCACTCCGTCGCTCGATCTCTGCCGTCGATCTTTGTCCCCTGACCATGATCTAACGGTCGGTGCTGCATTCCACCACCAAACCCTATTATTCATAGTTTCCTCTGTTTCATTGCATTTTTTCACCAATTTTTAGTGAAAAACCACCATTCCGCCACCGCGCTACCATTTCATCCACCCTTCCATTGCATTGTTCTTCTCAGTCCAGTTGTGTGTTCCGCAGGGTACAGAAGGTGGACACGCCTCCAAAAATACGCAGTATGGATACAGCGGCAAGGTTTTTACTGACAGAGGCATGGAAATTAATATATGACAGGTTTCTCTACATCAGCAGAATGTTTTCCTCCCAGAAAGGACGGGTTGCCCATATGGTTTTTATTTCATACCATGCTCCAGAGGAGATCTCCACTCAGAACGCAGTCCAAGGGTATCAGAGCATTTTTTGCTCAAGTATGGTGGATCATTCCGTTTTTTATTTCCATTTTGTTTATTCACCAAAGGTACTACAAAGTACAGCAAACTAGAACGCATCAGAGACATACCTGGAATTAATGAAGCCTGACGAAGACCATTCTTTTCTCCAAAGAGTGCCAAAAATTAATGCTCAGAGTTTAAAACAGAATGGGCTTCGGCCCTCTCCTTATTTTCTAAGTTTAATGTTATATTTAGTGTTCTACCTACTTCCTCTGCTCTTTTTCAGCTATAAAAACTATGAGAAATTTGTTGTAAAGGTTGTTGATGAGATAGCAGAGAGGTGCAAGTAGTTCTCTTGAGATAAGTTCTATGTGTATAGTTGTAAGATAGGCTGAGGAAGATGTATTCAGACTGAATGACCAAGCTATTGGCTATGTTGTACCTGATTGGTGTTGATGTTTAATATGATAATCACATTTCATTGGATCCTGATCTAAAGCTGCGGTGATGTTTTTCTATCTCTGTGTTTATTTCCATTTCATTTCATTTCATCTGGCTCGCATCAAAAATTTGGCATAAGATTCACCCTTGTTAGGTGCCTTATGTTGTTTTTCCATCCCTTTATGTTTTCTGCTTAATGTGTTTATCTAAAGATTGGTTTCAATTGATTTGACTCATGTAGTGGATGTTGTTGCCTACTAGCTGATGTATGAATTAACGGAATCTGTTTTAGATGTTCTTGTTGGGATTTAATGGAATGTGTTGAGAACACTGGGAGGTCTAGAACCCTGTATCTGCCTCACTAGGATCTTTCCATTCTGATTAAGCCTTTCCAATTTCCCTTGTGCTGGCTCTGATTTTTTCCAAGAAGGTCTGGAGTTAAATGACCTCTGACCTGATCTATAGATGGGATTAGTTGGTTCTCCCCCCTTGACTCTCGGTCCTTAATGTCCCATACCACCCTATCACTTTAGGATCCAAGGCTTTAGATGACTACCCAACTGAAAGCTTGCATATTGATAGCAATTAAATCCTTTCTCGACTCCATTACCCAATGGACTTGGTTTTCTCTGGATTATCTCTCCTTTGCCTAAATTCTTTTTTCCCAGTCCTGTCTCATGATGAACTCTTCCTTCCTGATTCCCAAAAACCAAACTCTTAATCAAATAAACAAACCCTGTGCATATAACTAGCCTAAAATCATAACTTAGAGCTTCAAAGACATACACTTTGACTCATATAGAGAGATCCCTCTCTGGACCTAGGAGGGTTAGATCCTAAGGTCTGAAAGTGGTTATGATTTTTTCTCGTCTTTTGGTCTTGCCAATCTGGCCAAAACACGAGAACCCCAACATAATGGCGACTCCGCTAGGGACTCTGAGTGCATTTCACCTTAAACATTTTTAAAGACTCATAGACTTAGAACTCTGGTTAGGTTGACGGTAAGTCACCCCTTTCTTGAATTGACCTCCATTGTTTAGTTTCCATCATACTCTTAGACAGAGCCTGGAAAGGGCCAGGTAGCCTCTGAATCTCACCCTCTTCGGAGGTGACATATCTGTTAAATGCCCTCCCAGTCAATCTCTGGTTGGAGTTTGTTGTTTTTGAGGAGATTCCTGAAAGGTGATAGTGCTTGAGCACTGTGGTGGACAGTGTAACCCCTTAGATATACCCTAAAACCCTCCACCTGGCGACTCCATTATTTCTAAACGAAAAGATTCCACTGGTGATCAGTAGACCTGCTGATTAACTTGGTTTCACAGTAGACTCCACTAGGAGACCAGCCTCTGAGACAACATCAACCACAGTACAAGTAACAAGTAGGGTTAAGCTGCTTGGCTAGGAAACAACATTCTGGCTTTTAGAACCATTCACACAAGAGCTTATCCCAACCCTGACCCACCTGAAATAGTTGAAAATCCGGAGAGTATCCTTAAGGGAGCTCCTACACCTAAAAGACCAACTATTTCCAGCCACATCCATAGAGCCAACTCTGCACTGGAAAACCTTACAGCTCTATTAAACCCATTCCTTGACCTAGACCCTCCAAACAGTTTACCAAGAGCTAGGTCATTGAGTGATCTAGAGTTAGGTCCCTATATCACTAGTATAGCCCCTTATTATTGTTAGTGTAAACCCCTTATTGTTATTGTTGTACCCTTGTAAGCCCCATTTTTTTATTATTGTGCCCTTAAATTATTATTGTTAGGTCGGCTAGGATTACATTGTGGCCCACTAGGATTACATTATGGCCCCATGGACTCTTATATATAGAAAGGAGGTTTTTTGAATTGTATCATCCAAGAATTGTTCATTCATGTAATGTATTGGAGGTTGCCCCCTCAAAGTATCTTATTTCTAAGGCGTTGATATTTCTTTTCTTCTCTTTTTGGAGTTGGTTACACAACATTTGGTATCAGAGCTTGGGATTCTAGGGTTTCGCTGCTCCAAACAGGTCATCGTGGAATTTTCGCTATAACTTTGTTTCTACGAAGTTTCAGAAGCTGAAATTTTTAGGGTTCGAAGCTGAAATCCTGAGGAAGATTTTCTAAAAATTTCAGAGCTTGGTTCGCAAAATTTTCGGAGATATCATCTGTGGAAGTTAGGCCTTTTTTCAAGCTCCTAAACAGGTCATCGTGGAATTTTCGCTATAAAAATTTTTCTACGAAGGTTCAGAATCTGAAATTCATATGGTACGAAGCTGAAATCCTGAGGAAATTTGTCAAAAAATTTTAGAGCTTGGTTCGCAACATTTTTGGAGATATGATCTGTGGAAGGTAGTGCTTTTTCAGGCTCCTGAATTTCATCTCAAAGAGGTGATCGTGGGAAAAGTTCAATAACTCTCTCTCTGGAGATTGGATTGGAGTGCCATTAAAATTGGTCGCAATTACACGGCCTGTAGTTTCTTTGATATCAATTTCAGAGACAAAGAACAAAACAGTGACACGTGGCAAGTCGTACAAGTTCGCTCTACTGAACCAGTCCAAAATAAGGTCATTGTGGGAGATTGGACACAAATTTGTCTTGGAGAATCCAAATCAGGTCAGACCTGTGGCATTTGAAAGAAGCTTCAGAGGGCTACTACAGGGCTTAATTTGAGATATCGAAGATTTTCAATTACATAGATAATTCAATTTCAATATCGAGCTCCTAAAAGCTAGTAAAAGGTGTGTATTTTTTTTTCCGAATTACATAAGTCTTGTTTGAAGAATCAAGTTGAATTGATTCCAAGGGAAACTTGTAGAATAGATATCAATATTGGTTTTTAAAATGGCCCCTAAAAAGAATTCAACACCCATTAAGCCTTCAGAAGGCTCTACTATGACTCATGAAGATGAAGAATTGCAACATGATCTATCAAAATTACAAGAGCAAATGCAACAGTTTTCACTCTCGCAAAGAGCAACAAAAATGAAATGGAAGTTTTGAAGAAAGGCATGGAAGTGAAGATGGACGGTTTGAAGAAAGGCATGGAAGCTAAAATGGATGGCGTGGAAGCTAAGATGGATGGCATGGAAGCTAAGATGGATGACATGAAAGACAACATGGAAAACATGAAGAGTGATCTAAAAGCATACATGGAAGGCTTGATGACAAGCTTAAAACCAGAAATGATTCCTAATGGCGGAAATATAGGAGAAGAACCTCATGATGAGAACAAAATAAATGTTAATCATGATTTCATAAACTTGAATGTTGGCGGGAAGAACCACCATATTCCAAAAATGGATATGAAGAAGTTTTATGGAAAGGATCCGATAACATGGATACTACAGATGGAGCAATATTTTGATCTCCATAACGTACAAAACACACAAAAGGTACGCATTGCAACTTTACATTTAGAACAAAATACATTTGTATGGTATCAATGGCTTTGCTCCCGTAAAAAAATTGTCACTTGGTCAATTTTTACTGAGGAAATGATAGCACATTATGAGGATACAAAGAGCAACACCTTCTTTAGCCAATTGATAAATCTCAAACAAAAGGGTTTAGTGGGGCAGCACATTGAGGACTTCCTAAAATTGAATATAAGGGTAACTGATATTCCAGAGGAACACAGGATTGATCTCTTCATAGGCACTTTAAAGGATAACATCCAACATGAAGTTCGCGTTTTGGAACCTAATTCATTGGAGAAGGCATTCAGGTTGGCAAGAAAAGTTGAATGTAAAATTATGGCGACAAGGAAGCCTACCACTCAATTCTATAAATAAGGAAGTGTTGCTACGCCTAGATTTCCACAACCTACAAGGTTGACACCACAACAATTGGAAGAAAAAAGAGCAAAAGGGCTTTGCTACAGTTGTGATAGAAAATACACTAAAGGTCATAAGTGTGCTGAAAAGAAATTATTTTACATGGATTGTGAAGAAGAAGAAGAAAATGAACAAGAAGAGGATATACACCAGGAACCAGCCATAGAAGAGGAAGAAATGAATCCGACCATATCATGTAATGCACTAGCAAGAATTACCACTCCTCAAACTCTCAAGATAGCAGGACAGATCAAGAAGAAAAAGGCAATAGTGTTGATTGATTCAGGTAGCACCCATAATTTTATTCATTGTAAGGTAGCCAAGGAATTAAATTGTTTCCTATACCCAGCACCAGAATGTCAAGTGATGGTTGCAAATGGAGGAACTATAAATCGCTCTGGAAAATGCCATAATATCAAGCTAACCATGGGGGAATATGTATTGACTAGTCCAATGCTTTCCATTCCTATGGGAGGTGCTGATGTTGTACTAGGAGTACAATGGTTACAATCTTTGGGGACGGTAGTTTTTAATTTTCAAGAACTTTTCTTGAAATTTTTTTCAGAAGGAAAGGAAGTCGAATTACGGGGTATTGAAGGGAAGCTAGGAAGGATAATAAGCTCTAATGTCATGACAAAGCTTCTAAAGAAATAACAACAAGGCGTAATTGCACAATTATGCTCACTAGAAGTTCCGACATCAAAATCATCTATTTCTGCAAATCTCCAACAAGTCTTGGACAATCATTCCAAGGTGTTTGAAACTCACAAAGGACTCCCACCTATTCGTGATCATGATCATGCTATTCATTTGATTCCAGGAAGTGTTCCTCCAAACATCAGGCCTTATAGATATCCTTACTTCCAAAAGAGCGAAATTGAACGTATGATTGCAGAAATGTTAGAGGCGGTATAATTCAACCTAGTCAAAGTTCTTTCTCTGCTCCTGTAGTATTGGTACACAAGAAGGATGGATCATGGCGAATGTGTCCGGATTATAGGGAGCTCAATAAGCTCACCATTAAAGACAAATTTCCCCTTCCTGTGATTGATGAATTATTGGATGAATTACATGGAGCAATTTATTTTACCAAGTTGGATCTTCGTTCAGGATATCAACAAATTAGAATGAAGGTTGAAGATATTCCAAAAACAAGATTTCAAACTCATGAGGGTCATTATGAATTTTTGGTCATGCCTTTTGGCCTTACCAATGCACCTTCTACATTTCAAGGGTTGATGAATTCCATTTTCAAACCCTTCCTTAGAAAATTTGTGCTAGTATTTTGTGATGATATACTAATCTACAGCAGGTCTTGGAAGGATCATGTTGAACATGTTGACAGGGTACTCAAACTATTGCAGGAGAAACAATTATATGCAAAAACATCCAAATGTTTCTTTGGAGGACAAGAGGTGGAATATCTGGGTCATATTATATCTCACGAGGGTGTTAAAGTAGACCCTAACAAAATTAAAGCCATTAAGGAATGGAAAGTCCCCAAGACAATAAAGTAGTTGCGAGGATTTCTCGGGTTAACAGGCTATTATCGCAAGTTTGTTAAGAATTATGGAGAATAGCAGCACCTCTAACAACATTATTGAAGAAAGATGCATTTTCATGGACTCCTGAAGCAACTAAGGCCTTTGAACATCTTAAAGAGGCAATGTGCCTAGCACCGGTCTTAGCTACGCCAGACTTCACAAAAACCTTTATTGTGGAATGTGATGCCTCAAGAAATGGAATTGGTGCGGTTTTAATGCAGGAAGGAAGACCCATTGCTTTTGAAAGTCGTCCAATCAAAGGAAAGTATTTACAGAAACCTATTTATGAGAAGGAAATGTTAGCAATACTACATGCACTAAATAAATGGCGAACTTACCTAATGGGAAGACACTTCAAGGTAAAAACTGATCATGATAGTCTTAAACACTTTTTGGAACAAAGACTATCGTCAGAAGAACAGCAAAAATGGGTCACAAAGATGTTGGGTTATGACTTTGAAATAATCTACAAAAAAGGACAGCTGAATGTTGTTGCAGATGCACTCTCAAGAAAGAATGAAGAGGTGGAAGCATTGCTTTGTGCCATTTCTATTATCCAACCAGATTGGATAACTGAAGCAAGAGATGAATGGAAGAAGGACAAAGATGTATGGATACTCATTCAAAAGTTGCAAGAAGATCCTAGTACATCTGATACATTTAGTTGGAAAAATGATTCCTTATGGTACAAAGATCGCTTATATCTTTGCAAGAATTCCCAACTAAAACAAAAGATTCTTCTCGAATTGCACACTTCTCCTTTAGGAGGACACTCAGGATTTTTAAAAACTTACCACAGGGTGAAGAAAGAATTTTTTTGGGATGGCCTTAAATCTGATATTCGAAAGTTTGTGGCGGAATGTTTAGTTTGCCAGCAGAACAAAGTGGAAACAATTAAGACCCCAGGACTTCTACAACCTTTATCCATTCCAAGTCAACGTTGGGAGGAGATTTCAATGGATTTTATCACAGGTTTACCTAAGTCCGAAGGAAAGAGTGTCATCATGGTGGTAGTTGATAGACTTACCAAGTATGCACACTTTGTGCATTATCTCATCCATTTAAAGCAAGTACAGTTGCTACTACATTTATGGATAGAATTCAAAAGCTACATGGAAGCCCAAGGGTTATTGTGAGCGACAGAGATCCCATTTTTACTGGAAATTTTTTGACGGAGTTATTTTCTTGTTTGGGTACTCAATTAGCTCATAGCTCATCTTATCATCCTCAATCTGATGGTCAAACTGAGATAGTAAATAAATTTTTGGAAGGATATCTTCGTTGTTTTGTATCCGATAAACAAACACAATGGGTCAAGTGGTTACCTCTCGCTGAATGGTGGTATAACACTTCCTTCCATACTGCAGCAAAAATGACCCCATTTATGGCACTTTATGGATATCATCCACCATCCATCACATCATCTTTAAGGGAAAATTCGAAGATTCAAGCAGTGGAAGATCACATCGAGCATCAGCAAGAAGTTCTCCAACTCTTAAAGGATAACCTGAATTTGGCACAAAATCGAATGAAACAACAGGCAGATCAACATCGTAGTGAGAGAAGTTTTGATGTAGGAGATTGGGTATTTTTACCGCTACAACCATACAAACAAATGTCCCTCAAGCAAGCTAAGAAGGATAATAAATTATCGCCAAAGTACTATGGTCCTTACAAGGTGTTGCAAAAGATTGGTACTATGGCATACAAATTGGAGCTTCCTGCTTCTTCGCGAGTACATCCAGTTTTCCATGTATCATGCTTAAAGAAGGTTATAGGAGAAAATCTTCCAGTTCAAACAATATTGCCAGAACTTGATGAGGAAGGAAAAATCATATTGGAACCAGAAGCGGTCATGGAAACAAGAACTCGACAACTACGGAATCGATCAATTTCCGAGTATCTCATCAAGTGGAAGAACTTACCCACTGAAGATTCTACATGGGAGGATGAGAATTTTATACAGAAGCACCCGGAGCTACTCAAGTGTTGAGGACAACACTTTTTTGAAGGAGAGGGGCATGTTAGGTCCCTATATCACTAGTATAGCCCCTTATTATTGTTAGTGTAAACCCTTATTGTTATTATTGTACCCTTGTAACCCCCATTTTGTTATTATTGTGCCCTTAAATTATTATTGTTAGGTCGGCTAGGATTACATTGTGGCCCACTAGGATTACATTATGGCCCCATGGACTCCTATAGATAGAAAGGAGGTTTTGTAAATTGTATCATCCAAGAATTGTTCATTTATGTAATGTATTGGAGGTTGCCCCCTCGAAGTGGCTTATTTCTAAGGCATTGATATTTCTTTTCTTCTCTTTTTGGAGTTGGTTACACAACATCTAGACCAGCCAGATCTTGAGCTTCCTGGTTCACCACCTCAAAGTAATAGATAGACCCCTGCTTCTACGCCTCCTGATATACATTTCATACAAAACTTGGGGCTCAGTCACCCTAGATCCGCTCAACAAGATTCTTCTGGTCCTAATATTCCTTTCATCCATATACCAGCTACCCAAGTCAACCCTTTACCTCATCAACAGATCATCATGGCAGCCTGGTATGCCCCTCTGGTTTACCTCAACCTCTAGTACCCTTACCAAATGATTATAAATTGAAGATCCCTCACTTCACTGCCAAAGAGTCCATCATAACTCAGCAACATGTAGATAAGATGGAGGATTCTTTTGACTACATGGAAATAGATGATGATACAGTCAAAATGAGAATCTTTGCCCATAGTTTAGGGGGTGATGTGAAGAAATGGTTTAAAGGCCTACCCCCTAATAGCATCCAAGACCTCCCTGCGCTATATCATACATTTATCAACAAATGGGAGACAAGGGCAAATCCTCGCCAACTCCTAGAAGAATACACAAGCCTTAAAAGAAATGTAGGAGAGAGCGTCCATGATTACACAACAAGATTTAACAGCATTTACAATGCTCTCCCTCCACATATGAAACCTCCATAAGGCACGGCCCTAGAAAAATACCCCAAAGGGTTTGATGCTGACATGGCCTATGAGCTTAGGGATAAAGAGTACACCACATTGGAGGACATGCAGAAAGGAGCAGTGAACATAGAGGAAAACCTGATTGAGAAAAAAGCAAGACTGAGATTTGAGAAGAGGGTAACATATAGGGATGACACTGTAGCTTCCACTTCAGACCCAAATTATGATAGATTATCTAAAAACGTGGAAAGAATACAGAAAATGATGGAAAAAATGGTTGTCACAGTTAGCAATCATAACAGAAACCAAAACCAAAATCAGAACCAAAAAATTTAGAAGAAACAACAACACGCCCAACAGACAGAAAGAATCAGATCAGCAAGTTATTCCCCCTTTCCAAAAAATTTTAGATGAAGATGAGGGAATCATAGAGGAGTCTGAAGGGAATGTGATAAACATGTTTGAAACAGAAGACTCAGTCCTTAACTGTGATTCAGGGGAAGATCATCCCTCACCTTCATACTGGGATGAGGAACGGTTAGAAACTGAAGATTACAGATTAGGATTTGAAAATGCCATGATGCAGGTTAGAGAACAATATGAACTTAGGAGCAAAAAGAACCAATAAAATTCCAAAACTGAGACTCCTGAGGTTACCATCAAGAAAATACCTGATAAAAATTCTAAAGCATCTGCTGTAAATAGCAAATCAGCAGCTGAAATTTTTGGGAAAAACAAAGAAAAAGACAACCAGAAGAATGAGAAACAAGGTGAGCCCACTAGCAGTACTAGCACTTCAGTTAATACTCCTGATACAATTGTTCCTAACCCTGTACATAATGAGAAATTACAAACTAATTCGGTCACCAAGGTGGCTAATAAAACAGAGTCGAGCATTTCCAAGAGTCAGTCCACTTTCAATTTGGAAAGTGAGATTGAAAAAATTAAAATCTCTGTCCCGCTCTCTGAGCTGGCCACTCAGGATGTATATAAAGGCCAAATTTTGAAAGCGTTGAATCTGGGGGAAAACAACGACACTCTGAATTTGAGTGATGATCAACCTGCCCTCTTGTTTGGTCCAAAGATTGAGGGAAAGTTTTAGGAAGGGGTAGTTCCACCTTTTTATATCAGTCTCAACATTCATGACAAAATACTCCACAATGCCATGCATGATTCTAGAGCATCGCACAATTTAATGCCTAAGGTGGTGATGGAAAGATTAGGCCTAGAGATAGCCCGCCCTTACAAAGATTTTTATTCGTTTGACTCTAGCAGAGTAAAATGCCTAGGTCTAATCAAAGACTTGTGTGTAAGCTTCACCCAGATTCCTGCTAAGTGTATGGTCATGGACGTGGTGGTGGCAGATGTGCCACCTAAATATGGCATGTTACTATCTAGATCATGGGGAGCCAAACTGCAAGGGACAATGCAGATGGATGGCTCATATGCCACTGTCCCTATATTTGGCCAACTTAGAAGACTGTATAGGGAGTCCCAAATGAAATTCCTAGTCAATAGCCCCGAGAAGCCTGAAAACTACCCTTTATACTCCGTGCATACAGATCTGGATTCATTCATCCTGTACAATGACCAATCCGTAGGAGAACCAGAATCAGGAAATGGAAGCAAAAAGGACAGCACCGAGCCCATTAACGTAAACATAATGGCTACTCTGGAGGAACACGCTGAAGAAAACCATGGGCAGAGTACTCAAAACGAAACTCAAAGTAAACAGGAAACTCAATGCATTCAACCTATCCGTCACTCTCCTTAAACCTACCCACCACGCGAAGAACAAAATGATTCAAAACCTAGCATAGACCCCACAACGCAATATAATGGCGAACCCCTGTGGGAAATGAATTTCGATGGATCCTGTACTAGGAAAACTGTCGAAGCAAGGGTGTGGTTACGTAACATAGAGAGTGATTATGGAAAGAGCCATGCTGTCAATCTGCACTTCAAATGCACAAATAATATTGCAGAGTATGAGGCGCTTATCCTGGGCTTAAATCTGTTGAAAAAATTAGGAGCCCGTAGGGTAAATGTGCTAGGAGACTCTGAGTTAGTTATCAAACAAGTGAATGGTGAATACGCAGCAAAACAACCTAGACTGAGGGCATATAGGAACGATGCCATGGATATATTGAAAACTTTCATGGAATATGAATTGGTGTTTGTTCCCAGAAGTCAAAACGTTATTGCTAACAGATTAGCTTGCCTGGCTAGTTCATATCCTAAGACTCCCCTTGACCAACAAATCATCATTCAGACCAAGTTCAGACCTGTAGTGCCAGACAACGAAAAATATTGGCAGGTCTTTGAAGGAGAAAAATAGATTGAATATTTTCTGGTGGGTAGAAATGAGTTTGAATTTTCTGATTCCGACTCAAAATCTGATGACAGCTGCCCAAGTGAGGATCCCCCAGATGAACAAGAAACACCCTGTAATATACAGATAAACACCCTGAATGAAGAAACTGGAAATCCAACCGAAAAATGTGAAAACACAGATAGCGAAGAGATAGAGGTGCTATAGGCCAAAGACAAGAATATACCCAGAGGCCTAGCACCCTTGGAGGACCTTTTTGACTTTGCCGATGTAGCAAAAAATCCCACTATAGAACATGCAGACTCGGATATAGAAGAATGCAACATTGGCACTGAAGATAAGCCCAAAATGATTAAACTGGCTAAGTTTGTGCCTGCAGACATGAAGAAGAAATACATTGACCTGTTTAAGGAATTCATTGATGTGTTTGCATGGAGCTATGAAGACTTAAAGGCCTATGACACCAACATCATACAACACAAGATACCCTTGAAGGAAAATCAGAAGCCTTTCAGATAAAAACTCCGCAGAATCAATCCAAAACAGTTGCCTGCAGTTGAAAAGGAGATTAAAAATATGTATGAGGCAGGCATAATAGTTCCTGGAAGGTTCTCTGATTGGGTATCAAACTTAGTGGCTGTGAGGAAGAAAATAGGGGAGATCAGATTGTGTATAGATTTCCGAAATCTCAACGGAGCCTCACTAAAAGACAATTATCCTTTGCCTAGAATGTAACATATCCTACAGAAGGTAGTGGGCTCAAAGAGAATCTCCCTGCTAGATGTCTTTTCGGGTTATAACCAAGTGTTGGTACTCCCAGAAGATCAACTCAAAACATCTTTTACCACTCCATGGGGCACCTTCATGTATGTGAAAATGCCTTTTGGATTGATGAATGCTGGAGCCACCTTCCAAAGAGCAATGGACATAGAATTCTCAGATGAGATAGGACACTTCATAGTTATCTACTTGGATGACTTGACAGTATATCCCAAAACTGAGGAAGAACATCTCAAACATCTGAGGAAAGTTTTCGAAAAATGTAAAAGGTACGGTCTGTCCTTAAATCCTAAGAAAAAAAATTTTGGGCTGCAAGAAGGTAAACTTCTTGGTCACATTATATCTAAGAAAGGGATTAGGATAGACCCACACAGAGTTGAGGGGATACTTCAAATCAAACACCCGAGAACATCAAAGAATTACAGTCCTTCATTGGGAAGATCAATTTCCTTAGGAGATTCATTCCCAACCTAGCTGAGCACCTTAGGAAAATGACTAACATGCTAAAGAAAGGTGCAGGAATTAAGTGGACTGTTGAAGCCAAGAAATCTTTTGAGTCAGTAAAACTTGCACTCACACAAGCCCCTGTCCTGATCAGCCCAAATTTCTCAAAATATTTTCTGATCTTTTCATTCACCTCCCAACATATCGTGGCTGCAGTCTTACTGCAGAAAAATTCAGAAGGTAATGAACAGCCAATTGCCTTTTTCAGTAAGGCCTTAAGGGATGCACCCTTGAAGTACAACATTATGGAAAAGCAGGCCTATGCCCTGGTAAAATCCTTAAAAGACTTTAGGGTGTACATTCTGCATTCTCACACCATTTCTTATGTGCCAAATATATTGGTCAAATATATCTTGTCCCAAGACCCTGATGGGAAAAGGGGAAAATGGATTGCTACTATCTTAGAATATGACCTTGAGATAAAGCTCACCAAACTGATCAAAGGTCAAGGCCTGGCCCAATTAATGGTTGAATCTAACCTGCAGGCCCTTGACATTAACATGGTAAATGCCTTAGATGAGCAGGAAATATTGCCCCACCCAACTGTTGAGGAGAAGTTTCAGAACTCTCCTTGGTATTTTTATATCCTTGATGTGCTCACCAATCTCAATGCCCCTCCAGAACTGTCTAAAACTAAGGCAAGATTCATAAAACTGAAAGCTAGAAACTACTGCATTTTGAATGAAAACTTATATTGGAAAAACCCGAACGGCCTATTGCTGAAATGTTTGCCTGAACCTGAAGCTGAAAGAATTAAACAAGAATTCCATGCTGGGGAATGTGGAGGCCACTTGAGTTGGAAAGCCACTGCAAAAAAGATACTCAAGGCTGGCTATTATTGGCCCAATCTCTTTAATGATGTCCATAAAATGGTAACTGCCTATCATAAATGCCAAATCTTTGAAGGCAGAAGAAAGCTCCTCCCCCTCCCTTTACAACCCATCACTGTAGAAGGTCCCTTCATGCAATGGGGCCTAGATTTCATCGGAGAAATACATCCTACCTCTTCTAGACAACACAAATGGATCCTAACAGCCACAGACTACTTCACCAAATGGATAGAGGCCATACCCACTAGGAATTCCATTGATTCTGTCATTATTAGGTTCCTAGAAGACTTCCTCCTATCTCGGTTTGGTTGTCTAGGAAAAATAATCACTGACAATGCTGTTGCTTTTGGATCCAAGAGAATGGTCAATTTCTGTCATAGGTATGGAATAGCACTTGGTCATTCAACTGCCTATTACCCTCAAGGTAATGGACTAGCTGAATCTTCAAACAAAAGCCTAGTGAACATCATCAAGAAGCTGTTAGAAGAGAACAAGAAGTCATGGCATAAGAAGTTGGTGCATGCCTTGTGGGCTGATAGGCTTACAACGAAGAAGTCCATTGGTATGTCACCATTCCAGCTCATTTATGGAGCAGAAGCAGTTTTTCCTGCCAACCTTGGAGTGCCAATGATTAAGCTTGTTCAGGAGATCCAGACAAAGGAAGACAGTATGGTGAGAAGAATTAATGAAACAATCCATCTTCAGCAAACGAGGGAGCAGGTTTATAGCAAAGATGTCAGAGTTCAGGAAAACATAAAGAGGCAGTTTGACAAAAGAGCCAAAGCTTCAGATTTCAAAGTTGGGGACAAGGTTCTGAAATGGGATTCAAGGAGAGAGAACAAAGGTAAACATGGCAAGTTTGATAGTTTGTGGCAAGGTCCATATATTATCCAAGCCACTGTGGGTCCTAATGCATTTTTCTTACAAGAACTTAATGGTACAGAGCTGTTTGGGGGTCCTGTCAATGGCAGGATGCTCAAGCATTACTTCTGCTAAATTTCAGTTTCCAGTTTCCATTTCATTGTACATACCATTGCAGTGTTTATTTTCTTTTAAAAAAAAAAAAAAGGAGAGGTTCAGACATGCCCAAAACATGAACCTCAGAGACACAAAGGAGTTGGTCCTAACATGCTCAAAATCTGGACCAACCATGAAGAAAAGAAATCGGCTCTAACATGCCCAAAACCAGAGCTAAGACAGAAAAGGAAGTGACTCTAATATGCTTAAAAACCTAAGTCACAAAGAAAGAAGGATGCTTCAAGAGTTTAGATTTTGAGCCTTCAAAGTTTTGCTTCAAATTTCCTACAAGTTTCAGTCCATGAGCAGTTTTTTCTTCATGTCATAGTCCACAGCAAGCCAGACAGTTTAATCCTGGCCTGGCTGTTTTTCAATTTCTCTCTTAGAATGTAGAAAAGAAATCTGCTGGACAGTCTAATCCCAGCAGGTATTAGATTAGGTGGAGAAACATATGAGACCAACAGTCTAATCTGGTCTCATGGAGCAATAAGGGTAGATTTAGAAACGGTTTATTTTCTGTTGTAAAAATAAATGATGTAAAGGGTCTGCTAGTTAAAATGTACCCTAGAAGAAAAAATGCTAGGATTGTAGGATGGGTAGGTAGACTGTTAGAGAATGTTTCTGCTGATCTATCATATTTGTGGCAACTAAAAATCAAAGAATAAAGGTGGCTTGGGCAGCATGCATCTGGCCTACACCAAAGATAAATTTCTAAATTCTTGACTCCTTCAAGAAGAAGCCATCCCCATGTGGAGCCACTATTAGCCCCCCTATAAATTTTTGACAAGAAAATAGGGGGCTAAATGTTTTTGAGCCTACAAGGAATGCATTTCCTTTGGAAACACATCATCCTTGAAGCCTCCTTGTGCCTTTTGTCCTTTGATAAAGTCCCCTCTGCTGATTTCCATTATAAAACCTCTCTGTTTATGAAGAAATTCCCAAAGGCCTAACCCCTTTTCCCCTTTGTTTCGATTATAATCGCATTGTAAATCCTTTCTAATACAATGCGTTTCATATGCTAACCACTTCCCCTCCATGACCCGAAGGACCTTATAATAAAACTTTATATTATAAGTCCCGCCCTTTATTAAACCACTTCCCATTTTTCCATACCCCATAAACTTTATATTATAAAGTTTGCGTTACATATATATATAATCCCCACCACATAACCCAAATTCCTTAACCCAAAGTCTTTCGATCCCCGATCACGCCATCTCTCGATATCATCCCAGACATTGATCCCCTTGTCTGATCCAACGGCTATCGCTTGTCCCTACTCATCGTAATCGGAAGTTTGTTAGTGTCGTTCCTTCGTGTCCTCACTGATTGCGATCCCCCGATCCGCATCTCCACCGTCGATTCCTGTGCGAATCCAACCGTCATCGTACTTCCCAATCGCTTCCCCTTCCTTGATTGCAATCTGAAGTTATAAGTGTGTATCCCTCTCGTCCATCCCGATTGTGATTCTCTGATTAAATCTTGACCGATCGTTGGGTTTAACATCCAATGGTTCAAAGTGAATTGCCCTCCGCCTCTAGCGGGGTCCCACCTCGTACGTCTACGTCCACGCATTTCGTTACGTTTCCTTCACTTTCCTTTGTATTTTGTTCGAAATCCAAGGCTCAAGACTTTACACTAAAGTCTTATATTTCACTGTTGTTCCGCCCAATTTCATATATCACTCCGCCGCTCGATCTCTGCTGTCGATCTTTGTCCCCTGACCATGATCTAACGGTCGGCACTGCATTCCACCACCAAACCCTATTATTCATAGTTTCCTCCGTTTCATTGCATTTTGTCACCAATTTTTAGTGAAAAACAACCATTTCGTCACCGCACTACCATTTCATCCACCCTTCCATTGCATTTTTCTTCTCAGTCCAGTTGCGTGTTCCGCAGGGTACAGAAGGCGGTCACGCCTCCAAAAATACGCAGTATGGATACAGCGGCAAGGTTTTTACTGACAGAGGCATGGAAATTAATATATGACAGGTTTCTCTACATCAGCAGAATGTTTTCCTCCCAGAAAGGACAGGTTGCCCATACGGTTTTTATTTCATACCATGCTCCAGAGGAGATCTCTGCTCAGAACGCAGTCCAAGGATATCAGAGCATTTGATGCTCAAGTATGGTGGATCATTCCATTTTTTATTGCCATTTTGTTTATTCACCAAAGGTACTACAAAGTACAAAGAACCGTAATGCACTGTAGACATACTCCTGAATTAACAGGTCTGGGATTTTAAGACCATTCTTTTCTCCAAAGAGTGCCAAAAATTAATGCTCAGATTTTAAAACAAAATGGGCTTCGACCCTCTCCTTATTTTCTAAGTTTAATGTTATATTTAGTGTTCTACCTACATCCTCTGCTCTTTTTCAACTATAAAAACTATGAGAAAATTTTTGTAAAGGTTGTTGATGAGATAGCAGAGAGGTGCAAGCAATTTCTCTTGAGATAAGTTCTATGTGTATAGTTGTAAGATAGGCTGAGGAAGATGTATTCAGACTGAATGACCAAGCTATTGGCTATGTTGTACCTGATTGGTGTTGATGTTTAATATGATAAGCACATTTCATTGGATCCTGATCTAAAGCTCCGGTGATGTTTTTCTATCTCTATGTTTGTTTCCATTTCATTTCATTTCATCTGGCTCGCATCAAAAATTTGGCATAAGATTCACCCTTGTTAGGTGCCTTATGTTGTTGCTCTCCCAGCCCTTTATGTTTTTTGCTTAATGTGCTTATCTAAAGATTGATTTCAATTGATTTGACCCGTGTAGTGGATGTTGTTGCCTACTAGCTGATGTATGAATTAACGGAATCTGTTTTAGATGTTATTTTTAGGATTTAATGGAATGTGTTGAGAACACTGGGAGGTCTAGAACCCTGTATCTGCCTCACTAGGATCTTTCCATTCTGATTAAGCCTTTCCAAGTTCCCTTGTGCTGCCTCTGATTTTGTCCAATCAGGTCTGGAGTTAAATGACCTCTGACCTAATCTATAGATGGGATTAGTTGGTTCTCCCCCCTTCACTCTCAGTCCTTAATGTCCCATACCACCCTATCACTTTAGGATCCAAGGCTTTAGATGACTAGCCCAACTGAAAGCTTGCATATTGATAGCAAGTAAATCCTTTCTCGACTCCATTACCCAATGGACTTGTTTTTCTCTGGATTATCTCTCCTTTGCCTAAATTCTTCTTTGCCCAGTCCTGTCTCATGATGAAATCTTCCTTCCTGATTCCCAACAACCAAACTCTTAATCAAATAAACAAACCCTGTGCATATAACTAGCCTAAAATCATAACTTAGAGCTTCAAAGACATACACTTCGACTCATATAGATAGATCACTCTCTATACCTAGGAGGGCTAGATCCTAAGGTCTGAAAGTGGTTATGATGTTGTCTCGTCTTTTGGTCTTGCCAATCTGGCCAAAACACGGGAACCCCAATAGGAAGAGGGATTGGTTCTAGTTATTAGAAAATATTAAAGATTAAAAAAAGAATTAATGTAATAGATGGTTGTTAGTTAGAGGAAAATTGACATTTGGAAGTCTATATTGGTAGTAATTGTAGTACTCTAGCATTCCTTGGCTTATCCTAGAAGGATTTTTGTAAAATATCAAGAAAAAATGCTCATGGATTTGTGGACATGCAAAAAAAAAAATTAGGGTATCCCCTTAGTGGAATGGAAGAACATAGCTAAGACCAATCATGAAAGAAGTTAGGGATTAAAATATATACATTTATTTGGTCAATCCATAGTGTTTGAGAGTTTATGGAGAGTGTTACCCCTCACATAACATGAGGCCTTTTCCAAGAAAATCATGTTTGGAAGAAGTTTGTTTTTGAGCTAATACATTATTGCTTTCATGCATATGTGTTAATGGACCACCACCTTTTAGGATCTTCATTTCATATTTGGAGGATTGCTAGGATGTTTAACTTAAACACTAAGCATTATTTTTTTAGGTATCCTAGTGTAAATTCCACCTTTGGATGTTTCTCTCACATGGATCCATTCATTTTGACATATTTGGAGACATGTCACATCATCCAATGTATGTGGATTTGGAGGAGTTACATGTTTGCTAAGGGTTTTGTTTAGCATGATGAGTGTCTTGACTATTTCTGGTGTGTTCACATGTGCCATGGCACACTTCCTGGATATGAATTCATCGTTATGGCAGAAGGCATATGGTTCTAATTTATTTTTGGATAACATGCCACCCTTTATGCACACATTCCTAAATTGGCCTACCTACTTTTCATGTATTAAGAATGTAGTTGGTTTACATGGATGAATGTATCATTTGTTTGATAGATCACTCCCACAGTATAATATTGGTTTGTCAGTGACGCCCCCATGGTGACCACTTAGTGACTCCTAGATATCACAATCTTCATATGCATTTTGCTGTTTAGAAAAGTTGTAACCTAGAAATATCACTCTATTCTGTAGACAGATGACTATCTTTGCTTTAGTTGAACTGGTTTAATTGAAAAGCTGCATGACTCTCTCAAACAAACTTTTTGTTGTAGATTTTTGTAAGGGAACTCAAATCTTCAATACCCATACCAATAGCTATAATGTTTTATTAATGCTTACCATTTTACTTTATAATGTTTGTGACTGAATTTTGGCAAGTTACTGATACTAGAGTGATTAAAAAAAACTAGTACTACAGTGATTCAAAATTTGTTTTCTTACTGGTTTTTGTGAGAATTCAAAAATTACAAAAGAAATGGAAGACTCTCTAGTAGAACACATATACATTCAAACCCTAATTCACCATTTTGAATCAAAATTCTCATTCATGAAGCCTAAGCACACATTTAGAAATATAGCGTAAATAGTGGGTAAATATAATAATCATTAGAAAAGCATAAAAATGGGTGTATAGCTCAGTTGGTAGAGCCTTTGGTTGCAGTTTCGATTCCTGCTATGCCCAAACACTGCAAAACAGCTGGTGAACTGGATTTACAAAAAACAATCACTATTTGCTTCCGCAAATTGCCTTGGTCAGGAATGGCTTTAAACTTCCTACAGCCTGGTTGCAGGAATGGCTCTAAACTTCCGACTACACCTTCTCTATGTGACCGGATGCATTTCAAATTTTCTCACTGTGCTGGTAGTATTTCTAATTTATACCTTCTCAATGTGACCGAATGCTCCTAAGGCCTACTCACTAGCCTCCAGGGGGCTTATCATGACATGACTCGTAGGAGCCTTCCAGCTCGCCCTTGCTCAGTAGAGCACCCACCTACCCTCCACCCCTCTTCTCCGCGGGGGTCTGCTACACAGGTCCCAACTTAGGGACCACATACCTCCTTTTGGAGGTTTTCACTCCAGGGGCCATTTACGGAGCCCTTATAGCCACTTGAAACCTACCAAGCCACCCTATCACTTCGGGTGATTTTTCTCATTTTTCTCATTTTTTCTACGGATATTTATACATTTGCTGTAATGATTTATAATGGCCATCATATGCTTTATATCTAGGATTTTTCCTCTTGTGGAAACATGAGACTTGGATTGAATCTCTTCACAGAGTTTAGCCACCTCCTCACAAAAAATTCGCAATGAAGTATTTCTCGCAGAGGAACCAAATAAACACGTTACTTCAAATGTTATGGATTCTCACATAAAAGTTCCAAGAAAGTACAAAATTATGCAAATGAAGCTTAGAAAACCTAGATTCAACCTAGTAAAAAGAACTCACAAATTTAGGTTGCTCGACAAAATCCATGCTTAACACTAAGGCTAGTTGAAGAAATCGCAGCTGAGTACTCAGAATCGTGTTTACCTCCCTAACCTCGCTCCTCGAGTCCAAGCCCCCACTCCTCCCATCCAAGCCAGTCCTCTGCCCAATATTTCCTAGCTAGGGCCAACGTCAAGTCCAGATTGGAGCTCTCCCTGTGATGGTGAAATGGCTCATGAACGTAAACTCGTTAGCTATCAATTGGGTTCACAGGGATAATCTTCTTGGTCCTCCACAAAGCGCCCGAGTTGGTTCCTTCCTCTCTCGTGCGTGGGAAGATTTTGAGGAGGGAGTAGGATGAGTTGCTAAAATGAATGAAATGGAAGATCGACCCATTCTGATTACGAAGATAGACTATTGCATTGGTTGGCCAGCCGAGGAGGGCTCAGGATATCTATATCTGAGCAAGAAAAAAGAATAGATATGTCTGCTCCTGATGGTGAAATGGCTCATGTGTTCTGCTCCTCATGGTTGATGGGAACCTGGACCAGTCGAACCAAAACTCCTCAAAATCGTATTTTCTTCCTTCGCGGTCTTTGCCTTCCCACCTTGCTCTGCTCCGAACCTTGCAACAGTCGAACCAAAACTCCTCAAAATCGCATTTTTCTCCTCTACGGTCTTTGCCTTCGTGTTGCCTTCCCACCATCCCACGACCTTCCTAACTCCGCTTGGCCAGAAAAATTTAAAAAAAAAACCTCAAAATATAAATATTTTATATAATAAATAAAAAAACCCCTCCCCTTTAGTTATAGAGGCAATATAATGTTTTTTGAATTTTTGATTTTTTTTACCCCAATATGAACACACATGATATAATATTGGTTTGTTAGTGATGCCCCCGTGCCTTGAATTGAAATTTCTTTCTTCTTTTGGTTGATATTGTTCATCTTTTTTCTACCTTTGGTGTAGTGGAGTATTTATTTTCATGTCTGCCCCTTTTGATCTTCTTTAAAAAATCTAGTTTTTCCTTTTGTTGAGGTGGAGTTAGTGCTTGTATACCAAACCCTATAAGGTAGCTTGAAAACCCTTGAAACCATCTGATGCGATGAAGGAGGTTTCTTTTTCACTATGTTGACCATCTTTTTCCATATTCCCTAGGCTTCTGATTTTTTAGGGGTGCTTGTTGCTTTCTTCTAGGTTGTGAATGGTCCTCTCGTGATGATCCTCCTTTTTTACCTTACCTCATGGCTAATTTGATGGCTTTTTGGTCTTCTTTGCAGGAATGTAAGCAAAGGGCAGCTATCCCTCTACAAGATTCATGCTTGAATCCAAACAAATTTTTAATGATCTTTTTGATTGATGTATAGTGTTTCTTATGTGCCACTGTCTTTTAGGACTTGAATGGACCTTTTGATGGGCAACACTTCAGAACACTCTCTCATGATATCATGATCTTCCTTTTAAACTTTAGCCTGTTTGTATTTTACTACCAGCAGTGGATTCCTTTATGAGCTTTTTAGGTCTCCTTCTTTGCCTATGTTTCTGTTGTTGACCATTTACAAAACATTCCTACAGAAATGCTTAGACATGGTAAATTGCTCATTTTCAGGATTACTGCTTGATCAAGAGGATATCTTTGGAGGTCTTTGATATTATTTGGACAATGATAAGCTTCATTCTTTTTTTCTCTTGACTTCACCTCTGAATATCTGTGGAAATAGTGGAATTAGATCCATGACAATGCATAACCTAGGTGACCCTATTTGACTTATTGTAATGCTCGTGGAATAGGTTTTTTGACTGAAACTTGAATCAGGGTTTTGATGAGGAGACAGGGTTTTTGACACTCTATTATGCACTACCATCCTAGACAACTAGAAAACCTTGTTTTACTTCAAAGGGCTTTAGAGAAGGAGTTTTGACAAGATCGTTGCTTGAGGCACTTGGTGACTAGGGGAAAAAGTTTGGTTTACTTGGCAAAATAAGGTATGAAAATAGAGGGCTTAGGCAAACAAAGACGTAGTGTTATAGGTAGAGGTGGAAAACATAGTGAGAGTGTGGGACATCAGTTCAATATTTGGTCTTATCTGGGTGATGGATTGGCCATGCTTGGACAGGGAAGTAGGATAGTGAAAAATTTCTCTTTGAGGAGATTTCTAGAACTCACATGATTCTTGAATTTTGTTTCTAGAAATCTAGGATAAAGCATTTAGTCATCTAAACAAGAAAAAATTACTGATGACTAATAGTGGCTCCACTTGGGGAGGGCAGCTCCTTTTCAGGAGGTTTCTAGAATTTCAGATCTCTTGGTTTATGAAGACTAGTTCCTCATCCATTGGGCAGATTTTCTTCTTTCTTTTGTTGTTGCTTTCCCTGAAGTAGTGATTTTGAAAATATGAAAGCATTATTAGCTCAACTTCACTTTTACCTACCCAACCTACTTGCCTAAAAAAATTTCTTCCCTGGGTGCACTTGAACTGGCAATCCCATTGACATTTTATTTTGAAAGTGAAAACAAACTATCTAATTCTACACTTATATCTTCCGGGATTTTAGATTAAGCTATTGAACTCCTTTGATTCTCTACCTATTCTATTCAACTGTCAAGGTTAAACTTTTTGACAGGATTCATTCACTGAGCTAAAACATGAAATTGAAAACATGACTAAATCAGGATTAGACAATCTGATTTATCATGGGTTTGTGGCATAAAAACAATCTGCACATAAATGTTATTTTTGTACAAAATAAGATTTAGAAAAATCAGGGCTAGGATACATAGTTTGTTATGCATCCCTATTTTTCTCCTTGGTTCTGTTTTGAGCATGTGGAACCAATATCTCTCTTTCCTAATCTATTTTCTTTGACAAGTCAAGCTTCAATGTTTTGACTAGCATACTTTTTCACTAACTTATCAACAATAAATTTAAAACATGTTCGACCATGATTAGGCTATATAGCTGAACAAGACATTCTTTTTTCACCAGTAGTGGCATTTAGACTTGCACACTTTTAGTATTACTATTTTTTTGGTACGGGGTCGTACCTTGTTTTGAATCTACCCTCTTTTCTATTTTTTCTATGTTTTGTATTTTTCTCTCTTTTTGACCTTTTCTTCACACAATGGTATGTACAATGAGTAAAATTTTTGAAGCTAAGGATATTGACAAAAGTAGTGTTTGAGAATCCTATCTTCAAAAGGATCTCCTAACATCTTTTTTCCATTCAACTCTTGAAAATAGAAAACATAGTTACCTCTATTTGACAACATGGTATAAGGATTATCCCAAGTGTATTCAGAAAATATATTATCCCCTTGGTGCTTTTTCTTTGACCTTTGCTCTTCAAATCTATTTGAGTCAAATATCCTCTTCAAGTACAAAAGGTATTCTTTATCATCTTTACAACAAATGATGAAGTCATCCATGTACACCATAGTAGAGAAATTTAAAATTGAAGGCATAGTTTTTAGGAAAGTATCTCCAGCACTTTCTAGCCCGAGAGGTATTTGTCTAAGCATGAAATTGTCCCAAGGAAATTTGAAAAAATCTTTGAGCTAATTGATCTGAAGTGGTATCATCTGATGGTATCCTAAAAAACTATCATGCAATGAGATTTCGTTAGAAAACCATACCCTTTGTAAAGTATGATCTTTTTTGGTAAAAAGGTATTTGTTCTTTTGGAAGCGTTGCTCCTGGTACCTAAAGTCTCTACAAAGCCTATGTCCCTTTTCCTTCTTTCTAAGTGAACTCAACTGCTCAAAATTTTTCTGATTTTTTTTTAAAGGAAGGCTTTTTAGAACAATGGTTGTGTTACAAGGTTTTAGACTAGCCTGCCTACACACATAAGCATTCTGAATTTTTTTGCACAATCTTGTATTCCTTTGTTATGTGTGTAGTGATAAAATTTTAGACAAATTAATTATTTCAGGCTTCTTAAGTTTACCCATGCTATCTTTCTCTCTATCATCTTCAGCAAAAATTTCTTTGGGATCTGTAGCAATATTTGTGAAAATTGATCATTTTTCTGAAAGGGAAAAAATTTTGGATGATGAAGTATCTAGGTAAGGTAAAAACATAAGACTATCTTGCTCTAGATTCCCAAAGATTTTTGTTTTGTGAGGGTGTTTCATTTTTTCTGGATTAGCAAAATGAAGAGGTTGTGTTCTTGTGATTTGTCTTTCTTTTGAGCAACATGTTCCCTTTTCTAAACTGATTCTTGTTTCTGACATTTAATTTTAAAATTTTCAGGAAATCAATTTTAGTTTTATTATCTTGCGGTGTTTCAGGATCGTGATAGTTTTGACTGTCAAACTCATCATAGAGGAAGTGATCTGATTGTTGTAATGTGCCTAGATCTTCATAATTTTCATTAACTTGCTCATCAAGGTCATTTTCATTATACAAGATGAATGAGTCCAAGTCTGAATGAATGGAATAGATAGGGGTGTTGTTGGGTCTATGTAGGTTGCTTACCATATACTTCATATGGGATTCTTGGTAGAGTCTCCTAGTTTGGTTAAAAATTGGGATGGTAGCATAAGACATGTCAAGTTGGAGGTTCCCCAGAAGTTTGGCTCCCCAAGATCGGGACAAAAGCATGCCATATTTGGGGGGAATGTCAGCCACGACTATATCCATGACTAGGCTCTTAGCAAGGATTTGTGTCAAATTGACACATAAGTCTTTGATCAGGCCCAAGCTTTTAACCCTGCTTGAATTGAAGGAATACAGGTCTTTGTAGGGCCTAGTTATTTCTAGGCCCAATCTATCCATCACTACCTTTGGCATGAGTTTGTGAGAGGCACCAGAGTCTAGCATGGCATTATGCAGGATTTTGTCGTGTATGTTTAGGCTAACATAGAATGGGGGAATGGCTCCTTCTTGGTATTTTCCATCTACTTCGGGTCCAAACAACAACTTTGTTTTATCATCTGTCAAATTTAGAGTATTGGTATCATTTCCTATGTTCAAAACTTTCAAAACTTGGGAGCGGTATATATCCTGAGTAACCAGTTTAGTGATAGGGATGGTTATTTTGATTTTAGCGATTTCTCCTTCAAAACTGAAAGATACTTGAGTTTTAGACATATTTACATCAATTTTATTAGCCATAAATTTTTCCACATTTTTAATTTGTTGATTTTGATACAGGTCTTTGGTCAGTAGAGTTTTATCAGGGTCACTAGCAGATGTGCTAGGATAGATTGTGTCAACTCCTGGTTGGCTAGTTTTATCCTTGTTGGGATCAGTTTTCTTAGCCATGGTGATATTATTGTCTTCTATTATTTTAAGAATGTTTTCAGGATTTTTCTTAACAGCAGTGTCTGAGTTGTTTTTTCTAGAGTTATCCTGATTTTTCTTACTCCTAAGATCATATTGTCTATGGACTTCCATTATGGAATTTTCTAATCGCAATTCGTGGTCTCCGAAATCTTCATAGCTTGTTTCATCTTGGTTTGAGGAGAAAAAACCTTGTTCTTCTTCTGTGAGAAAAACCTCACCTTCACTATCAGAGCCTATTAAGTTTAGATGATTCTCATCTGGTTTTTCAATATCTCTTTCCCCTTCGTTAACATAGTTATCTTGGAGGGGTGGCCTGATTTGTTGATCATTTTACCTTGGTCTGTTTTGGGGTGGGTCTCTTCTAAAATTTTGATTCTGGTTTCTGTTTTGGGGATTTTTTTGGCTGTCCCTAGGGGGTGGTCTTTCATTTATGCTTATTATCTCCATCATTCTTTCCATGGTCCTAAGAAGGTTGTCCATATTGGAATCGGATGATGAGGAGGGCATGGTGTCATCTTTGTATGTTACCCTCTTTTTTTATCTTAGCCTAGCTCTTTTTTTAGTTAAGTTGGCCTCTACACTTATAGCTCCTTTTTGCATGTCTTCCAAATTTAGGGGCTCCCTTTCTCTTAGTTGATAGGCCATGTCGGGGTCAAAACCCTCCAGAAATTTAGCTAAGGCTAGGCCTAATGGGGGTTTCATGTTTGACAGTAGTGCGTTGTAAACACTATTGAACCTAGTGCAATAGTATTGGACACTTTCTTCCGTGTTTCTTTTGAGATTGCTATATTCCGAAAGGATTTGAAGAGGGTTTTTCATGATTTCCCATTTTTTTATGAAAGTTTAATAAAGGGAAGGGAGATCATGTATGCTGTTGGGACTTATGATTTTGAACCATTTCTTAGCTTCTCCTCCTAGGCTTTGGGCAAACATCCTCATCTTCATGGTTTCCTCTTCTAATTCCATGTTGTAAAAAGCATCATTCATTCTATCTGCATGATATTGGGCAGTAATGGATCCAGCCCCAGTGAAGTGTGGGATTCTGGATTGGTAATCATTTGGAAAAGGTACTAATGGTTACGGTAACACAAGGGGTGCATACCATGCTGCCAGGATAGGAGCTAATGGTGGATTTACAAGTGGAGGATTTGTAATATGAGATGGATTGGTTTGCACAGTGGAGGTGTGAATGGGTGTGGCAGAAGTACTCAGACCAGTAAACTGATTTTGAGCAGACTTGGGGTGGAAAGAGCCAAAGTGGTGGAGAAGTTGGAAATTAGGTGGTGTGGAAGGAGAAGCTTATCTGCTAAGACTTTGCTACAATTCTATGGGCTCAAGGTCAGTATGGTTGATCCTACTTTGTGACTTGGTCTTGAAAATATTTTTGGTATGGCACAAGTCAAACTGGGGGTCTTGCAAGGTTGTAATTTGTTCAGGTATATAGCTTGCTTTATGAATGGTCCTATTAGTAGCTAAGTTTCCAGTTTCAAAATTTTTCCAAAAAATCTTTTTTGGTTCATCAACTATAATAGGAGGGTTCGGATCCGGATGATATTTGGTATTGATTCTTCATGGAGCCATATTTCAAAATCAAAATTTTGAGAGGCTGAAATTTTATGACTGCTTTCGTAAGGCTGGCCTCTCTAGGTGCTATCAAACTCGCACAGTGTGTGACTAGGTTCTAGACTTCTCAGGGTTGGTTTGATGCAGTCCTATAGGAGTCTATAGATACTTAGCAAAATTTAGAAGGCCTACTGGAGGCTAGTGGAGTCGCCAGGTGGATATTTTTAGTTGTTTTGAAGATATGTTGTCTATGGTCCACCACCAATTATGACAAAATCCAATCTAGAAATATTTTGGGGTTTTTTCTGAGCTTCTATATGCCTCCCTTAAGGTATGTAAGAGTGTCCTATAGCTGATTCATCACTGTCTAAGATGGTGAAAAAGCTAGATTCTACTCTTAGGCTATCAGTTAAGTTATCTATGAGTTGACGAAGGTTTCTGAAGTCTTAAGGGATACTTAGTTTGTCACTGACATCAGAGGTTGCAT
Organism: Pinus albicaulis; assembly: GCA_034641835.2. Taxonomy (NCBI): domain Eukaryota; kingdom Viridiplantae; phylum Streptophyta; class Pinopsida; order Pinales; family Pinaceae; genus Pinus; species Pinus albicaulis. The sequence continues at coordinate 252,170,601 of CM076584.1, read as the reverse complement.
CATAATCACCATTGTGTTAGTGATAGTGATGAGGTAGCTATACATCATAGGATACTATTTGATGAAGGGATTCTGGATTCCTAAGGGGTATTTAGACTATTATGAACTCAGAAGGTCCCGTCGTGATCGCCATTATGTTGTGGTCCTGTGATTTGGCAAATTGGTAGACCAAACAACAGGGCAACATCAGACCAGTATTTGGAGTCCTAGGAAATAGCCTTCCTGGACTCAGAGAGGGCTCTCTCTATTATGCGAAAGATGTGAACTTGTTCACTTTGGATGATTGATTTTACGCTAGTTTTTAAGTGTAATTTTTTTGTTTGTTTGTTTTGGGTTGGGGTAAGATGATCAAGTAGGATAGGTGGAAATGAGAGATTAATCAATATGGCTATAGAGTCAAATGAATTCAAGGGTGTCTAAATGATGAAACAGAGTGTATTGCAAGGTCGATTTAGCAAGGTTAATGGATCTTTTAGGTGATGTATGAGGTGTAATGAAAATTAAGTTTGGGAAAAACTAAGAGGTCTTAAACATATATAGTCTAAAAGAAATAACTCATGAGGTAGGGAAAACCATTAATCTCTATGAACAATCCTCAAACTGATAAACATGTAATATGAACATTCCAGTGAGACATAGAAGCATTAGAACTCCTAACTTTAGAAATTCACCTTCAGCTTTTTGGGAAAACACATAAGATAAACAAACAACTCAATTTATGGAGAGGGAACTCCTAATAAGCATATATCAAGTTATCGAGAACTCTGAAATAAGTTGGTAAGGATGGGAAAAGGGAAAGATCGAAACGAGACCTCTTTGTCTTAACCTAATCAATTAATATTCCATATAAAAGCTTCAAAATAGGGTTGTTAAAAATTTAAATAAGCAGGGCATACCATGAATCATATTTATAAGCTAGCATACTAACCGTTCATGAAATAGAAACAATTTTTAGTGGGCCTAAGGATCAATCAAGAATTCCTTAAGATGACTAAAAGTGGAAAACATCAAATCTATAGCAAACAGGAGGTTTGAGGTGCTTCCATGAGCATATCTCAACCTATACTTTTCTGATATAAAGCAACCAAGTAGACTGAAACAAAATGAGGACAAGAAAACATTAACAAGTTAGGAAAACATCACCATTCACCAAGCTATGGAATCCTACAAGAAAGCTTCTCCAACATCAAGCCACACAAGCCATTCATTCACTTCATAAAACCAATTTATTCTCCAAGCTCATAAAACCATGTATTTCTCTTAAACACATCAAGTCCCAACTGTTTACAATGAATCCTCATGCCTTATATAACAAACAAGGAAGAGGAGAGCCATAGAGAGTAACTAGAAGCCTATTGGCCCATGTTGGAGTTATCACAGCGGAAAACATTAAACAACTAATACACACGGCAGAAAACCAAACATAAAGACAACAGATATTAACGTGGTTCACTCAACCAATCTGGGCTACGTCCACCTAACAGGGCATCGGAAATCTCATTCATCAACTGGAGAAAATACAATTGCAGAGTTTCTCATCTGCTCAGCTCTTCCTCACTACACATTCCTCATCATGCTCACTTGCCTCTACGGGCTTGCATTTTATAGCTGTGAATGAAAACAAACTCATAAATTCTCTCACAAAAAATATAGGTTGCATTAACTCCTCATCAGAAACTGATGGAGCCAATGTAGCAACAAATCCTATTGTTGTCATCTACATGAGATTTTCTCCAGATTTAATTTGAAAAATAAAAAATAAAATCTCAACAATCTCCACCTTGACAACAATTAGCCTGATACCCTGTTTCATTATTATTTTTATCTTTTCTGCAAGCCAAGAGAAGCCATACACCATCATAGCTTCTCTAACAAAACTGGTTTCATGAACATGTCTGCACAGTTTTCCTTTGTATGCACCTTTTCAAGAGACACTCCCCTTTCAGTGATAACCTGTCTTACAAAATGGTACTTGATAGGTATATGCTTTGATTTACTATGATAGGCGGGATTTTTAGCCAAGTGAATTTCACTTTGACTATCACAAAATAACTTGATGTTGTCCTGTAACCTACCAAACTCACCAAACAAACCTTTCAACCAAACCGCTTCTTTGCAAGCATGCGAAGCAGCTATGTATTCTGCTTCTGTAGTGGATAAAGCAACAATGTTCTCTAGCTTTGACATCCAGCTAATAGCTCCACCTGCAAGAGTAAAGACATACCCTGAAGTTGACTTTCTCTTATCCAAATCACCTGCAAAATTGGAATCAACATATCCACAAACATATTCACTGCTCTTGTTATAAGTGATACAATAATCACTTGTGCCTCTCAAATACCGAAGCACCCATTTCACTGCTGACCAGTGCTCTTTTCCTAGATTTTCCATATATCTGCTGACAACCCCAACTACATGTGAAATATCTGGTCGAGTACAAACCATCGCATACATCAAACAACCTACTACATTGGTATATGGAATCTGAGACATATATTCCTTTTCTTCATTAGTGTTAGGACATAAACTTGAAGAAAGCTTAAAATGGGAAGCAAAAGGGACTGAAACAGGCTTCACATTGTTCATACCAAACCTCAAGAGTATCTTCTCAACATACTTCTGTTGTGATAGCCACAGCTTACCATTGCTCCTGTCTCTGAAAATCTCCATGCCCAAAATCTGTCTTGCTGCTCCTAGATCTTTCATATCAAACATCCTAGCCATCTGAGCCTTTAACCTGTTGATCTCTGTTATGATTTTGCTTGCTAAAAGCATATCGTCAACATACAACACTAAGATAATGAACATCCCATTACTTAATTTCTTAAAGTAAACACAATGATCATATTCACTTCTTATATAATTTTGACTCATCATGAAAGAATCAAATTTATTGTACCACTGTCGAGGCGACTGCTTCAGACCATACAATGATTTCTTGAGCCTGCAGACAAATTTCATGTTGCGATTTTGAACAAACCCTTCTGGTTGTTCCATGTAAATCTCCTCATCTAAATCTCCATGTAAAAAAGCAGTTTTAACATCTAGTTGCTGTAATTCTAAATCAAGTAAAGCAACTAATGCTAACACAATCCGAATTGAAACAATTTTCACAACTGGTGAAAAAATCTCATGAAAGTCAACGCCTGCTTTCTGAGAAAAACCTTTTGCGACTAGCCTCGCTTTGTACCTGTCTTCTGTATCATCAACACCCTTCTTCAATTTGTAAACCCACTTACATCCCACAGTTTTTCTGTCTTTAGGAAGTTCTACCAGATCCCATGTGGCATTCTTCGCTAACGCCTTCATCTCGTCCTTCATAGCCTCTTTCCACTTACCACTGCTTGAACCTTCTATAGCTTCCTGATAGCACAAAGGTTCATCATCGTTAGCAGTTAAAGCAACTAAAGTAACATAATCATCATACCTTTTAGGAAGTTGTCTGATTCTTGTAGACCTCCTTAAAGATGTTTCTGGTACTTCCACAATTTGCTGATTATTATCTGTAGGAACTTCTTCATGATCAGCATCTGAAATACGTTCATGATCTGCATCTGAAACTTGTTCATGATCTGAATCTGAAACTTGTTCATCTAGACTATCATCAGTATTTGAACTGGTTTCAAACTGAATGTGTTGAAGCTGAGGTACATTATCCTGTTTCAATTTATCATCTACATCCGGATTTTCAAGTGAGGATTCATTAAATTTAACATCTCTGTTAATGATGATCTTGTGAGTAGTAGGATCCCACAACCTATATCCCTTAGTTCCATCACCATATCCAACAAAGATATATCTTTTTGATTTAGGATCTAATTTAGAACGCTGATGTTTCAGAACTAGAGCATATGCATCACAACCAAAAACTTTCAGTTTAGAATAATCACATGGATAACCTTTCCATACCTCTTGAGGAATTTTGCATCCTATCGCAGTTGATGGTGATCTATTTACCAAGTAACAAGCTGTAGAAATCGCTTCTGCCCACAATTCCTTCTGCAAATTGGCGTTACTAAGCATACTTCTTGCTCTCTCTAAAAGAGTCATGTTCATGCGTTCAGCAACTCCGTTTTGCTGAGGAGTATATACAGTGGTTTTATGTCTTTCGATCCCAACGCCCTTGCAATAATTATCAAATTCCTTTGAAGTGAACTCACCACCATTGTCCATTCTTAAACATTTAATGGTTCTTCCAGTGATGTTTTCAACTAATGCTCTAAACTGTTTGAAAACTGTGAACACATCAGACTTCTTCTTTAACATGTAGACCCACACTTTTCTAGAAAAATCATCAATAAAAGATACAAAATATGACGATCCTCCATATGAGGTTGTAGGAGATGGACCCCAAACATCAGAATGGATATAATCAAGGACTCCCTTAATAGTATGTTTTCCAGTTTTAAACTTCTGCTTGCTTTGTTTCCCAAACAGAAAATGTTTGCAGAAATCTAACTTAGAAGATTTTAAACTAGGAAGTAACTTACGATCAGATAAAATTTTTAATCCTCTTTCGCTCATATGGCCCAACCTTTGATGCCATAAACGAATAGAATCACTGTCTTTTTCAGATACTGTAGAAGCATGATCTGACTCTGTTCTTCCTTCTAACTGGAAAAGATTTCCAACCTTCTTTGCTTTCATTACTAGTAAAATTCCTTTATAAACTTTCATTACTCCACCTTGAATAAAGGTTTTATATCCATTAGTGTCTAGTACTCCTAGTGAAATGAGGTTTTTTCTTAGTTCAAGTACATGTCTTACATCAGTTAGAATTTTATTTGTCCCATCAAACATTTTAATCTGGATGCTTCCAATTCCCACAATATTACATGAGGCATCATTTCCCATATAAACCACTCCATCATCGATTGATTTATAAGTTTTAAACCACTCTCTATGAATGCACATGTGATTTGACGCACCAGAATCTAACAGCCAATGTTGATCATGATTAGACAAACTAACTGATAACACTTCATCACTCATACCTGAAATCGATGCCGAACCTGTATATGTCGTGTTTGCTTCTTTCTTCTCTGTCGAAGAGCCTCCTTTGGATGTTTTCTGTCTCTTCCAACAGTCCTTCTTCAAATGTCCTGATTTGTCACAAAACCAGCACTTTACCTTACTCTTCTTCCCTTTCGATTTTGAGCGCGAGTTGTTGTGCTTACTAAAGCGTCTTTATTTGGAACGACCTCTTACCATCATTGCTTCTGATGTAGAGGTTTCTGAATTTGACCTCTTCCTTGTTTCTTCGGACAATAAAGCTCCAACAACATCATCAAATTCAAGGGTTTCTGATGAACTAAGACTTATAGAAGTAACAAAATGATCCCATGACTCGGGCAACGAGCATAATAAAGTTACAGCTTTATCTTCTGATTCAAATTTTACTTCTATACTTTCTAACTACACCAGGAGAGTATTAAAGGTATTCAGATGATCAGTTATCGTCGTACCTTCTTTCATGCGCAAGCTGTACAATTTTTGCTTCAGAAGAATCCTATTGGTTAAGGATTTTGTCATGTACAGCTTTTCAAGCTTTGACCACAAACCAGCAGCAGTTTTCTTTGACACGATGTTAAACAAAACATCATCCACTTGTCAATGCCGCCATGCTCCGTCAAGTCAAATTCCCACGCGGACAGGCCGATATAGTTTGTATGATATAACTTGCATAAGACGAAGTTCTCTGCGCTCATCAAAAACTGGCCTTACGGCCTCCCAAAAGGCCATGGCGCAAGGCGTCGGCTTCACCACGGTGCACGGCCTTTCAGCTGGCCACGGCTTCTGCAATCGGCTCAGATTCGGCCTCTGCACAAAATGACAGCGCTAACACAGGCCATCCCAATTGCTTATCGAACCAGCTCACGGCTCTGCTTGCTGCGCACTGTAACAAGTTTGACCGCTCAACTTGCTTCGATACCAAGTGTTGGAGTTATCACAGCGGAAAACATTAAAAAACTAATACACATAGCAGAAAACTAAACATAAAGACAGTAGATTTTAACGTGGTTCACCCAACCAATCTGGGCTACGTCCACCTAACAGGGAATCGGCAATCTCATTCATCAACTGGAGAAAATAAAATTGCAGATTTTCTCATCTGCTCAGCTCTTCCTCACTACATATTCCTCATCATGCTCACTTGCCTCTACGGGCTTGCATTTTATAGCTGTGAATGAAAACAAACTCATAAATTCTCTCACAACAAATATAGGATGCATTAACTCCTCATCAGAAATTGATGGAGCCAATGTAGCAACAAATCTTATTGTTGTCATCTACATGAAATTTTCTCCAGATTTAATTTGAAAAATAAAAAATAAAATCTCAACAGCCCAAAATAAATATCCTAAGTTGTCCTTGAGGCTTTGCAAAGCCCAAGGCACAAAAATATATAAATAAATATCTTTTCTGACTATAAATGGAAATAAAATTGATTTTTAGGCCTGACATGCCTAAGAAAACTTTCCAAACTCACATTCTTCCCAGTCACACATAGGAGCGCAGCACACTGTGTGAAAAAATTGAAAACTTGCCAGGAGCGCAGCGCAGAAATAGGCCTTTTTGCAGCAGTGTTTTGGAGGCCTTCTCGATGTCAAAAAAGGCTCTGAGATGGCTTGTTGGAAATCCCTTGAAGTCTAATTTCTAGATATACCTTTATTTTTTCAATTTTACCTCTGAAAGTTTCCTAAAAAGTGAAAAAAATAAAATACTTCCAGGAGCACAACACATGCTCAAAAAAGTGGGCAGAAAGGTGAAAAATGAGAGTTTTTGACCCTTTTAAGGGGTCAAAAAAACTCCATTTGAGCTGAAATTCGGTGAGCATACTCATATAATTATGGGGAATCCAAAAATATAATCTAATCCTCCTTAACATGCCTTTGGAAAAATCACAGCATAGGGTGTGCTGCGCTCCTAGGCTCAAAATTTGCAAAAAACAAAAACTTGTTCAATTGCCCTCAAAATTGGTAGGTAGGTGCCTCATGGGTCCTTGGAGACCTGTAGAGAAAATTGGGCCAAAATTCCAAGCCTAGCTTGGTATTTTTCATCATTTGGTTTCGGGCCCTCATTTTGGGCAGTTTTGAGCTTTTTCCTTGCAAAGTGATCTCTCCGTTTATAGTGCTCGGTCATTCTCCTTTGCATGCTTAAGTCTTTGTTGGCCTTCTCTAGTTTGGCCTCTAGATGCATGTTGGCTCTCTCAAGCCATGATTCCCTATTATGCTCAATTTCCAACGAAACGAGTTCGGTGAGGGGAAATTTTTGTGCTTGGGTTGATTCTTCCTCTCTATATTTTGCCAATGCTTTCCAAAGACCCATAGTCTTAGGTATCTTTCTAGTCTGGCCCTCTTCACCACTATCCTCCTCATAAACGCCCATGTATTCCTCCAACTGCACTTGTGACCTTTGAGCCTCTTTCTGATACATGAGCGCCCTTGCTTCATAGATGGCCAGCTAGCCATCATTTGGTTGTTTTGCATCTGTAAAAAGTGAATGAGATCCTTAGACCTTTCTAACTCAAATTCCAAGTCTTTGATCTGTGCATTCCGTTCTTGTAGAAGAGATTTTACTATCCTTGTCTCATTTTCCTCATCACTGTCTATGTGAATGAGCTCAAATTCTCTTTCTTCTTCATGATTGTCCTCTTCCTCTTTCACTTGATGTTTACCTTTTTCTTTCATTGGAGTTGAGGAGGAGTGCATGGCCCCTTGCCCTTTGGAGGTAGAAAACACATGCCTCTCTCCTCTTTGATAGGTAATGGTGAAAGGTGCAACAAGTTTTACTTCCAAAGCTTGATCACTAGTGGCCTTAGGACTGTTTTGCTCTTCATGGATGATTTCTATGTGTGCATCTTCCTTGCCTTGTTCTTGGTTGCCCTTTTGATCAGCATCTTCACCATCCTTTATGACATTATCACTATCAAGATCATTAGGACTGTCCTCCTCTATTTTTGCAATGTTATAGGTGCCTTGATCTTTGTTGGGCACATCGTCATTTCCATGACTGTCTTCTTCCTCATCTTTTGAACCACTGTATTCATTGCCAAGTTGATCCTTTGTATCACTGTTTGCATCCTTTGTAGGGTCACTGTCTTGGGTACCTTCATTTGTTTTCCCATCACTGTGAGGGTCCTTTCTTTCTTCACTAGGTGAGTTTCTTCAGCTGATCTCTCCTTCATTTCCCTTCTCATTATCTTCATTATTTGGCCCTTTTTCATCATTTTCTTGCATACGGAAAACAACTTGAAACTTTGTTTCTTGGTTTTCTTTTCCATTCTTGTCACTATCATTTTTGTTTTCTTCATTTCTTTCATATGCCTCCTCCCCACTATCTTCATATGTATTTTCAGTGTCATTGTCTTCATCACAAGACTCACTATTTTGGCTTTTTTTCTCATTATGGGGCTCACTAATTTCAACTCTATTTTCTTCTTTATTCACACACTCATCTTTGTCACTGCCTTTGTTAATTTCTTCTTGGTCATTTTCCTCTCTGCCACCTTCCTCTTCTTCACTTTTTTCTTCATTTTTATCATCCTTTCCCTCACTGTTTTCTTCTTTTTCATCACTTCTTTCTTCATGGCCCTCACTGCTTTCTTCATGGCGCTCATTGCTTTCTTCTTGGCCATCACTGCTTTCTTCTTGGCCATCACTGCTTTCTTCATGGTTCTCACTTCCTACTTCATGGCCCTTACTGCTTTCTTCATTTTCTGATTTCTTAGGGGAAGGTGAATGAGGAAGGTCTATTTGAGGGAATGATTCATGTGAAGAAGATGAACCAAGGTCAGTGGAAGGTGATGGAGGTGTGTGAGGAGGATGTTGAGCTTATGATGGTAGACTTTGCAGAGGAGTGGGATGTGGAGTTTTGAAATCATTATGGGCAATGAAAACCTCCTAGGGGATGCCTTGTTGTTCTAGTTGGTGTGAGATAATCACTTTGATGAGGGAATGATGAAAAAGGCTTGACATTTGTTGGGATGGAGGCCTTTTCTGCATGATGGAAGACATTTTTGCAATACTTTTGCAAATATAGTAGGGCATATGCAGTAGCTTGGTTTTGGTGAACTGCATGAGGAGCCTTATGTGGTATGAATAGACTCTGGACAACTTGCCCTCACAGGTGAAGTATTTCATGATGATCTTCATCAGGAGAGCATATCTGTCCAATAGATGAGAGAAGGGGAACATGGTTTTATAGTCAGCTTGACAACTTGGTTTCAAGAATGGGTGATAGTGGCTTAGGTCTAGATACTTTTGTTTGAACCACCTTTCTCCTATACAAGGCATTCCAGTGGCCCTAGAGATGGCATAGGCGGTCAACTCAAATTTTACCCCGGCTTGGTGTACTTTATGTTTATGAAGGTTTAGGGCAAGGAGCTTGGTCAACTAAGGGTGACTCTGGAGCTTTTGTACCTTTTTACAGAATTCATATCAGCCCAACTCTTGAAAACAAGTCAAAATAATAGGGGAGGTTATCAACTCTTCACTATTTATAGGTTCAAACCTATTTGGCATCCCTCCCTTCCTTTGCTGCTTTTTAGGCCTTTGAGTCGCCTCATCTATGTCAACATTCTTTTATTTAGACATTTTTTCTTTATTTACCCCTGCCTCAAGATCGTTAAAGATAAATGGCACTATTAGTGAAATGATGTGGAAAGGGAACAAAGGATATGATGAGTTCTCTTACTAGGTCAAGGCATAGCAGTGTGTAGGTTAAGTCTTGTATTTTAGGATTTAATTGCCTTCTCTAACACCAATTCTCAAAATTCTGAGTGACCTTATCTTTAGAAAACCATGCATATGCAGTAAAAGGTTCAAAATACCTCTCGAAGCACCTCCACAGTAGAGAAAATGGCTCAAAAAGCAGGTTGTAAAACAATGATAGGAGCACAACACAGTGGCAGGAGTGTAGAGCAGTGGTTGGGTGGCTCGGGTCACCCTGAACGGGCTTGTGGTGCAGAGTCTAGAGCATTGGAAGGAGCGCAACACAGTGGTAGGAGCGCAACACAGTGGTCGGGCGACTCAGGTCACCCTGAACGGGCATGTCGTGTAGAGTCTGGAGTAGTGGCAGGAGCGCAGCACAGGGGTTAGGCGGCTCGGGTCACTCCTGAATGTGCCCTCATTCAGCGGCTGAAGCAGTGGCAGGAGCACAACACTGTTTCAGTTTTCTGAACGTGCCCTTGTTCAGTGGTTGTAATAGTGGAAGGAGTGCAGCATGGTAGTCAGGTGGTCCGGGTTACTCCTGAACGGGCCTGTCGTGCAGAGTCTGAACATCGGGCACAAACGTAGGAGCGCAGCACCAACCTACAGAAGCGCAACACGCAGTGGATATTTACACTGGGAGACACTACATGTGCGCAACGCAACTCTACAGGAGCACAGCACCTGAACAATTTCACCCAAGGACTTCTAACAGAAAAAAATTGAAAACGCTCACTGTGTGTGGAAATGAGGAAAGGAGCGGGGAGATGTTGTTTTGTAGGGGTTTTATACCTTTTGGTAAAAATCAAAGTTGAAACCCTCTTTATAAGGTTTGTTCTCTTTTCCCTTTTCTCACTATCTTTTAACTCATGCTTGCCCCTTTTGAAAATTTGAATATGCTTCTAACTTTTCTTTTTTAGAGAAAGAACCTTGAAATGGCATTTCTTGCTTCTTTTGGCTGATATTGTTAATCTTTTTTATACATTTGGTGTAGTGGAGTATTTATTTTCATGTATGCCCCTTTTGATCTTCTTTAAAAACTCTGATTTTTCCTTTTTCTGAGGTGGAGTTAGTTCTTGTCTGCCAAACCTTACAAGGTAGCTTGAAAACCCTTGAAACCATCTACTGTGATGAAGGAGGTTTCTTTGTCACTATTTTTGACCATCTTTGTCTATCTTCCCAGGCTTCTGAGTTCTTAGGGGTGCTTACTGCTTTCTTCTAGGTTGTGAATGGTCCTCTCATGATGATCCTCCTTTTTTACCTTACCTCATGGCTAATCTGATGGCTTTTTGGTCTTCTTTGTAGGAATGTAAGCAAAGGGCAGTTGTCCCTCTACAAGATTGATGCTTAAAGCCAAACAACTTTTTAATCATCTTTTTTATTTATGTACAATTTTGCTTATGTGCCACTGTCTTTTAGGACCTGAATGGACCTTTTGATGGGCAACACTTCATAACACTCTCTCATGAGATCATGATCTTCCTTGTAAACTTAAGCATGCTTGTATTTTACTATCAATAGTGGATGCCTTTATGAGTTTTTTTAGGTCTCCTTCTTTGCCTCTATTTCTGTTTTTGACCATTTACAAAACATTCATACAGAAATGCTTGGACATGGTAAATTTCTCATTTGCAGGCTTACTGCTTGATCAAGAGGATATCTTTGGAGGTCTTTGATATTCTTTGGACAATGATAAGCTTCATTCTTTTTTTCTCTTGAATTCACCTTTGAATATCTGTGGAAGCAATGAAATCACAACCATGATAGTGCATAACCTAGGTTACCCTATTTGACTTATTGTAATGCCCTTGGAATAGGTTTTTTGACTGAAAACTTGAATCAAGGTTTGGATGAGGAGATAGGGTTTTTGAAACTATTATGCACTAACATCCTAGACAACTAGAAAATCTTTTTTTACTTCAAATGGCTTTAGAGAGGGATTTTTGACAAGACCATTTCTTGAGGCACTTGGTGAGTAGGGGAAACATTTTGGTTTACTTGGCGAAATAAGGTATGTAAATAGAGGGCTTAGGAAAACAGACATAGTGGTATATGTAGAGGTGGAAAACATAGTGAGAGTGTGGGGCATCAGTTCAAGATTTGTTCTTATCTGGGTGATGGATTGGCCATGCTTCAACAGGGAAGTAGGATAGTGAAAAATTTCTCTTTGAAGAGATTTCTAGAACTCACATGATTCTTGAATTTTGTTTCTAGAAGTCTATGACAAAGCATTTAGTCATCTAAACAAGTAAAAATTAATAATGACTAACATCGTCCATCGTCACCCAACTCAACATGCATCTAGAGATCTTTCTCCACCAAGTCACTGAACAATTTCTCATCTCTCGTCATGTGAAAGGAAGCACCACTATCAAAGTACCACCCCAATCCCAATGCACTATACACCATGCATGTAATCAATGAGACGTCAAGATCAAATTGTGATGCAAGAGCCTCACCAGTTACAGCTCCAACATCCATCTTGTTGTTCTTCTTATGTGGACAATTTGTGGCAATATGTCCAAACTCATGACAGTGAAAACACTTCACTTTGGACATGTTCTGCTCCTTGCCATCTTCTCCGGCTTCAGATCTAGAATGGAATTTCTTCCCCTTCTTCTTCTTCACCTTGGCAACCAAAGAAAAATCCCCTTCATCATCATGCATTGATGAAGATCCATCCCTGGTGGTCCACCTTATCTCCTCCTGCACTAGATCTGACCACAATCGCTCCCAATCCGGCAGTTTCCCCCGTCCATTGATAGAGTCTTGATCACTGTGCCAACTCTTCGAAAGCCCAAGGAGAGCTAATCTCACCAATTAATCATCCGCAACACTGACTCCTACACTCCCAAGCTCATCCCTGCATTGGACAAACTTTGTCAAGTATACTGGAATAGTGTCGTTCTTCTCCATCTTGATTTTTCTGAGTTTATCCTTCAGTGCCAATTTCCTATGGCCATTGTTGCTTTGGAAAATATCTATTAAAGCCTTCCACATTGCAAATGGATCTGCTTTCCCATGAAGGCTTGACACAATATGGTCTTTCGCACATTCTAATAGAATCCTGCTTGCCCTTGCTACTTTCTTTTTCCATGCGTCAAGTATTGCAACATCCGCCTAAGTGGGTTTAGGAACATCTCTCTCGATGAATTCCTTCAAGGCATTATCTTCAAGCATCACCTCCATCCTGTCCTTCTAGGCTATGTATTTTGATTTTCCCTCAATTTCATACTCCAATTGCAACCCATTGAAAGTCATTTCAATGTCTACTCAACTGTCGCACCAAGAAATTCTTGCAGCAAACTCGGATTGTCCACCAGCACAAAACTCAGCACCGCTTCAATATTGCAATCTCTAGTGATTAACACTGCTATGATACCATTTAGAAATTTATAAACACAATAATTTATTTTCATATTATCCTAATCTAACAAATTAATATTATGTTAAATACAGAATCCTTCCACTTAATTATTTGTGGAAATTAAATCTCCAATTGCAAAACATATGAAGAAAATGAATAGCACATAACAAGATGTTTTACCGAGAAAGCATAAAGCTAAACCCCAACTATCATATATTATGTATATCAATGGAACATGTAACAATATCATACAAATCTCAGCTCATAGAGCTCTTAGTACAATCAAAAATCATCACACACTGTCATGCAGAAATTTGCATATCTATGCACCAATTTCTTGCCTCCTGATAGCCTTCCTCCACTTCGCAATCCCTACTGAAGAAGAACCCTGAATGAATTTGACCATGCCTTGCTTTGAATTTTCAATCCTCATAAGCATCTCCAATGTGTGTGTAGATGTATTGAATTCATCACTATAGTCACAATTGATAGTCCATCTCACCCTTTTACCTATCTCTCCACTAGGTCTCCACTCGATTTGACATGCAAATAGTTAACTGTTGTATTTCTTCAATTGCAAGTAAGATACTACTTGTGAATTAATTAATTAATTAATTCACTTATCTTTCACTAGTGTATGTTTAGTTACAACTAGCACAACTGAGTTTAACTCAGTAAATAACAACTCACATAACTACTTTTCCAACTCTATTACAACTTGCCACTATCAGTTATAATGAAGTTCTCCATGCATGAGTCACCAAACACCCTAGTAATTGCATAATTCCTTCAGCCCACTAATGTGCCACATCTGTTCATTGAAATAAAGTGCTCCAAGAGAATAAGTTACTATTTATTGCCTGATTATTATTAAGGGCTAATAGTAATCGACATGTATTCTATTTTTAGATTAGCGATATATAAATATACTTCACCCATCTTCTAAAAAGAGAAATTCATCCAAATATAGAGTTTTCTCAACCATCTAGAATCAGCATCCTGCTAATTTTAGAATATGCTCACCATTCTAAAAATAGACATACACCTAAAAATAGCTTGTGTGGGCCCCACCTATTTTAGGTGATTATTTTTCACTAGGATCAAGGAATGATGTTTCCGAATGCCACTTTCACTGTTTCTTGTTGCAATATTCAGCAGTCATTTTTATCATCCAATAATTGTTCATTTATGTAATCTAAATGAGGTTTCCCCCTCAAAGAAGTTGATTTCTAAGGCGTTGATCTATCTTTTCTTCTATTTTGAGAGTTGGTTTCATAACATTTGGTATTAGAGCCTTGGATTTTAAGGTTTCGCTGCTTCAGACAAGTGATCATGGAATTTTTGCTATAAATTTTTTTCTTCAAAGGTTCAGAAGATAAAAAAAACAACTTGCGAAGAAATATTGAGGAACTTCGTGTAAAAAATTCAGATCTTTGTTCACAATATTTTTGGAGATACGATCTGAGGAAGTTAGGGTTTTGCAGGCTTCTGAATTTCATCTCAAGGAGGCGACCTTGGAAAAATCATCATAACTCTCTCTCTGAGCATCGGATTGGAATTATGTAAAAAAGGGACAAAATTACACAGACTATAGTTTCCTATGTATTTTTTTGAAAGCCAAAGGAGGAAGCAGTGACACGTGGCACACTGTACAAGTTTGCTCTATTGAACTAGTCCATAATTAGGTCATTGTGGGAGATTGGGCATAGCTTTGCATTAAATAATCTGAATCAGGTCATACCTATGGCATTGGAAATACAATTCATAGGGCTACTAAAGGACTGAATATAAAATCTTGGGGATCCGAAATTACAGAGATACATCAGTTTCAATATCGAGATCCTCAAATGCAAGAAAAAGGTGTGTATTTTTTTTTTAATTACATAAGTCTTGTTTGAAAAATCATTTTGAAGTGATTTCAAGGACATATTGAAGCAAATATATCAGTATTGAGTTTTAAAATGGTCCCTAAAAATAATTCAACACCCATTAAGCCCTCAGAAGGCTCTACTATGACTCATGACGAGGAATAAGTGCAGCATGGTATATCAAAATTACAAGACCAAGTGCAACAAATTTCGCTCTCGCAAAGAGTAACAAAAAATGAAATGGAAGCTAAGATGGATGGTTTGAAGAAATGCTTAGAAGATAATATGGATGGTTTGAAGAAATGCTTGGAAGCTAAGATGGATGGTTTGAAGAAAGGCATGGTAGCTAAGATGGATGGTTTGAATAATGGCATGGAAGCTAAGATCGATGGAAAAATGAAAGGCAACATGGTAGACATGAAGAATGATCTAAAAGAAGACATGGAAGGTTTCAAGGAAGATTTGACAAAGATGATACAAGAAATTATTCCTAATGGTGAAAATGTAGCAGAGGAAACTCATGGTGGGAACAAAATAAATGTTAATCGTGATTTCATAAACTCTAATGCTAGATTGAAGACCAACCATATTCCAAAGATCGATATGAGGAAGTTTGATGGCAAGGATCCCATAACATGGATACTACATATGGAGTAATATTTTAATCAACATAATGTGAAAAACACACAAAATCTATGCATTGAAACTTTATATTTAGAACAAAATACATTTGTATGGTATCGATGGCTTTTCTCTCGTAAAAAAAATTTCATTTGATCAATTTTTACGGAGGAAATGATAGCACATTATGAGGATACAAATAGAAACACCTTCTTTATCCAATTGATAAATCTCAAACAAAATGGTTCAATGGTGGAGCACATCGAGGACTTCCAAAAATTGAATATAAGGGTAACTAATATTCGAGAGGAACACAGGATTGATGCCTTCATAGGGAATTTAAAGGAAAACAACCAACATGAGGTTCACCTTTGGGAACCTAATTCATTGGAGAAGGAATTTAGGTTGGAAAGAAAAATTGAAAGTAAAATTATGGCTATAAGGAAGCCTACCACTCACATCTATAAAGAAGGAAGTGTTTCTACTCCTATAATTCGACAACCTACAAGGTTGACACCACAACAATTGGAAGAAAAAAGAGCAAAAGGGCTTCACTACAGTTGTGATAGAAAAGACACTAAAGGTCATAAGTTTGCTAAGAATAAATTATTTTATATATATTGTGAAAAGGAGGAATAAAATGAACCAGAAACTTCAAAATAAGAGGATATACACTAGGAACCAACCCTAGAGAAATAAGAAATGAGTCTAGCCATATCCTGTAATGCATTGGTAGGAATTACCACTCCTCAAACTCTCAATATAGAAAGATATATCAAGAATAAAAATGTGATGGTGTTGTTTGATTTGGATATTACCCATAATGTTATTCATTGTAAGGTATCAAAGGAATCGAATTTCTTCCTATACCCATCACCAGAGTGTCAAGTGATGGTTGCAAATGAGGGAACTATAAATTTCTCTAGAAAGTGTCATAATATCAAGCTAACCATGGGGGAATATGTATTTAATAAACTAATTATTTCCATTCCAATGGGAGGTGTTGATTTTGTACTTGGAGTACAATGGTTACAATATTTGGGGACGGTGGCTTTTAATTTTCAAGAAATTTTCTTGAAATTGTTTTCGGAAGGAAAAGAAGTTGAATTATGGGGTATCGTAGGGAAGCTGGGAAAGATAATAAGCTCTAATGTCATGAAAAATATTATGAATAAAGGACAACGAGGAAACCCAATTACCATTGATACTGCATTTATGGAAATAATTTAACAGCTACATGGAAACCCAAATATTATTGTAAGCGACAGAGATCACATTTTCACTGGAAATTTTTGGACGAAATAATTTTCCTATTTGGGTACTCAACTAGCTCATAGCTCACCTTATCATCCTCAATCCAATGGGAAAAATGAGATAGTGAACATATGTTTGGAAGTATATCTTTTTGTTTTGTATCTGATACAAAAAACATAATGGGTCAAGTGTTTACCTCTAGCTGAATGGTGGTATAACACTTCCTTCCATACTGCAACAAAAATGACCCCATTTATGGAACTTTATGGATATCATCCACCATCCATCACATCATCTTTAAGAGAAAAATTTAAGGTTTAAGCAGTGGAATATCACATCAATCATCAACAAAAATTTCTCCAACTCTTAAAGGATAACCTAAAATTGGCACAAAATCAAATGAAACAATAGGCAGATCAACATCGCAGCGAGAAAATTTTTGATGTAGGAGACTGGGTATTTTTACGGCTACAAACATACAAAAAATTTCCCTCAAGAAAGCTAAGAAGGATAATTAGTTATCTCCAAAGTAATATGATCCTTACAAGGTGTTGCAAAATCATTGGTACTATGGCATACAAATTGGAGCTTCCTGCTTCTTCTCGAGTGCACCTAGTTTTCTATGCTTCATGCTTAAAGAGGGTTATAGGTGAAAAACTTCCAGTTCAAAAAATATTTTCAAAACTTGATGGGGAAGGAAAAATCATATTGGAACTTGAATAAGTCTCGAAAACAAGAACTCGATAGCTACTAAATTAATCAATTTCAGAGTATCTCATCAAGTGGTAGAACTTACCCACTGAAGATTCCACATGGGAGGATGATAATTTTATACAGAAGCATCTAGAACTACTCAAGCATTAAGGACAACACTTTTTTGAAGGAGAGGGGTATGTTAGCTCCCTATATTACTAGTGTAGTCCCTTATTTTTGTTATTGTATCCCCCTTATTGTTATTGTTGTACCCCTGTAGTCCCCATATTGTTATTATTGTGCCCCATAAAATCCCACTATTGTTATTGTTGTGCCCTTACATTATTATTTTTAGGTTATCAAGGATTATATTGTAACCCCATGGACTCATATAAATATAAAGGAGGTTTTTTCATTTATATCATCCAAGAATTGTTCATTTATGTAATGTAAAGGAGGTTTCCCCCTCGAAGAGGCTAATTTCTAAGGCGTTGATCTATATTTTCTTCTATTTTGAGAGTTGGTTTCATAACAAAGCACCAAGAGGAGAAAAAAAGAAGACAAGCAAAGGAAGGAAAATGAAGGACAGGGAAAACAAAAGAAAACAAGAAAGCAAAGGAAGGATAAGGAAGGACAAGGAAAGCAAAGGAAAGGAAGGATTAAGCAAGGAAAAGTTGGATCTAGCAACTTCAATAGGAATAATTGCAGGTAACAGGTTGCTTGTATGCTTTCTTAGCTTTTTTTGACATGCATGTTGGTATTTGTCTCTTTTTTGTCGGTGACATGGATTTTGTCAAGTTTTGACACTGGTTTTATCCTTGCCTTTCCATTACTGGATAGCCATGGTGTGATGGTATTCTTTCTTGGTTGAGCTTTAGATTATCATAATGTTTTGGATGCAGGTGAGGTGGTCTCAGGAAAATCCCAAGGGTTGGGGGTGGAGATGGTTTTCACCAGAAAGCCCTCAACAGGTGGGTGGAGATAGGAAAATTCCTCGAGGGATGGTAATGTAATTTTAAGGCATCTAAACTTAGTTTGGATTTGTAATCTCGGTACCAGTTTAAGCGAGATCATAGTATGGTGAGGGTGGAGGTGGTATAACATTTGGATTCCCTTGGTTGATTATGGATTGGTTTATTTCATGATATCCCACATTCATGCTTGGAATATGGAACAATGGTGATTGGCTTAAAGAAATATTTGGTTTATCCCAATTTATGGTCAGGTGGTACGTGGAAGTCCTAGACTTGGTTGAATTTTTTCTATGTTTAATAAGAGGTAAGTTTCTCTTGTTTTATTAGTAAATGCACTTGTTATTATTTGATTTTAATGGTTGTTCTATCATTTTTATTTATCTAGTTATAAGCATGTATTTATGATAGATATTAGTCATGACTCCATGTTTTTACTTGTAACTGAATGAATAATGAATGCAAGTCCTAATTGTTGTTATGAAAACTATTTTTAGAAAGCATTGGTCCTTATTCTTAAACCTCAGATAAGTTTCCAAAACCTTATGTTCAGATGCATTCATGACCTATAGGTTGTGTGTTTACCAAGTGTTTTATGGAATGTCAGCCCTATTTGGGAGAGGTCAAGTCAATTCCTGGTTCAAGTTTTGGATTATAAGCCTTGCTTCTACGTCACTCATAATTTATGAAAGTTTCATTGATTTTTGGGTAGAGGCCTAAGTGCTAGCCCTGAAAACATGGCTCATTATTTAGGTTTGTTGGCATAGAAATTACTAGAAAAGTCACTGTTATACATCCATATGGGAGTGACTAAAGGGCTATATTCACTTGCATGCCTTGGAAATGGAGCGGTTGAGGCTATAGATCAGTGAAAAAGAGAGTTATCTCAGGGGTTGGAAACCTAGAGGGGTTGGGCTACTCATGGAGGTCTTGTAACACCTGAGGGAAGTTATTAAGGTCTTAAGTTATCGACTACATTTCCTGAAGGTCATATAGGATGTTGTATTATCATAGTGACCCTCAGCTCATGTTTACCCTAGTTAAACCAATGAAAGCGAGTAAATGTGGGAGGAGTGGGTTACAATGATCCAATGCAAACAATCTCAGATAAAAAGTGGAAAACTCCAAAAATTGTAAAAGAAAATCCTCCCTCACCAAAGGTTGTTATAGAAAATTCACAAAGTGTTTTAGCACAACAAATTCCTGAAGAGATGGATCTAGATTATATCGAGTTATTAGTAATGATAGAGAAGTGGAAATGAAAATATCCAAGGTCCATCCCATAAAAATAAATGATTTAGCTCCATTAATCATATTTGAGGGTTTATAATCGCAAAACCTTTGCTTCAGTAGGGTCAAACTCAGCTAACCCAGCTCTAGGTGTCCATACCCACACATTCAAGGACACATCGAAGTTATCTAGGGAAGAAAGGAAAAAGGAAGAAAAAAAAAATTTTGGGACTTGATCCAAAGAGCAAGGGACTTTTTGGCCAACTCCAGTAAAGTAATGCTCATTTCTAAGGGTTTTTATCCTCTCAACGCATTTCTCAATGAAATTTATCTCATGTAACATTAGAGGCCTCAAGTATAAAGTAAAATAGATTCCCTTTAAATATTGTATTAAAAGAGAAACACAAAGTGTAGTAATGTTGTAGGAAACTAAATGCTCGAGTGAAAAGTTGGACACTTTAGCTATGCAATTCTGGGAAGGATATATATCCCTAGCACCAAATTATATTGGGGGGGCCTAACAATCTTATGGAACCGTGAATAGGTTGAATTCACAAATTGGATAGCCACTCTAGCATACTCACATGAAGGTTTAGGCTCTTAGCCCTAAGAATTTTGGTTGTATCTTCATCGTCTATGGTTCCCATATTTCAACGGAGAAAGCCACCTTCCTCAAATCTCTTTCTCAAATATGGAATTTTCCTTAGGGAGAAATATTCATTATCAATGGTGATTTCAATATGATCAAATTGCTAGATGAGAAAAAGGGATGTATCAAGCACCTGGATATTGACTCTCATCTATTCAAGGAAAATGTAAGACTAATGCACACAATAGATATTGATACAGTCAATTGGACCTTCACTTGGAACAATAGAATATAGGTAAGCATGAAATCATGTTACGCAACCATCTCACAAAATAGAAGAAAAGATAGATCAAAAACTTAAAAATTATCCTCTTCGAGGGGGGGGGAACCTCCTTTACATTACACAAATAAAAATTCTTGGATGATACAAATGACAAGCCCTCCTTTGTATATATAGGGTCTAAGGGGTCATAATATAATTAGATCCTACATGAAAATAATAATTTAGGGGCACAACAATAACAATAGTGGGCTTCTATGGGGCACAACAATAACAATATGGGGGATACATGAGCACAAAAATAACAATATGGGGGCTACACTAGTATTATAAGGACATAACGTGCCCCTCTCCTTCAAAAATTTTTTGTCCTCAATGCTTGAGTAGTTATGGATTCTTCTGTATAAAATTATCATCCTCCCATGTGGAATATTCAACTGGTAAGTTCTTCCACATAATGAGATACTCTGAAATTGATTGATTCCATAGATATCACATTCTTGTTTCCATGACTGCTTCAGGCTCAAATATTATTTTTCCTTCTTCATCAAGTTTTGGCAACATTGTCTGAACTGGAAGCTTGGCATAGATAAAATTCTTTAAGCATGAAACATAGAAAATTGGGTGTACTCAGGAAGATGCAGGCAACTCCAATTTGTATGCCATAGTACCAATATTTTGTAACGCCTTGTAAGGACCGTAGTATTTGGGTGATGATTTATTATTCTTCTTAGCTTTCTTGAGAGACATTTGTTTGTATGGTTGTAGCTGTAAAAATACCTAGTCACCTACATCAAAAATTATTTCACTGTGATGTTGATCTGCATGTTACTTCATTCAATTCTGTGCCAGAGTGAGGTTATCCTTTAAGAGTTTGAGAACTTGTTGTTGATGCTCGATGTGATCTTCCACTGCTTGAACCTTAGAATTTTCTCTTAAATATGATATGATGATGGTGGATAATATCCATAAAGTGCCATAAATGGGGTAATTTGTGTTGCAGTATGTAAGGAAGTGTTATGCCACCATTTAGCTAGAGGTAACCACTTGACCCATTGTGTTTTTTTATCAGATACAAAGAAACAAAGATATCCTTCCAAACATATGTTCACTATCTCAGTTTTCCCATCATATTGAGGATGATAATATGAGTTATGAGCTAATTGAGTACCAAGAAAATAAAATAATTCCATCCAAAATTTTCCAATGAAAATGGGATATCTTTCACTTACTATAATCTTTGGGTTTCCATGAAGCTTTTGAATTTCTTCCATAAATGAAATAGCAACAATAATGAAATTAAAAGGATGATATAATGCAAAAAAGTGTGGATACTTGGTAAGTCTATCAACTACCACCATGATGACACTCTTTCCTTCAAACTTGGGTAAAACTATCATAAAATCCATTGAGACCTCCTCCTAATGTTGACTTGGAATGGCTAAAGGTTGTAATGGGCCCGACATCTTAATTGTCTCAACTTTATTTTGTTGGAAAACCAAACATTCTGCCACAAAATTCTGAGTATTAGATTTAAGGCCATCCCAAAAAAAATCCTTCTTGACTCTATGGTAAGTTTTTAAAAATCCTGAGTGCCCTCCTAAGGGAGCGGTGTGTAGTTTTAAAAGAATCTTTTGTTTTAGTCGTGAATTATTACAAATATATAAGCGATATTTGTACCATAATGAATCATTTTTTTAGCTAAATGTATCAAATGTATTGGGATCTTTCTACGACTTTTCAAATGAGTGTCCAAACCTCTTCGACATCTTTCCATTCATCCCTTGCTTCGGTTATCCACTCAATTTGGATAGTAGAAATGGCACAAAGTAATTCTTCCACATCCTCATCCTTTCTTGAAAGTGCATTTTCAACAACATTTTTCTTCCCTTTTTTGTAGATAATTTCAAGTCATAACCCAACATCTTTTTCACTAGTTTTTTTTCTCTTCCGAAGATAATATTTGTTCCAAAAAGTATTTAAGACTATCATGATATGTTTTTTACCTTGAAGTGTCTTCCCATTAGGTAAGGTCACCATTGATTTAGTGCATGTAGTATTGCTAACATTTCCTTCACATAAATAGGTTTGTGTAAATACTTTCCTTTGATTGGATGACTTTCAAAAGAAATGGGTCTTCCTTATTTCATTAAAAAATACCAATTCCATTTCGTGAGGCATCACATTCCACAATAAAGGTTTTTGTGAAGTCTGGTGTAGCTAAGACCAATGATTTTCACATTGCCTCTTTAAGATGTTCAAAGGCATTAGTTGTTTGGGGAGTCCAAGAAAATGCATCTTTCTTCAGTAATGATGTTATAGGTGTCATTATTCTTCCATAATTCTTAACAAAATTGCGATATCACCTTGTCAAATCGATAAATCCTCAAATATGCTTTATGTTTATCGGTATTGTCCATACCTTAATGGCTTTAGTTTTGTTACGGTCTACCTTAACACCCTCATGAGATACAATATGACCCAAATATTCCACCTCCTATAATCCAAAGAAACATTTGGAGGTTTTTTCATATAATTGTTTCTCCTCTAGTAGTTTGGGAACCCTATCAACATGTTGAACATGATCCTTCCAAGACTTGTTGTAGATTAGTATATCATCAAAAAATACCAACATGAATTTTCTAAGGAAGGGTTTGAAAATGGAATTCATCAAACCTTGAAATGTGGAAGGTGCATTAGTAAGGCCAAAAGGCATGACCAAAAATTCATAATGGCCCTCGTGAGTTCTGAATTATATTTTTGAAATGTATTTAGTCTTCATTCTAATTTGATGATATCCTAAATGAAGATCCAACTTGGTGAAGTAAATTTCTCCATCTAATTCATCCAAAAATTCATCAATCACAAGAATGGGAAAGTTATAACTAATAATTATCTTGTGAAGCTCCCTATAAACTAGACACATATGCCATGATCCATCCTTCTTGTGCGCCAATACTACTAGAGTAGAGAAATAACTTTGAATTATACTAGCCTCTAGCATTTCTACAACCATACGTTCAATTTCACTCTTTTGGGAATAAGGATATATGTAAGGCCTAATGATTAGAGGAAAACTTACTAGAATCAAATGAATAGCATGATCATTGTCATGAATAGGTGGGAGGACTTTGGGAGTCTTGAACACCTTGGAATGATTGTCTAAGACTTTTTGGAGATCTAGAGAAATAGATGATTTCAATGTTTGAACCTCTAGTGCACATAATTATGAAATTACGTCTTGTTGTTATTTATTTGGAAACTTTTTCATGCCATTAGAGTTGATTATCATTCCTGGTTTCCCTGTGATACCCCTTAATTCAACTTCCTTTCCTTCCAAAAAAAATTCAAGAAAATTTCTTGAAAATTGAAAGTTATCGTCCCCAAATATTGTAACAATTGGAATCCTAGTGCAACATCAACACTACCCATTGGAATGGAAATCATTGGACTATTCAATACATATTCCCCCATGGTTTTCTTAATATTATGGAACTTTCCAAGGGAGGGGGGAGAGGATGGAGCGTAGAGGATCTAGGTGCAGGTCTAGGTTCTATGATGGGGCGACGGCGGTCGCTAAAGGGCATGAACCAGGAAGCAATGGAGGATCGGGCCACATGGTTTCAGTCCTAAGGAAAAGGCGAAGGTTGAATAGGGGCTCTAGTGCCTCTAATGGTGTTGCTGCATGAGTTAAACATATTTACGGTTCTTTGGGCCAGAGATCTAGTCTGTCCAGGAAAACCTTTATGCCAAGAGGAAGGCAGCTACTGCCTACCAGAGGAGGAGGTTCAAGGATAGATCTCTTACGTGGGTATGGAGACGGTGACGTAAGGATTCTCAGAAGGCCTCATTGTATAATAAAGGAATTCGATGGCCCAGTCATCGTTCGATGTGTTAATGTGTTTCCTTGGAGCAGAGGGGACGCGAGGCAAAGAGATTTTGGAAATGGGGGGCTCGATCTGCAGTCTCGTCTCAACAGGCCCATTCTAGATCACAAACAGTCAGTAATACCCTATTGAACTTTATGCTCTTTCTTTCGCATTTTAGGATTCTTTTTTGATAGTTGGTTAAAAGCTGGAGGGAGGTCCCAGTCCTGCGATAAGGCAGCGATGGGGTTTGAAAATCAATGCTTCCTTGCGAGTCATAGAAATTGGGCGGAGGGTGTGGTGGCACCCGATTATGGGGACTTACTAAATTCCCTCCAAAGATCCTCAATACATCAAGGTAGAAACAGCTTGGGGAATCCCATCCCACATAGCTGAACAAGGGGCTTTATCACCCAGGCCTGATTTCACATTTAAAAAAAAAATAGATGGGAAAACAAAAAACCTTTGGGTACAGGAGGAGGAATTGGTCACATATCTGAAGCACAAGATTCAAGAGGCTATGGGCTTCCTGGAAATGAAACAAAGCCTGATCTTCTCAGGGAAGGTATTACAGAAAGATGCCCATCTAAAAGAATACCACATCCAAAGAAACTCTTCTATTGTCATGAACTTGAGACTCAAAGGAGGATCTCTAGGAATAAAAACATCTGCCAGAACTGAACATAACACAAATACAGGGCCAATGAATGGTGCCAATAAGGCAAAATATGACACCTCAAATGGACCCTCATACAGGAACATTCTGTAAGGGAAAAACACAGCACCAACAACTTCAAATCCAACTGAGAATACTCCAAAACCCTATATTGTGGAGTAATTGAAAAGTGTACCAGAACTGAATATTAAGGCATTATAGATCGATGAACATCGCTCTTCATTTGAATCACAGGCAGTAATATGTAGGTTTAACTGCTTCTGGCCTAAACCAATGGAGCTTTTCCATTGGATTTTCACTAATTGGACTATGGATTGTGACATCCATCTCTGTTCCAAGGGATATTTAATTGTCAATTTTACCTCAATAGAAGCCAGAGATATCATTCTTAGGGTGGGATCATGGTTTTGGGGATCCACGGGACTCTTTATCACACCTTGGTTCCCTGATTTTGATGCAAACAATATGGAGATTACCATAATGCCGGTATGGGTCTGGCTCTATAATCTCGCACTTAATTTCTGGAATGAACTCGTTTTAGAAGGTATTGGTAACACTACAGGGAGATACATCAAAACAGACATCTAGAGGTTGGAGGAGAGAATATTCACTTTTGCATTCATCTGCATTGAAGTAGATCTTAGCAAAGGGTTACTAGAAGGTATAGATTTGATTCACAACCAACTCAAATGGAAGCAACACCTTGACTATGAGAACACAAATTTTAGGTGCAGGACTTGCAGGAAAACTAGACATCTACAAAATACTTTCCCAAAAGGAAAAAGAGAGAACAGGAAGAAGAATGAGACCGGGAAAGCATCCAAGGGGTGGAAATTCCCCTCGGGTGGCCCAGAAAAAGAAACATAAGATGAAGGGGACATCCCCAGTCTGAATGAAGGTACTCAGGTTGTCACCAATCCAGGTGCACCAAACCAAGTTGAACAAGACCCAATAGTGTCTAACGCGACACCTCAGCCAATGGCCACAGGGAAAATTAAGTCCACGGGGGAGGTTTTTGCTTTAAATTTAGGAGTGAACAAAAGATTTCATGTCTCAGAAAGTTCAAATTTCGAGAAAGAAAATTCCATGAGGGACAATGAGCTTTCCTTGGTTCCTTCATCCCTGCATTCAGGGACTTGGCAGATAGTTCAAAAGAAAAAAGGCAAGTGTGAAAAGTCCAGCCCTGCTAGCAATTTGTAATTTTAATGGGTAGCCTAGCTACCAAGATAAGTGTTCTTGAGCACACGGGCCTTTTGGGCATCTCAAATGTTTAATTGCATTTGCTCAATGTAACTTTTTATTTCTGATTAATAGAAGGTTGATGGTTTTTTCCTTGGAAAAAAAAATATTATGGCACTTTCCAGATAAATGTATAGTTCCTCCATTTACAACCATCACTTGACACTATGGTTCTGGATATAGGAAACAATTCAATTCCTTGGCTATCTTAGAATGAATAAAATTATGGGTACTACCCAAATCAATCAGCACTATTAACTTTTTCTTCTTGATATATCCTTATATCTTGAGAGTTTGAGGAGTGGTAATTCCTTCCAATGCATTACCATATATAGTATGATTCATTTCTTCTTTCTATGGGGTTGGTTCCTATTTAGTCATTTAATGTCTTAAATTTCTATCATAAATCATCAACTGAGGTTAGTAATCTGATGAAGTGTGGTGCACTATATATGCTTAGTTAACCTTCTTTCTTACTTCTTTGTGTATGTTTTTATATTTTTTTGGGTTTTTCTTTTGTTTCTTTATGTTTAAAATAATTAATCTAAGAAATCAAAACTATGAAATCTCTAAATGTTTAATGATCAACTAAATCTAATGAATTTTAATGTTGAAAGTTAGTTTTGAAAGAAGGAAGAAAAATAAATGTTCTTTAACTAAAAAAATGAATCAAAATTTGAATGGTTAGAACCTTATCTAAAAACAGAGCATTTATTCTAATGACTTTGATCTTATGTAATTAAAGCTAAATTCTATTATATCTTAATCTAATTCTACCCCATGGATTGAAATCATAAATCCTATGATTTAGGAATTGAAATGAAAATGCTATTCTAAATGGAAAGCAAATTCAAAGCAATTGAAAGGAAACTATGATTCACTGCATGACCAAATACTTCAAATATCATTCAATTGGAAGATGAAAGAGTCACCTTCTTAAGATGATTAATCGATCGCATGATTATGCATTTAAATTGTAAACTTAATCTAAGAAAACAATTAAAAAATATGTAAAAAGGAAACTAAACTACTGTATGACCAAATACTCAAATATCATTCAATTTTGGAAAATGACAAAGTCATCTTCTTGAGATGATTTAACAAGCATATGATTATACATTTAATTGAAAATTTAATCTAAGAAAGATTTATAAATGTAAAAGAAAACTAAGATAACTATATGCTCCAATGCTTCAAACACAATCCAATTTGGAAAATAGAAAAAACTACTTTCCTGAGATGTTTTGATAAGCATAAGATTACACATTTAATTTAAAACTAGTTCTAAGAAAGCATTAATGAATTTAATCTATGAAACAGTAAGAAATTTAATATAAAAATCAATTGAAAGTTAACTATAAAAGCAATGCAAATCTAACTACGAATTGACAAAACAGAGCTAATAAAATTTAACTAAAAAAAAAACTAATGAAACCTCCTTTCTGTGTAGGGACCCTCTGCAACAAAACGAGTTGAAATCCTAGCAGAATATGTGCACATAAAAAAGGATCTAGAACAAATGAACATGGTCTTCATATTATCAAAACTGTGTTTTTAAGGCATACACATCATTCATAATAATTAAGATTGTCTTCTGGTTTCAAAACGACTGGTATTTAAAAAAAATAGTGTAACTGTCTTGAGGTATTTCCGCCTACATATGGCAATTATAAATGAAATATAGAAAATATATATAGATATATATATATATATATATATATATATATATATATATATATATATAACTCTCGATTTGCTATGTCAGAGAAAATTGAGAGTCTTTCGTTCTCGGATCACGTCCTTTGATCGCGAGCATAGGCACATTTTTCTGTCAAATTCAAATAGGTGGATACGATGGGATCCATGTGTGGATCATTCCAAAGATGCCCATGTGACTCATTCCTTCATTCGGTTCTCAAAACCTATCAAAACATCACAGTAGTTGTGGAAACAACAATTGGCTGCAGAATAACACACGTTCTGTAGCTGAGTTGCAAAAATTCATTTAAATAACAAGAAAAATAAACATATAAAATAGAGTCCATTCAAATTCATTCTCCAAGATAGAATACGTCATTTATCATTGATTAGAGTTATGGATTTATGAAAAGGTAGGAAGAAGTGATGAAAAATGGTGTCATAGAAAGAACAATTTTGAGGTTCAACATACCCCCACTAAGAAGCCATTGCATGTCCTTAGGTAATTACCAAAAATGTGAACGTTATTCTCCTATTGCATTTTTTCATATACCTCTTCTAATACATCCAATTTTCTCTTCTTTCTGTTCATTGAGGTGACTTCCGTCCTGGGCTTCCTCATGAGTTTGTACTTGAGGTTGATGACTGCCCTGTTCAGAGATTTGTTATTTTTTCTTTAGCTTCATGTTCCTTTTGTACCACAGTCCCAAATGTAAGATTGTGTTATCACTTATGACTTTCTCCAAGTAGTTCTATTTTTTTAAAGCTTCATTTTCCTATTTAATGTGCCTATTCAGTAACTCTAGCTGATAGATTTCTTTCTTGAGGTTTTTAACCAGAGGTTCTTGTGGATTGATAGGCTTTTCTTGCATACTTGGATCCACTTCTACATTTTTTTCTCCAATGACTCAATATAGTCAAATGTCTCTTGTTTTTTTGGGTCAATGCCTAGATATTTTCTGCTTGGACTTCCTTCAAAATTGTGTACAGGATAATGTGTAGGACTATGTGGAGGAGAGATATTGATAGGTGATTGAACTTGAGGTTCCTCTTCTAAATTCACAAACTTTTTTCCTTGTGATGGTGTCTTCTCCATGGATTTTCGGAGTCTAGAGCTTCTCCTTAGCTATGGAGGGTTTAATTTTTCTTCACTTGTAACCTTTCTGTTCTTCGTTGTTTTACCTCTTGTCTTGACTCCACCCTGTTTCTTATTTTTCATTAACTCTGCAAGGGTGAGTTCCTCTTCTTCTTTCTGTAGTGGAGGTGAAGGTTTGTCTTCAATGCTTGTATCAATCTTCCTTCTTATACTTTTTCTATTCTTGTCTTCCTTAGGCTACTCTAGCTCATCTTGGAAATCGTTTCTGATTAGGAAATTATCCCAAGAGTCTCCTACACTTTTTAAATGGAATTCAAGAAGTATTTTTATTAACCCATGATGGTGCATAGTGTTGTCTATTAACTAAATTCTTTTCTGTACATTTGTGGACATTCTTTTTAAACTATCCAGTAGAAATAAAGGGAGGTTTATTTCTGCATCCTCTAAAAAGTTCATTAACAATCGAGCATGATAAAAAAACATGTAGCCAAATCTCCCTTAAAAAGTGATAAACTTCTATAAAATTAAAATAATATTTCTCCATTTGTTCTTGAGTGTTGAGCTAGGAATACCTTTCCTGTAAAAAAAAGTGCCCATAGCTAGATTCTCAAGGAAAATTTTCCATGCTTCACTGTGAAACTTTTTGTTTTTAAACCATCTCTCGCCAGTTCTTGGGAGCTCTGTAGCTTCAGCTATGGAGGCATTGGTCACTGAAAATTTTATGTCTCCTATTTCGACCTTTGTTTCATCGAAATACCTCACAAAAGACTTAGTGATCTCCTTATGGAATTTGTAAAATTTTCCTATAAACCTAAGTCATTTAACCTTCTAGGCATCTCTTTGATCTAAGGATAACACTCCATGAATTTTTCTCCCATTGGTTCAGTCCTCACTATCAAACTCATGTCTCCTGTCATGAAGAGTCTTGCCTTCAGAATAGTTCTTCTTTGTGTGAAATGAATTGAGTTGCAGATCTGGTTAAGGAAGTCGAGGGTTTGTAGGAAAATATGAGTGAAATGAATACTTTATGGGATTTTAAGAAAAGTGAATGAATGGGTTAAGGAAGTCCAATATAACCGTTTAATAATAAATGGGAAAATCCATTATGGATTGTTATGAGATACGATACGGATGATGTGGTTGGTTTATGAAATGATGTGAGTCCAAATCAAATCAAATGATGACATATTGAGGCAGCATGTGATCATCTACATTATATACTATAATGTTTTGATCCTATTACTTTAACAAATTTTTGTAACATACCTTTAGAAATAACCTTTTGTTTCTATTTATTTAGTGTTGATTCTTCAGGTATCCTTCAGCATGATCTTAAAATGGAGTTCTCAATTTCTTGTGCTCTGTATGTTTGCTTCAGTAGGCTGTAAGAAAATGTAACAGGGCTGCAAAATGTGATATCAGCTGCAGAATGGAATGACAGTTGCAGAATGGAAGAAGTTATGTAGCTACTTCTTTTATTACTTCAGAAAAATAAAGGAAACAAAGATTTTTGGGGTTTTTAGAATGGGATAGAAAATATAAGATGTTAGAATTTTGATTTTCAACTTATATTTTCTGTATAAGGATGTCAATCATTGATTGGTTTTCACAGTCATATATATATATATATATATATATATATATATATATATATATATATATATCATTTATTTATTTTGATATAAAATAAAAAGAAGACTAATTTGGGGAATAAGAAGGATTCTTCTTCACCAACTTCATATCAGTATTATCTTGGAAAATTTTGATAAACTCCTCCCTTGTAATTGGCTTATGCTAAAATTTTAATCAATGTCCATTCACAAGAAGAGGAACCTTTTCTTCATTAATTTCCCTTATCCTGACTACTCCATTTTCAAAAACTTTTTCAATCTCATAAGGCCCAAGCTAATGAGTCTAAAACTTTCCTTGAAATTATTTGAACTTTGAATCAAACAAAAGTGCCTAATCTACTACTGCAAACATTTTTTCCTTTAGATATTTATGATGCCATTTGGAACTTTGTTGTTGGGCTAGATTGGTTCTTTGAACTGCATCTTGCCTGATCTCATTAAGCTCATTAAGTTTCTCCATTATGTGCTTATGGGCTTCTAATAAATCAAGCCCCAATTTGACTGCCATATTCAAGGTTTTAATCTGAAATTCTATAGGAAATAGGACTTGCTTCCCATAAACAAGTTCATCGGGATTTTGTCCTATTGTATTCCTCCATGTAGTCTAGTAGGCCCATAAGGCTTCAGGAAGCCTATCTTCCCAATCCTTCCTATGTAGATGTATTGTCTTTGTGAGGATTGCTTCGATCACTTTATTGGTAGACTCCACTTGACCATTTTCTTGTGGATGATATGGAGTGGATTTTATATTTTTAATCTTGTATTCATCCACAAGCCTCTGCACCAACTTGGATGTAAACTGAGATCCATGATCTGTCACAATTTCTATTGAGACACCAAAACGAGTGAAAATATCCTCAAAGAGAAAATTAACTACAACATTTTCATTAGCTAAAGAAAGTGCTTTAGCCTCTACCCATTTAATGACATAATCATTACAAACCATAATATATTTATTTTAATTTGATGGTAGATTGATTGGTCTAACAAAATCCAAGGCCCATTTTTCAAATGGTTCAATGAGTACCTGAGGTTGTAAGGGAATTTCTTCTGTAGGAACATGTTTCCCCATTCTTTGACAACTGCCACACCTTTTGACATACTCCTTGGCATATTTAAAGATGGATAGCCAATAATATCCTAAATGAAGTATTTTATAGGCAGTCATCTTATCAACAAAGTGTCCACCACAAGGTTCATCATGACATACATTCAGAATCTGAGGCATTTCATCTTTTCGAACACACCTTCTGATGATGAGATCTGCATATTTTTTATACAATTCATCATTAACCCATCAGTACAATGCACTTGTTTGAATCATTTTTCTTTTCTCTCTAGGAAAAAAATTATGCATGTAACTTTCCTATAGCTAAGTAATTAGCAATATCTGCAAACCAAGGAGATTTAGTAGATATTGCGAAGAGATATTCATCAGGAAAATTATCTTCTACTAGAGTATCATTTTTATAATTTTGAATTCTATACAAGAAATCAACAACTGTGTTTTTCTTTCCAAGTCAATCTAGAATGGTGATATTGAATTCTTGTAGGAGTAATAACGATCTTGTGATTCTGCCATTATTAATAGATTTATTCATTAAATAAATAATTGGCGAATGATATGTATGAATAAATGTTTCATAGACAATGATGTAATGTCTAAATTTGTTAATAGCATGGACAAAAGCTAGAAATTCTTTTTCAGTTACAGTGTAATTTAACTCAGAAGGAGTCATATTTTTTCTTGTGTAATAGATGGCATAGGGGATCAAATATTTTTGTCCTAATACAACCCCCAGAGTTGTATCTGAAGCATCTATTGAACTGTGAAAAGGTAGTTTCCAATTTGGACCTCTTAAGATGGGTGCTTTAGAAATTTTTGTTTTTAAAGTTTCAAATTCCAATTGGCAATCAGGATTCCAACTAAATTCACAATCTTTGGTAAGAAATTCTAAGAGTGGGGATGTTATTTTAGTGAAGTTTTCTATAAATCTTCTATAATACCCTGTGAATACTAGAAAACTTCTAACATCCTTTTGACAACTTGGAACTGATAATTTGGAGATGAATTCAACCTTAGATGAGTCAACTTTAATTACATCTCCCGAGATATGATGTCCTAAAATAATTCCTTCAGTAAACATCATAAAAAAAAATTCATGACTTAATAAAATATTTGCTTCTTTACATCTTTTCAGAACCTTTTCCAAATTTTCAAGAGCTTCTTCAAATGAATTCCCATAAACTGTAAAATCATCCATATATACTTCCACATAATCATGTATTAGATCCGATCAAATTCCCAATACTTCCCTTTGGAATTTTGCAGGTGCATTGCACAATCCAAAAGGACGTACTCAATAGGCATAGGTTCCCCATGGACAGGTGAATGTGGCTTTATCTTGGTCTCCAACTGCTACCTGAATTTGATTGTAACAACTAAAACCATCCAAGAATGAGAAATACTTCTTTCTTGCTAATGTACCAAATACTTGATCTATAAAAGGTAATGGTAAATGATCTTTTAGAGTAGCTTTATTCAATTCTCAATAATCAATGCATACTTTCCGTTTACCATTATTTTTAGGTACAATCACCAAAGGAGAAACCCAATAACTGTTTGAAATTGGATAAATGAAGTTTACATTCAACAATTTTTGCAATTCTTCTTTCACAATTTCCCTAAGATTTGGATTCATCCTTCTTTGAGGTTTTATGATAGGCTTAAAATTTTCCTCAATGTAGATATGATTTATACAAGTCTTAGGACTAATTCCTTTCATGTCAGTGTATTCCCATGCATATGCAGAAGAATTTTGTTTCAATGTTTTGATTAACTTTTCTTGTTGTAATTTTTCCAAGTTTTTGTTTATGTTCTAAGATCTTCCCATATATATTTCAACCATAAATTTACCAAATTCTTCCATAGAATATAAAGACATTTTTCTAGATGAAAAGTATTCAATATTACATTGTTCTTGAAAACTATGATCATTTTCATATTCTAAGGATGATTCAAAGTTTTCTATTGAATTTAAGGTTTGACACTCTTCACTATTACAAGAAATATTAAAGAGAGGTTGTATATCATTGTCATCATTAATCCATTATTCATCTTCTATTTCTATGATTTTTTTTACTGGAGGATATAAAGTGAATTTCTTTGTTGAATTACCATCAGAAATTTACATGTCACCAGATCTACAACTAATGAAAGCATCAACTGTAGCCAAATAAGGTCTTCCTAATATTAGTGGATGTCCTCCTAGATTGTTCTTGGGAGTTAAAATCATAAAATAAATTGGATACTCCCAAGTGTCTAAGGATATTGAAATGTCTTCTAATACACCATCTGGCTTGATTATTGATATGTCTGCTAGTTACAGTAATGTAGGTGTATACTAAAGTTTTGGAAGCTTGAGTTGTTCCATGGTTTGTTTGAAAGCTTGAGTAAATCAATGTATTTTAAATTTCAATACCATTGATGTGTTGATATTGCAACAAGATGATGAGCTTAGTGAAAAGAGTCACCTTCACTAAGTGGGCCCGCAGGCTATTTTTGGTGCAAGTCTATTTTTAGACTATGTCTATTTTTAGACATGTCGATCATATTCTATGAGTTGCAGGATGCTATTTGTGGATGGTTGGTCAAGTTGGAAAAATAGATGGACTTATATTTTTAGACATACCGGGCAGAATCTGTTTTTAGATTGCCAGTCTAAAAATAGATATGTCAAGTATTATTAGCTCTTAATAATATTTGGACTCTAAACATTATCTTATTCTCTTGGAGCACTTCAGTTAAGTGCACAGATGTGGCACAGGAGATGACAGAAGGAATTATGCTATTCCTGAGGGTTAAGTGGAGCTATTGCATGGAGACTTCAGTTATAACTCATGTGACAAATTTTGGTGGAGTTGTGTTCAGTTTAACTCAGTTAGAAACAATTGAGCTAGTTGTATCTAGTCTAACTAATTGATACACTAGTGAGAGTGGTGTGAATTAATTATTAATTAATTCACTAAATATTAAATCATTTATCAAATAAAGAATACATCAGTTAACTACAGTGCATGGACAGTTTTAGTGGAGACCAGTGGAGAGGTAGGTGAAAGAGCAGGCTGACTATCAGTTGTGACTATAGTGTTGCATGATTTGAAACACATAATGATTGGAGATTCCAATGAGGATTGCGTGAGAAAGGTTGGACCAATTCAAGTTCATTCAGAGCCAATATTCATCAAGGATTGCGCAGTAGAGGCAAGCTAGCAAGTGGCAGAGATCGGTCCATGGATTTGCTAGATCGGGCCTGATTAGTGTGTAGCGATTGTATTGTACTGAGAGCTTGATATGATCAGCTTTGTATGAGGATTTTTATATGATCTCTATGACATATATTATATATAGATAGTTGGGGTTTTTAGCTTCAGGATTTCCTGTTAAAACACTGTGTTCATATGTGTGAATTTTTATGGTTTCAATGTGTGCATGCAATTGATTTAATTTCCGCAAGTAATGATCAATAGTAGAAGAGATTATGTATTGTGCATGAAGTCAAATAGTGTGTGATTAGGAGAATCTTGGATGTATAACGCATTAGTTATATAATTTATACATGGTATCAAAGCGATATTGATCATTGGAGCAATTGCAAAGCATTGAAGCGGTTGAGTTTTGTGCTGGTGGAATTCGAATTTGCAGTAGTGTTTTCTTGGTGTCGAAGTTGAGATGTCTTTCAACGGATTGCGATTGGAGTATTCCCTTGAGGGAAGCTCGAATTATATTGCATGGAAGGATAGGATGGAGGCAGCGCTGGAGGATAATGGGTTGAAGGAGTTCATAGATGTAGAAATTCCAAAACCTGCTTCTAGCGATGCTGCCGCACTTGACGCATGGCAAAAGAAGACAGAAAAATGTTGAAGGATTCTGTTGGAAGGTGTGAAGGATCACATAGTGTCTAGCCTTCATGGTAAAGCTTATCCATTCCTTATTTGGAAAGCTTTGACAGACTTGTTCCAAAGCAAGAGCAACCAGAGGAAGTTGGCGCTCAAGGATAAACTCAGGAAGATAAAAATGGAGAAAGGCGACAGTATACCCAAGTACCTCACGAAGTTTTTCCAATGTAGGGATGAACTGGGAAGTGTTCGAGTTACTATAGATGAAGAGGACTTGGTGAGCTTGGCTCTCCTTGGGCTTCCGAAGAGTTGGCATTCCTATGAGGACTCTATCAATGGTCGGGAGAAACTGCCAAGATGGGAGCGACTTTTGTCGGATATTGTGCAGGAGGAGATAAGGCGGAGTACCAGGGATGGATATTCATCGAAGAATGAAGATGAAGAAAATTGCGCTTTGGCTGCCAAAGCAAGGAAGAGGAAGATCAAGAAGAATACTTCTCAATCTGGTGTGAAAGGCAAGAAGCAAAACATGTCCAAGGTGAAGTGCTTTCACTGTCACCAACACGGACATTACGCCACTAATTGTCCACAGAAGAAGAAAAATAAGTAGGCTACTAGATCTGTAGTTGGAGAGGCCTTAGCCTCATAGTTTGAACTGGATTTTTGACTGATCGCATGCTTGGTCTCAAGTATGATGGGTTCAGTGTGGTTTCTTGACAGTGGTGTGTCTTTCCATATGACCGGAGACAAATATTTGTTTACTGATTTGGATGAGAAGGATCTTGGAGTGCACATCGAGATGGGCGATGATGGTAGATACAGTGAACTGGTATAGGGACCATTTCCTTTGAGAGGGAGTCTGGCAAACATTTCATCTTGAAGGATTTCATGCATGTTCTAGGATTGATGAAGAATCTGATCTCTGTGGTGATGTTGGAAGACAAGGGATATGATGTTGTCTTTAGCGAGGGAAAGGATTTCCTGTGCAGTAAGACAACTGGTGAAACCCAGAGGATAGGGGTTCGAGTTAAGAACCTTTATCATTTATAGGTAGATGGCTGTGCAGCAATGGTAGGCAAGGCAGAAGGAGTGGTGAGCTGGGATGAGGGCGAGCTATGGCACAGGAGATTGGGCCATCTTCACCATGGTGCTTTAAAAATTTTGCAGCAAATTTCTACTAGGCTTCCCAAAGGTACACTTGCACAGTCAGATCAGTGCAAGGGATGTACTTTGGGAAAATTTGTGAAAGCCACCTTTCATGATAAGGATAGTCGCGCCACGACGATCCTTGAGAGAATTCACACAGACGTGTGTGGACCTTTCTCAGTAGCTTCGATAGCAAAGCACAGGTA
Source organism: Pinus albicaulis (assembly GCA_034641835.2). Lineage (NCBI taxonomy): Eukaryota > Viridiplantae > Streptophyta > Pinopsida > Pinales > Pinaceae > Pinus > Pinus albicaulis. Next base: position 252,133,561 of record CM076584.1, on the reverse strand, counting down.
TTATGTGATATTTGTTGATGATTTTTCTCATAAGTGATGGATCTTCTTCATGCAGAAGAAGAGCGAGACATACTCAAAGTTCTGTGAGTTCAAGGCACTATTTGAGAAAGAATTGGGGAAGCAGGTGAAGGCTCTTAGGAGCGATAATGGTGGTGAATTCATCTCTGGCGAATTCAAGGACTTTTGTAGTGCAGAAGGAATTCGAAGAGAAGTCATAGCACCTCATAACCCACAGCAGAATGGGGTCGTGGAGCGAAAGAACAGAACGATCATGGGTGCTGCATGGGCGAAGTTGCATGATCAGGGCCTTCCCATACACTTGCGGGCTTAGGCATGCAATACTGCGGTTTATGTGCAAAACCGTTGTCCTCATAGAGTAGTTGGCATGAGTACACCCGAAGAGGCGTTTTCTGGTAAGAAGCCTGATATTTATCATTTGAAGATTTTTGGCTCACTTGTTTACATTCATGTGATGAAGGATGCCAGGAAGAAGTTGGAGCCAACCGCAGAGGTTGGGATATTTTTGGGGTACACTGATACACCCCACAACTATCATGTCTATTTTCCAGACAGTCAGAAGACTGTTGTGCGACGAGATATCAAATTTCATGAGGAGAAAGCCATGAAGTGTTCACTTGAGAGGGAGCCACACTTGCATGCAGATGAGGAGCTATTAGTTCCTAAGGATGAGCCTCAGGATGTGGATCAGCCACAAGAGGAGGTTCATGGAGTGGAAGAGACCACTCATGCAGTGCCAACCATCGTAGGCTAAGCGCACTATAGAATCTCGAGTTTGCAACCAAAACGAGAAGATTGTAGGAGCCCACCATAAGATGTACAAAGACAAATACCCGATCCAATATATCCCAATGTCTTGCCCCACGAGCAAGTGTATCGTGATTCAACCTGAAAGCAGGAGGACCTTGCATGGGTAGATGCCATGGTGGAAGAGTATGATTCGATTATCAGAAACAGTGCATAGGAGATTTTCCCAAGGCCGGAAGGGAAATCAGTGGTAGGTTCAAGATGGATCTACAAAGTGATGCAAGCAACTGACGGGAGCGTCGAGAAGTACAAGGCAAGATTTTTTTCCCGGGGCTTCTCACAGATTAATGGGATTGACTATGAGGAAACCTTTGCACCTATCGCAAGGTATTCTTCCATACAGAGTATCCTAGCTCTCTCAGCGCAGATGGGATGGCACATTCATCAGATGGATGTGAAGACTGTGTTCCTCAATGGAGTCATTGAGGAGGAGGTGTACATAGAGCAGCCCAAAGGTTTTGAGATCTTTAGCAGTGAGTCGCATGTCTACGGGCTCAAAATAGCGTTGTATGGGTTGAAACAAGCACCTCGTGCTTGGTACACATGAATAGACAGTTATTTCACCAGTCTTGGATTCACCAAGAGTGAGGCGGATCCGAACCTATACCAGATTGTGGTGGAGGGTAAGTTTCTGATCATTGTACTTTATGTAGATGATTTTATTTTGACGGGTGATGAACAGTTGATACTCTCATGCAAGGTTGATCTTGTAAAAGAGTTTGAGATGAAGGACTTAGGCCTCCTTCATTATTTCTTGGGATTGGAAATGTGGCAGCACAGTGATGGATTGTTTGTGTCTCAAGGCAAGTATGCCTAGGAGATACTGGAGAAGTTCAACATGCATGACTGCAAGCCTATCGACACTCCTCTTCCTGGTGGTTCGAGGAAAGAGGATGCTACATCGGTAGAGGTAGTGGATGCCACTATTTACCGACAGTTGGTGGGGTCATTTATGTATCTATTCAATACACGACCTGACATGTGCTACGTTGTTAACCAGCGTTCACAAGCTATGGTTAAGCCTACCAAAATCTTTTGGAAGGCGGGGAAGCATGTATTGAGATATCTCAAAGGCACATCGGGATATTGATTATGGTACAGACAGTTGAATGAGGTGAAGCTGCATGGCTTCACGGATGCAGATTGGGCAGGGAGCCCAACGGACAGAAAGAGCACATCTGGAGGGATTTTTAGTATCAGGTCAACAACATTTTCTTGGTATAGCAGGAAGCAGAGATCCGTGGCACTCAGTTCAGCGAAGGCCGAGTACATGGCAGCAAGTTTGGCTGCATGCGAGGCTATATGGATGAGGAAGATCTTGGTCAGGTTGTTCGGTTCACACTTAGATCCTACTATGATATATTATGATAATCAGAGTTGCATCAAACTCTCAGTTAATCCAGTATTTCATGATAGATCTAAACACATTGACATCTGGTATCATCATATCAGAGATTGTGTGCAGCGGAAGATCATGTTACTTTCTTACATTCCTACGAAGGATCAGGATGTTGATATCTTGACGAAGGCACTCAACAGGAGAAAATTCCAATACCATAGAGGCAGGATCGGGGTGGCAGATAATCCCTGTCTTGTTGAGAGGGAGCGTTGAGATTACAATAAGATGATGAGCTTAGTGAAAAGAGTCACCTTCACTAAGTGGGCCCACAGGCTATTTTTGGAGCAAGTATATTTTTAGACTATGTCTATTTTTAGACATGTTGATCATATTCTATGAGTTGTAGGATGCTATTTGTGGATGGTTGGTCAATTTGGAAAAATAAATGGACTTCTATTTTTAGACATGCTGGGCGGAATCTATTTTTAGGTTGCCAGTCTAAAAATAGATATGTCGAATATTATTAGCTCTTAATAATATTTGGACTCTAAACATTATCTTATTCTCTTGGAGCACTTCCGTTAAGTGCACGAATGTGGCATAGGAGATGACAGAAGGAATTACACTATTCTTGAGGGTTAAGTGGAGCTATTGCATGGATACTTTAGTTAGAACTCATGTGACATATTTTGGTGGAGTTGTGTTCAGTTTAACTCAGTTAGACATAGTTGAGCTAGTTGTATCTAGTCTAATTGATTGATACACTAGTGAGAGGTGTGAATTAATTATTAATTTATTCACTAATTATTAACTCATCATCCAACTAAAGAATACATGAGTTAACTACAATGCATGGACAGTTTCAGTGGAGACCAGTGAAGAGGTAGGTGAAAGAGTAGTGAGACTATTAGTTGTGACTATAGTGTTGCATGATTTGCAACACACAGTGGTTGGAGATGCCAGTGAGGATTGCATGAGCAAGGATGGACCAATTCGAGTTCATTCAAATCCAATATTCAGCAGGGATTGCGCAATAGAGGCAGGCTACCAGGTGGCAGATATCGGTGCATGGATTTGCTAGATCGGGCCTTATTAGTGTGTAGCGATTGTATTGTACTGAGAGCTTAATATGATCAGATTTGTATGAGAATTGTTACATTATCTCTATAAAATATATTATATACAAATATTTGGGGGTTTTAGCTTCAGGCTTTCCCGTTAAAACACTGTGTTCATATGTGTGAATTTTTATGGTTTCAATGTGTGCATGCAATTGATTTAATTTCTGCAAGTAATGATCAATAGTAGAAGAGATTATGTATTGTGCATGAAGTCAAATAGTGTGTGATCAGGAGAATATTGGATGTATAACGCATTAGTTATATAATTTCTACATGATGTGTGTTTTTACAAATGGACTTCCTAGATCTAAATATTTTTGTATGGAAATTTTTCCCATCATAATGTCTACATTTTTTCTACCAACTGAATTCTTTTTATTTCTTTTGTTTTTCTCCCTAATTTATTTATGCTCAACTCTCTTATATTTTTTGCTATAATTGGAATATCTTTAATGGCTTGTAGCAAAGGAATTTTAATACAGAAATTTTTCAATTCATCTAGAAAGTCATAATTGGGCAACATTATTTGTTTTTCTACCCCTGTATCAACTTGTAATATTTCAGGAAAAGGAGGGTTAGAAATAGACACTGATGGTTGCTCTATGATAGGAGTTGAGTTTATTAGATTTTCTTGTTTTTCATTTTTCAGAATTCAGGTTCTATTGAAGAGATGTCCCTTCTTCAGAACTTTTATTTTGTTGTAGAGAAATTTCATCAAAATCATATTTTTCTTGAATAACAACACAAGGCTTTTTCCTTTCTAAAATTCTGCCAGATCTAAGTTGAACATCATTAAGATCTAATGGAGTAATCATGTAAGTTGTAAATTTTTTTCATTCTATGTTGTAAGCATTTTGAGAAATTTGTATTATTTGGGTTTGGAAATGACTGGGTAGGTAGTTGGTTTGGTCTTTGTGGAAATGGTAATGAAAGTTGTGGGTTTTGATTTTGGAGTTGGGGTTGTTGATTTTGTTGTTGAAATTGTTGGTGAGGATATTTTGGATAGGATTGTGGATAATGGTAGTATTGAGAATATCCACCATAAGGATTTTGCATTCCTTATGTCCAAGGTTGAGGTTGGGACCAAGGTTGCTGCAAAGAATTCCAATTATTTGGTGGGGGCTGAGTATACATTTGGTTGTTAAAACCTTGAGTTTGTGGCCCCTTCCATGATCTTCTAGAGACAAAGCAAAGAGGTTCCACTGGATTTGAAGTTACTTCTTCTGGAAAACAGCCTTAAGACCTGGAATAGAAGGGAAACTTTTAGTTTCATGAATTTATGAGAAAATAACACGGGTATCTATGATTTTTAAATCAAGAGGACATTCTATTAAGGCATGCTTATTTCTTCATTTAGGACAAAAAACAACTAAGGCATAAATTTCGGGTTTCTGCTTGTTTTGTAATTTAAGGGTGTCTATCTATTCACTAAGACTCCCTAAGATATCTATTTTAAATTCATCAAGCATATTTCCAATTTCTGCCCTACTTACTGTTCCAGTTGCAGATTTATTCACTCTAGAGAGAATAGGATCTCTTGTATTTTTCCCAGTTCTTGATTTTCCTCTTCAGAAATGAATGCATAAATCACCGATTTTAGGTAATGTGAGTTGAGAGATGTATCCCTTCCCCATAATTTTTAGAATGTCTATCCATTCATCTCTAATGGATTTTAACAAGAGATCTTTTAAAGTATCTTGATCCAAGTTTTCCATTCTAGCTCTTTTTATGTTGTAATTGAATCTTTCAATTAGATCTTCCAAGTTCTCATCCTCTTTTTGCTTCATCTTGAATACTTCATCCTTTCGATTAACGGGTATGCAATAATCCAAATATCTTTGTAAAAATACACTTTCCATATCATTTCATTTCCTAATAGATTGTGTGATTAAGCCCATGAACTATTTTAAAGTTTCTCCTTTAAATGTTGCAGGAAATAGCTTTAGTTTTTTAGAGTATTGTATGTAGCCATAAGATATACAGAAAACTTCAAATTCAAAAAAAAAGGTTTCAGGGTCTTCATTCTTTAATCCATGGAAATTTGGAAGAATGGAAGGTGAAATATCTTTCATTGTGGCATTTGTATCCTCATCAACTATAGGAAATCCAAAAGAATTATCATCTTCCCTATTTCTTCTGTTTTCTTCAACTCCTCCTATGTTCCCTCTACCTCGTCCTCCACCTATTCCTCCTCCAATTCTTACATTTTCTCCATTTGTAATTTCTCCTTCTCCTTCTCCTGCCATTGTAGATTCCTCAAAGCTAATATAAGGTTCTAATTATAAAGTTAATTTCTCTTCCTCTGGTTCTTCTATCAATGGGATATTGAAGAAAGTTTCTTCTTCTTCGTCCTCACTAGGAATTTCTAACTCTTTTGCCAGATTGTGTTCTCCTGTAGAGGTGAAAAAGGTTACTCCTTCTGTTGGAGATCTAGGATCGTGTTCCTCTAAGATTGCCTCAGTGGATGAAGTTGGAGATCCTCCTAGTTCAATTTATGACCTTAAGACTTCAGGGATTCTGTGTCTAGTGAAATATGGAATAAGAGTTTGAGACGGTGGTGTAGCACTTCATGGTCTAGGTGGGGTGAGTGGTGTTATTGGAATCAAACTTCTGCGTCTAGCTATGAATCTACCCTGGAATATATTTCTCTATGAATATCATTTTTTTAGATGTAAGAAGTAAGGCTTCCTAATTACACTTTCCCAGCAATGACAACAAAATGTTTAGTCAATTTAATGTCTTAAATTGCTATCATAAATCATCAACCGAGGTTAGTAATATGATGAAGTGTGGTGCACTATATATGCCTAGTGAACCTTCTTTCTTACTTCGTTGTGTATGTGTTTATATAGTTTTTGGGATTTTTTTGTTTCTTATGTTTAAAAGAATTAATCTAAGAAATGAAAACTATGAAATATCTAAATGTTTAATTATCAACTAAATCTAATGAATTTTAATGTTGAAAATTAGTTTTGAAAGAAGGAAGAAAAAAAAATGTTCTTTGACTAAAAACATGAATCAAAATTTGAATGGTTAGAACCTGATAAAAAATAGAGCTTTTCTTATAATGACTTTGATCCTATGGAATTAAATCTAAATTCTATTCTATCTTAATCTAATTCTACTACATGGATTGAAAGCATAAATCCTATGATTTAAGAATTGAAATGACACTACTAATCTAAATGGAAATCAAATTGAAAGGCAACTATGATTCACTTCATGACCAAATACTTCAAATATAATTCAATTGGGAGATTAAAAATTCACCTTCTTGAGATGATTAATCGAGGACATGATTATACATTTAAATTCTAAACTTAATCTAATAAAGAAATTGAAAAGCATGTGAAAAGGAAACTAAACTATTGTATGACCAAATACTCAAATATCATTCAATTTTGGGAAATGAAAAAGTCATCTTCTTGAGATGATTTAACAAGCATTTTATTATACATTTAATTGAAAAATTAATCTAAGAAAGCGTTATAAATGTAAAATAAAACTAAGGTAACTGTATGCTCTAATGCTTCAAACACAATCCAATTTGGAAAATAGAAAAAAAAACTACTTTCTTGAGATGCTTTGATAAGCATAAGATTACACAGTTAATTTAAAATTATTTCTAAGAAATCATTCATGAATTTAATCTATGAAATAGTAAGAAATTTAATCTAAGAATCAATTGCAAGTTAACTATAAAAGAAATGAAAATCTAACTAAGAATTAACAAAACAGAGCTAATAAAATTTAAACTAAAAACAACTAATGAAACCTCCTTTCTGTGTAGGGGCCCTCTGCAACAGAACAAGTTGAAATCCTAGCAGACTATGCACGCATCAACAAGGATCTGGAACAAATTAACATGGTCTTTGTATTATCAAAACAAATTTTTTAAGGCATACGTAACATTCACAATAATTAAGACCGTCTTCCGGTTTCAAAACGACCGGTATTTAAACAAATTTTGGTGTAACTGTCTTGAGGTATTTTCGCCTAGAGATGGAAATTATAATTGAAATATAGAAGAAAAATCTAAGTATCTAACTCTCTATTTTCTACGTCAGAGAAAATCAAGTCTTTCATTCTCGAATCACGTCCTTTGACCGAACTTTGACTGCGAGCATAGGCACATTTTTCTGTCAAATTCAAACAGGTGGATGGGATGGGATCCATGTGTAGATCATTCCAAAGATGCCCATGTGACTCATTCCTTCATTCGCTTCTCAAAACATGTCAAACCATCACAGTAGCTGCAAAAACAACAATTAGCTGCAGAATAGCACACGTTCTGTAGCTGAGTTACAAAAACTCATTTAAATAAAAAGAAACATCAAAATATAAAATAGAGATCATTCAAATGAATTCTCTGAGATAGAATATGTCATTTATCATTTATTGGAGTTATGGATTTATGAAAAGGTAGGAAGAAGTGATGAAAAAGGGTGTTAGAGAAAGAACAATTTTGAGGTTCAACAGTTCCTAGTGCAAATTCTCCTATTTTGATGTTTATTTTTCCTTTCCTTCCTCCTCTTCACAATCTATCTAGAATAATTTCTCCTCATCACGCTTATGATCTTTAGTGTATTTTCTATCACAACTATAACAAAGCCCATTTTCTCTTTTTTCCTCCAATTTTTGTGGTGTAAACCTTATAGGTTGTGGAAGACTAAGAGAAGCAACACTTCCATATTTATAGTTGTGAGTGGTAAACTTACTTGTTGCCATAATTTTGCTTTAGACTTTTCTTGCCACCCTAAATTCCTTCTCCAATGAATCTGGTTCCCAAAGGTGAACCTCATGTTGGATGTTATCTTTTAAAATCCCTATGAAGACATCAATCCTATGTTTCTTTGGAACACCAGTTACCCTAATATTCAATTTTTAGAAGTCTTCAATGTGCTCCGCTATTGAACCCTTTCATTTGAGATTTATCAATTGGATAAATAAGATGTTTCTCTTTGTATCTTCATAATATGCTATCATTTGTTCTATAAAAAATTGACTAGGTGAAAAGTGGTTTACGAGAAAAAATCATCTATACCATACAAACTAATTTGGTTCTAAATATAAATATGCAACATGTACCTTTTGTGAGGGTTTCACATCTTGTAGATGAAAATACTGCTCCTTCTGTAGTATCCATGTTACCGGATTCTTGCCCTAAAAATTCCTCGTATCTATATTTGGAATGTGGTGGTTCTTAAACCCCACATGGAGTCTCTAAAATCATAATTCATATTCCTTTTGTCCTCATTTTTATTTTCATGGATTACCTTTTCACCACCGAGAAGCCTTTCTTGCAACAAATTTTTCAACCCTTCCAACTTGACATTCATCACATCCATGTCTACTTTAAAAACCTCCATGTTTCCTTTTATTTTCATGGATTACCTTTTCACCACCGAGAAGCCTTTCTTGCAACAACTTTTTCAACCCTTCCAACTTGACATTCATCACATCCATGTCTACTTTAAAAACCTCCATGTTTCCTTTTATACCATCGATGTCACCATTTATTTCTACTTTTAAACCATCCATGTCCCCTTTAAAGCCATCCATGTCCCCTTTTACTTCATCTTTGGTTTCTCTTTGTGAGAGCGAAATTTATTGCACTTGGTCCTGTAATTTTGATATATCATGTTTCAATTATTCCTCTTCATGTACCATAGTAAAGATTTCTAAGGGCTTAATGGGTGTATAATTCTTTTGTTGTGGAGTCATTTTAGAACCCTCATCTATATTCTTCAATATTCCCTTGGAACCACTTCAAACTAATTTTTCAAACAATAGTTATGAAATTTAAAAAAAGAAATACACACTTTTTTCTTGCTTTTAGGATCTCTGTCTTTTAAACGGTTCTAACTATGTAATATATAATATCCAAGGTCTGAAATTCCTTCCTATGGTAGATCTCTTAGTATTATTTCCAATGCCACAAGTCATACCAAAATTGTATTCTTCTAGATAATGTTATGTCAAATTTCCCACAACTACTTGATTATGGACTAGTTTAGTAAAGCGAACTTGTACGTAATTCCACATGTTACTATTTTGTCTTTCAGCCATGAATTGATACACAAGAAACTGCAGTCCTTTCTGTTTCTTAAATTTTTATGCAATTCCAATCTGATTCTAGAAGAAAAATTTATGATGATGTTTCCTCGGTCTCTTGTTTGAGACTGAATTTTGGGGCATGACAAAACCATAAATTCTTCAGACCATATCTCAAAAAATATAGTGAACCAAGATCTAAAATTCTGACACAATGTTCACCAATATTTTGGCTCCACGTTGTTATAATTTCAGCTTCTGAAGATTCATATAAAAAAATTTATAGTGAAAATTCCATGATGACCTGTTTTATTCAGGGAAACCCTAGAATCTGAATCTCTGAAACCAAATGTTATGCAACCAGCTCATAAAAAAAAAAAAAATATAGATCAATGACTTAAAAATTATCCTCTTCGAGATGGAAACCTCCTTTACATTACACAAATTAACAGTTCTTGGATGATACAAATCCTACATGAAAATAATAATGTAGGGGAACAACAATAACAATAATGGGCTTCAATGTGGCACAACAATAAAATTATGGGGGCTACATGGCCACAAAAATAACAATAAAGGGGCTACACTAGAATTATACGGACCTAACAAATCACATGTCACCTTCATAGAATTCTTGTTTCAAAAACTTCTAGAAAAATATATATTTTTTGAAGCTTCTATCCTACCAAGTGTGGGATCTAATCATTGGCCCATTTTCCTTGAGGTGGACTTAAAGGTAGCCCTAAACAACTGGGCTTTTAGATTTGAAATATTATTCCTGAATGGTCCCTCCTTCATGGAGAAGGACAAGCTTTGGTGGCAAGAGATTGATATCTCTAGTAATTCTCCCATGCATAAATTTTAATATAGTCTTAAAATATTCAAAGCCCAAATCAAGAAATGGAATAAGGAAGACTTTGGAAACATTTTCTAGGTTAAGCAACAATTTTAAGCCTAGAAGGAAGTCATCCAACATAAAATAATACTAGATGAGCACACATAACACCTTGCAAGCCAAGATGGGGCATCTTAACTCAATTAGAGGAAGAGAGTAAACAAGAAGAGATACACTTGAAGCTGAATTGTGGGATCAACTAGTTAAATGAAGGGGAAAGAAACATAAATTTTTTTCACAAATCCATGATAAAACACTAGCACAATAATTTCGTCTTCTTTTTGTTGGATGGTATAGGTAGAAATTTAATAGATCACGTGGATCTTGAGAAGTAAATCACTGCTTATTATAACACAATAATGAAAGAATCCCTGCCTAATAGACTTCATGCCGTGAACCATCCCTACTTTGGTAAAACTAAAGTACGTGCAAATTTCATGAGGGAAATATCCATTGCAGAAGTGGAAGAAGAAGTGATGTGCATGCCCAAAAATAAAGCACTAGAACCACATGGTTTTACTACAAACTTCTTCCAAGCATTCTAGTCAACCTTGGGGTTATATATCCATGAATTAGTCGAGGAATCTAGAAATACACCTTCTTAGCACTGATTCGAAGATCAAACCATGTCAATTGTCTAAGTTGTTTTTGGCACATTTCCTTACGTAATGTAATATAAAAAATCATATCCAAAATCATTGTTAATTTATTGAAGCCTCTCCTCCCTTCTCTAGTATCTAAATATAACTTTGGATACATTAAGGGAAGACAAATTCTTGATGGTATAGTGATGGCCCATGAGTTTTTCCACTCTCTAAAAAAAAATCAAGAAGTAAAATGCGGCCATCAAGTTGGACTTATCCAAGGCTTTCTATGAGCTTAGTTGGTCATAACTTTACCATATTATCAAAGCCTTTGGATTCTCTAATGACTAGATATATTGGATAGGCTTGCTCTTTTCCTCTCCTTTATTTTATATTCTCTTAAATGGTTCTCCAACTTTCACTTTTAATCCCTCAAGAGGTATTCGACAGTAGGGCCCTCTATCATCCTTTCTCTTCATCCTCACTATGGAGGGTCTAGGATGCTACCTACAAGTTTCTTCTTGTCAATGATCCATCAAAGGATTACGTACCTATGGCACCACTGATCTAGTCACCCATGAACAATTTTTGGATGACACAATTCTCATGGGCTCTCCTTTTGTAAGATAATTTATGATGTTCAATAAAATCCTCAAAGACTTCATGCTTTCATAAGGCACTTCAATCGACCCAACAAAATATTAGATATTCTTCTTCAAAACCACCCTAGAGTCTAAGCCCACTTATCTAGAATCCTTGGCATTAAATGTTCCTCCATTCTTGTTATTTACCTTAGAATGCCTCTTGTTGACAACTCCTTAAAATCAATTCATTTTGAAATACCTCCTAACCAAGATATATAAGAAACTGTATAATCGTACATTCCACTCCTTTAACATTGCCAGTAGAGTTTTCCTCCTCAAATATGTTCTTCAAGCTTTCCCCCCTTATTTAATCTATGTTTTAGTTGTTGCCATATTAGGAATATTTATAGGTCCTTTTGTGGGGTAGAGTGAAAAGGGAGTGCAAATGGGCCCTTGTGGCCTAGGAAAAATTGTGTCTACCAAATATGAGAGATGGATTATGACTTCGAGACCCTAAGATTCTCAACAAAGTCCTTGGGGAAAATTGTGGTGGGGATGGATTTAGTGGGGTAATGAAATGTGGAGTATTAATTTAAATAAAAAATATAGCCTAGATTTATCTCTTCAATAGAGGCTAAGGAAGCAACATCAAGTCCTTGTCTCCACCATTTGGAACTTAGTTGATCTCAAAGAATACATTATATAACAACATAGATTTTAGGAAATAAAGGAAAATAACTCAACTCAATTCTAGGATGATTCTTGGTGATAGATGGCTAGATCGGGCAGTCAAAAAGAATATACACAATTAGAGGCCTTTACTAAATAAAAATTTCATGTATTGGTAGCACACAACTGGAAACAACAGATGGAAAATGTTGCATGGAACTCTTGGAAATCCAAAGAAGAACGAGATTTTGAGCCCCCACTTCAATTAGGGGAATTTTGAGGTAAAATATTGCCATTAAAACAAAATATGTAATAGAAAAATTATCTTTCTAAGAAATAATGGCATATAAGATTATGATGTCATCCCCAAGGGTAAACACTTTGGATGGAAAAGAAGAAAACTATTTTTTTTTAATTATATTTTTGGCTCATCTTCTTGTAGGTTAACTCAAATTTCAATTGTATACACCCATTACTAATGTGGAATTAAATCACACATCCAATGAGTACCCACTTTGCATACTTATAATTAGACCCACATCGAAAAAAGTGAAAATACATGAAAAAAATGTTCTAAATAGACTTTAAATTGTGTAAACCCATAAGGAGATAAGCAAAAAATACAATAAAAAGGTAGTTTTTTTTTTTTTTCTCTCTCTTTACAAAAGAATAACTCTTATTTTATTATTTTAACTATTGTTTATTATTTTCCTTACGAAACCCATTTTAGACCTCAAAATTCTACAAATGATGGTTGTTCCCTCGAATAATATATTCAAAATAGGAAAATCCACATCATGGTCGGGCTGGACAAATTGAGATGGGGTTACAAATCTGTTGGCACCTTCACAGTTAAGGATGCATATCATCTAAATTTGGAACATGATCGAGTCCCCCAAGACTCAATATAGGCTTGCATATGGTCTCTGAACCTTTGACCCAAACTACCTCACTTTTTGTGGCTCTTAGCTAGGTGTAAAGCTCTAACCTAGGACAAAATCACTCTGAGAAGTTTTAAGGGTCCATCCTTTTGTCACCTATGCAGAGAAAACCAAGAGATCATAGAGCACATACTTAACACATGATCCTTTGTTTAACACTTTTGGACGCAAGTGCACTATTCTTAGGCCAATATCACAAACAAAATATGGACATCATTGCAATTATAACATCTTGGTGATCCATAATCTTTCATAATCCCATCATCAAGCGTACCTAGATCCTCACTCCAATTAACCTGGTTTGGTCCATATGGAAGGAAATAAATGGATACATTTTCTATGGAAATTTACTTAATTCTAATTCAGTATGGCTCTAAGCACTACAAAAAATTTGGGAAACCACTTTACTAGGCCCCCGATTCCCTTAGGATTGGTTAATAGGTCTTATGGAATCTCCCATATTGGGAAAGATTTCCCTCCACCCTCCTCTCCCCCACCCCCCCCCCCCCCCCCCCCTTGCTAGATTTCTCAAGTTTAACTTTGACAAAGCTTCCAAAGGCCATCTGGGTGCTCTATATTATGGAGGCCTCTTATGTGGTGATACTATCAATCGTACAATGTACATTCTTATAGGCTCCATGGGCCACATTAGCAATAATGTAAATGAGCTATTTTCCTTAAAAATTGGTCTCCTTGCTACCAAATAAATGGGTTTAAATAAACTTATTGTTAAAGAATATTCTCACTTGGTCATATCAGCTTTAAAAAAAACTCATAAATTCCTCGTGAGTGGAAAATATTTACTCCAAATGGAGACTTGCAGATTATCTTACTTGTATTTTTTCCTTCCTTCCTCTTCTTCCTATTACTATTCCCTCACACATTAAGCACTCCAGTAACAAAGTTGCAGACTGTTTAGAAAATATAGGATGTTCGAATTTGAATTTTCTTCTCTCCTCCCATTGGAACATTGTAAAATACTCTTCGTTGATGTTGTTAGCCTCCGCAATGTCCCAAGGCTAAAATGATATTGACGGAGGTAACCTCAAACCAAGATTTTAGTTTGGTAGGTAGCCCTACCAAACCATAGATGGTTGTCTCTATGAAAATCACATCCAATGGTTTGACTGGATCAAGGGTGGATTTTAGACTAGATAGATCAGATCTAGGGTTTTGAAATATTTATGGTTTTTCTTGCTCGATCAGGGATGAAAATCAGGGAACTTAGTCAAAGTATCAAAGGTTACAACTGCAAGAGATTTAAAGGAGCAAGGTAGCTATGTTTTTGTGATGGGGTTAGGATTTTTTCGGTGTTGTGTAGGGTTTGAAAGAGAAAGAAAATCTTAATGAGCATGTGCACCATGAATTCATTAAAAAAAAAGGAAGCTTACATAAAATGACATTCCCAACAAAACAGAGCTTTCATGAAATAATTATGCTTATAAATCTCTTAAGAAAATCACTGAAGAAGGAAGATATGGAAAGGATACATGCATATCATTTATGTGGAACTATAATAGAGAAAATAAAATATTACAAACTCACAACACAAGAATTCTTGAATAATAGCTGCAGCTAATCCTTTGATTTCATGTATAAAAAGATGAAGTACAAGCTAAAAGAGTTTCACCCTCTGATATCCAACCTTGAGCATAAGTCAAAAATAGATACATATAAACCACAAAAAACATCTTTCTCTCTCCCAGGGTCTAATTTCTCAGTATAGAATCAATTACACAAAATCCTCCAACCAAAACTTAAAGACTAGGGACGTTAAAACAAACTCCCAAATTGGCCTAAAACTGATTCATTTGACCATAAGAACCTATACAAGCATGAATCTACTAAATTTTTACTTTGACAAGCATAATTACACCTCAATGCATCATTACGACCCCAAAAATGAAAAATTACATCTGCAAAAGTCGAACTGGACAAAGAAAAATGAGAAAAATGAGTTCCAGGAAAAAGCGCAGTGAATTAACACAAAAGCATAGTGTGCTAAGTGAAAACACAGTGTGATGCTTGTAAGTGACTTTTGGAGGGGTTTCTGAGGTCCAAATAAAGATCTGAAAGATGATGGAGAAATATATGCCTATCTAATACATCATAGGATCTTCAAGCACTGAAAAATACTACTTCTAGCCCTCCAAAAATCATTTCTCCCACAACTACTCCAAAAACACAGCGTGCCTTTGAAAAAATAGGCAGAAAGGTGATTTTTAGGTAGTTTTTTGACCTTTTAACCCACCAGAAAGTGTTGACATGGCTCTCCCAATAGTTGGAGTTGATGTACTGGCCGAAATAAATCAATAAATATAAAAAAAAAATCATTTGGATGCCCCCAAAAAAAGCGCAGCGTGAGGCTCACTACCCTTTTGGACCAAAAACTGTGCAAAATTGCCAAAATGCCCAAAAACTTCTAAATTTGTCAAAAAAAAATCAAATTTGCGCAAAATTATTCCAAAATTTCTCCTTGAAGTGAAATAAGGATGTGTTAGGCCATGAGAGAGGCCTCAGCTACCAAATCAAGTTTATCCTTGTTCTTTTTGCCTCATTAGGGATTCTTTCAACCTTTTCTTCAACTGCTTGATTCTAACTTGGGAGAATTTATTTCTTAGTCTTTGGTGGGATCATACCTAATAATATGAACTCTCATTTTCATGTTCTTCTCATTTTTTTCAGAATCCATTTCAAACCCTAGCTCAATGGGAAAGGGAATTAGGGTTTAGTGAAGGGAAAAATAGGGGATTTGGGTAGTTTTTGTGAATGAAGGGAGATGAAGGGGTTAAGGGCTTCCTAAATTCTTGGGAAAAATTTGGGGGTAGGGAGAGATGTTAAGGAGTAGGGGAAAGTGAAATTTTAAGGAATGGGTGAGGGAAAGGGATCCAAAAAGGGAAAAATCAGTGATAACCTAGAAATGTGTAGTCTAGGCTAGGGTTTGTAGGAAAATAGGAAAAATGAGGAGTAGGGGGTGGGGAAAGTGATTAGGTAAGTGTATAATAGGTTGGGGAAGGTGAATGAGCTTAAATATCAGACTTTTACTTAGAAATTCTTCAATGAGAACATGAAACCAAGCAAATTCACTAAAATCCCTAGAAAAAGGGAATTTCTCTTTCCAGGCATTAAATGAAGACACAAGAGGTGATTTGGATGCCCACTTACTTTTCACTGATACACTGAACCATGTTGTTGATGAAGAATCCATCTACAATAATGACTTGGATCCCTTGAAGAATGCACAGCGAATGCACAACTTAGAGTAGACATGGCACTCTTGGGCACACAAATCATTATTCTGAGGGTGAAAGTGGGTTTTCAAGGTGGAGAGAAGTCTCTTGAAGATGAAAAGAGAAAATGAAAGCTATTTTTGGTATTTTGTAGCTTGAAAATTGATTTTCTCCTTTGGTGGTTAAGTGGCCCCACCAAGTCTTTTCACCTTTGACTTGAAACTTTGCAGATTTAGAACGTTGAGAAACATATTGCATTCATATTTGAAATTAAATTACACTTTAAAAGACTTTATTAAGAATATTCCATATTACTACTCCTTCAATGCTGAATTTGCTGGCAAAATGACATATTTTATTATTTTGACCCTAAGACCTAATGGTGACACTACATGAAATAAGTTGAATGATGACCATGGTGATGTCACTAAGATGGCGATGGAGACATTTCAGTGGTGACTCATCAAAATGATGATGGTAATACCAAAACATGGTTTGAAAGGAGTAGTAACACACCTATACACACTAGCCAATGACCAACTTTTTATTTGAAGACCTACTGAAACCATAAAAATTTGACTTAAGACCCTTAAAAAAAACCTAGTAAGAGTATATTCGATCACTGGTGACTAGAAGAACTGGAAGGAACTAAAAAATGCAAGATTTCCTCTCTATGATATCCCAGGATTAGGATCTAGAGAATGCCACGAACAAGAGGAAAAACCTAGATGGGTTGAGGAACACTAACAAATGTGGGAGGGGATAGTAGCACCATTGTCACCACACACAATAAAGTGGGGAGGCATGGTTTCATCCCTCCATAAAATGTCCCTTACATAAACTTATGATGATACACACACCTGCAAACATTATGATGCCATTAATGACTTGGGGTGGCGATCTAAGGAAGGATCTAAACAATTACACAATAATGAATTCCAAGGTAGTTCGTGGGGTTACCATTTGCGTCTTAGTTATGTTAGGATTGAGATTTTTCCAAAGGTTATTCCTACTAAAAAAGCTTATTCCATTCCTCTCAATGTTGTTTCCCTATTCTTAAAGGGGGAAGGACCAAGTCCTCTTGTCTTGGCCTCCTTTATTACTCTTGATTCTCTACATTTTTTTGGTTGGAAATATATCTTTTATACGTAGTTGTGTAAGGAGGTTGTGTCTTTAGATGACATGCCTTTGACGGATGTAGAGAAGGGTTAACTCATAATTAGTTTCAATCTATAAGGAAGTGATATCCTCGTCACTGAATCCTCCTCCTACCAATTTCATTAGGCTATAGGTGTTCAATATCATTATTTTTCCTACTAGTACTCTCTCTTGGTTTTGGTGGTGGTATTTTTTATTTTCCTAGCAACATTTTCTCAACCCCCAATTTTGTATTGGTGTCCTCTTTTCTAGGCTTTTCACTCTTGGTGGTTCCTTGCTCTATTTGGTATATGTTTATCCATCTGCCTTAGTTTCTCCCTTCACTAGTCTTACTTTTCTTTCATACCCTTTCATTCTTTTTAACTACATATATTTTCCTCTTCCACCATGCCTAGGAAACGGGCCTATATTTGTATAGGAGCCTTGAGCAGAGTTGAAGGCAATGCCTCAACTTGCCTTCGGGCTCATATAGTAGCTCGTCTCTTTCACTTAAAACCTTGTCTGAAATCCAAGAGGAAATTTAGTAAGCATCCACATAAGTTTTAACTGATGGATGAATTCATAAACACTAAAGTGGTGGATTCTACGGTTGACTGGGTGTTGGATATTGAGCACACCATAAGCCAACAAAACCAATACTTACATAATATTGACCTTTATTGACACATGAAATCCTTTTTGGGTAAATTCCTTTTCAAGAACAAAAGGAAAACATGAGATTATTCTAAATATAGATGATTTTCACGTTGAGAATCATGATATGCCTCTTCTAATTTTGTGTATTGAAGCCCTCCTAGTTCACGAGAAAGGCTCAACCTCTCTGGGCACCCCGACGGATCCAATCGACATGTCCACTTCCTCTTAACTTGTTTCAATGGCCAACATATTTTTTTTTCATGTTAGTCTTACTCCTTGTAGAGGAGTTATTTCTTTTCCTTATATTAGTTTTTTATTGTTTTATATGAGGCCTTTATTCCATTTTTGTATACTACTGTATAGACTAGCTATGCTTAATACTCAAAAAATCCTAGTTCACTAGTTATGTATATGTTTAAATTTCGTTGATTATATGATATATACGAGATCTTAATGTAAATGTACTTGAGATTTTGTAAATTGCAAGTGTTAAAAATTGAGTTTTTGAGGGCTTTTATGTTAAATTTTTAAACACATAAAGCATGAAATAAACTCTGAAATATGTAGAAAGAGGAGACAAAAACACCATAAAATAACAACTACATAGAAAATGATGAAGGAGTTCACCCCTCTTGGGCTACGTCTCCTTAGTCCAACTTCCAATGGCTTGGCCCTCTTTCATTATGTTCAAAATGGTGATTATATACAATTATAGTGTTCAAATGGCTTCAAAACCTGTTCCATCAGCTTCAGAAGACACAAAAAAGACTGTCCACCTTCTTTCTGATCCAAAATTGGTAAAAAATTGAAGAATTTATGAGCCTCCCTAGCGTTGCTACTAACTGCACCACAAATTTCCCAAAATCCAGACTAGTCCTACAATTTCGCCCCATGATCTGCTAACCGAGTGCCATTTTGGC
Source organism: Pinus albicaulis (assembly GCA_034641835.2). Classification (NCBI taxonomy): domain Eukaryota; kingdom Viridiplantae; phylum Streptophyta; class Pinopsida; order Pinales; family Pinaceae; genus Pinus; species Pinus albicaulis. Next base: position 252,114,605 of record CM076584.1, on the reverse strand, counting down.
GAAAATCCGAGCGAAATTGTTAGATCATTAATTTTCATATTGACACCTAAAACCTGAATTATTAACCATAATGGTATGGTTTAATTATAAAAAATTAATAAAAAATTTGTGGGGTCATTAAACATCGCCCACGATTTTGGGTAATAGTTCATGTCACATGGCAGTTCCCCACAGCTTGGATAACGGTTACAGTTACGGTTGTCTGGCGAGGCTGTGCTAGGGCCTAGCTGCTTGCGCCCCACTTGTGGTCACGTGATGTTGGGGTGGTTGGGGGCTAGGCCTTAGCTCGACCCCTCCCCCCAAAGCGCCAACTATACAATTTTAAATAGATTTTAGTTGCAATGTTTAACAAGGAACAACCATTGCCCAATGGTTAAGTGTTGCGCCATTTGAACTATGGTCACGGTTTGTAATCCCTTCGGTGGTGTAGTTCAAACATAAAAATATTTTGGTGGCCCTCGTGCTTCCACGTGACAACCTCTGGTTGGACCACGTGGTGGCATGTGGTTGGCCATCAAACACCCAATGAAAATTTTCCCACATAGAACCAATCAAATTCAAAAAAGTGGTGAGGCCTGGTTGGCCTAAAAAAATAAATTTCAACCAACCAGAAGAGGCCACGTTGGCAGCCTCCCATTGGCCCAAAATACATAGTCAGCTGCCATTTTTTATTTTAAATTTTCATGTTTGGGAAAATGAATAGAACGTGTTTCTAAGAGCATACGCTGTCGATTTTATGTGAAACAAGTTGCGTCAGATTCAGAATGACGAGATATATGTGGTTGTCCACGTTCCACACCATTTCGACAACTTTCATTTTTTAGCATATTTTTTAGCACCTGATCACACCTCCCCACTGGAAGCTTTTGGACCCCAAAATCTATTTTATTACTGAACATGTGGATGAGGGTACATCCCCCTCACCCTTCCAGTCTCAATCCACTAGAATTATCCTGAATTCAACAATTTGAAGTTTTCATGAAAACTGATCTTTTTCCTTGATTTTGGAGACCCTCTGTTGTTGTAGATACCCTCTTGCTGCAATTTCCCAGAATTTGTAGAAAAATAAATAAAAATAAAAATAAAATAAATAAATAAATAAAATTCCTTGAAGAAACAAACATGTTCCCTATTCAGTCGTCAATCAAAGGAAACTTAAACAACTTGAAATTCTTCTCACCTCGAACATTGTTGACATGACGATATTTAGCATGTCTCGCCTTGTGCTTGGCTCAACTCTTGACCAAATATGATCGACATCGCCATGCAATATCCCATTTAAAAGACAATACATTTTGAAACCCAAAAGAAGAAAATTTGAATCCAATGCCCTCTTTGTCAAATTTCTTTGGCGCTTTCTCTTTGATCTTTGCCCTCTCTTGCACTGGCATCTTGTTCACATCACCGCTCAACAATTATGCATGCTTATACAATTTTACCACATCAAGTTGACCTCTTTTTAAAGGAAACATGTTAAGACTCCTGAAACATCTTATCACAACCATTAGCAGCCTTAATAAAATCAGAATTTTCATTCGATGCATCTCCTTGAAAGGCCTCATTCGCAACATCTTGATGCTTGAACATTAACAAAGCAAAATTTTGACTAACATTCACAATTCTCTTCATTTTTCCAACATGCATAAGATACAAACCCGTCTTCTTACTATGCACTCTAAAAATGTACTCAATCCCATTCTTCAACAAGTGTTACTTATTCTCATGGAAATGAAAGATTTCTTTCCTATCATAAATATTTGGGCTACCCAAAATAATACCAGAAATATCAAGTGAAACAACATCAAGTTCAACTTCATCAAGAAAGCTTGCAGTGACTGCAAATCTAAGTATGCACTTCCTCATCACCTGAAAATTTGCATTCTTACATATCCAACCTAAAGGATAAGGTCTTGGATGAGGAATGGTTTCTAAATTCAACTTCTTGACTAAGTCTTCTGAAATAAGGTTTTCTTGTGAACCACTATCAAATAGGGTGTCAATCTTGGTATGCTTTGAAATAACTCTAACATGGAAAATTTCAATTCTCATTTCATCATCTTCAGTACTATTTTTCCAACTTAAGCAACTAGTACTTGCAATGTCCTTACCTTTCAAAAAAAAAATCGATGATCTTTGTTTCATCTCCGAAATCAGAACCTAAATCATGTGTTATTGTTGCAGTTGTCTTCTCCTTCTCCTTGTTTTTAGTTAGGTCTCATCTCTGGATGAATTTTCCAACAATGATCTTCATCATGCCCATCTTTGGAACAACACTTGCATGTGATTTTTTATTTCTCCATCTTGATGGAAGCATTCTTCTTACCTTTACCCTTGAACTTACCCTTTCCTTTCTTTTCAGACTAAAAGGTATCCTCACTTGTCTCCTCTGAAATATGTTTCCCTCTTGCCTCTAAATGTGTGGCATGTACACATACTTCATCTAAATTTCAAGGATTAAACATTAGAATAGTATGTCTTATGTAACTATGCAAACCTCCAATGTAATTTAACAAATTTTCTTGAGATGTCAAATCTACACCGAAAATTAGTGCTCTTCTCCTAACTCTTGAGCATATCTTCGCACACTTTTTCCTTTACCTTGCCTAAAGTTTTTCCAGTCCATTATAGTGTTTTGTATGCATTCTAACGAATAAAATCGTCTCCTTAAGGCAACAACAAAATCATTCCAAGGGTTTGAGAGCTTACCATGTTTCTTCATGTCCTCTTGAGTTTTTTCTCCCCACAAAATAATAGTTGCACTTTCCAATCTTAGTGAAGAAATTTGAATCTTTGTGTCATAATCCTTGATTCTTTGTATCCTGTAATACACTTCAAGCTGACGAACTCAATTGTCTAATGTTTCAGCATATACCTCTCCATCATACATAGGAAAATCAACCTTAATGTCAAGCTTCAAAAATGGAGTTTTACCATGACCTTTTGGATAATGTGGAGGTGTTTTTGAAGGGCTTTTTGTGGAAGAAGATGATGGTGAAGATGTGAGAATGGTGGTGAGGAAAATGGTGTCAAAGGTGGTTTATCACCATTCCCATTACCTTTTGGAGGCTTATCTCCATATCCTCCTTCTCCTTTTGAAGAATTATCTCTCTTTGGATTATTAGAGGTCTCAGCTTACATCCTTGTGATTCTCTCCTCATAGAGAACTTTCACCATTCTTATCATATCAAAGAATGGTTTCCTGAAGGATTTTTCATCCTCTGACATATTTTCAGGCTCTCCTTCATGTGACATACTTGCTGAAGCTTCAACTACAATTTGAGGAAGAATTTGTGGTGGAGATTGTGGCAAACTTGTTCTCCTTGTCCTTGACCTAACTTGGGGACTTGCAATCACAAGCTTTCCTTCTCCTCTCTTGAGCTTCAACCTTGTATGCATTAGAAACGCTTGCAAACAATTAAATCCTCACAACAACAACAAAAACAAAATCTCTGATACCAAACTTGATCTGTATGAGATCTTAATGTAAATGTCTTTGAGGGTTTGTAAATTGAAAGTGTTAAAAATTGAGTTTTTGAGGGATTTTGTGTTAAATTTGTAAACACATAAAGCATGAAATAAACTCTGAAATATGCAGAAACAACACAAAAATACACCATAAAAATAACCACAACACAGCAAATGATGAATTATTTCACCCCTCCTGGGCTATGTCTCCTTGGTCAAGCTTACAATGGCTTGGCCCTCTTTCATTATGCTCAAAATGGTGATTACATACATTTAAGTGCTTAAATGGCTTCAAAACATATTCCATCAGCTTCAGAAGACTCAAAAATTTCTATCTAGCCTCTTTCTGATATGAAATTGGTCAAAAATTGAAGAAGTTATGAGCCTCTGTAGCTTTGCTGCTAACCATACCAGAAATTCCCCAAAATCCGAACCATTCCTACAGTTTCGCCCCATAAACCGCTAACTGAGATCCATTTTGGTTGAAATCCGAGCGAAATTGTCGAATCATTAATTTACATAATGACACCTAAAACCCCAATTATTAACCATAATGGTATGTTTTAATTAATAAAAAAATCATGGCATCATTAGACAATGCCCACGGTTTGGGGTAACGGTTCCTACCAAATGGTGATTCCCATGGCTTGGATAACAGTTATGATTACAATTATTTGGTGGGGTTGGGCTAGGGTCCAGCCCCTGACCCCCCACCCGCGGTAACATGGCACTGGGGTGGCCAGGGGCTAGGCCTTAGCCCAACCCGTCCCCTCAATGCACGAACTATACAATTTTAAATAGAAATCGGTTGCAATATTTAGGAAGAATCATGGCCCCAATGGTTAGGTGTTGCGTTGTTTGAACTGTGGTAACAATTTTAAATCCCTCTTATGGTGCAATTCATACTAAAACATATTTTGGTGGCCCCTGTGCTGCCGCATGGTGGCCTTTGGTTGTGCCACATGGCATTATGTGGTTGGCCATCAACCACCCAATGAAAATTCGCCCACACAGAACCAATCAAATTCTGACAAGTGGCAAGGCCTAATTGGCCTAAAAAAATTCAACTTTTGACCAACCAAAACATACCACATGGCAGCCTACCACTGGCCCAAAATACACAGTCAACTGTCATTTTTTTTAAATTTGCATGTTTGGAAAAACGACAGAACGATTTTTTGGGAGCATACTGTGTCATTTTTCTGTGAAACGAGTTGCGTCGGATTTAGAACAATGATATCAATGCGGTCGTTGAGATTCCACACATTTCTGACAACTTTCATTTTTGAACATATTTTTGAGCACCTGATCATTATATGACTAAACACCTCAAATTTCATTGTTGATATGGTTTTTCCAATAACAGAGCACAATAACAGAGATATGAGTATAACTGTATTTTGGTTTTGCTATTATCAATCAAAGGATTGTTGATTTAAAAGAAAAAAAAAACAAACAAACAAGCAAAAATATGGTTTAAGTATTTAGTTTAAATTGGGATGATTGATGTATGTAAACTTATATTTATTTTAAGTAATTAAATAAATATATAAAGAAGTTCTTTTATCATGTCACTTGCTTATGTAATGACATATATGATCAATTTTTTGTATTAATTAGCCCATACAAAAAAAATCGCCAGTTTGTAAAGTGGACTTTGGTTTTGAGTTTTCCCAAGGTAGATGAAATTTGTTGCTTTGCCACATTAGGGATCCAAAACCTGAAGTAGCTAACATTTTCCTGAGGATTTCGTTCATCTCCAAAACAATGAAGGGTATTGATGAAAGGTCTTAAAATAATAGCATGATCTCCAATTCAGGCATTAAATGCATGAAATACATTTCTCAGCATTCTATGGATAAGTAGATGAAAATTGGCACTCATATTAATGCCCAAATTTATCGTTGATGCTAAATTTGGATAACTTGTCAATTGTATTGCACTTGGGCCAAATTCTAAGAAGTGGCATTGGTTTTAAAACTTTAAAACCAAAAGTATTCACAAAAGTGTAAGTATTACTTGGTAAAGACACTAAGGAAAACAAATAGAGTTCTTCTAAGTTCAAATGAAGAAGTAGAAATAATAAAGAGCTCTTGGCATTTAAATTTCTTCAACACAACTAACAACAATTCACTAGTTTCGAAAACACACAAGCAAATTTTGAAAATTAACCTTCATAAATGATCCATAACATGAAGTGTTTTGTATAGAATTATCGACAAATTTGTAAGATCAGTGTTGAAGTTGTGAAAAGATTAAAAAATGTTATGATGTAGAATCATGTGTGAAATCCACTCTTTCTACATTACATGCAATCAAGAGTTATTAATAGAACTAAATGTTTAATAAACAAGTAGTAATTATCCAAGAACGAGAATGAATGAATTTTCTTTGAAAAATGTAAACGATATCAAAATTAAGAGGTTTGAATGGAAATATGAAAAATCACCGATAATAGTAACTAGAAATTTCTTTGAAACTTTCCAATAGAGTATTATTTCTAATTTACCCTAATTACTAACTTAATAAATCTCAATAATTCTTTAATTTTGGATTATTGGGGCTAAACCAGAGACCATGTTTAAATTTATCAAGCATGAAACCAGAAGACAGACTCAATGCCTGATGATGCTCATATGATGGCATGGTACTTCCAAGTGAATGCCACGTGTCGAGGTGACTCATTAGTTGGATTACCACAGCAAGGGTCTTTGGCATATAACCAAAAATCACATTATTTCTATTCTATTTGAGTGAACAATGGGATCAAAGGATCAAGGTAGAGATTTTGACAACGCATGACACCATTATTCGGCTATGATCCACTAGAATAACACTAACCGGACTTTGCTCAATATAAAATGAAGATTAAGTTATCACATACAAAAGTTTGTTTGTGCAAGTTTTCCCATTTTGATTAATTAGTTTAGGTCTCTAGTTGTCAATTTTTGTTGTGGGAAATATATTAATAATCCATATTTGAAACTCTTATAAGTCTATTGATCTAGTTGATAATTGCATGATTCTTGTCTTTATTATTCCCTGTCTACGACAATGGGATTATAGCGATCGATTCGGCGTTGAATTGATATTAATTTGTGTTGACCAGGCATTTAATCGATGATTTTAGCAAAATATTTGGTTTTATCCAGTCTTATTGCGGGGTTGCAGAATTTCACAATTTTCACATCCAAATTTAATTTTATCCAAAGTCTGGATTCGCCTTACAAGTTGGCTCTTTTAATTTTATGCAAAGTTTGGACAACTGGGTGGTGTCTTTTTAATTTTAAGCATGTAACCTCCATTAACCTTGCATATCCCACACCGAGTGACACTCGTTGCATGCCAGAATACCCACCTTGTATGTCTTCCTTCCCTTTTTTTCATCCTTCCATGCCTCACACGTTGCTAGGGAAATATATATAATAATGAAAAGAACCACGTCCATACATACCTACGTTTGGACCTGGAGAAAAATTGCACGCCGGCAGGGACTACAACAACATCAGTTGCCCTTTTTTTATTACTATGGTGGCAAATTAGCACCTAGATATAACAATATTGCATTTGACTAAAATAATTTGTTTATAGACGTTAACCTTTCTTGAGATTATTCTGGAGATTGTCTCGATGGTTGAAAATGACACACTAGTTTCATGAGGAGAGCTTTCTCCAATAAAATTATTTATTTAAGAAATTATTTTGACTAAATGAGCTATTATGATTTGATGAAGACTTTCTGTAGAATGCACAAACTTTGTGTTGCTTAATGGTTGAGTACTTTTTCCAAGTGAATTGAATATGTTTAGAGGCTAATTTATTATAGAGTAGGATGTATAAATTGATTATAAGATAGTGAGTAGTGTTTTCCTTGCTTTTTGGAATGAACTCATATGAAGCAAAGTTCAACAAAGTATTTAAAAATAAATAAAATTACACTTAAAAAATTCATCTATATGAAAAGGCATTGACATGTCACCATATGGATTTTGTTTGAAAATAATTTTAAAATTAGATTATTGATATTGTTAATTAATAAATTGAATATTTAGATAATATTAATAAGTAAATTATTTAAATTTTCATTTAAAAATAAAGAAATTTTAATTTGTTTAAAAATATATATACATTATATATGAGAATTAATTTTAGAACAAGTTTCTTAAGTTTATTGTATATAAATATGGAAATAATTTTTTAAATATGTTTTAATAAAAAAAAATGTTTTTTTCCAAGGAAATATTTTGGACATTGGGTACCGCTTGGGGCAAGAAAAAGGTTGCCTAGTACTAGGCCATCCCTAAGTGTAGACTCACTTAAGAGTGAAACATAGTTACTCTATTCCAAAGGTGAGTGCAACATAGTTACTCTATTCGAAAGGAAAGAGAGAGGTCGTTGGTACTAAGCCACCCCTCACTTAAGAGTGCAACATAGTTACTCTATTCCAAAGGTGAGTGAAACATAGTTACTCTATTCCAAAGGAAAGAGATAGGTTTTTGGTATAGTGGCATAATGTCCATGCTCGTGACAGTGAAAATAATTCACTCTGGACATGTTGCGCTTCTTTCCATATTTTCTGGACTCAGATTTGGAATAGGATTTCTTTCCTTTCTCTTTCTTCACCTTAGTATCCAAAGCACAATTTTCTTCATCATCATTCTTAGATGAAGATCCATCCCTAGTATTCCGCCTGAATTCTTCTTGCACCAAATCCGACCAAAGTCATTCCCAATCTGACAGCTTCTCCCTCCCATTGATAGAGTCCTGATAACTATGCCAACTCTTGGGGAGGCCTAGAAGAGCTAGGCTCATCAAGTCATCATCTACGACAGTAATTCCGATGCTCCCAATCTCATCCCGACATTGGACAAGTTTTGTTAAATATTTCGGAATAGTGTCGCCTTTCTCCATTTTGATTTTCCTGAGCTTGTCCTTCAATGCCAATTTTCTATGATCACTGTTGCTCTGAAACATATTTGTCAAATCTTTCCACATTGCATATGGTGTCACTTTTCAATGGATACTTGAGACAATGTGGTCTCGTACTCCCTCCAATAAGATCCTCCTTGCCTTTGCAACCTTCTTTTGCCAAGCATCAGGATTTGCGGCATCTGCTGCAGCAGGTTTGGGAATGTCATTATCAATGAATTCTTTCAACACATTGTCCTTCAGTACTTTCTCCATCATGTCTTTCCACGCAATATAACTGGAACTGCCCTTGAGTTCATACTCCAATATCAAGCCATTGAAATCCATTTCGATCCTAATCTGCCTGTCGCACCAAGAATACTTTTGTAAATTCGAATTCTATTCAGTCACAAACTCAATTTATTCTCCACTATAGTGATTTCATGTGCTTTGATACCATGTAGAAATTATACAAACATATGTATATCAATAGATTCAATCCGATCAATCAATGTACTAAATCTAGATACTGAATCCTTCTAAAAATAAATTACGGAAAATAAACACGATCACCAATCACAACAAGTAAAGAAATAAGCAAATCAAACCACAACACAAATATTTTCCCAGGGAAATCTTGCTGCTCAAAACCCCTCTATCTTCTATTGTATATTCATCATGGAATCATGAAAAAATTACAATGCACTCTTCTTATAAGAGTCTCCTGCACTCTCACAACTATCTCACACTAGTACGGACAAAATCGACCAACACTTAGCCAATTTCCTACTTCTAATCATCCTACCTTTCTTGCGCAATTCCTGATGAATGCAATCCCTATTCTTTAGGAATTTTGGCCTTCTGAAACTGCACAAGCATCATGGGCAATCCAATGTATGTCTGGATGCATGTGGGCAACCTACTAATGATAGAATTGATAGTTAACATCCCTTTAACCTTTGTCTCAACTGGGTCTCCACTGGGACTGACATGCATGCAGCTATTAATAGTAAATCATCAGTTGCATGGAATATCACTGATTGTGAATTAAATATGATTTAATTCACTTGATCTCTCACTAGTGAAACAGACAGTTACAACTAGTTCAACTGACTTTAACTCACCTAACTTAGTTAACTGATTACTTATGCATTAAAATAATGCACTAACTGCAAATCGAACTCCATAACTAATAGAATCACTCTGCATGCCTCACCAACCACCCTCAACTCGAAATTCATGAGTTAGCGGAGTTTATAACACTCAATTAACTATTGCAAGTGATTATTGGATAAGATTACATTTTATTGTCCAATTTAATTAAGGGAAAATTAAATTAGACACTGCACCAATTTATTAAATAAATTGGATTTTCACACTAATGAATCACTTGTACCAATGATCCCATAATCCCACACTAGTGTGTCTGTTGCATTTTATTTTTGAATTTCAACACTCCCTCTCAACAAGAAATGGATTATCTGCCACCCTGATCCTGCCTCTATGGTATTCGAATTTTCTCCTAGCGAGCACCTTCGTCAGAATATCTGCATCATGATCCTCCGTGGAAATGTACTGAAGTAACATAATGTGTCTCTAGACACGATCTCTAATATGGTGGTATCAGATGTCAATGTGCTTGGACCTATCATGAAATACCAGATTAACCGAGAGTTTAATGCAACTATGGTTATCACAATGTATCACCGTCGGATCCATCTAAGAACTAAAAAAACCAACCAGGATCTTTCTCATCCAGATGGCCTGACATGTTGCCATGTACTCTGCCTTGGATGAACTGAGTGCCACAAATTGCTTCTTCTTGTTGTACCAAGAAACTGTTTTCGATCCTATGGTGAATATCCCTCCTGATGTGCTCTTTATGTCTAATGGACTGCCTGCCCAATCTGCATCTGTGAAGCCTTGAATATGCACTCCCTTTGTCCCTCTGTACGATAATCCATACTCTATAGTGCCCCTGATATATCTCAATACATGCTCCCTCACCTTCCAAAAGAGCTTGGTTGGCTTAACCATAGCTTGAATCAGTTGGTTAACTGCGTAGCAAATGTCTGGTCTAGTGTTCACCAAGTACATCAGTGAACCCACTAGCTACCTATAAATAGTAGCATCCACTACTTCTCCTGAAGTAGCATTCTCTTTCCTCCAATTTCCTAGAATAGGAGTCTCCATGGGTTTACAACTCTCCATGTGAAACTTACTCAGAATCTCTTTGGCATAGTTGCCTTGAAAATCAAATAGCTCACCATCTCGTTGCCATATTTCCAAACTAAAGAAATAGTGAAGGAGTCCCATGTCCTTCATTTCGAACTCCCTTGCAAGATCTTCTTTACAAGAAGTTATCAGCTGCTTATCACCTGACAAAATTAGATCATAAATATAAAGTACGATAATCAATATCTTACCATCAACCACAATCTAGTACAGGTTCGCATCCGCTTTACTTTTGGTGAAGCCAAACTTGGTGAAATAGCTGTCAATCCGAGTGTACCAAGCACGAGGTGCTTGCTTCAACCCATACAGTGATCTCTTGAGTTGGCACAAATGTGACTCACTCTCAAATATCTCAAAACCTTTTGGCTTCTCTATGTACACTTCTTCCTCAATAACTCCATTGATAAATGTAGTATTCACATCTATCTGATGTATCTGCCACCCCAACTGTGCAGAGAGTGCAAGGATGATATAATAGATGAGTACCTCACAACCGGTGCAAAATTATCCTTATAGTCAATCCTCTCAATTTGCGAGAATCCTCGGGCTACAGATCTAGCCTTGTACTTCTCCACACTCCCATATACAGCCTGCTTCACCTTATAGATCCATCTAAATCCAACCACTGATTTTTCGACTAGTCTTGGGACAAATTCCCATGCACTGTTCTTAACGATGGATTCATAGTCCTCAACCATAGCGTCAACCCAAATTAGTTGTTGCAAAGGAGGATGGTTCTTTCACAATACACTTTCTCATAAGAGCCATGTATCCATTAAACCTATATGGAGACTGTCTCTGTCTGAGCAGTGAAGTAGGTGCTCCTACATGCTCTGTTGCATCAAGTCTCAATCTATCAGCTTCTGTGGTGCACCTTCTACCATTTCTGGTGGATGGATATGCATGAGTGTTTTATGCCACTCCATGATCCTCCTTATGTGGTTTCTCCACATATTTAGGTTCTTTCTTTGGAACCAAGAGTTCCTCATCTGCATGCAAATCTACCTCCCTCTCAAGGGACAATCGCATGGCTTTCTCCTCATCAATTTTTATATCCTGTCTCACAACAGTCATCCTGTTGTTTGGAAAATACACCGATAGTTGTGGGGAGTATCAGTGTACCCCACAAATATCCTAATATCAAATTTTGGTTCGAGCTTCTTCCTAGAATCTTTGGTCACATGCACATATACATATGAGCCAAAAAATTTAAAATATGAAACAACAAGTTGCTTACCAGAAAAATCCTCCTCTGGTGTACTCATGCCAAGTATCCGATGAGGACTACGGTTTTACACAAATACTTTTGTGTTGCATGCCTCTTCCCATAGATGTAATGGTAGGACCTGATCATGCAACATAGCTCGTGTTGCACCCACAATTCTTCTGTTATTTCTTTCTGCGACCCCATTTTGTTATGGGTTATGAGGCGCAATCAACTCTCTTTGAATTCCTTTTTTGCTACAGAAGTTCTTAAATTCATTGGAGATGTACTCACCACCATTTTTGCTCCCAAGAGCCTTCACATGAATCCATGTATCTTTCTCCACCAGTGCTTTGAACTCAATAAATTTTTATAACGTCTGGTATTTCTTCTGCATGAAGTAGATCCAACACTTTCTATAAAAGTCATCAACAAAGATCACATAGTAGTTGTGCTTTGATGTCAAAGAAGTAGAGAATGGTCCACACACATCTGAGTGAACTCTCTCAAGGGTTTCCGAAGCTCGGTTCTCTTTCTCGTGAAAAGTGACCTTTTCATGCTTCCCCATAGTACATCCTTGCATGTGTCTAACTGCACAAGAGTACCCTTGGGAAGACCCGTAGAAATCTGCTGCATGACCTTAAATCTCCTATACCATAAATCACCCTCATCCTAGCTCACCACTTTTTTTGCCTTACCCATCAATGTTGCGCAGCCATCTACATCAAGTTTATAGATATTATTCACATGAATCCCAATCTTCTTAGCTTGTCCTATGGCTTTGTGTCGAAAGAAAGATTTTCCTTCACTAAAAACCACATCATAGTTGTTGAGTCTCAATTCTGCATCTTTTCCATACACTTTTCTATACCTTTTTCACTCACCTGAACCTCCCAAACTGTCAATATCATTGTATGTTAATTGCAAAAGAGCATCTAACATGGTTTTTAACTATATTTTTGTGTTTGCTATTTGATTTAGATTTTGTTCATTTAGCTGCGGAATCTTGCCACTTTCCGCAGTTGCTGCAACTTTCCGCAGCTATTTTGTGAAACTCTATGTTACAGGTGTCTACAGGGAAAACGAGCCACATGGGCAAGTCAGGAATGATGTGGACATGGTTCATGTCCTATTGGTTCGAGCAAACTCATCTAAAGAAGCCGCGGTCAAAGGCGTCAACATGGAAGTCAACCATAGAGTCTTACGGTAACAGGACTCTGTTCCGTGTCACGTAAAGGTTCATATGGCTGTTTCTGAGCTTGCGGAGGACAAGTCGACATCTGTACATGGCTCCATAGTCGAATTCAAGCATCCACTTCTCATAGATTTATTTTCCAACACGGCCATGATCCTAGATCCGTGGACGTAATGGTCTACGTGTTATACACCAGCATAAACTTTAGGAGACAGTTATATTTCTTTTGTTATATATAACGCGTTTGCATACGCATATAGAGTTAGTCCCGATTAGTCTCTGTTAATTTTATTAAGTCTGCTCTATAATGTAATTACGCTGCCTTTGAGCCGTAATACTACCATACTGTTATGACTGCATTTTAATATAAGAAGACTCTGTTTTCCAACTTAATTCATACTTGAAGATCGTTGCCAAGGCTGGTGTAGAGGGCCCCTGCTCAGCTAAGGTTTTGTGCATTAGTGTATAGTTCTTATTTCATTTCTTTAAAGCTCATTGTGCCATAATCCATTCACATGTTTATACATTGCATTTTTCATGATACATATGCTTCATTTCTGTTTATAAACTTTCATGCTTTCCATTTCACTTCTGTCTTTCATATTTTATGTTGTTAATCACTGATCAGTGTTCTTGTTTCAGGTTATAGATAGGCAGCCCGGGCATTTTCATAGCTTTTTGACTAATGACATGGAATTAACATTGTTCTGCTGCTAATTTGTTTTTCTTAGTTTCTGTTTAATTTCAGTACTGCTTTGTTTAATTCAGTTTTGCTCATTTGCTTCAATAGTTAAATTTAGATATATTAAACTGCTCATAACATCTTCAGTTGCCTCCGAAAGCCACAGCTGGACTGATGGTGAGGGATTGTATTATGAAATGTGTAGTTTGGTATTAGTTTCATTTCTGCAAATTTAGATATATTAAACTGCTCATAACATCTTCAGTTGCCTCCGAAAGCCACAGCTGGACTGATGGTGAGGGATTGTATTATGAGATGTGTAGTTTGGTATTAGTTTCATTTCTGCAAATTTAGATATATTAAATTGTACATGACATCTTCAGTTACCTCCGAAAGCCACAGCTGGACTGATGGTGGGGGATTGAATTATGGATGTATGATTTGATATTAGTTTACTTTCTGCAAGTTAGATATCAGTTACTCAAGTTGTTTATGGTTACTTCTGAAAATCATAGCTGGACTAATGATGAGGGATCAGAAGACAAGTTGATGTAAATTGATTTAGATTTACTTTATTGCAGCTTTTGGATTTCTTTCAGCATAATTTGTTTTGTGTTTAGATCGCAGCAAGAATAGTTTGGTTTCATGCTCACTAGTTCACTGTTTTGATTTATTAGATTAGCAGCATCTTTTCATTTCAGCAGCATCTTTTCATTTCCTTTCAAGTTTTGTCATTGTAATTTTCAAATTCCTTTTTAAGTTTCAAGTTGGTAAATCATTATAGAGGATATCATTTCCTTGAACAAACATAACCATACTTGTTTTCATTTTAGAATTTCCATTTCACCTTAGAAAACCAAAAATGACAAAAAGTTAAGAAATAGGTTATCTTGCACATATAGTGCGCCGCACTTCATCAACTTACGAATCCCGGATTGACAAATTAAATGCAGCAATTTAGGACACACTAAATTGACCAAACATTTTGGCGCCGTTGCCGGGGAAGTGTAACTAGGTAGCCAATTTCTTAAAAAAAAACACAAAATCATAAAAGAAGGGAAAACTTGATAACTTCTTGAAGTATGCTCTCCTCTTGCACCTAGTGTGATCTGGAGGATCAGAAAAAGAGAGTTATTGGTTTAGTAATTTCTTAAGTATGTTCTCTTCTTGCACCTAGTGTGACCTGGAAGATCAGAAAGAGAATTATTAGCCCAACTTTTTAAAAAATAAAAAACAATAAAAAATGACATGCATAGAGCAAGAGATTCTAGAGGAAGTTTTATAGCTAAAGCCAAGAGTTCGATTTTCACAACTCCATCTTCTTCAAGGCATAGACCAGATTCATCACCATCTACCCCTAGCCTTAAGATTTTTGGAACTCAAGGAACAGCTGAATTAGAGGATTCTCCTATACCATCTACTAAATTCCATTTAGAAAACAAAGAGACTCTCTCATCCTCCCTTGGTAGAAGAACTAGAGGACTTTAAGGACTCTAAAGAAACAATCATGGCAGAGGAAGTAATAGATGGAGGTAGAGGTAGAGGTAGAAGAGGAGGAAACAATGGAGACAACAATGGTGAAGGAAATAATGGTAGAAATAGGGAAGGAGACAACTTGTTTGGATTCCCTATAGTTGATGAGGAAACTCATGCAACGATGAAAAATATCTCACCATCTGTCCTCCCTAAATTTTATGGATTGCGAAGTGAGGATCCTGAAACATTTATGTTTGAGTTTGAAGTTGTGTGCCGAACTTATGATTATATGGAAGACTCTCAAAAACTCAAACTGTTTCCTTCAACTTTGAAGGGATCTGCTTTGAAATGGTTCATGGGATTAGCCACTCAATCTATTAGGACTTGGAATGATATGAAACAAAAATTTTTGGATAGATATTTGGACTATTGTATGCCCACCAATCACAAGGATGAGGTATTCAAAATGATGCAAAAAGAAGATGAAAATTTGGAAGACTTAATTGAAAGATTTCAATACAACTTGAAAGAGCAAAGATGAGCAACTTAGATAATGAAACCTTGAAAGCCCTCCTATTAAAAGCCATTAGAGATGAATGGATAGACATTTTAAACATGATGGGGAAAGGAGACATTTCTCAACTTCCATTTCGTGATATAACAGAACTATGTATCCATCCCTCAAGAGGAAAATCTAAAACTGGAAAAGGGCCTAGGGATTCTTCTCTTATTAGGGCTAACAAATCTGCAACTGGATCGGTAAGTAGGGCAGAGATTGGTAATATGCTTGATGAGTTCAAAACTGATATCTTAGGGAGCCTTAGTGAACAACTAGACACCCTTAAAATCCAAAACAAGCATAAAGCAGAAACAGATGCTTTAGCCATCTTTTGTCCGAAATGTAGGAAGAAACATGCTTTAAGGGAATGTTCCTTGGATGCAAAAGTTGTAGAAACATGTATGATTTGCTCAGAGAATCATGAGATCAAGGATTGTCCTTCAATTCCTGGACTCAAAGCTGTCTTTCAAGAAGACCCAAATTCAGTAGAATCTCTCTGTTTTGTTGCAAGGAGACCTTGGCAAGGACAACAAACTCAAGGGTTTAACAACCCTATGAATTTTCAAACCCAACCAAGTTGGAATCCTTGGCAACAACCTTGGCCCCAACATCAAAACTCATATCAGCCATGGGTACAAGGGATGCAAAATCCTTATGGGATATTTTCTCAATTTTATCAATATCCTCCATCTTTTCAAAATCAACAAGCTCCACAACTTCCAAATTCAAATCCACAACTTTCATTGCCATTTCCACAACAACAACCTTCTCAAAAAAATCCAAATCCTCAACTCATGCTTCCATACCAACAAAATACAAATCAACTTCCAGCTCAGCCATTGCCAAATCCTAACAATAAGAATCCTCAGAATACTTACATGGTAGAAGGACAACAATTTCCTACCTATATGATTTTTCCTCTCAACGATGTACAACTCAGATCTGGTATATTTTTAGAAAAACCTTCTATAGATATTCAAGATCAAGATACCTCTGAGGAGGATTCTCTTGAAGTCA
The DNA here is from genome assembly GCA_034641835.2 of Pinus albicaulis. Taxonomy (NCBI): domain Eukaryota; kingdom Viridiplantae; phylum Streptophyta; class Pinopsida; order Pinales; family Pinaceae; genus Pinus; species Pinus albicaulis. The sequence continues at coordinate 252,097,864 of CM076584.1, read as the reverse complement.
ATAAGGGTTCTGAGGAAGAATCTCTTCAAAATCCAAGCATGCAAAAAGAAAAATAAAAGTTAACACCCACAACTCCTATAGTTGAGCAACCAACATCTTCATCTACACCTCCTTTTCCTGAAAGACTACAAATTGACAAGGGGGTGGAAAAAAAATCTTGTTGCCTAACTATGACTTTCTAGATGAATTGAAGAATGTTTGTATCAAGATTCCCTTGCTACAAGCCATTCGAGAGATTCCTATTCTAGCAAAAACCATAAAGGAGTTGAGTTTCAAAAGACCAGGAAGGAAACTAAAGGACACAAGAAGAATCCACCTGGTAGGAAAGATTGCAGATATTATGATGGGAAAAATTACCATGCAGAAGTATGTAGATCCAGGAAGTCCAATTGTCAAGACACATATAAATGGGATAGAGATTCCAAACACATTGATTGACTTAGGGGCTGCTATCAACATTATGAGTAGACAGACTATGGACCAGCTAAAACTTCCTAACCTTCTTTTTACACCTACTTTACTGCAACTTGCAAATCGATCAATTATTAAACCAGATGGTGTATTAGAAGATATTTCAGTCTCCTTAGATTCTTGGGAATATCCGGTAGATTTTATGATTTTGACTCCCAAGAGTAATCTAGGAGGACACCCACTTATCTTAGGAAGACCTTGGCTAGCCACAGCTGATGCTTTTATTAGTTGTAGATCTGGAGACATGTACATTTCTAATGGTAATTCGACAAAGAAATTCAATTTGTATCCTCCGGCAAGAGCAATTACAGAAATAGGAGACAATGAATGGGTCGATGATGAGAACACTATACAACCTGTCTTTACCATTTCTGAAATTAGTGAGGATAGTCAAATTCTGAACACATTAGAAAATTTTGAGATAACTTGAGAATATGACCCCACACAATTTCAGTTGGAATCTGACATAGAATATTTATCATCAAGACAAATGTCTCTTTACTCTATGGAAGAGTTTGGTAGTTCTACTATTGAGATTTTTTCAGGAAAAACATTGAATATCAACAAACATTTGGAAAAGTCACAACAAGAAGAACTAACCAAAATCTTGCAAAAACATTCTACTGCATTTTCATGGGAGTATACTGACATGAAGGGTATTGATCCTAAGACTTGCATCCATCATATCTATATTGAGGAAAACAGTAGACCAATCGGACAACCTCAAAGAAGGATGAATCCAAATCTTAGGGAGATAGTGAAAGAAGAGCTCCAAAAACTTCTCAATGTAAACTTCATTTATCCAATTTCGGATAGCCGATGGGTTTCTCCTTTGGTTATAGTACCTAAAAAGAATGGTAAATGGAGGGTATGCATTGATTACAGGGAATTGAACAAAGCAACTTTGAAGGATCACTTTCCTTTGCCTTTTATCGATCAGGTATTAGACACATTAGCAGGTAAAAAGTACTTTTCATTTTTGGATGGTTTTAGTGGCTATAATCAAATTCAGGTAGCACCTGAAGATCAAGATAAGACCACATGTACTTGTCCATGGGGAAATTTTGCCTACCGAGTGCTTCCTTTTGGGTTATGTAATGCACCAGCAACATTCCAAAGAGCAGTACTAGGAATTTTTTCTGATCTAATCCATGATTGTGTAGAGGTTTATATGGATGATTTTATAGTTTATGGTAATTCATTTGAAGAGGCATTAGAAAATTTGGAAAAATTTCTTATAAGATGTAAAGAAACAAACCTTTCACTAAGCCATGAAAAATGCTTTATGATGTTTACTGAAGGGATTGTTTTAGGACATCTTATTTCAGGAGATGGGATTAAGGTTGATAGATCAAAAGTTGAAGTCATCTCCAAGTTGCCTATTCCAAATTGTCAAAGAGATGTTAGAAGTTTTCTAGGATTTACTGGTTACTATAGAAGATTTATAGAAAACTTCACTAAAATAGCATCTCCACTCTTCAAATTTCTTACAAAATATTGTGAATTCAAATGGGATCCTGATTGTCAATCAGCTTTTGAAACTTTGAAAACAAGAATATCTGAAGCACCTATCTTGAGAGGACCAAATTGGAAACTCCCTTTTCATATTTCTACGGATGCTTCAGATACAGCTCTAGGAGCTGTGTTGGGTCAAAAGATTTAGTTCCTTATGCCATTTATTACACCAGTAAAAATTTGACTCCCACAGAGTTGAACTATACTGTGACTGAAAAAGAGTTTTTAGCTGTTGTTCATGCAATTAATAAGTTTAGACATTACATAACAGGCTATGAAACTTTTATTCATATTGACCATTCTGCAATTAGATATTTAATGAACAAACCTGTTACTAATGGCAGAGTGACAAGATGGCTCTTACTTTTGCAAGAATTCAATATTACTGTGTTGGATAGACCGGGAAAACAAAATACAGTAGCTGATTTCTTGTCTAGGATTCAGAATACTAAAGAAGATTCTCCTGTAGAGGATAAGTTTCCTGATGAATACTTGTTTGCAATAACTATTAAGACTCCTTGGTATGCAGATATTGCTAACTATTTGGTTACAGGGAAACTGCCTTCACATTTATTTCCAAGTGAAAAACGAAAAATTATTCAGGAGAGTTCAAAATATTCATGGATTTCTAACGAATTGTTTAAAACGGGGCCAGATCTTGTGATCAGAAGATGTGTCAGGGAAGATGAAATGCCTGATATTCTTAAGGCATGTCATGATGAACCATGCGGCGGACACTTTGCAGACAAAAGGATGGCCTATAAAATCCTTTCTTTAGGATATTATTGGCCTTTCCTCTTCAAATATGCAAAACAATATGTCAAAAGGTGTGACAGCTGCCAAAGAGTAGGGAAACCTACCCTTTCAAATGAAATGCCATTGCAAACACAGGTACTCATTGAACCCTTTGAAAAATGGGCTTTAGATTTCATTGGACCTATTAATCCACCATCCAAGCAAAAGAAATATATATTGGTTTGTACTGATTATGTTACTAAATGGGTAGAAGCCAAAGCATTAGTATCTGCTACTGAAAATTCAGTTGTTCATTTTCTTTATGAGGATATTTTTACTCGCTTTAGTGTTCCAAGAGAAATTGTGACAGATCAGGGGAGCCAATTTACATCCAATTTGGTGGAGAAGTTGATGGAAGAATACAAAATCAAGCACAGAAGATCTACTCCTTACCATCCGCAAGCAAATGGTCAAGTGGAGTCTACAAATAAATTTCTTGAAAGTATCATCACCAAAACTGTTCATCTACATAGAAGAGATTGGGTAGAAAGGCTTCCTGAAGCCTTGTGGGCCTACAGAACTACATGGAGGAATACAACAGGACATTCTCCCTATGAACTTGTTTATGGGAAAGAAGTCTTGCTCCCCATTGAGTTCCAAGTCAAGACCTTCAAGATAGCAGTTCGGTTGGGGATGGACTTATCAGAAGCCCAAAAGCATAGAATGGAGCAGTTGAATGAGCTAGATGAGATCAGACAAGAAGCAATTTTAAGAACTGATCTAGTTCAATATCAAAGAGCTAAATGGCATGACAAGTACATCAAAGAGAAGAAGTTTCAAGAAGGAGATTGGGCATTGTTGTTTGATTCCAAGTTTAAAGATTTTCAAGGAAAATTTCAGACTCATTGGCTTGGGCCATATGAGATTGACAAGATCTTTAGCAATGGAGCGGTAAGAATCAAGACCATTGATGAGTTTCAAACTCCTCTTATTGTGAATGGCCATAGATTGAAAGTTTATCATAAGCCACTCTCAAAAGAGGATTTTGTCAAAAATTTTCAAGAAAGTTCTGAAATCAGGCTGGTACAGAAGAATTCTTCTTCTCCACCAGCCTAGCTTTTGTTCTTTTCAGTTAAAAAAATTAAAAATTAAAAATTAAAAAAAAAAAATGGTATAACCCTGAAAACCAATCACTAATTGGCAGTCTTATACAGAAAATATAGGGTGAAAATCAGGAACACCTGACACTCTATATTTTCCAAAAAAAAATCTCTCTTTCATTTCACAAGCCTTGTGACCACTCACTCCATTTCATTCCACTTCAATCCATTTCATTTCACCTCATTTCACTTCATTCCACTTCATTCCATCCATTTCATCAATAAAAATCTTTTTCATGACCATTTCCATCTGGTCATTTGTCATCTGTTCATTTCCATTCATCCAAGTAATAGCTGTGTCAGTTTCCGCAGCTGACATCTGTTTCCGTAGCTGACTCCAGTTTCCGTAGCCAGAAGCAGATTCCGCAGCTACAATTCTGTTTTCAAAAGAATGTACAGTCAGAAGTTATTTCCATAATCATGAAATAAAATGCAGGTGAGAGGATCAAAAAATGAAGACATGGAGCATTCAAGACGCCAATAAAGAGCAATTCGTTGAAGACCAAGGAAAAGGCAAAGATTCCAAAGGTATGAATAAAATTTATTTCAAATAGCATTGAAAAACACATTTTTATATAGTTCTGAACCATGAGCTCCATCCATTATATGCAATGATTATATTGACAATTCCGTAACCTCTCACGATCTCCATATTACCCTTTCGCATTCATTCTCAAACGGTTCCATCATTAAACCCCCGATCTCCACTCATGTTCCAATATCCCACCGGTGACAATGAGACGTATTTGATTTGACCATGGACTCTTACAGCTGCATAAATCCATAACCGTTGTTGAAACGTGCTCATATTTATTGTGCAGCCACCAAAATTCAAAACGCTGTCGGATGTGTTATACTTTGTTAATCTCTCTTTCGTGTCTCTGTCGTGCTTACGAAACCCCACTCTGTTCTGTCTCACTCCATTTCGTTCATTGTGCTCATTCCCATTCTCTGATATTTACCCACAGTCATTGCGCTTATCTCTGTGCATTTAGCCGTTCTATTTCCATTTGAACCCTCACGCGGGCAAATTTGTGAAGAGCAGAAAGAAAAAATGGGTAAATTGCTAAGAGCAGAGCTGGAAGGACCTAATTTTATGGAGGGATATCCGCAAGTAAAGGATATATTGAAGAAAGCAAATTGGCTGCGGTTTATCCAGAAATTCAGAGGTTATCATAAAGAAGTCACGAAGGCATTCGCAAGGTCGTTTGATGGCTTGGAAGCAGAGATTGGAGACCTTAAGTTTGCGGTCAATGAAGCATCTATAGCAACAGCCACGGAACTTCTTCAGGAGGGTGAGCGTTGGTTTAAAAATAAAAGCATCAGTGATGAAGCATGGAGGACAATCTTACGAAATCAAGGTATGGACATAACTATTTTTAAAAGAGGAATTCCTGTGCATGCATTGAAAGAGGAATGGGCTACTTTGTTGCTAGTTGTTTAGAAATTCATTACATGTGAAGGCCGTTTTGAGTCCATGTATATGTACCATACCAGGTTATTGATGAATTTTCTAGATAATCAAACTCTCAATCTCCCATATTTTCTATTCAATAGTTTGAAGAAAATGTTCGTGACTGTTCAGAAACATTTAGGAGATGTAGAACCCCATCTATATCACCACGGCCTTGTAAAAATTTTGATTGAAAAGGAGTTAAAGGAAAAGAAAGACACATGGGAACAATTTCTGGTTAGAAATTTCTTTGAGGAGCCTCAGGAAATTCCTAAAGGTAGCACAGCAAGAAGGAGTAGAAGAAAAAGAATAAATGATGAAACCCAAATTACTCCTATTCAAGAAATTCCTGAAGGTAGCACAGCAAGAAGAAGTAGGAGAAAAAGAAAAATTGATGAAATCCAAAATACTCCTACTACTACAATTGAAAGAACTGATAGGGAAGAGAGACTGTCAAAGAGGAAGAAGAAAGAAATCAAGGGTAAGAAACCAATAACACCAAAAGAGAGAAAAATTATTGAAGCTGTACATAAAACTCCTTCTTCTGAAGAAGAAGATCATCAAGTGTTATCTGAAAGAATAGTTTATCTTCAAAAACAGTCCTCTATGGCCAAGAAGACAGAGAAAGGAAAACAAAAACAAAAATATAGTGCACCACAGCGTGTGAGAAGAAGCAGCAGACTTAAGGGGAAATTGAGGAAAACGCAAATAAAGGGTCCTCATTTCATTGACTTGGGAGAGGAAACATCTGAACAGTCCCCAGCTGACCATAGTCCATCTCAGTCAGTTAGTGAACCTGGTTCATTTCATTCCCAGTCAGATATTGAACATACTCTATCCTATTCTCAGCAAGATGTTGATGTGAGCCCTTCTCATCCAGATTTTGAAGATAACTCTCCTTCACGGCATTTTGGGGACAGCCCAATAAAAATTACACCTGAAATAGACCCCAAGCAGTAGGAAGTATATGACTATATAGAATCTTTGGAAAAGGCAGCAACAGGTCCTAGTACTTCGTCCATTCAGCCTCATACAGTACAGGATGATTTAGTCCAATCACTAAAACAGGAAATTTTTTAGTTAGAGCTTTTAAATAGGCACATCAAAAATGAAAATGAGACATTGAAGGAACAAGGCAAAATGGACAAAATCATCCATGATAATACCATGCTACATCTGGGAATATGGCAGAAGAAGAACAAGAAATTGAAAATGAAATGCCAGAAGTTGAGCAGAGCACTGGTTAATATCAAATTTAGGTGCTTAATGAAGAAACCCAGAATGTTGGCAGCTCCAAGGAAGAGGAGGAGAGGATTGGATGTGCTGGCTGAAGTGTCAAGGCATATGAACTAAGGAAGGAATATCAAAATTTTGGTTGCATGAGGACATGCAACACCTTCACAGTGGGGGTATGTTGAGTCTCAATTCTGCATCTTTTCCATACACTTTTCTATACCTTTTTCACTCACTAGAACCTCCCAAACTGTCAATATCATTGTATGTTAATTGCAAAAGAGCATCTAACATGGTTTTTAACTATATTTTTGTGTTTGCTATTTGATTTAGATTTTGTTCATTTAGTTGCGGAATCTTGCCACTTTCCGCAGCTGCTGCAACTTTCCGCAGCTATTTTGTGAAACTCTATGTTACAGGTGTCTACAGGGAAAACGAGCCACATGGGCAAGTCAGGAATGATGTGGACATGGTTCGTGTCCTATTGGTTCAAGCAAACTCATCTAAAGAAGCCGCGGTCAAAGGCGTCCACATGGAAGTCAACCATAGAGTCTTACGGTGACAGGACTCTGTTCCGTGTCACGTAAAGGTTCATATGGCCGTTTCTGAGCTTGCGGAGGACAAGTCGACATCTGTACATGGCTCCATAGCCGAATTCAAGCAGCCACTCCTCATAGATTTACTTTCCAACACGGCCATGATCCTAGATCCGTGGACGTAATGGTCTACGTGTTCTACACCAGCATAAACTTTAGGAGACAGTTATATTTCTTTTGTTATATATAACGTGTTTGCATACGCATATAGAGTTAGTCTCGATTAGTCTCTGTTAGTTTTTATTAAGTCTGCTCTGTAATGTAATTACGCTGCCTTAGTGTCGTAATACTACCATACTGTTATGACTGCATTTTTAATATAAGAAGACTTTGTTTTCTAACTTAATTCGTACTTGAAGATCGTTGCCAAGGCTGGTGTAGAGGGCCCTTGCTCAGCTAAGGTTTTGTGCATTAGTGTATAGTTCTTATTTCATTTCTTTAAAGCTCATTGTGCCATAATCCATTCACATGTTTATACACTGCATTTTTCATGATACATATGCTTCATTTCTGTTTATAAACTTTCCTTCTTTCCATTTCACTTCTGTCTTTCATGTTTTATGTTATTAATCACTGATCAGTGCTCTTGTTTCAGGTTATAGATAGGCAGCCCGGGCATTTTCATAGCTTTTTGACTAATGACATGGAATTAACATTGTTCTGCTGCTAATGTGTTTTTCTTAGTTTCTGTTTAATTTCAGTACTGCTTTGTTTAATTCAGTTTTGTTCATTTGCTTCAGTAGTTAAATTTAGATATATTAAACTGCTCATAACATCTTCAGTTGCCTCCGAAAGCCACAGCTGGACTGATGGTGAGGGATTGTATTATGAAATGTGTAGTTTAGTATTAGTTTCCTTTTTGCAAATTTAGATATATTAAACTGCTCATAACATCTTCAGTTGCCTCCGAAAGCCACAACTGGACTGATGGTGAGGGATTGTATTATGAAATGTGTAGTTTAGTATTAGTTTCCTTTCTGCAAATTTAGATATATTTAATTGTGCATGACATCTTCAGTTACCTCTGAAAGCCACATCTAGACTGATGGTGAGGGATTGAATTATGGATTTATGGTTTGATAATAGTTTATTTTCTGCAAGTTAGATGTCAGTTACTCAAAGTTGTTTATGGTTACTTCCGAAAATCATAGCTGGACTAATGATGAGGGATCAGAAGACAAGTTGATGTAATCTGATTTAGATTTACTTTGATGCAATTTTGGATTTATTTCAGCATAATTTATTTTTTGTTTAGACAGCAGCAAGAATAGTTTGGTTTCATGCTCACTAGTTCACTGTTTTGATTTTATTAAACTAGCAGCACCTTTTCATTTCAGCAACATATTTTCATTTTCTTTCAAGTTTTGTCATTGTACTTTTCAAATTCCTTTTTAAGTTTCAAGTTGGTAAATCATTATAGAGGATATCATTTCCTTGAACAAACATAACCACACTTGTTTTCATTTTAGAATTTTCATTTCATCTTAGAAAACCAAAAACGACAAAAAGTTAAGAAATAGGTTATATTGCACATATAGTGCGCCGCACTTCATCAGCTTACGAATCCCGGATTGACAAATTAAATGCAGCAATTTAGGACACACTAAATTAAATGTTGCCTTAGTGTCGTAATACTACCATAATGTTATGACTGCATTTTTAATATAAGAAGACTCTGTTTTCTAACTTAATTCGTACTTGAAGATCGTTGCCAAGGCTGGTGTAGAAGGCCCCTGCTCAGCTAAGGTTTTGTGCATTAGTGTATAGTTCTTATTTCATTTCTTTAAAGCTCATTGTGCCATAATCCATTCACATGTTTATACACTGCATTTTTCATGATACATATGCTTCATTTATGTTTATAAACTTTCATGCTTTCTATTTCACTTCTGTCTTTCATGTTTTATGTTGTTAATCACTGATCAGTGTTCTTGTTTCAGGTTATAGATAGGCAGCCCAGGCATTTTCATAGCTTTTTGACTAATGACATGGAATTAACATTGTTCTGTTGCTAATGTGTTTTTCTTAGTTTCTGTTTCATTTCAGTATTGCTTTGTTTAACTCAGTTTTGCTTAATTGTTTCAGTAGTTAAATTTAGATATAATGCTTGCTCATAGTATCGGTTATATAAGAAAGCCACGAGTGGGTGATGGTGAGGATTGTTTTATGAAATGTGTAGTTTGGTATTGGGCTACAGGACGCAGAATTTATAGATATGTTAATTTGCTCATAACATCTTCGATTTGCCTGCGAAAGACACGGCTAGGCAGTGGTGAGGAATTGTATTATGAAATGTGTAGTTTAGTATTAGTTTCATTTACGCAAATTTAGATATATTAAATTGTGCATGACATCTTCAGTTACCTCCGAAAGCCACAGCTGGACTGATGGTGAGGGATTGAATTATGGATGTATGGTTTGATAATAGTTTATTTTCTACAAGTTAGATGTCAGTTACTCAAAGTTGTTTATGGTTACTTCCGAAAATCATAGCTGGACTAATGATGAGGGATCAGAAGACAAGTTGATGTAATCTGATTTAGATTTACTTTGATGCAATTTTGGATTTCTTTCAGCATAATTTATTTTGTGTTTAGACAGCAGCAAGAATAGTTTGGTTTCATGCTCACTAGTTCACTGTTTTTGATTTATTAGACTAGCAGCACCTTTTCATTTCAGCAGCACATTTTCATTTCCTTTCAAGTTTTGTCATTGTAATTTTCAAATTCCTTTTTAAGTTTCAAGTTGGTAAATCATTATAGAGGATATCATTTCCTTGAACAAACATAACCACACTTGTTTTCATTTTAGAATTTCCATTTCATCTTAGAAAACCAAAAACGACAAAAAATTAAGAGATAGGTTATCTTGCACATATAGTGCGCCGCACTTCATCAGCTTACGAATCCCGGATTGACAAATTAAATGCAGCAATTTAGGACACACTAAATTGACCAAACAATAGGCTCTATCCTCCAACATTGCGACTAAAACTAAATTTTTCTTCAAGCCTAGTACATGCATTACATATTTTAATAAGAAGGTTTTACATTATTCTTATGGAAGGTAACTGTACCAATCCTAGTAGAATTTTACTGCCCGTCATCACCCATTTCAATATGTATCTGTAGGTCCTTCTCCTCTAATCTACTGAAGAGTTATTTGTCTCTCTTCATGTGGAAAGATGCACCACTATCCAAGTACCACACCGATCCCATTGCACTTGACACCATGCATGCAATGAACGAGAAGTCAAGCTAAAATTGTGAGGCCAAAGCCTCACCAGTTGTAGATCCTGAAGCATTCTTTTTCTTCTTCCTGTGTGGACAATTAGTGGCATAATGTACATGCTCGTGACAATGAAAACACTTCACTCTGGACATGTCGCGCTTCTTTCCATCTTTTTCGAACTCATATTTGGAATAGGATTTCTTTCCTTTCCCTTTCTTCACCTTAGCAGCTAAAGCGAAATTTTCTTCGTCATCATTCTTAGATGAAGATCCATCCCTAGTATTCCGCCTGAATTCTTCTTACATCAAATTGGACCAAAGTCGTTCCCAATCTGGCAGCTTATCCCTCCCATTAACATAGTCCTGATAACTATGCCAACTCTTGGGGAGGCCTAGAAGAGCTAGGCTCACAAATTCATCATCCGCGATAGTAATTCCGATGCTCCCAAGCTCATCCTGACATTGGAAAAAATTTGTTAAATATTTCGGATCAATGTTGCCTTTCTCCATTTTGATTTTCCTGAGCTTGTCCTTCAGTGCCAATTTTCTATGATCATTGTTGCTCTGAAATAGATCTGTCAAATCTTTCCACATTGCATATGGTGTCGCTTTGCCATGGAGACTTGAGACAATGTGGTCTCGTACTCCCTCTAGTAAGATCCTCCTCACCTTTACAACCTTCTTTATCCAAACATCAAGATTTGTGGCATCTGCTGCAGCAGGTTTGGGAATGTCATTATTAATGAATTCTTTCAACCCATTGTCCTTCAGTACTACCTCCATCCTGTATTTCCACGCAATATAACTGGAACTTCCCTTGAGTGCATACTCCAATGTCAAACCATTGAAAGCCATTTTGATCTTGATATGCCTGTTGCACCAAGAATACTTTTGCAATTTCGAATTCTATTTAGTCACAAACTCAATTTCTTCTCCATTATAGTGATTTATTGTGCTCTAATACCATGTAGAAATTATACAAACATATGTATATCAATAGTTTCAATTCGATAAAGCAATGTACTAAAGCTAGATATTGAATCCTTCTACAAATCAATTGCAGAAAATAAGCACGATCGCCAATCACAACAAGTAAAGAAAGAAGTAAACCAAACCACAACACAAATATTTTCCTGGGGAAAGCTTGCTACTAAAAAACCCTGTCTTCTATTCTATATACATCATGGAATCATGAAAAAAATTACAATGAACTCTTCTCACAAGAGTCTCCTGCACTCTCACAACTATCTCACATTGATCCAAAAAAAATCGACCAACACTTAGCCAATTTCCAGCCTATAATCAGCCTGCCTTGCTTGTGCAATTCCTGATGAATGCAATCCTTATTCTTTAGGAATTTTTGCCTTCCAAAACTATGCAAGCATCATGAGAAATCCAATGTATGTCTGGTTGCATGTGGGCAACCTACTAATGATACAACTGATAGTTAACATCCCTTTAACCTTTGTCTCAACTGGGTCTCCACTAGAACTGAAATGCATGCATCTATTAATAGTAAATCATCAATTGCATGGAAAATCACTAATTGTGAATTAAATATGATTTAATTCACTTGATCTCTCACTAGTGCAACATACAATTACAACTAGTTCAACTGACTTTAACTCACCTAACTAAGTTAACTGATTACTTATGCATTAAATTAATGCACTAACTGCAACTCAAACTCCATAAATAATAGAATCACTCTGCATGCCTCACCAACCACCCTCAACTCGAAATTCATGAGCTAACTGATTTTATCACACTCAGTTAACTATTACAAGTGATTATGAGATACGATTCCATTTTATTGTTCAATTTAATTAAAGGAAACTGAAATTATACATTGCACCAATTTATTATATAAATTTTCTTTCAAACTAATGTATCGCTTGGACCCATGATCCCACGATCCCACACTAGTGTGTGTATTGCATTTTCTTGTTGAATTTCAACAGTCAGGGCACTGAAAATCAGACTTGCAGAGATCTGATGGGGCAAGGTAGGCACACACTTTATCACTTTTAGATATTCTTGGTGAGAGTGAGAGACGGTTGGGGTTTCAAAAATATCATGGAAATCATGAATTCTTTTATATCAAAGGAAAGTGAAACACAACTATGATAATTTCTCCAAAACAGAGCATCAAAATAATGAATTTTGATTATCAACTTAGAAATTAATCACATAAATAAATAGACATGAAAATGGAAAGCATAATACATTCAAACATATGAAAACATAAGAGGAAAAACTTCTAAAGAACATACCACAGGAATCCCACCAAAATAGCTGCAAATTTTTCTATTAGTTCCTGCCAAAAATGACTGATTACACTAGTGTTCAAAGATCAATTACACAACATCCAACCCTTGAAATGACAAAGAAAATGAAAGATATAGACCAAAAAATACTTCTCCCACTATCAAGGGTCGAATCCATGACTTGTGGAGTTGATCCCCAAAGTGCTCAATTGGAATCCTAGTTATTAGGGAGGTCAACAAACTCATCCCTATCATTCATGAAATTGATTCACTTTGACAAAAATTACATATTTACCTAATGTATCTACCCCTAGTAACTATTAATAACATAATTACATTTTCTTTTACACATAACATCAATAAATATCCTCAGAATCCATCAATCAACTGAGAAAATTTGAAAATTCTGAAGAAATCAGTCAACTGTAAAAAGTGCAGCGTGCTTGGGAAAAGTGCATCATGCATGGTAAAAAGCATAGTTTGGCCCTTCAAAACCACTTTTCAGTGACTTCTCGAAGTCTAAATTGGGGCCAAGATGGCTCATTGGATATATCTTCCAGTCTAGTTGTGAAAATTTTTCTCAAGCTCTGAAAATGGTTGAGTGAAGTCCTCAAAAATGCAATCTCCCAAGGATTCTCAAAAAGCGTAGCATGAGGCTGAAAAGGAGGCAGAAAGGTGGTTTTGACAGGTTTTTGACCATTTCCACCTGTCAAAATATTTTTTATTTATGTGTCAGTAGTCAAAAGTTGATGTAGACATCATTATCTATCCAAATCTGCAGAGTTTTAATCATTTGGAGGCCTCCACAAAGAGCGCAGTGTGGCCCATGTTGTGCTTTTTGTAGGCTGATTGTGCAAAAACTCTATGAAAATTTACAAAAATTCCCAAAAATTCTCAAAACTAGTGGATGAAGTGTTGATGAGGTATCTCAAGAAACCAAGGAGGCATCAACAAGTAACTCAAGTTTCTCATTCTCCTTGTGGTTGATTATGTTTCCCTTGGGTTTTTCCTTCAATTGCTTGATCCTAATGTTGAAAATCTTTTTTTTGGTATTGTATCCGTCAACCATGTGTCTGAGAATCTAATTATCCTTGTTGGCATTATGAAGGAGCTTCTCAAGGTGAATTTTCACTCTTCCAAGCCACACTTCTCTATCATCATTGATTTCTTTTGCAATTATTTCCTCAAAACTAAGTTTTTCTGCCTCATATTTCTCCTGCTCTAATGATACCTTAAGACCTCTTATTTTTTGTCTTTTCTTAGTGGTTTGAGCCTCATCATGATCAGACTCATCATCTTCCAGCACAGATTTACCTTTGGTGTCTTGCCTCTTAGTCTTCAACAACTCCAATTCCATGAGTACTTGTTTGTCTTTCAGTTGCTTGTTTTCTTGTTCAAGGAAGGAGATGACAAATTGTGCTCTGGCCAAATTTTCCTACGACTCTCGAATTGAGGCATATTTCTCTTTGATGATCAGGTTTGAGGCTTCATTATCATCTTGTATATCCAAGTCCACCAGGTCAAACTCTCTTTCTTCCTCATGATAAAGGTCTTTCTCCTCTTGAATAACTTCCTCTTACTTCTTTTGGTGTCCCTGTTTTGTTGATGAAGAAGGCAAGGCCCCTTCCACATTATGTGGAGAAAACACTCGCCTAGGTCCCCTCTGGTATGTTTTAACCTCTTTGAACTCTTTGGTTTTCTTCATTGTAGCCCTAATAGATAACCTTTTTTTCTTGTGAGGAACTAATGTTGATGATGGAGTATGTTTATCAGGCTCATGTGGTAGTGCAGTGAAGACATATGCCTCAATGAAAGTCTCTCATGCAATGTTCAGCTGCTTGAGGTGATGGAGGAAAATGATCTTAATGAGAGATTGATAGAAGAGGTTTTTCATTTGAATCTCATACTCTCTATTTTGCACTATGTAGGCCATCTTATCAATTCTTCTACACAAGTAGTAGGGAAGGTTTAAAAATTTCACCCTAGTGAAATGCATGAGAAACCTGATGTGATAGTTGTACAACCTGGATAATCTTCCCTCACAAGTGAATTATTTCATGATGATATTCATCATGGAAGAAAACCAATTCAGCAACTGACCAAAATAAAATATCTTCTTGATGTTATCTTTCTAAGGTGCCTTGAGGTAAGGTTCATACAGTTAGGCATCCAAATCTTTAGTCTTAAACCATTTTTCACCCACATTAGGTATCCCTATTGTTGCTACAATAATGTTAGTGGAAATAGTGAAAGTCACCCCTACTATAGTCACCTGGTCTTTTTGTAAGTTTCTGATGAAAACTTTGAGTATGAAGCTACTTGGAACTCTAAGAAATTATTACAAATTAGGAACATAAAATTACATTTTTCTCTTAAATCGAATTTACAAATCAAACTTACTAATGAAATTTTTGTATTTCCACTCCTTCATTTGTTGGGATTTATGCATGAAATAATAATTTGATGACCTTAGAAACCCCAAGACCTAATGGAGACTTTGAATGAATGAAACCATGATGAAAATGAATTTAATAGTGGTGAAAACTCATGACAAGTGGTACACTCAGCAAAGTGGTGAAATGAGCCAACAAGTAATAAAATTTTGTAAGGAGTGAGATCAAACCTAAATCTACATCCAGTGAACAATTTTTTGCATGATTACCTAATGGAATGAAAAAAATTTCAAAATGGGACCCTAACATGACATGATAAGAGTATATTTGATCACTGGTGGAAGGATGAAAAAACTGACACTAACACCACCCAACCACCCAAGCTACACTTAATTGACTAAAAAAAAATATTTTATAAATATTAATTTCTTTTTTTTTAAATAATTATTAAACTTATTATAACTTTATCATCGATTTGTACTCGAGATGAAGACAACTATCACTTCTATGCAATTTAAATCTATTAATATTTAGTTATTGATGTTCCACTCTTCAAAGATATATTTAGATTTTGGGTTTTTAATATTCCATTCTTATCCACTACATATTGGTGCCAGCCAAATGGGATGGCCATGGGCTCTCAATTGAAGACATAGGCCAATAAATTCCATCCCTTTATTTAGCCACCTCTTTAATAATTTATGGAAAGGAGCTCTTGCATGGGAGTTTAAACAAATGGAGTCGTATTTTGGTCACTTCATGAGGAGGAGACACGAGGGAAGGAAGGTCTAGAGCATGATGCTACTTGGAGGTGTGGAAGGAGTGGATCACTAGTTGTCTTCTGGAATCTAGTGCAATTTCCACCCTATTAGAAAGGGACATGGCGATACTTGCATTAAAATTGGCCTCGATTATGGTCTGATATAATGTGTTGTCTTTTTCTATGTTCGTGTACTCAATTTTTCATCTGGTCATGTCTAATGAAGGCTTTGGTTCTCTTAGTTTTTTCTGGTTCTATGTTTTAGTTTTTCTATATATAAATAGCTATGACATAATTAATCCCGGTGTTATGCAAAATTGTGATCTACGGATAAATCAAATTCCCTAAGTGTGGTGCTAGTCACTTAGAACAACAGAGGAAATACTTTTCTATCATTTTCTCTAAAATAAGCAGATACACAAAATAATAGAAGAACCTACTTATGATCCAAGTGCTTCTCGTTCTCCTTCTATCGCTTTTGCTATCGCTCTCAATCCAACTCAAAATGCCAAATCAATTCTTGCAAACATAAACAAAGAACATCAAACACATACAATATACAGATATCTACTTATCTTAATCACTCAAATCAATTAGATATGAAACATATATGTCATTCAAGAATCCATTCCATAAGAGACGGAAACATATAAAGACACAAATGGGAAAATTAACAACAATATTTATTAAAGAGTATAAGGGGGAGGTTACAACCAATGATCGATTTGGTGTTGCCAGCTCCAGCATCATCCCAGCCTCATCACATCCAACATCATACCACCAACATACCAATATTTTCACTCTCTCAAATGAGAATCCAACAACATTTCTTTACCAAAAATTTTCCCTCCCTAGCACTAGGATTTGTGCTCAATTTATAGGGAAAATGACGGTAGTTTCTCAATGAATGAATTTCTAAGAATAAGCAAGACATGTTTCCAAGTTCAGAGGTGTTATATGGACACTTGGATTCAAATTTTGACACATATGGACTCTTCTAGAAGGCACTGGTCACGTGGAGATTCCCGGAACAATGAGAATTCCACTCCTAGGTGTCCAACGCACTCTTGAATTTCAGGAAGTGAATTGCAATGCACTCTTGAATGGAGGATTTTGAATATGCAACGCAGTTAGCCCCTTTAGAGGTTGCGTTGGTGAGTCAATAGGTGATATAACATATACTTCAAACCTTGGAAATATCACAATAGAAGCCTTGAATGAATTATTCTTCTCTTAGGGAATATAGCAACTGAAATATGAGGGGATGATCGACCCTATTTCATTGGTCCTGGGGATGATGTCCAGTTTCACCAGGTCATGGGGGATGAGGCCCAAATTTACCTACAACAGTTTCCCCCTAAAGCATAAGTCAAAATAATAATAATAGTATTTGGATGAGATTCTTACGATGTGATGGGCTGGAACTGAAGTGAAGTGGCAACCTACATAAATCTTACAATACATTACATCATGATATTTTCCTCTTGATCACAAATTTCTGAGGGATGCAGTCCCATGCTCAGCGCATAAACTATCTAATAACATGTACATAGTTCATAAAGTCATCTACATTGGAATTTTGCCAAATATAGACATGCCTACAGATATAGGCCCATGTTCGGATGACGATCTGTATGTAAGGTCACCGTAGAGATGATGTGTACAACAATCCTGAAATAGCAACTCGGATGGATGAAACTAGATCCGGGGTCTTCTTATCTCATTCACTCGATTGTTTGGGTACAAGTCTAGCCATGCGAATATATGATTTGTAGTCGAACATGTTAAGACATCGTTTGATTACCATCCAATGATGTGAGTTGTTAACAAATGCGAGAGAACCACCATTGATGTCAATGTCTCTCAAGGTACTGCAGTATGTTTTGCAAGGAGTGAATAGATGATTTGATGTCAAACGCCAAACAAAATATTTTAGTCAAAAGGTTCGGAAGAATGAAACTTTCCAATGTTGAGGCAAACTTCAAGGTATTGGAAGATGATGTTTCTAATTAAACTTCCAGGATGATGATTTGATGTCGATAGGAAGCCACTTTATTGCAAAACGGGAGTTACTGATTTCAGAGACAAAATGTGACTTGATATAGAAATGTTCAGGGATGAGGGTCATGAAAATGAAGGTTTAATGAATATTGCAGAAGGATGAGTATTCACTAGATGACTTCTCTTGAACATATCGACGACACTGAGATGATTTGGCAGCATTGACCCAAAATCGAAATGAAGGTATGATGAACCATAGGTATGAATGAACTGTCAAGAAGATAACCCAACCCAAAAGTCACAATGATGGAGTGAAGTGTCATGTTCAAGAGCAACCTGCTTTCGTAAAAATTTCTATTCACTTTTCCAAAATTTCCTCGGTCATTTGTCGACCAGTACCTCTTTATTTTTTAACAAGATTGAGGAGGGTAACATATGCTTTATCTATAATTCAACCTTTCGGGAAAATATGCATCGCTATTTAATAATTTAATGAGTCTAGCAATAAATGAAACTCGATTCTTGCCATGATCGACAAGCTCATCGCTATTTTATGTTTTAACGAGCCTAACAACAGTGACAGCGCGGTCCTTTTTCATATTTAGAGAGTTTGAAAAAGAGGACAAAAAAAAACTCTATGAGTCCTTTTTCGTAAAGTTGTCGCTCAGGTCCGAAAAAGTGTAAAATAATACCTGAGGGAACCTCCTAGCCATGTTCGACTAAGGTTTTCCTTTTTTGTAAATAATCTATCTCAGTCTAGAAAAGGGTTAAACTTATACAGAGTAGATTTTGTTTCATTTAATTTTACAAGCTCGAAAAGACAAGTGCTCGTCAATATTTTCACATTATCGAAGTCTGAAAAGAGCTAAAAGAAGACTCCAGGGGTTCCTTTAATTTTTTTGTTATCGAAGCTCAAAAAAGAGATAAAAGTGTGCTTCAATTCCTTTTTCATTTTTATCAGAGCTTGAAAAATAAGGATAAAAGCATGCTTTGACAGAATTTCAATTTAATTTACGAGCAGGAAAAGACAGAAAGAACTCGGCATTTTCATGTGTTTTACGAGAATCAAAATAATAGCAAAACAAGCTCAGTATTTTCATGAGTTTAACAAGTCTTGAAAATAATACCCAAATAGACTTGAGAAATGTTTCATTTTTACACAGGCTTGAAACAAAGGAAAACTATGCTTGAATTCCCCTGCAAGAGTACATGCCCCCCAAGCTTCATTTCATTCACCAAAGTATACAAATGGGTTTCTAATAGTTGGATGGAATGAAGGTTTATTTACGAGATTAGATGAAAGAATTGACTTAATTAGGAGAGGATTTGTTTCATTTTTTAATGAGCTTGACACATGAAAAGAACTATTCTCATGACCTGATTCATTTTTTAACAAGCTTGATACAAGAAAAGGTACTATGCTCATGGGTTTGTTTCATTTTTAACAAGGTTGACACAGTAAAAGGAAATATCCTTGTGTATTTGTTTCATTTATCGAGGTTGACCCAGTAAAAGAACTATCCTCAAATCATGTTTCATTTATCGAGGTTGACACAGTAAAAGAACTATCCTCAGCACCTATTTCATTTTTTACGAGGTTGACACAGTAAAAGAACTTTCCTCATCGTGCAGTCGGACCAGTGAGCGTGCACTAGAAAAGGCATAGTCTAACGGAATCATCATTCAATAAGTTAGATGAACATCACAAACGATAAATCATAACATGCATAGACAAGTCTTTTCCATAGTTTTCATTGAATTTTGGAATGTCAAAGGGTAATTTATGTGGAATCACCAGCCACCAAGGAGAATAACTGATGGGATCAGCTTGATATTGCACTAAAGATGTGAATAAGGGATCAAGCCATTTATTATTCATAAGGGTGGAACCAGATAGGATTCCATATGATGACGTGGGTGAAGTCAATGGAAAAACATCGAATATGAAGCAACAGTAGTTGTTGTCACAGCTAAAACAAATGGTTCAGTATGGGATGTTATCTCAGCCATGGTCAAATGACCCAGTCTATACCCTATATGATCTACGAGAACTCAAAGTAAAATAAGACCAACAAAAGTAGAGGAAGTTGATTGAGGAAAAGACTCGTATAGGTAAAGTTCCTTCCCAAAATGAGTTGGAATTAAAGGTGTTTCGTCTTGTGGGATTTCTTCAATCGAAATCAGATTAGGTGGAAGGATTTCACCATCAGGTCCGAAGTATATTTCAGGAGGTTGATTGCATGATATGGGAGACTCAATGGCTACAATATATTGTGGGGCGACCGATACATGAACAACTTTCAATCGTTCGACTTCGGGATTCAGATGTTCTGAAAAAATGTGACAGGATCCGGATCAACTTCCATTTGAACAACGTCGGGTTCAGGAGGTATGATCTCATTTATTGGATGGATCGTGACCATAGGTAGCTGTGAGGACTCTGTCTCGACAACAGTAGATGAACCAGGATTTGTAGAAATAACTCGAGACGACTCTGGTATATGTGAGGATGATGGCGCACCAGTGGTACTGATAGTACTAGTTTCGGTAGAATGATGTCGCCTTTGCCGACCAGAAATGGATTTTGGTGGTAAATGTGGTTTCAGTGCTATTCTATGTGAACAACGGGGAAAGGGATGTTCTTATTCCACGATGACTAATTTATTTTATGACCAAAAAAAAAAAACAAAAAAAAAGGGTAATTTCTAGGCAAAAATTTTACCAAGTAATTGTGAACTGCATAATACCTCCTAGCGAACCAAGAAGTACGGGCAAGAAATATCCCCGAATGTTGTGTTCGGTGTATCACAAGTTACAAGGCAGCCGACTTGGTTCACTATGGATGTATAGAAACCTAAAGTTTTCCTCCCAAATATACCCCAAGGTACGTGGAGCCCCAAGTCCGTAATAGCGTTGTTTAATGAAAAACTGCACAGTGAGAACACCCCCTCATACTTTTCGTACTAGAACACCGCCCTATATACCCTAAGGTACGTGGGTGATCTCCAATATACTTACGTACGTGGAGTGAGGTATCACACTCGGAATGTATCGCAGACAAGTTAGCAAAAGCTACTATGTTTTAGGACACTGGAACATGTCTCTAGCCTAGACCTTTTAAATTTTATCATTGTGGTTCCAATTCTTTTTTAAGTAAATTGATGTAAATTTTAAGTTGATCTTGTTTAAAAAATTTCCTTTTGAGGTTCACCACGTGATGTGATGGAAATTTCTAAAAATGAAAACTAAAATGATAAGAAAATTTTTCGATTTTAGTTTTTTCAATGAAAATCCTAGCTACTAAGAGAAAGAGCAATCAGTTTTAGATAAAAAAACAAAGAGCACAAACTAAAATGCAGCTTTCCTAACTTGTTCCTATGCAACACACACAATTCACTATATGCACATGCATGTTTTTCTTTTCAGCTCCTTTAATGTGAATGCAAGAAATGAAACTATATGCATCAAATCAATAAAACAAGATGTTTTCTTCTTTGAGAAATGAGGAATTTAACAACAATGTATCTTTTAGGAAAAACGAAGAATGGAACTACAATTTTTCCTACAAGAAACGAGGAATGAAACAACAACTTCCTTTACAAAAACAAATGGATCTAATGCAGAAATAAAATACTTTGAATTTGATTTGCCAATGATAAATAAAAACACTAAAGAGACATTGAACAAATTTACTTTTCAAAGGAGGAAGAATCTGGAAAGTTCACTGGTCTCTAAGAGGTATCAAAAAGATGAAAATATAGTAAACAAATGGCTGAGAATGATAGCAAAGACAAATTTGAATGGAATTTGGTTGGCTATGGGGGAAACACAGTCTCTAAGGGGAGACAGTGCATTGCAGAGAACCCCTGAGTGGGAGACAGTGCACTGCAGTGCACTGTGTCTTGACCATAAATGCGTTGGGCACAGTAGGGATTGAAAAATCAAGCTACAGACACACTTCTAATGCAATTCTTTCATTCAAATTTCTAATAACTGAAAATAGATTTTTTTGATGAGGATAAGTTGAGGTTAAAACACCAAGAATGAGAGGTGTTTCCCCAGCAGAGTCGCCAATTTGTTATGCAGAATTGTGATCTACAGATAAATCAAATTCCCTAAGTGTGGTGCTAGTCACTTAGAACAACAAAGGAAAGACTTTGCTATCATTTTCTCTAACATAATCATATACACAAAATAATAGAAGAACCTACTTGTGATCCAAGTGCTTCTCCTTCTCCTTCTGTCGCTTTTGCTATCGCTCTCAATCCAACTCAAAACGCCAAATCAATTCTTGCAAACAAAAACAGAGAACAAAAAACACATGCAATATACGGATATCTACTTACCTTAATCACTCAAATAGATTAGATATGAAACATATATGTCATTCAAGAATCCATTGCATAAGAGACAGAAACATATAAAGACACATATATGGGAATACTAACAACAATCTTTATTAAAGAGTAGAAGGGGGAGATTACAACCAATGATCGATTTGTTGTCACCAGCTCCAACATCATCCCAGTGTCATCACATCCAACATCATACCAATACTTTCACTCTCTCAAATGGGAATCCAACAACATTTATTTACGAAAATTCTTCCCTCCCTAGCACTAAAATCTGTGCTCAATTTATAGGGAAACTGACGGTAGTTTCTTAATGAATGACTTTATAATAATAGGCAAGACATGTTTCCAAGTTCAAAGGTGTTATATGGACACTTGGATTCGAAGTTTGACGCATATGGACTCCTCTAGAAGGCATTGGCCATGTGGAGATTCCCGGAACAATGATAATTCTACTCCTAGGTGTCCAACGCACTCTTGAATGTCCGGAAGTGCATTGCAGTGCACCCTTGAATGGAGGATGATGCACAGTGCAACGCAATTAGTCCCTTTATAGGTTGCGTTGGTGAGTCAATAGGTGATATAACATATACTTCAAACCTTGGAAATCTCACAATAGAAGCCATGAATGAATTATTCTTCTCTTAGGGCATATAGCAACTGAGATATGAGGGGATGATGGACTCTATTTCATTGGTCCTGGGGATGATGTCCAGTTTGACCTATAACACCTAGTACAACCAATTTTTAAAGCAGTGAAGCTTGGATCCTTATGAACCAGAATGATAGATAATGCAATTATCTCTCTCTCATCTTTATGGACTAGAATGATAGATAATGAAAATCTCTCTCTCAATATGTTCCATTCTTATTGCACCATTACTTTTTTTCCTTTAATTTAAAAGTTACACTCTCTCTCTTTTTATTTCTCTCTCTTTCACTTGTATTAACTTTTTCTCTCTTTCACTTGTATTAACTTATTCAAGTAGAATTATCTCTCTTTTTATTTCTCTCTCTTTCACTTGTATTAACTTTTTCTCTCTTTCACTTGTATTAACTTATTCAAGTAGAATTATTTTTTAAATTAAAGTAAATAAAGTAATAATGTGATAAGAATGGAATTAATCCAAAGAAAAAGAGAGAAAGAAGTTGGTGATACCTTTGATTAAAAATAGACATGTTAGATTCACAATCTCTTGATATTTTTAATGGTGGGTATCCATTTCCTTTTGTTTGGCTTTTTGTGAGACGATAAAAAAAAAAGCACATTCGAGGTCAATTCCCTTTGTTTGTTTTCCCGGGATGATAGAAACTCATGACCAATGTTTACAATTCAAAGACTTATGATCAAATTTCTCAACTCCCAAACTGATGTGGTATGAAACTTTCTTGGTTGGTGCACTCATAATAAAATATAAAATTGACCAATTTTTTAATGGTAATTCTAGATATCTTGATCAATCTTCCTAAACATCACATATTTCTTGTTTTTCACGTATCTCTTGTTTTTTGTTTGTTTGTCTTTCACGAATATAAACCTAAAGGGATGGAACGTTAAACATCCCAATGTCCATATCTTTGCTACTTTTGTCAGTTCCTTTGTTGAGGGAGGGAGTGAATTGTCGTCTACCTATAGAAAACCAAATTCAATTAATTACATTGATTTATTTTGATGGAGCTGTTAGCACCTCTGGCATACTAGAGCCCCCGAAATCTTGTGATGTGACTCTGAATACACTCATATACGACATTTCATCACGTCATAATAATCTTGATTGTCATTTTCTGTCAAGAATAATGTGAAGATATTTTTGGTTCATTTTTGGTTCATTTTAAAAACCACTGCCACATTTTTTTCGTTCAAATTCCAATTACTCCTTTGATCAGAAATTATATTTTTTGGGGTAAGATATGTAAATACTTACATATCTGAGTTGAAAATAATTAATATTATTTTATATTAATGGAGAAATGGTTACACAAGTTGTAACGTATCTCCTTATTTTAGGATTAGTTCCTACAATTTAGGAGTTTTTTGCAACTTCCTGATTCTTAGTGATGTACTTAATGATGTAATTTCTCATTCATGAATGTAGAGTAAACTCAGAGTGTTCTCTCTGTTTGAGTGCAGTCTCCAGGTGCAGTACTCACCTGTGAGCTGCAACTCCTTCTTTTCAATTCAGTCTGATTTTTATCTTGGTATCAGAGCACAGAGTAGGGAGAGCCTTAATTTTTTTTTTAGAGGATGCATCATTGATTACATAACTGTAGTGGCGGAGGAGTATACAGAAGCTTTCGTAGAATTAGGTGGACTGCAGTAACACCTGAAGCATAGGTCTCAGATGACTGATCATCTATGAGCGGAAGAAAGGGTTGGCGCGGTTTCATCACGAACATTCGCGCCATTGGCACGAGTTTGAGGGAGATAGTCGTGCCAGCACGCCAAAATAAGCTATTGGCGCGGAGATACACGCCATAGTCACGCCAATTTCGGGAGATGTGTGCATTCTGATTTGGGCGCGGATTTTTCTCCTTTGAGAAGCGCCAGCCTCTTTCTCTTTGGGAGGTCTGCAATTTTTTGCAGATCGGCCCTGCCCGGTGGTGGCGCATTGAAGTTCCTGATTTGCTTGGTGGCAGCAGATCGGACTTGCCCAGTGGTGGCGCATTGAAGTTCATGATTTTCTCGGTGGCAGCAGATCGGACTTTCCCGGTGGTGGCATATTGAAGTTCCTGATTTGCTCGGTGGCAGCAGATTGGACTTGCCCGGTGGTGGCGTATTGAAGTTCCTGATTTTCTCGGTGGCAGCAAATCAGACTTGCTCGGTGGTGGCGTATTGAAGTTCCTGATTTGCTCGGTGGCAGCAGATCGGACTTGCCTGGTGGTGGCGCATTGAAGTTTCAGATTCGCCTGGAGGAAGCAGATCGGATTGCCCGGTCGTGATGCATTGAAGGTACAAATTTTTTTTCAGTAAAACAGTGGTCAGGATCTGGTATGTGGTGATTTTTTTTGTGTCATGCAATTGTTCAGTTGGGTAGAATTATTCATCAGAGGATCAGAAATTTTATCAGTCCAATATGAATAATAGTATAGAATCGTATCTCCATGAGTCTAGCAAACTCGATGGATCTAATTTCTCCAACTGGAAATTCAAGATATAGACTTTACTTGAAAGCGCAAATGCATGGTCGATTGTCATAGGAAATGAGCCGAGACCAGGAACAGCTGCACAAGAACAAGACTGGGATAAAAGGGAGACCAAAGCAAAGTTCATATTGAAGATGTTCGTCAAGGACAATATTATCCCACATATTAGAGACTGCACATTGTCCACTGACATTTGGACGACGGCCAAGAACCTATACCAGACGCAGAATAAAAATTGTGTCTTGTCACTCAAAGGCAAGCTGTTTGCGATGAAGATGGAGGAGAGTGAGTCTGCTGCTGGATTCATTGTCAGTGTCAAAGACCTGAAGGACAGATTGGGAGATATCGGAGAGAAAGTTTCTGATTCAGATCTGGTCACGATCACGTTGAATGGAATGACAGATGAATATCAGATGTTCATCACAGGATTGGCAGCAAGGGAGAAATCCCCTGCATTTGAAGAGCTGACAGGGATTCTGCTACAAGAAGAAGAGCAACGACAAAATTTGAAATCACAAAGCAATGATCTTTCTCTAATGGCGAAAAGGCGACAGTATAGAGGGAAGCAGCCACAACAGCAACCGCAGCAGCAGCAGAAAGGAGCCAACACATTTCAAAAGAGACCGCTTAAAGGTATGTCTGCTAATAATTTTCCCAGCAAGAAATGTTTTTACTGTGGAAAACATGGTCATCAGATTAAAGAATGTTATAAGAGGCAGGTAGACGAAGCAAGAAATAAACAGAGAAAGCACAAAGGTTACTTTGTTGAGGAAGATGAGGACCATAGCCATGAACTGTGACTATTTACAGTTGATTGTTCCCTTTCAGCTACAAAGGGAGATGAGGACGACATATGGTATGTCAATTCTGGTGCATCCTCACATATGACAGGTAAGAAGGAATGGTTTGAATTTCTTGAAGAAACCTCATGTGGATCAAAAATTTATTTAGGAGATGATAGCGGACATGAGATCAAAGGATATGGTGACATTCCGATAAAGTTACCTAGTGGTGACATTAGACACCTTAAAAATGTATTGTATGTGCCCGGAATTAAGAAAAATTTGATCTCTGTCTCAATGATAACTAATCAGGACATGCAAGTTCAATTCTTTAAGACTAACTGTGTCATAAAGGATAGCCAGATGGAAACAGTTGCAACAGGAGTGCGTGTGGGGAGCCTGTACAGACTAGATGTGAAAATCATGTCACAGCAAGCCATGGTCGCAATTGGATCGACAGCTGAAAATATCTGGCACCGGCGATTTGGCCATCTTAATCTACAAGACCTTATCCTACTTCAGAGAAAAGGTATGGTTGATGGACTCCCTGTTTTCCATAATGTTCAGTTGGATTGTGATGGATGTGCATTAGGGAAAATGCATAGAGAAGAGTTCCCTCTGCATGTTAATAGAAAGGCAAGAGATATTTTAAAACTGGTGCATACAGACATATGCGGACCTATGCAGACTAGGTCACTAGGAGGTGCATATTGCTTTCTCTTATTTACAGATGATTGCACTAGGTTCTCTTGGATATACTTTCTGAGTAAAAAGAGTCAAACCTTTCAGTATTTTAAAGAGTTTAAATCTATGGTAGAAAACTAGACGGGAAAAAGCATAAAAATTCTCCGCTCAGATCAAGGGGGAGAATACAGGTTGGGAGAGTTCATGAATTTCTGCAAGCATCATGGGATTGTGCAACAGTTTACAGTACCCCACACTCCACAGCAGAATGGAGTGGCGGAACGAAAGAACAGAACTCTTGTGGAGTGCGCAAGGAGCATGCTTCAAGGTAAGGGTCTATCAAATTTTTTTTGGGCAGAAGCTATTAACACTACTGTCTACTTAAAAAATAGGAGTCATACTAAATGCCTAGGCTTCAAAACCCCTTTTGAAGCATTATTTGGATTCAAACCAGCAGTGAGTCATTTAAGAATATTTGGGTCAAAATCTTATGCTCATATACCTAAGGCAGATAGGAAGAAGTTAGATCCTAAAGCCCTGAAATGTATATTTGTTGGATATGGCACTGAGTTCAAAGCATATAAGTTATTTAATCCTGTGACTCATAAATTTTTTGCAAGCAGAGATGTCATATTTCATGAACAAGTTGAAGAAGGAATGGATGACTGTAACAATGATTGGCACATTCCATTTCTAATGGAAGAAAACAGTGAGGATGATGAAGAGCAGGAGCAGAAACAAGAAGAAGTAACAGGTAATGAAATCAATGATGCAAGCCCGGAGAAGGCTGAAATAGACAGATTTGAGGTAAGTCCCCTACCAAGGAGATCAAGTAGGAAGACTCGATTACCATCCAGATTGAAAGACTATGCATTAATGAAAAACATTTTAAACATTGTAGAACCTGCAAATTATGAAGAAGCAAGTAAATCTGATGCATGGAGGGCTGCAATGCATGAGGAAATTGAATCAATTAATAAAAACCATACTTGGGATTTGGTTGAATTGCCTGAAGGTAAAACCCCCATAGGATGCAAATGGCTGTACAAACCTAAAATAAATGCAGATGGGAGTATAGAAAAACTTAAAGCTAGACTGGTAGCAAATGGTTACTCACAGCAAGAGGGAATAGATTTCGATGACACCTTTGCTCCTGTAGCCAAATTAAACACCATTAGAATGCTAATTTCCTTAGCAACAA
This sequence comes from Pinus albicaulis, assembly GCA_034641835.2. Taxonomy (NCBI): domain Eukaryota; kingdom Viridiplantae; phylum Streptophyta; class Pinopsida; order Pinales; family Pinaceae; genus Pinus; species Pinus albicaulis. The sequence continues at coordinate 252,069,887 of CM076584.1, read as the reverse complement.
AACATAAATGGGAGCTACACCAGCTAGATGTTAAGTCTGCATTTCTGAATGGTGACTTGAAAGAAGAAATTTATTTAGTTCAGCCTGAAGGTTTTGTGAAAAAGGGGCAAGAACATCTTGTTTGTAAATTGAAAAAGGCACTTTATGGTTTAAAACAGGCACCCAGGTCGTGGTATGAGAAGATTGATTCATTTTTTGTACAGCATGGCTTTCATAGGAGCTTGAATGATCCAAATCTGTATACCAAGTTTAATAAACAGAGGCAAATTATTTTGATTTCTTTGTATGTAGATGATATGATCATAACAGGGAATGCTAACAATATGATCAAAGAAATCAAATAGCAGATGTCACAAGTGTTTGAGATGAAAGATCTCGGAAATCTCCATTACTGTTTAGGATTGGAAGTATGGAGAGATTCTGGACAAAATTTTCTTACTCAAGGGAAGTATGCCAGAAGCTTGCTGGAAAGGTTTAGAATGGAGCAGTGTAGATCAGCAGCAACACCATTGCAGCAGACCTTAAAGTTGAGCAGTGATGATGGTACTAAAGAGGTGGATGCCACTATGTACAGACAGCTAGTTGGGAGTTTGATATATCTTACTACAACTAGACCAGATTTGGCATACTCTGTTAGTATGTTGAGCCAGTTTATGTCAAAACCACTCGAAAGTCACTGGGTCGCAGCAAAAAGTGTGTTGAGGTATCTTAGCGGTATTAGTAATTATGGTATTTTGTACACTGACACATCTGATGTTACTCTAGCAGGTTTTTCAGATTCAGATTAGGCAGGTAACTTGGATGATCGAAGGTCTATCACAGGTTATGCATTCAGCATTGGATCCGGGGTCATAGCATGGAGCAGCAAAAAGCAAAGTACTGTAGCTTTATCTTCATGTGAAGCTGAGTACCAAGCATTGTGTGCAGCCACATGTGAAGCTATCTGGTTGAGAATACTTCTCAATGATGCAGGAGAAGAACAGAAAGAATCAACTATTATCAAAACTGAAACCAGAGTACCATCAAGCTTGCATACAATCTAGTTTTTCATAAAAATACCAAGCACATCGATACTCAGTTCCATTTTGTTCGAGAAAAACTACAGTCAAAAGAGATATGTGTTGAATATTGTAAAACTTGTGACAATATGGCTGATATTTTTACTAAGCCTCTTGGGCGTGTAAAGTTTGAATTGTTTAGAGGGATGCTAGGAGTTCAGGGTAATCCTTTCTCCATTAAGGGGGGGAGTTGAAAATAATTAATATTATTTTATATTAATGGAGAAATGGTTACACAAGTTGTAACGTATCTCCTTAGTTTAGGATTAGTTCCTACAATTTAGGAGTTTGTTTGCAACTTCCTGATTCTTAGTGATGTACTTAATGATGTAATTTCTCATTCATGAATGTAGAGTAAACTCAGAGTGTTCTCTCTCTTTGAGTGCAGTCTCCAGGTGCAGTACTCACGTGTGAGCTGCAACTCCTTCTTTTCAATTCAGTCTGATTTTTATCTATCTGGAGCACTAATTACTCCTTTGATCAGAAATTATATTTTTGGGTGTAAGATATGTTGGGTTGGTTGGATTTTTTCTGGTCTCTAACTTTATGCATTTCAATAAAACTTAAACAATTTTATGAATCTGCAATCAAAATGAAGACATTTATATTCACAAATGGCATTCGGAACTCATAAGGATATTGGTTGTCTTCTGGTCTCCTTGCTGGTAAAAATCCATGTTGAAATTTGAATGCTCACATGTTACATATGATTTTTATTTTATTTTAAATATTTAAAAAATCAAGTGTAATTATGTGTCTTTTTTCTTTTTAAAAACCATTGCCACATTTCTGCAATTCAAATTCCAAACATATTTTTCTAAGATTTTATTTTATCCAAATAACCATGGCTAGCCTATATCGACTATTTCAAACCATCCAGCAAATATTTTAACAATAAAACTAGAGCATGTGTATTTGTTTATGGATTCATTCTTCACCAAAAAAAAAAAAAAATCTATGTAAATGTACCACATGTAAATGTAGTTTGTAATTTTTGACACAATAAATATTAGTTATATATATTGTTTTTAATTAAGTTTTAACTTGAGAAATCAACATCTAATTATATACCTAGTTACTGAGTCGAGAAAGAGACTAGGGTTTGCATCTGCGAAGAATCTCCCACCGATGTCATGCAACAATTCGGCCTTGCATATCTGGGCGCTCTGAGACCGGGGGAGCCACCATTTCGTCCAGTACCCAACCATGAATGCAGTTGGGATGGAGAGAAGGTGAAGAAGGTCTGCGATTTCCTTGCTGGTCGGATCAGGATGGATCTCTATCCGGATATGATGCCAAATAAATTCACGATCTCCAGTGTGATTTTTACCGGCGAGAAAGACTTTGAACGTTTCGTCCTACCCCTACTCTTCAATGCTTCCTCGCTCCAAAGCGTAACCCCAAGATCTATATTCCAAGACAGTTTTCTCACAAAGGAAAACGGTAAATATGAAAAGGAAACCTTGGGCAGTAGTGGACCATCAGGACTTGTCAATCTAGCCTCCCGGATGAGCATTAGCAGCCAAGGGTCCCCATATCTTTTATCCCCTCCTTTCAGATTCAGATCTCTCTTCTCACTGGAAAAACCATGATTCTTTAGGTTCGCCCTAAGGATCTAGTGAAGAGCCTTTCGCATGCCCTTGAACATAGGTTGGGGATTCCTTCTGCCTTTCAATTATTTCTCTATGGAGGTAAACAAATAGAGGAATCTCTTCTGCTCTCATTTTATAATATTGAAAAAGATGCTTATGTGGTTTTAACCTTTCGTCTGCGAGGAGGGGCAGTGGGGCAGTCAACCTTCGCTCAAGCTTTCTCTTACAAGGATGATGTCCATGCACAACCTCCCAAGAAAGCTGCTCAACCCTCTGAGGCTCCCAAGCCATTTTTGGTTCATAAAATGGAGGATGTTCGCTCTGTAGAAATTTCTCATCCGACACTTGAAAACCAGTTTCAAATGTATGCAGAATCTGTCATTATTTGTCGATTTAATGGTTTATGGCCTCGTTCAGCAGATCTCTACCAATGGATTCATTCCACTTTGACCAATAACAACAAGGTTATCTTCTGCTCGAAGGGTTTCTTTATAGTTTTGTTTTCTTTCAATGAAGATTATCAAAAAGCCTTAACAGGTGGTCCTTGGTTTTGGAGAAAAGCAAGGCTATTCCTCACACCCTAATTCCCATATTTCGACCCTTCTACGGCAATCATTACCAAGCTTCCTATTTGGGTCAGGCTTCCAAATTTACCTGCTCCTCTATGGCACTTTTCTGTCTTTAAAGGAATTCGAAACACCCTGGGACGCTTTCTGACAATGGATCCCTCCAATGGGGAGACGGGCATATACACCTATGGTAGAATATGCACTGAAATAGACATTAGTAAAGATCTGCCTGATCAAACCAATCTCAAAGTTGGTGATTTCCATTGGACACATACCTTGGACTATGAGAAAACTGCTTTCCGATGCCGCCACTACCATCAAAGAGGGCATCTTTAGAACTCCTATACTATGTTCCTTGCCCAAAAGAAGAGAAGCAACCACAAATTAAACTCTAAAAGCTGGAAACCCTATGAACCGCCTCCCATGGATGAAATTGAATCCTTCAACTCGAATGAGGAGGACCCTGGAGGGCCCAATATTTCACCGAGTGCTCATAAACGAACTCATGAGTCCTCCTCCTCTGATTCGGATAAGGAGACTACTCCTTTAGTCAACAATAGTCTTCAAGTGGTTGTAGCCCCTCTGCTCCATGGCGACTGGGTTAAAGTTACAAAAAAGAAAGGAAAGAAATGTTGTATTAAGGATTCAACCCATTCTGAGTAGATTCTTGTGTCTGTCTCTTATGGCTCCCATGTTTCTTTTCTTGGCCCTCTTTGTTTCTCTCTTGGTTACTTAACGGGACCGAGGTTGATAGTTTATCTCTCACTGCTCCCATGTTTCTTTTCTTGGCCCTCTTTGTTTCTCTCTTGGTTACTTAAGAGGACGAGATTGATAGTTTATCATTTCCGGCTTCTAAACTATCTAGAATCGTCTCTTGACTCTTCACTGTAACTCTATTTTGTACCATATACTTTGTTAATAAAATTAGTCTTATTTACCAAAAGTATATATATAAACAATTAATAAACTACATAAAATATTTTAACAAAAAAATCAAAATTAATAATGCGAGATTTTCCAAAAATTTCAAATTTCAATACCAAAGGCCAGCAATGTCCTCTCACCAGTAGTAACAGTATATTAAATAATAACGTATAGACTCGCCACGCAGCAGGGATTTGGCAGGGATGTTTAACGTTCTATCTCTTTCAGAATTCTAACGGACACAGACACACAACAGTTTCTAAAGGAATCTTCTATCCAATGAGTGAATTTTTTATCTTCTATATTATTAAAAAATGGGTATTTTTTATATTTTATTAAATCAAAGCAAGTTTCAAACACCTATCCTCACATATGACAGGTAAGAAGGAATGGTTTGAATTTCTTGAAGAAACCTCATGTAGATCAAAAATTCATTTAGAAGATGATAGCGGACATGAGATCAAAGGATATGGTGACATTCCGACAAAGTTACCTAGCGGTGACATTAGACGTCTTAAAAATGTATTGTATGTGCCCGGAATTAAGAAAAATTTGATCTCTGTCTCAATGATAATTGATCAGGACATGCAAGTTCAATTCTTTAAGACTAACTGTGTCATAAAGGATAGCCAGATGGAAACAGTTGCAACAGGAGTGTGTGTGGGGAGCCTGTACAGACTAGATGTGAAAAGCATGTCACAGCAAGCCATGGTCGCAACTGGATCGACAGCTGAAAATCTCTGGCACCAGATATTTGGCCATCTTAATCTGCAAGACCTTATCCTACTTCAGAGAAAAGGTATGGTTGATGGACTCCCTGTTTTCCATAATGTTCAGTTGGATTGTGATGGATGTGCATTAGGGAAAATGCATAGAGAAGAGTTCCCTCTGCATGTTAATAGAAAGGCAAGAGATATTTTAGAACTGGTGCATACAGACATATGCGGACCTATGCAAACTAGGTCACTAGGAGGTGCATATTACTTTCTCTTATTTATAGATGATTGCACTAGGTTCTCTTGGATATACTTTCTGAGTAAAAAGAGTCAAACCTTTCAGTATTTTAAAGAGTTTAAATCTATGGTAGAAAACCAGACGGGAAAAAGCATAAAAATTTTCCGCTTAGATCAAGGGGGAGAATACAGGTTGGGAGAGTTCATGAATTTCTGCAAGCATCATGGGATTGTGCAACAGTTTACAGTACCCCACACTCCACAGTAGAATGGAGTGGCAGAACGAAAGAACAGAACTCTTGTGGAGTACGCAAGGAGCATGCTTCAAGGTAAGGGTCTATCAAATGGTTTTTGGGCAGAAGCTATTAACACTGCTGTCTACTTAAAAAATAGGAGTCATACTAAATGCCTAGGCTTCAAAACCCCTTTTGAAGCATTATTTGGATTCAAACCAGTAGTGAGTCATTTAAGAATATTTGGGTCAAAAGCTTATGCTCATATACCTAAGGCAAATAGGAAGAAGTTAGATCCTAAATCCCTTAAATGTATATTTGTTGGATATGGCACTGAGTTCAAAGCATATAAGTTATTTAATCCTGTGACTCATAAAGTTTTTGCAAGCAGAGATGTCATATTTCATGAACAAGTTGAAGAAGGAAAGGATGACTGTAACAATGATTGGCACATTCCATTGCTAACGGAAGAAAACAATGAGGATGATGAAGAGCAGGAGCAGAAACAAGAAGAAGTAACAGGTAAGAAGGAATGGTTTGAATTTCTTGAAGAAACCTCATGTGGATCAAAAATTCATTTAGAAGATGATAGCGGACATGAGATCAAAGGATATGGTGACATTCCGACAAAGTTACCTAGCGGTGACATCCTCACATATGACAGGTAAGAAGGAATGGTTTGAATTTCTTGAAGAAACCTCATGTGGATCAAAAATTCATTTAGAAGATGATAGCGGACATGAGATCAAAGGATATGGTGACATTCCGACAAAGTTACCTAGCGGTGACATTGAAGCGCCTTAAAAATGTATTGTATGTGCCGGAATTAAGAAAAATTTGATCTCTTGTCTCAATGATAATTGATCGAAAGGACATGCAAGTTCAATCAAGACTAACTGTGTCATAAAGGATAGCCAGATGGAAATAGTTGCAACAGGAGTGTGTGTGGGGAGCCTGTACAGAATAGATGTGAAAAATATGCCACAGCAAGCCATGGTCGCAACTGGATCGACAGCCGAAAATCTCTGGCACCAGAGATTCGACCATCTTAATCTGCAAGACCTCATTCTACTTCAGAGAAAAGGTATGGTCGATGGACTCCCTGTTTTCCATAATGTTCAGTTGGATAGTGACAGATGTGCATTAGGGAAAATGCATAAAGAAGAGTTCCCTTTGCATGTTAATAGAAAGGCAAGAGATATTTTAGAACTAGTGCATACAGACATATGCGGACCTATGCAGACTAGGTCACTAGGAGGTGCATATTACTTTCTCTTATTTATAGATGATTGCACTAGGTTCTCTTGGATATACTTTCGGAGTAAAAAGAGTCAAACCTTTTAGTATTTTAAAGAGTTTAAATCTATGGTAGAAAACTAGAGAGGAAAAAATATTAAAATTCTCCGCTCGGATCAAGGGGGAGAATACAGGTTGGGAGAATTCATGAATTTTTGCAAGCAACATGGGATTGCTCAATAGTTTATAGTGCCCCACACTCCTTAGCAGAATGGAGTGGTAGAACGAAAGAACAGAACTCTTGTGAAGTGCGCAAGGAACATGCTCAAGGTAAGGGTCTATCAAATGGTTTTTGGGCAGAAGCTATTAACACTGTTGTCTACTTAAAGAATAGGAGTCCTACTAAGTGTCTAGGCTTCAAAACCCCTTTTGAAGCATTATTTGGATTCAAACCAGTAGTGAGTCATTTAATAATATTTGGGTCAAAAGCTTATGCTCATATACCTAAGGCAGATAGGAAGAAGTTAGATCCTAAAGCCCTGAAATGTATATTTGTTGGATATGGCACTGAGTTCAAAGCATATAAGTTATTTAATCCTATGACTCATAAATTTTTTGCAAGCAGAGATGTCCTATTTCATGAATAGGTTGAAGAAGGAAAGGATGACTATAACAATGATTGGCACATTCCATTACTAATGGAAGAAAACAGTGAGGATGATGAAGAGCAGGAGCAAAAATAAGAAGAAGTAACAGGTAATGTAATCAATGATGCAAGCCCAGAGAAGGCTGAAACAGACAGATTTGAGGTAAGTCCCCTACCAAGGAGATCAAGTAGGAAGACTCGATTACCATCCAGATTGAAAGACTATGCATTAATGTCAAACATTTTAAACATTGTAGAACCTGCAAATTATGAAGAAGCAAGTAAATCTGATGCATGGAGGGTTGCAATGCATGAGGAAATTGAATCAATTAATAGAAACCATACTTGGGATTTGGTTGAACTGCTTGAAGGTAAAACCCCCATCGGATGCAAATGGCTGTATAAACCTAAAATAAATGCAGATGGGAGTGTAGAAAAACTTAAAGCTAGACTGGTAGCAAAGGGTTACTCACAGCAAGAGGGAATAGATTTCGATGACACCTTTGCTCCTGTAGCAAAATTAAACACTATTAGAATGCTAATTTCCTTAGCAACAAAACATAAATGGGAGCTACACCAGCTAGATGTTAAGTCTGCATTTTTGAATGGTGACTTGAAGGAAGAAATTTATTTAGTACAGCCTGAAGGGTTTGTGAAAAAGGGGCAGGAACATCTTGTTTGTAAATTGAAAAAGGCACTTTATGGTTTAAAACAGGCACCCAGGTCTTGGTATGAGAAGATTGATTCATTTTTTGTACAGCATGGCTTTCATAGGAGCCTGAATGATCCAAATCTGTATACCAAGTTTAATAAACAGAGGCAAATTATTTTGATTTCTTTGTATGTAGATGATATGATCATAACAGGGAATGCTAACAATCTGATCAAAGAAATCAAACAGCAGATGTCACAAGTGTTTGAGATGAAAGATCTCGGAAATCTCCATTACTGTTTAGGATTGGAATTATGGAGAGATTCTAGAAAAACTTTTCTTACTCAAGGGAAGTATGCCAGAAGCTTGCTGGAAAGGTTTATAATGGAGCAGTGTAGATCAGCAGCAACACCATTGCAGCAGAACTTAAAGTTGAGTAGTGATGATGGTACTAAAGAGGTGGATGCCACTATGTACAGACAACTAGTTGGGAGTTTGATATATCTTACTACAACTAGACCAGATTTGGCATACTCTGTTAGTATGTTGAGCCAATTTATGTCAAAACCACTCGAAAGTCACTGGGTTGCAGCAAAAAGTGTGTTGAGGTATCTTAACGGTATTAGTAATTATGGTATTTTGTACACTGACACATTTGATGTTACTCTAGCAGGTTTCTCAAATTCAGATTGGGCAGGTAACTTGGATGATCGAAGGTCTATCATAGGTTATGCATTCAGCATTGGATCCGGGGTCATAGCATGGAGCAGCAAAAATCAAAGTACTGTAGCTTTATCTTCATGTGAAGTTGAGTACCAAGCATTTTGTGCAGCCACATGTGAAGCTATCTGGTTGAGAAGACTTCTCAACGATGCAAGAGAAGAACAGAAAGAATCAAATATTATCAAAACTGACAACCAGAGTACCATCAAGCTTGCATACAATCCAATTTTTCATAAAAATACCAAGCACATCGATACTCAGTTCCATTTTGTTCGAGAAAAACTACAGTCAAAGGAGATATGTGTTGAATATTGTAAAACTTGTGACAATATGGCTGATATTTTTACTAAGCCTCTTGGGCGTGTAAAGTTTGAATTGTTTAGAAGGATGCTAGGAGTTCAGGATAATCCTTTCTCCATTAAGGGGGGAGTTGAAAATAATTAATATTATTTTATATTAATGGAGAAATGGTTACACAAGTTGTAACGTATCTCCTTAGTTTAGGATTAGTTCCTACAATTTAGGAGTTTGTTTGCAACTTCCTGATTCTTAGTGATGTACTTAATGATGTAATTTCTCATTCATGAATGTAGAGTAAACTCAGAGTGTTCTCTCTGTTTGAGTGCAGTCCCCAGGTGTAGTACTCACTTGTGAGTTGCAACTCCTTCTTTTCAATTCAGTCTGATTTTTATCTATCTGGAGCACTAATTACTCCTTTGATCAGAAATTATATTTTTGGGTGTAAGATATGTTGGGTTGGTTGGATTTTTTTTGGTCTCTAACTTTATGCATTTCAATAAAACTTAAACAATTTTATGAATCTGCAATCAACATGAAGACATTTATATTCACAAATGGCATTCGGAACTCACAAGGATATTGGTTGTCTTCTGGTCTCCTTGCTGGTAAAAATCCATGTTGAAATTTGAATGCTCACATGTTACATATGATTTTTATTTTATTTTAAATATTTAAAAAATCAAGTGTAATTATGTGTCTTTTTTCTTTTTAAAAACCATTGCCACATTTCTGCAATTCAAATTCCAAACATATTTTTCTAAGATTTTATTTTATCCAAATAACCATGGCTAGCCTATATCGACTATTTCAAACCATCCAGCAAATATTTTAACAATAAAACCAGAGCATGTGTATTTGTTTATGGATTCATTCTTTACAAACAAAACAAAAAAAATCTATGTAAATGTACCACATGTAAATGTAGTTTGTAATTTTTGACACAATAAATATTAGTTATATATATTGTTTTTAATTAAGTTTTAACTTGAGAAATCAACATCTAATTATATACCTAGTTACTAAGTCGAGAAAGAGACTAGGGTTTGCATCTGCAAAGAATCTCCCACCGATGTCATGCAACAATTCGGCCTTGCATATCTGGGCGCTCTGAGACCGGGGGAGCCACCGTTTCGTCCAGTGCCCAACCATGAAAGCAGTTGGGATGGAGAGAAGGTGAAGAAGGTCTGCGATTTCCTTGCTGGTCGGATCAGGATGGATCTCTATCCGGATATGATGCCAAATAAATTCACGATCTCCAGCGTGATTTTTACTGGCGAGAAAGACTTTGAACGTTTAGTCCTACCCCTACTCTTCAATGCTTCCTCGCTCCAAAGCGTAACCCCAAGATCTATATGCCAAAGCAGTTTTCTCACAAAGGAAAACGGTAAATATGAAAAGGAAACCTTGGGCAGTAGTGGGCCATCAGGACTTGTCAATCTAGCCTCCCGGATGAGCATTGGCAGCCAAGGGTCCCCATATCTTTTATCCCCTCCTTTCAGATTCAGATCTCTCTTCTCACTGGAAAAACCATGAATCTTTAGGTTCGCCCTACGGATCTAGTGAAGAGCCTTTCGCATGCCCTTGAACATAGGTTGGGGATTCCTTCTGCCTTTCAATTATTTCTCTATGGAAGTAAACAAATAGAGGAATCTCTTCTGCTCTCATTTTATAATATTGAAAAAGATGCTTATGTGGTTTTAACCTTTCGTCTGCGAGGAGGGGCAGTGGGGCAGTCAACCTCCGCTCAAGCTTTCTCTTACAAGGATGATGTCCATGCACAACCTCCCAAGAAAGCTGCTCAACCCTCTGAGGCTCCCAAGCCATTTTTTGTTCACAAAATGGAGGATGTTCGTTCTGTAGAAATTTCTCATCCGACACTTGAAAACCAGTTTCAAATGTATGCAGAATCTGTCATTATTTGTCGATTTAATGGATTATGGCCTCGTTCAGCAGATCTCTACCAATGGATTCATTCCACTTTGACCAATAACAACAAGGTTATCTTCTGCTCGAAGGGTTTCTTTATAGTCTTGTTTTCTTTCAATGAAGATTATCAAAAAGCCTTAACAGGTGGTCCTTGGTTTTGGAAAAAAGCAAAGCTATTCCTCACACCCTAATTCCCATATTTCGACCCTTCTATGGCAATCATTACCAAGCTTCCTATTTGGGTCAGGCTTCCAAATTTACCTGCTCCTCTATGGCACTTTTCTGTCTTTAAAGGAATTCGAAACACCCTAGGACGCTTTCTGACAATGGATCCCTCCAATGGGGAGACGTGCATATACACCTATGGTAGAATATGCACTGAAATAGACATTAGTAAAGATCTGCCTGATCAAATAAATCTAAAAGTTGGTGATTTCCATTGGACACATACCTTGGACTATGAGAACACTGCTTTCCGATGTCGCCACTACCATCAAAGAGGGCATCTTTAGAACTCCTATACTATGTTCCTTGCCCAAAAGAAGAGAAGCAACCACAAATCAAACTCTAAAAGCTGGAAACCCTATGAACCGCCTCCCATGGATGAAATTGAATCCTTCAACTCGAATGAGGAGGACCCTGGAGGGCCCAATGTTTCACCGAGTGCTCATAAACGAACTCATGAGTCCTCCTCCTCTGATTCGGCTAAGGAGACTACTCCTTTAGTCAACAATAGTCTTCAAGTGGTTGTAGCCCCTCTGCTCCATGGCGACTGGGTTAAAGTTACAAAAAAGAAAGGAAAGAAATGTTGTATTAAGGATTCAACCCATTCTGAGTAGATTCTTGTGTCTGTCTCTTATGGCTCCCATGTTTCTTTTCTTGGCCCTCTTTGTTTCTCTCTTGGTTACTTAACGGGACCGAGGTTGATAGTTTATCTCTCACTGCTCCCATGTTTCTTTTCTTGGCCCTCTTTGTTTCTCTCTTAGTTACTTAAGAGGACGAGATTGATAGTTTATCATTTCCGGCTTCTAAACTATCTAGAATCGTCTCTTGACTCTTCACTGTAACTCTATTTTGTACCATATACTTTGTTAATAAAATTAGTCTTATTTACCAAAAGTATATATATAAACAATTAATAAACTACATAAAATATTTTAACAAAAAAATCAAAATTAATAATGCGAAATTTTCCAAAAATTTCAAATTTCAATACCAAAGGCCAGCAATGTCCTCTCACCAGTAGTAACAGTATATTAAATAATAACGTATAGACTCGCCACGCAGCAGGGATTTGGCAGGGATGTTTAACGTTCTATCTCTTTCAGAATTCTAACGGACACAGACACACAACAGTTTCTAAAGGAATCTTCTATCCAATGAGTGAATTTGTTATCTTCTATATTATTAAAAAATGGGTATTTTTTATATTTTATTAAATCAAAGCAAGTTTCAAACACCTATCAGTTTTGGGATAGACAAAGTTGATCTAGAGGTCTCTGGAATTGTGGACATTGCTCATTGTGGAAACCAAACAAAGGGCATTGACGTCGACTGCGTTTTTGTTAGTATCATTTTCACAGAAACCAAACAAAAGGCAATGCGTGACCACTGTAAAAAAAATCAGGAGGTTGAGAATCAAACCTCACCATTTCTTTAAAAAAAAAAAATTGTCAGCAATTTGTTCCGGTAGTAAAAAAATTAATTTGAGGAGTGTTAAAAGGTTAAAATCAATTCTTAGTAAGTACTAAGAATTTGGTTGAGATATATTTTGCAAGTTGATTCATTATTATTATTATATAAAACTATATTACCCTTTAGCTTTCACTCGTTTCATTCTTGTGAAATGTCTTTAAATATTGAACAGTTAACTTGTTTCAGCTTGTTTAAAAAAACAATTTTTTAATCAAACTTGTTTCTTCCTATTTAAAAAACAAATTTTTAGTCAAATATAATACTTATTAAACAATATTCCAAATTTAATATTTATATTAACTTATTTAAATAATTTTTTTTAAATATAAAATTTTAAATTATTTAAATGATTAAATTTATATCTTCTTTTAAGTATAAAATTTCAAACTATTTAAATTTGTATGGTTTAAATTTAAGGAAATAAAGTAATGATAAATATTGGTAGAAATGGGATATTAAAAATCAAAATTTAAAGATATCTTAGGATTGAATGGACTCATATTAAGTATTAAATTAATTATTATTCTAATCATTTAATATAATTGATGATTGAATTATAATTAATTTAGTGATTTTTGAAAAAAATATAAAATTAAAATTTATAAAATTATTTAAAAATATTAAGATTTTTTAATGATAATTTAAGAGTATTATTTTTAATGATAATTTAATAATATTATAATTATAATAATTTAAATTTTATTTTTTTGAGTTTATTTTTTAATTATTTTAATTATATATATGTGTTTTTTATTCTCAATTTCTCTTATAAATTTTGGTAAAGAATTAAACTTTATTCAAACTAATTAACTTATATCTTATAAATAAAGTTTTATTATTTATAATTCTTTACATCATCAATGAGTATTTAAAATAAAAAAAATTCATAATATTTATCGTCAATTTCAATAAATAATTATTTAATTATAATTATTTGGGACATCACAATTTTGTCATGATAATAACTTTCTAATCGGAATCTAGTTTAAAAAATTCAAAAAAAATTGACTATTAGAGTGTTCAAATAATTTTTTTTTATTGACAAAAAAAATCAACACCATCAAAAATTTAATAATATCGAAAATTCTAAAACTTACCATTGTAATCCAAATTTCAAAATTTTCTACCCACCAATTTTCTCAAAATAATTCTAGAATTTCAATAGTTTTCCAACCTATTTAAACTACACGATTAAATTACTAGTACACAATTCCGTTTATCAAGACCAAAGACGTGCGTTAATCTAAGAGTGATGCAGGAGCATTAGGCTCAAACCAATATTTTGTATATAGGTAGACTTAGGGGGGTCTTATATTTTCTTGGTCATGTAATTACTGAATAAATCGAGTGATTTTAGTTTAATGTAGAAAATATTGTAATTGCCTGAATGATTAATGGGCACCTGAAGAGATAGTTAGTTTCAGAAGTTAAGCTAATTTTAGGATTCCATCTCTATCTGTCAGAGCGTTAGTCTCGGAGTTAGAGATATGAAGAGTTTCGAGCGTTAGAGGAGTTGATTCGATTTAGGGTTTGTATAAAAATAAGCCTTACAGGCATAATAAGGCATACCTACATAGAAGACCTACATAGAGAACTACATAGGCTGCGTAGGACTGTCGTAGAGACAGGGTAGAGGAGAAGGGCCAATTCATCGAAGATCTGGCTAGCTAAAAGGCTTGTAAGTTAATTCACTGTGTAATGAAGATTTGTTTCAGTATTTATGTGCAATTTTTTATTTAATTCTGTGTGAAGAATGCCTGTATCTCTGTGAGCTATATGTAATTAAGACTCTGTGATTTGTTTAAAAGTCTGTCTGCGCGTTCAGTGATGGGAATGTGTGATAAATCCTGTGTTAAGACCCACTGGCAATGTGTGGATTCATCCCAAGAAGTAGTTGTATAACCCATGTGATAGAATTGTGGGCATTGAATTCTGTGAGTTAGAGTTGAGTGCGCTCAATGCATCCTTAGAGAATTCGATATCCATGATAACGTGGTGGTCGAATGTGTATGTGTAATTGCTTAATTCCGAGGTATTGGAACTTCTGATTCTGTGTTTAATTCGAGGAATAATTTGCTATGTTGAACCTCCAAAGGTCTCTCTCTATCCATGGTTGAGCGTGGTCCATATCGAGTCTCCTGAGCGTGTTTTATTTATATGCACCCTGTGAGAAACCGAGCCTTGGTGCCGTCGTGGAATCGTGTATACGTTCGTTTTGGTGCGAACTGAGAGTGTTAACCTGAGTTAGTGAATCAGAGTGAATAGAAAGAAGGGTGTTAACCCCGGTCCAACCCACGGTCACTTACTATTCAAAAACCGGAAGCAGTTTGATTGCACCACCTTTGTGGGGTAAGATGTATTCCCCGTTTGAACGCGATCAATGCCACAGGCCGACACGTGGCCTTAAGCAGTTTAGAGATATTGCCCTCATCGCATGCCATCGTGCATTAACTGTCGACTGTGGACTTAGCGCGATATCGATGTACGCCGTCCAATCAGAGGTCGGCTCATCGAACGGTGATCACTCTCGAAAGAGCTCGGAGGATAATCTAAGGTACGATGTGTATATTTAATTGAACCGTCAATTTTATATGTGGGACCAGAACTCCATTATAATTATGTGGGGTTTGACTATGGGTTCATAGCCCGAGAGTGGAAGGGTAAATTAACACATATACACTTAGTGTTAGCTACACAGAATTATGTGAAGATGGACTATTGGGTTATAGCTATAGAGGAAATGTTGAATTAATATCTCAATTCTCTGAATTGAGATATAAAAGGAAAAACCCAGACTTGTTTATTTAAATTTGCTAGCGTAGAATAAGGGAATGCTGTGGGATTGCCCAGATTGGGAAGTTGATTGGGCAAGAAGCTTTGGATGCATTTTACACATAGATTGAGGTTGAAATAATTTGAAAACCAAGACTGTGGGTTAGCCCCGTCATCAAGTGGTATCAGAGCTAGAATTGAATTAGCTCTTTGAAAGTTGACTTTTGAAATGCACATGTAATGGACAAGAAGGAAAAGTTGAAGTTTAAATCTATTTAACAAAAAATTTGCAGATTTGATTTGACATGCAGTGAAGGCTGATAACTCAAATTTACAGAATCTGGAGTTGAAGACAGAGTGTCTTGAAGATTGCAGCAGGTAGAGATGCAGTGCAGGTGAGAAAAGAAGCAAGATCATTCAGGGATCTTGAGAGGTGAGTTGATGAGCCTATTTGAAATCTGGTTGAAAGGATTTGTTTGCAGAATACAAAGTGCAAGCAAGTGAGGAAAGAATCTCAGCAAGAATCAGATCACAAGCTTTGAGAGCAGTGATAGAAGAATACAGTAAGGGATTCTGAGTGCAGAAAGAGTGTGGCAGAACCTGGAATATTCCCAACTGAGGTTGGATGAAGGAAGGAAAGAGGTGTTCTTGAGAGAAGTTGTAGAGTGAAGCCTAGAGAGTAGAAGAGAGTGCTCAGAAGGTTCCAGAGAGAGGGGACCAGTACTTGCCAAAAGCCAGATCTAGAGGAAGGGATTGGTGAAGTGAGTTGCAGCAAGAGAGCTTGCTGTTGTAGAGGCTTAGTGCAGCTTGTGAGTTAAGAACTCCTAGAGAAGAAAATGGATATTGAGAGCCATAGCGGAGATTGCAGAGATTGCAGAGGTTCAGAGAGAAGCCACAGCGGAAGAGAGAGGGAAGATGCCAAAGCAAATGGCATAAGGAAGAGACTCACTGATGCAGAATATGACAAAGAGCTAGCTGAGATCAGGGAATAGTTTAATAAACTGAAGATGAGGATAGAGGAAAGCCAGAGAGTTGGTTGGCTCATGAAAAAGAGAGTGAATTAGCAACCATTACAGTTGAGGTTGAGGCAAAATAAGATTTCCCTATTGAGAGAAGAACTCAGAGTAGCTGAGTTGAAAGAAGGAATTTATGCTTGTGAGGCAGAACAGAACACAGATGAAGAGTGGAGATCTGCAAGAGATCTTGTGAGATATGATGAAGACTTGAGGCAGCAAGAAGCTTGTCTTGCTGAGGAGGAAATCATTGAGGATTTCCTGAGTTATTGGACAAGTCCAGATGATGTAAGGGCTTGTGTTCTCGAGTCTAACAAATGTGAAGTGATGACAGACTCCACAGAGGAAGAAGAACCCTGAGTTCTTGAGGCAAGGATGGAAATTGAAGATTCCAAGTGTAGGCTTGTTCAAGAAGAAGTGCTTGAGAAAGCAGCCAAGACTGAAAGGTCTTGTGATTTTAAAACTAAAAATTTGTGTGTGTTTGCAGGTACACCACTAGAAGATGGACAAACTTCAGAGTTTGTTGATGAGGAGGAGACATTGAATCTGAAATCTGTTCAGATCAATGCTGAGATAGTGAAATCTCAGGAAGAGATGAAGAAATAGCAAATGATAAATGCTCAGGAGAAGAAGGAATTACTCAAAGTGATTGAGTATCTGGAGAAGGACTTGAAGACTGAAGCTTCAAGTGGGACCAAGGGGTCCAAGAGCCTTACATCTGACATACTTTGTATGTTTGCAGGAACAGTAGGTGAGAGAGAACAACTTCCTGATGTTGTCACTAGAGCAGCTACATGTTTTGAAAATGTCCATGCACAGTTGGAGAAAGATTCTGCTTTCCCACATGTTGGAAGCAGAAGAGATTTAGTTTATGATATTGGCCAGAGGCTGGAAGTTGAACAGCTTGAAGAAATTGAAGAATCTCTGAAGAGCATGGAAGACTTGGAACAGCAAGAAGATTTGATGATCAAATCATCGAATGAGGCCATGAGGTCTTATGTTTTTAAACTTGAAAAGTTGTGTATGAGTGCAAGTGTTGATGAAGGCAGTTCACATGATGGAACTGTGACAAATGAAGTTGACTGTTGCCAAGCCAAATATGATGAGTCTCTTTTAGGTGAAGATCAGATTGTGGAGGAATTCAATAATTCCTTATTTTATAGAAGGAATTGCCTCAAGGAGGACATGACGGTTGTGTTTGATGATAATGAGTTTGTCATTAATGATGATAATGACAATTTTATTCTATTGAATGGCCAAGTGAGAAGTGATGGATAGGTAGCTGAAGTCTTTGTAGAGATGGGAAATCAGAATTCCATTCTGATGAAAGCTGAGGAGATAGTGATAGTAGAAGATAATGAAGAGGAGATGCCAAGATTGTGGCATGAATCAAGTGTTCTGCAGCAGAGGATAGAACCACCAAGGGAAGGAGTTCAGATTGTAAGGACAAAGATGATTGAAGATAAGAGAGTTCATTTTTATGAACCGGAGCAGAGAGGCATCCTTGAAGAGGATGGTGCAGAAGAGAGACTAACTAACAGTCTTAAGAAATGTTTGAAGAATTGGAATCAGCATTCTGATGTGTTGATTGAGAAGAAAAGAATTTTAGGACATCATACGGAGGTGCTGACAGAGCAGAGAAAGGCTCTGAGGCCTTATGAGTTTGATTCTGACAATTGTTTAATGAATGCAGATCCTGTTGATGATGGAGATAAGTTGACAACATGGGGCATTCCATTCAAAGATAAGAATAATTCTGTGGAAGATTTTAACCCATGGAATGGAGAAATTGAGCTGCTAGAGAGTATGCTGAATTAGCAGGATTCAGTACAAGAGAGAAAACCTCAATTTCAGAATTGGGGATTGCATAATGTGAAGACACAATGGGATGAAGATAAAAAATAATTGATGATTAAATCATCAGTTGGGACCATTGGGTCTTGGGGTTTGGGAATTTATGAATTGGTTGTGTTTACAGGAATGACAGAAAACAATCCATCTTTTGAAGTTGTTCTGAAAGGTGATGGATTGTTGCAGAAGGAGGAAGATGAGGCTATCATGCCTCCTATGAATGAACTTGTTTTTTCTACAGATGATAAAGAAAAGGAGTTGTTGCAGAATGAAGATGAGCAGCTGGAAGAAGATGAGACAATCATGTCTCATGGACAGAAGTTGGTTGCTATTGGTAGCAGAGAAGAATTGGCTTGTCCAAATAGCTGAGAGAAGGTTAAAGAGAAGGCTATAGGGAAGACTTTTGGGGCTGCTACAACAATGGAAAATCAGATTTTTACTCTGATAGAAGATGAAATCTCAATGGTTGAAAGACTTGAGGTGATTAGCAGAATCATTCAAAAAGAGGGGAGGAAATTGTTGAAGATTGCCAAGACAGGAGAAGAACATGCTGAATCGAAATCACAGCATGCTGACAGTGGGAGACAAGCACAAAATAAGTGGCTGAAATGTTTACTGAATACATTCATAAAAGAGTGTGAAATGGTAGAGCAGCAGCTGATTGAGGTGTTGCTGGGAGAATTGTTGAAGAAAGAGGATAGGGAAGTTGTCATAAATGACAATCAGGAAGAGTTTTACTGTTGCAAAAAGAAAGAGGGCATGGATGATTGGGTGGCAGCTAGGGCAGCAGTAAGAATTGAAGAAATGAGAATGCAACAAACAGAATTAAGTGTCCAGCCGTCAGAGGAAAAATTAGACGGAGAGATTGAATTTATAAGAAAACTGATGCAAAAGATGCCTCAGAAAAGGACAACATCAAGGAAGCAGAGAATCAGCAGCAGCAAGAAGAAGGCAGTCACAAACTGTGAGGGCATAGCAAGTGCAAAGATGCAAACCAAGATATGGAAGCCAGGAGGAATGCGAAAGAAGAACGCTGCAACAAATAACCAGTTGCAGAACAAATTATGGGATCTAGGAAGATAAAGATGAAGCACATGATCAGGAGATCATGATATGTTTTAACCTGGGGAGTCTGATGCAGGAGCATTAGGCTCAAACCAATATTTTGTATATAGGTAGACTTAGGGGGGTCTTATATTTTCTTGGTCATGTAATTACTGAATAAATCGAGTGATTTTAGTTTAATGTAGAAAATATTGTAACTGCCCGAATGATTAATGGGCACCTGAAGAGATAGTCAGTTTCAAAAGTTAAGCTAATTTTAGGAGTTTGTCTCTGTCTGTTAGAGCATTAGTCTCAGAGTTAGAGATATGAAGATTTTTGAACATTAGAGGAGTTGAGTCGATTCAAGGTTTGTATAAAAATAATCCTTACAGGCATAATAAGGCAGGCCTGCATAGAAGACCTGCATAGATAACTGCATAGGTTGCGTAGGACTGTCGTAGAGACAGGATAGAGGATAAGGGCCAATTCATCGAAGATCTGGCCAGCTAAAAGGCTTGTAAGTTAATTCACTGTGTAATGAAGATTTGTTTCAGTATTTATGTGAAATTGTTGGTTTAATTCTGTGTGAAGAATGCATGTATCTCTGTGAGCTGGATGTAATTAAGACTCTGTGATTTGTTTAAAAGTTTGTCTGCGCATTCAGTGATGGGAATTTGTGATAAATCCTTGTGTTAAGACCCACTGGAAATGTGTGGATCCATCCCAAGAAGTAGTTGTATAACCCGTGTGATAGAATTGTGGGCGTTGAATTCTGTGAGTTAGAGTTGAGTGCGCTCAGTGCATCCTTAGAGAATTCGATATCCATGATAACGTGGTTGTCGAATGTGTATGTGTAATTTCTTAATTCCAAGGTATTGGAACCTCTAATTCTGTGTTTAATTCGAGGAAGAATTTTCTGTGTTGAACCTCCAAAGGTCTCTCTCTGTCCATGGTTGAGCGTGGTCCATATTGAGTCTCCTAAGCGTGTTTTATTTATATCCACCCTGTGAGAAATTGAGCCTTGGTATCGTCGTGGAATCGTGTATATGTTTTTTTTGGTGCGAATCGAGAGTGTTAACCTGAGTTAGTGAATCGGAGTGAATAGAAAGAAGGGCGTTAACCCCGGTCCAACCCACGGTCACTTACTGTTCAAAAACCAGAAGCAGTTTGATCGCACCGCCTTTGTGGGGTAAGTTGTATTCCCCGTTTGAACGCGATCAATGCCATAGGCCGACACGTGGCCTTAAGCAGTTTAGAGATACCGCCCTCATCGCATGCCATCATGTGTTAACTGTCGACTGTGGACTTAGCGCAATATCGATGTACGCCGTCCGATCGAAGGTGAGCTCATCGAACGGTGATCGCTCTCGAAAGAGCTCGGAGGATAATCTAAGGTATGGTGTGTGTATTTAATTGAACCATCGATTTTATATGTGGGACCGGAACTCCATTATAAGTATGTGGGGTTTGACTATGGGTTCATAGCCCGAGAGTGGAAGGGTAAATTAACACATATACACTTAGTGTTAGCTACACGGAATTATGTGAAGATGGACTATTGGGTTATAACTATAGAGGAAATGTTGAATTAATATCTCAATTCTCTGAATTGAGATATAAAAGGAAAAACCCATACTTGTTTATTTAAATTTGCCAGTGTAGAATAAGGGAATGTTGTGGGATTGCCCGGATTGGGAAGTTGATTGGGCAAGAAGCTTTGGATGCATTTTACACATAGATTGAGGTTGAAATAATTTGAAAACCAGGACTGTGGGTTAGCCCCCTCATCAAAGACGAAAGTACGTCGAGGTGTAGAGTGGACATTCAAAGTATTTGGAGGCGAGGCACATGCTTCCTCATACATTTCAAAGCACAATACGTAAAGTGGAAGGGATATCGTCTATCATATCCGAATTGGGTGAGTTAAAATATTATTATGTAACTAAGATAGAGGTATTGATCTGATAATATGTTCACTAGATTTATTTTAATTGTGAATTTATCAAATATTTAGAAGATTATATTTTTGAAGATTGTAAATATTTTTTTGAATGTAGTAAAAAAAAATTAATGTAAAATTTGAGTAATGAATAAAGATTTTGATAGATAAAATAAAATTAGAATTTATTATAAAATTGAAAATTTATTTTTATTAATTATTTAGTGTTTTTATAAATTGCCATAGATATTTTATTAGAATAGTTCATGAAAACAAATATGATCAACATAGATTTATTTAAAGTACGAATCTAACATGAGCCAAGAGGGATCAAATTTATTTTGTTGCAAACTTAGTGCAAAAAATCATGTGTAAGTTTTTACTGTTTAAATTGCATTTTTGAATGTTACAAAGATTAAATAACATGTGTATTGAGTCATTTGATATTAATTCATATTAAAATATTTTATTCATAATTAACATTGGATGTTTTATCTCTGTAAAATTATATTATTTAAGATGGACATGGAAATATTGTATTTACTACTTGAAGAGTGAAAATGAAATATCAACAACTAAGTTAATTCTTTTGTTAATAGATTTTTAATTATTTATTTATATGGTTATTTAATTTTTGTTTTCATAGAATAAGCTTATTTTTTTGAGAGCGCATACTTACACATGTCCCTCATACTGGATTGTCCCTCATACTGGATTGTTGCGCCTCTACAGCCCAATATGACCCCGATGTCAGGTAGGTCACGTCCTCATACAAAATGTCAGCTTAAATTTTAAATTAAAAATAAAAAATAAAAAATAAAAATCGCATTGTGCTAGAACATATATCAATTTCTAATACAATTATGTATTATTTATATAATTTGAATGGATAGTAAATTATATACGTGAATTTGAATGGATCATAGATTTACCTTTAACAAAAAAAATTACCACATTGAATTTCCAAATTAAGTAAAATTTTAAACATCTTTACTCTTTACTAAAGTCAATACCATTTCCTAAATCAAAGGAAAAGAGTTAATTCAACACAAACAATCAAAATCAAAAATATTTTAATATTTCTTTTAATTAAATATTTGTAAAATGAATTTATACTTACTCCAGAGCTATGGTAAATAAATAAAAATATATATAAACTAGATGTATGGTAAATAAATAAAAATTCTTTTTATATTTATTCCATAAACCTTTTATATTTAAAAAAACTTTAAAAAGAGGTTTTATTTAGATGAAGCCTATGGGACGAATACCATGGGACAAATTAATATTGATACCATGGGCCAAATACCATGGGTAAATAAATAAATATAAAAGAGGTATAAACAAGTATGATAAATAAATAAATAAATATAAAATAGATATAAAGAGGTATGGTAAATAAATAAATATAAAATAGGCATAAAGAGGTAAGGTAACTAAATAACAATATATCAAATAGGATTATAAATAAAAATCTAATTATATAACAAGCCTATGGGCCAAATACCATAGTAAAGAAAAGGGGTATGGTAAATAAATAAAAATATAAATAAACTAGAGGCATGGTAAGTAAATAAAACCTCTTTTCATATTTACTCCATAATCTACTTTATATTTAGGAATATTTATGTTCATTATTTTACATAACTAAGAAGAGATAGAGAGAGAGAGAGTGATAAGGGAGAGATGGAGAGAGAGTGTGTATGTTTAGGGATGAGATAAAGAGACAAAGTAAGATGTATGGAAAGAAGGGGGGAGAGAAGAAGTGAGAAGGAGAGAGGGAGGGATATAGTAATGTAGTTGGAGAGAGAGAGAGGGGTGGAAAGAGAGAGAGAAAGAAATGGATGGGGGAAGAGAGAGGATTAGAGAAAAAGAGAGAGATATGGGGGAAGAGAGAGGATTGGAGGGAAAAGAGAGAGAGAGAGGTGGGAGAGAAAGGGAGAGAGAGGAAGGATGAGAGAGAGGAGGAGAATTATGGGGGAAGAGAGAATATTGGAGAGAGAGAGAGAGAGAGAGAGAGAGAGATTAGGGAAGAGAGAGGGATTTAGGGGAGAGAGAGAGAGAGGAAGGACGAGAGAGAGGAGGAGAGAGGGATTGATAAGAGAGATGGAGTTGGAGGGGGAGAGATGTAGGAAATAAGAAATATAGAGAGTGAGAAGTGGAGAGAGAGAAGGAGTGACAAGGGAGAGACAGAGAGAGAGCGTGTATGTTTGGGGCTGAGATAAAGAGACAAATAAGGAGAGGTGGAGATAAAGGGGGAGAAGGAGATATAAGGAGAGAGGGAGGGATATAGTAACATAGTTGGTGGGTGAAGAGAGAGAGAGGGAGAGAGAGATGGGAGAGAAAGGGAAAGAGAGGAAGGAAGAGAGAGGATGTGAGAGAGTGGAGAGAGGGAGGGAAAGAGAGATGGACTTGGAGGGGGAGGAGGAGAGAGGTAAGAAGAAAGAAATAGAGAGAGAAAGGTGGAGAGAGAGAGTGAGTGAGTGATAAGGAAGATGGAGAGAGAGGGAGAGAGAGGGAAGATAGAGATATAGATGGAAGGTGAAGAGAGGGAAGAAGAGAGAGATGGGGAGAGGAGGGGATTGACAAAGAGATTGATATATATGGATTGCGAGAGTGTGTGTGTTTAGGGGGGTGAGATAGAGAGACAGAAAAGAAGAGATGGAGGGGGATATATATATGGATGGAGGCTGGAGAGAGGGAAGAATATTTCTCACACTAGATGGATTGATATAAGTGTAGATGGTGATTTATAATCCTATTTGATTATTCACACTATATGCATCGATTTTAGTGTAGATATTTATTTCTAATGATATTTGATTACTTGCACTAGATGCATTGATTTTAGTGTAGGTGGTGATTTCTAATACAATTTGATTACTTTCACTGAATTTGTTGATTTCAATTTAGATGTCAATTTATAATTATATTTGATTACTTGCACTAAATGAATTGGTTTCAATGTAGATGATTTCTAATCCTATTTGATTGTTTGCACTAAATGCATTGATTTCAGTGTAGATGGAGATTTCTAATCCTATTTGATTTATTTGAGTAAATGCATTGATTTCAGTGTAGATGTTGGTTTCTAGAGAGAGAGAGAGAGAGAGAGAGTGAGAGTGATAATGAATATGGAGAGAGAGGGAGAGAGGACAAAAGGAGGAAAGAGAGATATTAATGGGGGAGAGGGAGAGAAGGGGAAGATAGAGATATAGATGGAAGGTGAAGAGAGGGAAGAAGAGAGAGATGGTGAGAGGGGGTGATTGAAAAAGAGATTGATATATATGGACTACGAGAGCGCGTGTGTTTAGGGGGGTGAGATAGAGAGACAAAAAAAGAATAGATGGAGGGTGATATAGATATGGATGGAGGGTCGAGAGAGGGAGGAATATTTCTCACACTAGATGGATTGATATAAGTGGAGATGGTGATTTCTAATCCTATTTGATTATTTGCACTAGATGCATTGATTTTAGTGTAGATATTTATTTCTAATGATATTTTATTACTTGCACTAGATGCATTGATTTCAGTGTAGGTGGTGATTTCTAATAAAAATTTATTGCTTGCACTGAATGTGTTGATTTCAATTTATATGTCGACTTATAATTATATTTGATTACTTGCACTAGATGACTTAATTCCAATGTAGATGATTTCTAATCCTATTTGATTGTTTGCACTAGATGCATTGATTTCAGTGTAGATGTTGGTTCCTAGAGAGAGAGAGTGGGTGATAAGGAAGATGGAGAGAGAGAGAGAGAGAGAGGTCAAAAGGAGGAAAGAGAGATATTAGCGGGGGAGAAGGAGAGAAGGGGAAGAGAGGGAAGAAGAGAGAGATGGGGAGAGAGGATGATCGACAAAGAGAATGATATATATGGAGTGCGAGAGCGTGTGTGTTTAGGGGGGTGAGATAGAGGCAAAAAAAAGAGATGGATGGGGATATAGATATGGATGGAGGGTGGAGAGAGGGAAGAATATTTCTTGCACTAGATGGATGGATTTAAGTGGAGATGGTGAGTTATAATCCTATTTGATTATTTGCACTAGATGCATCGATTTTAGTGTAGATATTTATTTCTAATGATATATGATTACTTGCACTAGATGCATGTATTTCAGTGTAGGTGATGATTCCTAATACTATTTGATTGCTTGCACTGGATGTGTTGATTTCAATTTAGACGTCGATTTATAATTATATTTGATTGCTTGCACTAAATGAATTGATTTCAATGTAGATTATTCCTAATAATATTTGATTGTTTGCACTAAATGCATTGATTTCAGTGTAGATGGAGATTTCTAATCCTATTTTATTGCTTTGAGTAAATGCATTGATTTCAGTGTAGATGTTGGTTTCTAATCTTATTTGATTGATTGCATTAGGTGCATTGATTTCAATGTAGAAGTTATTTTCTAATCTTATTTGATTTCTTGCATTAAATGCATTGATTTCAACATATATGTTGATTTATGATTTTATGTAATTGGATATATGACGGTACATTAATATTGAAGTGATTGGATTAACAATATGCATTGATTTTAGTGTAAGCACAAAAAGTTATTAACAATGTAGATTGATTTTTGTGTTATAGTAATTTAAGCTATTAATATTGGAGAGCAAGAGAGACAAGGTATCGTGTTTACTACAACAGATCGAGCTAAAGATTTAAATCATTTATGATTTAAATTTTCTTTTTCATATAATCGATATGAAAAGATAACAAAACTAACAAGGGAGGAAATAAGAATAGTAGAAGAAAATAGTTTGATATTGATTGTAACATGAGTACGTTCTTATTATTCACATTTTCTATCTTTCAACACTATTATTGTCACTTTGCATTTAAAAAAAAAAATTCATCATTTTTCATCATTATAGTTATTAACAATAATTATCATCTCAACGAACTGAGGTAACTAAGAAAATTTAAAATTAAAATGACCAAGTTAATCTCAAAAATATTTAGCATATTTAAAATGATTATATTAATATTTGATATATTTACATATTACTGATAAAATTAAGCATATCTTTGATAGATTTTCCTTGGCAGCACACGACTGAAACCAGCCTAGATCCATCTTACATCTCAAAAATTTACAAAAATTTTAATAATCTGAAAAATGTGACGTTGATGCCTTCGATTGGAACCAGCCTAGATCCATCTAACTCTGGATTTATCATGTGTCGAGAGGGATCAAATCTCTTGAGGTGCAAACATTTCCTCAATTTTTTCACTCAAAAAATAGGTTTGCACCTCGAGAGATTTGATCCCTCTTGACGCATGATAGATCTAGAGTTAGATGGATCTAGGCTAGTAGAATGAGCATCTCCTGTATGAGAGACATGTATAAGTATGTCACGTCCTCAAAAAAATAATTTAAATGATTTTCCCTTATGTCAGTGAAACAAAGAAAACAAAAATTAAATAACCATATAAATTAAAAATTAAAAATTTGTTAAATTAACTCACATGTTGATATTTTACTTTCACTCTTCAAGTACTAAATACAATATTTCCATGTCTATCTTAAATAATATAATTTTACAAAGATAAAACATTCAAGGTAAATTATGAATAAAATATTTTAATATGAATTAATATAAAATGGCTCAATACACATCTTATTTAATCTTTGTAACATTCAAAAATGCAATTTAAACAATAAAAAATTACACATTATTTTTTGCACTCTAAAATAAGTTTGCAACAAAATAAATTTGATCCCTCTCTACTCATATTAGATTCGTGCTTTAGATGGATCTATGTTGGTTCTACAATCCAGTATGAGGGACATGTGTAATTATGTCAAATAATATAATTTTGTAGCGATAAAACATCTAATGTAAATTATGAATAAAACATTTTAATATAAATTAATATAAAATGGCTCAATACACGAATTATGTAATCTTTGTAACATTCAAAAATGAAATTTAAATAGTAAAACATTACACATTATTTTTTGCACTCTAAAATATGTCTGGATGTAACGTTCACCATAACTCAACCATAATATATATATATATATATATATATATATATATATATATATATATATATATATATATATATATATATATATATATATATATATATATATATATATATCTTTGCATTCTTTATACCTAGTTATAAGCACATCTATATTTACCAACCTTAATATACATAATCCCTCTTTTAAACATGGCTATATATAAGTATTAATCACACAGAATTCCATTCTTTACTATTCAAACATACTTATACTTCTTGTCGCATACCTATGATCCTAAACCCTACTTATAATTGGCACTTGTAAACGCAATGATACGATGGTTTACCTTTGCATATAATTTTATATATTACGTTGGAAACTTATCATAAGTTAAATCATTCCATGAATTAATTAACCCCAAAGGGACTTGCAAGATTGCAGAATCACGATATTATAATGATTTCAATGCTCGTATTATTCGTCGTATGATTTTATTTAAGTTAGGATAGGGTTGTTGTACCCTTCGCATGGAAAATCGGGTTATTGATTGACACCTACTTTTCCAGCCTCCGTTGGATCTTAGGGACAGAGATCCACAGTCTAGATCTTCCGATACCCGTTTAGGGTAATGACCCGACCTAACCCTAACTGGTTCTCCTCATTCGCTCAGCTCTGGTAGCATTGCACCTCTACACCCTGTCGCCTTCGTCCTCGTTTTACCAGCGTCGTTTACTGCTCAGCTTGGCCACCATGTACCCTTAGCAGGTATGCGGAACTGTTAAGAAAATCTTGCAGGCTTGAATGTTATGAAATCACAGTTTTCAGTTATAAGTTTTATGACATTTTCCGGGTTTAACATCTTGCAGGAATTTGTAGGTCTCAAGAACTCAACTCCACGGCTAAGTATCCTACCTTGGGTTGTGACTGGGTCTCAGGTTATTGTCGCCTTTGCTCAATGACATCGGTTCATATAACTCCAGACAGTAAGCCATGCATCAACCCATCTATGAGATTTCTACTCTCTAACATAGCTTTCTTGTCGAAAGCCATGTCTTCTAAGTCTACTATTTGCTATATCTTCGTGCAGTGTTTCGAATTATGAGCTACGAAATCATTCCTACTCAGGTATCTTACTCTTGATTTTATATTGCACTTTCCTATGACATTCATTCAACGGATATGAGAGTGTAGATTTTATAATGCTCGTGTTCTTGTTTTGTGTAGGTATTTACATAAACTGATGGAAAGGGTTTTCATATCGCGTTGTCATTTCAAGTGTGTGCTTCTTTTTCAATAACATTGTTGTCGTCCTTAACAGGTATCAGCTTCTCTGTTTTGGTCTTAAGCTTATAAAATAAGCCCTGCAGGTTTGGCACTATGGTGTTGCACAACATTATAAGTTCAGGATTTATTTTTCTCAATTCGATGAAATTGTTGTTTTTTTTATTTCCCTGTATTCGAGGGTTTTTCCCTGCACTGAGTTAATTGTGTGTTATTAAGGATTCTCATTGTAATTTGAATGGCCCTTTTAGACTGACAGTCAAGCACCCAGCTCGGCCTACAAGGGTGTCCTCCATGCAACATTTTTTAATTATATATATATATATATATATATATATATATATATATATATATATATATATATATATTAATTATGGGCAGTTACTTGTCCCTGAAGTTCTTCGATGCTAATGCCTTATTATTTCCTCAAATTTTGGTTCCTCTAAATGAAACTGTCGTAATCTCCCTTTTTCTATAGATGTTTATAGGTAAATGAATATAATGTTCTCTGTCTTATCTAGACTCTCGCTTTTGAGCTTAATGGTTGTTCAAATAGCTTTATTATCTATCTTGCTAGCAACA
This sequence comes from Pinus albicaulis, assembly GCA_034641835.2. NCBI lineage: Eukaryota > Viridiplantae > Streptophyta > Pinopsida > Pinales > Pinaceae > Pinus > Pinus albicaulis. Next base: position 252,040,907 of record CM076584.1, on the reverse strand, counting down.
GATATTGGTCCTTTATTTTTTTGTTTTCCTACAATGGAATTTACAGTTCGAAGGTTTCTGTGTGGAACATGTTTGCATGTAACTACTGTTGTTTTCTGGGTTACTTCTTCACATGATTTTTCTAGCAGTTTGCATGCGGGTATTACATTTCAGTAGTAAGTATATCCTTCCATTCCAGAAATTGAATCTATATTTTTCTGATATAAAGGAGACCTCTCCATTATTGTTTACCATTATTTTGACTGTAGCATTTTCTAAGTTATGGATAGTAGCTTTCGTCTTGTTTTCAAGAACATAATTTGGTTTTACTTCTTTTAGTTAAGTAACTAGAGAGATGTTTGGACCATTTATATTTTTTGTCTATGTATATCATAGTTACGAAAAAATGACCAATTCTGGGGTTTAGGGTTTCAGCCTTGGACCCTGAACTAACAGTTTCTTCTAGTTTGTATTTTCAGTTATATATTTCCGTCTTTATTTAGGCTAGTTTTGTGGTTACATCTTACACTGTATTTTTCTTTGAAAGTCAGGATATAATCTACAATATATATATATATATATAGTTTTGTTACGCAGCCCACAGACATTCACAGTTCCATAGTAAAGCCTAGAATATAATACAAGAAATACAGATATATTTTATCATCGACATGTATAGCTTAAAATTCTTCTTGCCATATTTTCAAGAAATAATACATGTATTGAAAGAATTTGGTCTAAAAAAATTCATTTATTAAATAATTATGTCTAACATATCTATATTAAATGAGTCTGTCTAAACATTTCTGCATTCAAATAAATCTATATACTTATCTTGCTTCAGACTCTGCTGATGATGTCCTCCCTACCATGAGAGAGGTGATTACGTCCTCATCTCCCCCTGTGCTCCACACCTGAGATGAGTAGGGTGACAGAAATTCCGGAAGAGACCTCGGGACCCCAAGTCCAGTACTCTTCTTTTCTAGGATTCAGGAACGCTGAGTGTTTCCACTGGTCACCACGCTCAGGAAATCATCACTCTCTTCCTTCCTCTCCTTAGTCACGGAACATAACCCCTTTTCCTCACTGGGATGCACTTTTATCCCTAGAGGAAAGGTAATTGTCTTAACTGTTTTTTGTTCAACCACTTCTCAATTCTTGGAATACTTTTATCATCAATATTTTAACTTTTTATGGAACCACTATTCTATAATTAAATTGCATATCAATAAAACATAATTAATTTATGTTTATCATGTAATCCTTTTCTCAAAATAAAATAAATGTTTTAGTCTCTTTAAAAATAAATAGCATAACAACTAGTTAGCACTTAAGCCATCTATCACAACTTTCCCCCTGGAAGTAAACACCATCCTCGGTGTTTCATTCCTGCTCAACAAACAATTCTGGATAAGCCTCACGAACAAATCCTTCATCTTCTCAGGTAGCCTCATCTGAGTTGAAGTGCTTCCACTGCACTTTAACCTGGGTGATGGCTCGTCTCCGGAGCATGATTTCTCTCCGATCAAGTATACAATGAGGTTCGACTAGAAATTCATCGTCCGGTTCAACTTGCATTCAGAAAAAATTGAATTAAATCCTCATAAAACTTAGTATTTTAAGATAATATTTTTTTAATCTTACTCTACTTGAATGCTTTGCCAGTGAATTACATGATTTGGGTCATGTACATATCATTTTAGTAAGGATACAGGGAACACATTGTGCACCCTAATATGGCTGAGTAAAACTAATTGGTAAGCCACGGGTCCCACCCTCTCCAATATTTGGAAAGGTCCATAGAACCTGGGGGCCAACTTGGAACAGGAGGTCCACCTTAATGTGCTCTTCTTCAGTTTTATCCTTACATACACATGATCGCCTACTTCAAATTATCGATAAGTTCTCTTCTTATCTGCATATACCTTCTACCGATATTGAGATGCTTTCAGATTTTGTCTGATCTTTCTTACCTTTGATTCCATCTCAGCCAACATCTCTGGTCCAAGCATTAATTTAGTTTCGGGGCTGCTCCAATTGATGGGAGTATGACACTGTCACCCATACAAAGCTTCAAAGGGGCTCATCTTAAGAGACTCCTGGTAACCATTATTGTAGGAAAATTATACCAAGTGTAGATATTATTCCCATTTCGTTGGCCGTTGCATCACGTACATGCGCAGCATATCTTCCAAAATTTGGTTCACCCGCTCAGTTTGTCTATCCGTATGAGGATGATAAGTGGTACTGAAATTTATTTGGATTCCCAAACCTATAAATAAGGTCTTCCAGAATGCTGAAGTAAATTTCACATCCCTATCTGATATGACAGTCTTTGGAATGCCATGCAGTCTAAAAATCTCTCTCATAAAGATATATGTTATTTGCACAGTTTTGTAAGTAGACTCTACGGGTATGAAATGTGATGCCTTACTCAGTCTATCAACCACCACCATAATGTAATCAATGTATCATTTTGACCTTGGTAAACCAGTAATAAAATCTAGGGATATAACTTTCCATTTCCATTCAGGCACTAGTATAGGCTGCAACAATCCGGCTGGATATTGATGCTCCACCTTAACCTGCTAACACTCCAGGAATGTGTTTAATTATTCCACAATATTCTTTCGCATACCATGCTAGAAATAGACTTTTCTAATTGCAGTTAGCATTTTCAGGTATTCGGGGTGTCCTACATAATTACTGTGGTGACACTCATCCACGATCCGTTCTTTTAAACTCATTCGGTTTGGGATATATAACTTTCCCTTGAAGGTTAACAATTAATCCTTGTTAATTTCATAGTTAGAGGGTTTTTCTTGTCTTTTGGCTTCCTCCACTTGCTGCCATAAAAATTGGTATTCCGGATCTTTCTCAACTTCCTCTTTTATCTGATCTATCAAGCGCCGAGAGGGATCAAATCTATCGAGGTGCAAACCTCTTTTTTTGAGTGAAAAACTTGAGGAAAGGTTTGCACCTTGAGAGATTTGATCCCTCTTGGTGCTTGATAGATCCAGAGTTAAGATGGATCTAGGCTGGTTTCAGTCGTGTGCTGCTAAGGAAAATCTATCGAAGATATGATTAATTTTATCAATAATATATAAATATATAAAATATTAATATATCATTTTAAAAATGCTAAATATTTTTGAGATCAACTTGGTCATTTTAATTTTAAATTTTCACGATATGTTCTTATCATGAAAGAAATCATTATAATATCGTTCTTTTAAACTCATCCACGATCCGTTCTTTTAAACTCATTCGGTTTGGGATATATAACTTTCCCTTGAAGGTTAACAATTAATCCTTGTTAATTTCATAGTCATAGGGTTTTTCTTGTCTTTTGGCTTCCTCCACTTACTGCCATAAAAATTGGTATTCCGGATCTTTCTCAACTTCCTCTTTTATCTGATCTAAAAATTTAAATTTGATCTGATTATAGCAAATCTAATAAACACAGTGCAGTTTCCTACTTAAGGCATCCGCCACATGATTTTCTTTGCCTTTTACATGCTATATATCAAAACTGTAAAATTCACTTAGGAAGGAATTCCACCTTGCATGTCTAACATTTAAATCGGCTTGCTTAAAGTAGTTGGTTAAGCTGTTGTGATCAATTTTTAACACAAATATTTTTCCTAACAAGTAGTGCCTCCATACCCAGAGTGAATGCACTATTGTGTCAGCTCTAAATCATAACATGAATATCATTGTTCATGCTCCTTTAATTTTCTTGATTCATAGGCAACCACTCTTAATATTAATCACACGGAATTACATTCTTTACTATTCAAACATACCTATACTTCTTATCGCATACCTATGATTCTAAACCCTACTTATAATTGGCACTTGTAAACACAATGATACAATGTTTACCTTTGCATATAATTTTATATATTACGTTGGAAACTTATCATAAGGGAAATCATTTCGTGAATTAATTAACCCCGAAGGGACTTGCAATATTGCATAATCACAATATTATAATGATTTCAATGCTCGTATTATTCACCATATGATTTTTTTTAAGTTAAAATAGTGTTGTTGTACCCTTCGCATGGAAAATCAGGTTATTTATTAACACCTACTCTACCAGCCTCAGTTGTATATCAGGGAAAGAGATCCATGGTCTAGATATTTCGATACCCGTTTAGGGTAATGACCTGGCTTAACCCTAACTATTTTTCCTCATTCGCTCAGCTTTGGTAGCGCTACACCTCTGCACCCTGCCGCGTTCATCCCCATTCGACCAGCATCGTCTACTGCTCAGATTGGCCACCATGGACCCTCATTAGGTATGCGGAACTGTTAATACAATCTTGCAGGCTTGAATGTTATGGCATCACAGTTCTCAGTTATAAGTTTTATGAAATTTTCTAGGTTTAACATCTTGCGGGAATTTGCAGGTCTCAGGAACTTGGCTCCACGGCTGAGTATCCTACCTTGGGTTGTGGCTGGGTCTCGAGTTACTGTCGCCTTTGCTCAATGACATTGGTTTATCTAACTCCAGAGGGTAAGCCCTGCATCAACCCATCTCTGAGATTTCTACTCTCTAACATAGCTTTCTTGTCAAAGGTTTGTCTTCTAAGTCTACTATCTATTATATCTTCGTTTAGTGATTCGGATTATGAGCTGCGGAATCATTCCTACTCAGGTATCTTACTCTTGATTTTCTATTGTACTTTCCTGTGACATCCATTCAACATATATGAGGGTGTATATTTTATGATGCTCGAGTTCTTGTTTTGTGCATTTATTTACATAAACTGATGGAAAGGGTTTTCATATCGCGTTGTCATTTCAAGTGTGCGCTTCATTTTCAGTAATATTGTTGTCATCCTTAATAGGTAGCAGCTTCTTCATTTTGGTCTTAGGCTTATAACATAAGCTCTCTAGGCTCGACACTATGGTGCCGCATAGTGTTATAATTTTAATATTTATTTTTCTCAGTTTGATGAAATTGTTGTTTTTTTTATTTCCCTGTATTCGAGGGCTTTTCCCTACACTGATTTAACTGTATGCATTATTAAGGGTTCTCATTGTAATTTTAATGGCCCTTTCGGACTAAAGGTCGAGCACCCAGCTCGGCCTACGAGGGTTTCCTCCATGCAGCCATTTTTAATTAAATTTTATATCTATATATTTCTTTATTATGGACAGTTACTTGTCCCTGAAGTTCTTCGGTGCTAATGCCTTGTTCTTTCCTCAAATTTTCGTTCCTCTAAATGAAGCTGCCGCAATTTGTCTTTTTCTGTAGATGTTTATATATAAATGAATATAATGTTCTCTATCTTATTTTCTAGACTCTCTCTTTTGAACTTAATGATTGTTCAAATAGCTTTATTATATATCTTGCTAGCAACATATATTGGTCCTTTATTTTTTTGTTTTCCTGCAATGGAATTTACAGTTTGAAGGTTTCTATGTGGAACATGTTTGCATGTAACTACTGTTGTTTTTTGGGTTACTTATTCACATGCTTTTTCTAGTAGTTTTCATGCGGGTATTACATTTCAGTAGTAATTATGTCCTTCCATTCTAGAAATTGAATCTATATTTGTCTGGTATGAAGGAGACCTCTCCATTATTGTTTACCATTATTTTGACTGTAGCATTTTCTAAGTTACGGACAGTAGCTTCCGTCTTGCTTTCAAGAACAGAATTTGGTTTTACTTCTTTCAGTTAAGTAATTAGAGAGATGTTCGTACCATCTAGATTTTATGTTCATGTATATCATAGTTACGGAAAACGACCAGTTCTGGGGTTTAGGGTTTTGGCCTTGGACCCTGAACTAACAGTTTCTTCCAGTTGTGTTTTTAGTTATATATTTCCGTCTTTATTTAGTCTAGTTTTGTGGTTACGGCTTACACTGTATTTTTCTTTGAAATTCAGTCTATAATCTACAATATATATATATATATATATATATATATATATATATATATATTATATATATATATATATATATATATATATATATATATATATATATATATATATATATATATATATATATATATAGTTTTGTTACACAACCCACATACATTCAATAGTTCCACAGTAAAGCCTAGAATATAATACAAGAAAGACAGATATAGTTTAACCTCGACATGCACAGATTAAAATTCTTCTTGCCATATTTTCAAGAAACAATACCTGTATTGAAAGAATTTGGTTTAAAAACATTCCTGTATTAAATAATTATGCCTAACATATCTGCATTAAATGAGTTTGTCTAAAAATTTCTACATTAAAATAAATATGTATACATATCTCGCTTCAAACTATGTTGATGATGTCCTCCCTACCATGAGAGAGGCTATTACGTCCTCATCTCCCCTCGTGCTCCATACCTGAGATGAGTAGGATGACAGAAATTCCGAAAGAGACCTCAGGACCCCCAGTCTAGTACTCTTCTTTCCTAGGATTCGGGAACGCTAAGTGTTTCCACTGGTCACCACCATCTCAGGAAATCATCACTCTCTTCCTTCCTCTCCTTAGTCACAGAACAGAACCCCTTTTCCTCACTGGGATTTAATTTTATCCCTAGAGGAAAGGTAATTGTCTTAACTGTTTTCTGTTCAACCACTTCTCAGTTCTTGGAATACTTTTATCATCAGTCTTTTAAATTTTTATGGAACCACTATTCCATAACTAAATTTTTATTTCAATAAAACATAATTAATTTATGTTCATCATGTAATCCTTTTCTCAAAATAATATAAATGTTTTAGTCTCTTTAAAAATAAATAACATAACAACTATTTAGCACTTAAGCCAGCTATCATGCTGCATCAAAATAAATTTGACCCCTCTAGTCTCATGTTAGATCCGTGCTTTAGATGGATCTATCCTTTGAATGTTTCAAAAATTAAATAGCATGTGTATTGAGTCATTTTATATTAATTCATATTAAAATATTTTATTCATAATTAACATTGGATGTTTTATCTCTGTAAAATTATATTATTTGAGATAGACATGAATATATTGTATTTACTACTTGAAGGATGAAAATGAAATATCAACAACTGAGTTAATTTTTTTGTTAATAGATTTTTAATTATTTATTTATTTGGTTATTTAATTTTTGTTTTCTTTGTTTGTCTAACATGAGTGAAAAACATTTTAATTATTTTTTTGAGGGCTTGACATACTTACACATGTCCCTCATACTGGATTGTAGAATGAACCTCTTGACTCAATAAACTAACTTACATTTATACTATGTAAGTTAATTTTCTTTTAGATATTATATTCTTTAATAACTTATTTTCTACTTAAATAAATGAAAAAGTTGAAATGCCAGTAATATAGGGTTGAAATAAATATACTCACACCATCTCAATAGACACAAGTTTATCTTGGGAAACCCTTATGAGAGAAAACCTCGCTAGAAAATACTTTGGAAGGCTAATATGCTCTCTTTTTTCTAGTATGGAAATATAAAGTATAAAGGAAGAGTTATTGTCTATGTAGTTACATAAGGCCTGCAACATGTAAGGTTGCTACAAGACTTTAATCTCTTCTAATATGCTCTCCAAATTTCCACTCCTAACTTATTTTTTCAACTATGGAACAAAATACAATAGCATAGAAACTCCTACTCCTCCAAGGAGCCTGGTATTTAAATTAGCCCAATTGTTAACTAGAGATAACATTTGACTCCCTTAATGATCCAAGTTGTACAAGGGATAAAACAAAAAGCAGGAAGGGAACACAAACTAACTAGAATGGTGGTAGTTATCTATCAAGAGAGAGAGAGAGAGATGATAGTTACATGTATTCACAAAAGCTATTATAAGAGGCCAAAAGAATGGTCTTTTAATAGAAAAAAATAACCCTAGATGTCCAAAACCATAACCATAGAAGATAAAGTGTCAAAAATTTTGCAACCCATGAGGTGGTTAGTTGGTACATCAACATCCTAAGGACATACATTTTTCATACAACATTTGTTTGGGGCACAAAATAGTTCGTTGGAAAGAAATATCCGAGGACTACAACTTTTGACTAGGGCCAAGGAATTTTATGTCAACCCATGGCCTAGAAAATTCCCAAAAAACATTGTTTATGGCATCAAAAAAACCCCAAATGTTTTTGACCCAAAAAACCATAGAAAAAATACTAAAATAGATCATTATTGAGTTAGTGAAAGAGGTGGGTGGCCACCGATTTCCACTTGGATTATTCCTCCCCCTGAGGAAGAAATGGTCTCCATTGCGTCAAGTTCCCACATCAGATAGGGAAAATTCTGTTGAATTTGGCTCGTGGTGAGCCACTTGCCTTAGTGAAGAAGCTTCCCTTCTTTGACAACTCGATAGAGTTTTATGTGTTGTTGGTAAGTATCTTTTCTCTTGGTGTCCATCATTTAATCCATTGTGTCATGTTCAATGCAACCAGGATTGAGTTCTATGGGGAACAATTGCTTGGTTGCCTCCAAGGTGTCTAATTGAGGTGGAAAATATGGTCAAATAAACTCCAAATTAAATATTATACATCAGATAAGGAAACTATTGTTGAATTTGGCTCTTGGTAAGCCACTTTCCTTGGTGAAGAAGCTTCCCTTCTTTGACAACTCGGTAGAGTTTTATGTGTTGTTGGTAGGTATATTTTGTTTTTGTGTCCATCATTTGATCCATTATTTCATGTTCAATGAAATAAATATTTATTTATATGGGGGATGATTTCTTGCCTGCCTCCAAGGTGTCCAATTTAGGTGGAAAATATGGTCAAAGCAGCTGCACATTAAATACTAGATGTAAACCAAGGAAAGGGGAAATACTCAATTTAAAAACATTTTATCCCACATCCTTTGTGATTGTTTAAGGCCCATATCGGAGTGGTATGAGCTTCTTATGAGGTTTGTGAGGCACTCTTTCTATAAATGCACCCAAACCTTATCACCAACCTAAAAATTGTGTGGAACCTTGCGTTGGTCGATGGGCTACTTGTACTTGAAATTGGATTTTTGTAATGATATTATGAACCTATTTTTGGAGGTGTTAGATCCATTCAACAAATTTGGCTACTCTATTTTCCTTGTCCTAAGTGCCAATATAATATATGGGGGTAAATTAGGACATGATAAATTAATCGTACTTAGAAGCATATGATTGTGTGTAGATAATAACAATGTTATCGACTTAACAAATATGTAGCCAAGAAAACCCTATTTTTATGCAAAAAAACATGAAAAAACACTTTGAAATTGAAAAGTGGTGATGTTTCATCACCCTTTTTTGAGGGGGTTAAAATTCTGACAATTTTCAACCATAGTGTTAAACATCAAATAACATGATTCTGAAAAACCTTAAAATTATGACATTTTCAACCATGAAACTAAAACCAAATATGAGTACAAAACCTTAAAATTATGGAAATTTTCAACCACGGCATTATAAATCAAATATCATGACTAGGTAAACCTTAAAAATCAACACTTAAATAAAAAAGTAATTCTACCAAAAATAATTTTCAATGGGGCATTAAACTTGCAATATTTTTAACTATGATTTATAAATTCATCATTAATGTACACAAAATCATGAAAAACACCATTTTTTCAAATTTTAGGGGTTGAGATTACATCAAGCTTGACTCGTGGCTTAAGAAATTGCGACCCAAGGGCATCTAGGCCACACTAGCCCTTAGCATGGCTGGAATTTTTCCCATAGAGTTTTGAACCAATAACCTTCACATCACAGAGTGACTTAACAATACACCCCATCATCATCTATTCTACACCTCATGGGCATGAAAAACACCATTTTAAAAAAATGATGTGACACAATTTTTTTTTAATTAAATACATGATTTTTTTTAAATAAAAAATTAAATAATTAAAAATATATTTTTGATTTTTTTTAAATCAATAAAAAAAAAATTTTAAAAAAACCTACTAAATTGTGTGATTTAAAAAAAAAATTGTAAAAAAATATAATTAAAAAATATATATAATAATAATAATAAAATAGATCAAACCTATATTCTAAAGATAAAATTAAAATTTTTAGAAAGAAAAACATCAAAATAGGTTTATATATATATATATATATGTGTGTGTGTGTGTGTGTGTGTGTAACAAGCTCTTACTATTGTGAAACCAGCTCCAAAAAGAGAAGAAAAGAGATATCAACGCCTTAGAAATAAGCCACTTCGAGGGGGCAACCTCCAATACATTACATGAATGAACAATTCTTGGATGATTCAAATTACAAAACCTTCTTTCTATATATAGGATTCCATGGGGCCACAATGTAATCCTAGCCGACCTAACAATAATAATTTAAGGGCACAATAATAACAATATGGGGGTTACAAGGGTACAATAATAACAATAGGGGGGTTACACTAACAACAATAAGGGACTATACTAGTAATATAGGGACCTAACATGCCCCTCTCCTTCAAAAAAGTGTTGTCCTCAATGCTTGAGTAGCTCTGGGTGCTTCTGTATAAAATTCTCATCCTCCCATGTAGAATCTTAAGTGGGTAAGTTCTTCCACTTGATGAGATACTCTGAAATTGATCGATTCCGTAGTTGTCGAGTTCTTTTTTCCATGACTGCTTCAGGTTCCAATATGATTTTCCCTTCCCCATCAAGTTCTGGCAATACTGTTTGAACTGGAAGATTTTCACCTATAACCTTCTTTAACCATGAAACATGGAAAACTGGATGTACTCGCGAAGAAGCAGGAAGCTCCAATTTGTATGCCATAGTACCAATCTTTTGCAACACCTTGTAAGGACCATAGTACTTTGGCGATAATTTATTATCCTTCTTAGCTTGCTTGAGGTAAATTTGTTTGTATGGTTGTTGCTGTAAAAATACCCAGTCTTCTACATCAAAACTTCTCTCGCTGCGATGTTGATCTGCCTGTTGTTTCATTCGATTTTGTGCCAAATTTAGGTTGTCCTTTAAGAGTTGGAGAACTTCTTGTTGATGCTTGATGTGATCTTCCACTGCTTGAACCTTCGAATTTTCTCTTAAAGATGATGTGATGGATGGTGGATGATATCCATAAATTGCCATAAATGGGGTCATTTTTGCTGCAGTATGGAAGGAAGTGTTATACCACCATTCAGCTAGAGGTAACCACTTGACCCATTGTGTTTGTTTATCATATACAAAACAACGAAGATATTCTTCCAAACATTTATTTACTATCTGTTTGACCATCAGATTGAGGATGATAAGATGAGCTATGAACTAATTGAGTACCCAAACAAGAAAATAACTCCGTCCAAAAATTTCCAGTAAAAATGGGATCTTTGTCACTCACAATAACCCTTAGGTTTTCATGTAGCTTTTGAATTGTGTCCATAAATTTAGTAGAAACTATACTTGCTTTAAATGGATGAGATAATGCGCAAAAGTGTGCATACTTGGTAAGTCTATCAACTACCACCATGATGACACTGTTTCCTTCAGACTTAGGTAAACCTGTGATAAAATCCATTGAAATCTCCTCCCAACGTTGACTTGGAATGGATAAAGGTTGCAGAAGACCCGGGGTCTTAATTGTCTCAACTTTATTCTGCTGGAAAACCAAACATTCTACCACAAACTTTTGAATATCAAATTTAAGGCCATCCCAAAAAAAATCTTTCTTCACCCTATGGTAAGTTTTTAAAAATCATGAGTGTCCTCCTAAAGGAGAAGTGTGCAATTCCAAAATAATCTTTTTTCTTAGTTGGGAATTCTTACAAAGATATAAGCGATCTTTGTACCATAAGGAATCATTTTTCCAACTAAATGTATCAGATGTACTAGGATCTTGCTGCAACTTTTGAATGAGTGTCCACACGTCTTCGTCCTTCTTCCATTCATCTCTTGCTTTGGTTATCCAATCTGGTTGGATAATAGAAATGGCACAAAGCAATGCTTCCACCTCTTCATTCTTTCTTGAGAGTGCATCTGCAACAACATTTAGCTTCCATTTTTTGTATATTATTTCAAAGTCATAACCCAACATCTTTGTGACCCATTTTTGCTGCTCTTCTGAAGATAGTCTTTGTTCCAAAAAGTGTTTAAGACTATCATGGTCAGTTTTTACCTTGAAGTGTCTTCCCATTAGGTAAGTTCTCCATTTCTTTAGTGCATGCAGTATTGCTAACATTTCCTTCTCATAAATAGGTTTCTGTAAATACTTTCCTTTGATTGGACGACTTTCAAAAGCAATGGGTCTTCCTTCCTGCATTAAAACTGCACCAATTCCATTTCCTGAGGCATCACATTCCACAATAAAGGTTTTTGTGAAGCCTGGCGTAGCTAAGACCGGTGCTAGGCACATTGCCTCTTTAAGATGTTCAAAGGCCTTAGTTGCTTCAGGAGTCCATGAAAATGCATCTTTCTTCAATAATGTTGTTAGAGGTGCTGCTATTCTCCCATAATTCTTAACAAACTTTTGATAATACCTTGTTAACCCGAGAAATCCTCGCAACTGCTTTATGGTTGTGGGGACTTTCCATTCCTTAATGGCTTTAATTTTGTTAGGGTCTACCTTAACACCCTCGTGAGATACAATATGACCCAGATATTCCACCTCTTGTACTCTGAAGAAACATTTGGATGTTTTTGCATATAACTGTTTCTCCTGCAATAGTTTGAGCATCCTGTCAACATGTTGAACATGATCCTTCCAAGATCTGTTGTAGATTAATATATCATCAAAAAATACTAGCATAAATTTTCTGAGGAAGGGTTTGAAAGTGGAATTCATCAACCCTTGAAATGTAGAAGGTGCATTGGTAAGGCCAAAAGGCATGACCAAAAATTCATAATGACCCTCATGAGTTCAAAATGTAGTTTTCAGAATATCTTCAGTATTCATTCTAATTTGATGATACCCTGAACAAAGATCCAATTTGGTAAAATAAATTGCTCCATGTAATTCATCCAATAATTCATCAATCACAAGAATGGGAAATTTATCTTTAATGGTGAGCTTATTGAGCTCCCTATAATCCGGACACATTCGCCATGATCCATCCTTCTTGTGTACCAATACTACGGGAGCAGAGAAAGAACTTTGACTAGGTTGAATTATACCTGCCTCTAACATTTCTGCAATCATGCGTTCAATTTCGCTCTTTTGGAAGTAAGGATATCTATAAGGCCGGATGTTTGGAGGAACACTTCCTGGAATCAAATGGATAGCATGATCATGATCACGAATAGGTGGGAGTCCTTTGGGAGTTTCAAACACCTTGGAATGATTGTCCAAGACTTGTTGGAGATCTGCAGAAATAGATGATTTTGATGTTGGAACTTCTAGTGAGCATAATTGTGCAATTATGCCTTGTTTTTCTTTCTTTAGAAGCTTTTTCATGACATTAGAGCTTATTATCCTTCCTGGCTTCCCCGCAATACCCCGTAATTCAACTTCCTTTCCTTCTGAAAAAAATTTCAAGAAAAGTTCTTGAAAATTAAAAGCTACCGTCCCCAAAGATTGTAACCATTGTACTCATAGTACAACATCAGCACCTCCCATAGGAATGGCAAGCATTGGACTAGTCAATACATATTCCCCCATGGTTAGCTTGATATTATGGCATTTTCTAGAGCGATTTATAGTTCCTCCATTTGCAACCATCACTTGACATTCTGGTGCTGGGTATAGGAAACAATTTAATTCCTTGGCTACCTTATAATGAATAAAATTATGGGTGCTACCTGAATCAATCAACACTATTACCTTTTCCTTCTTGATATGTCCTTCTATCTTGAGAGTTTGAGGAGTGGTAATTCCTGCCAGTGCATTACACGATATGGTCGGATTCATTTCTTCCTCTTCTAGGGCTGGTTCCTGGTGTATATCCTCTTCTTGTTCATTTTCTTCTTCCTCTTCACAATCTATGTAAAATAATTTATTCTCAGCACACGTATGACCTTTACTGTATTTGCTATCACAACTGTAGCAAAGCCCTTTAGCTCTTTTTTCTTCCAATTGTTGTGGTGTCAACCTTGTAGGTTGTGGAAATCTAGGCGTAGCAACACTTCCTTCTTTATAGAATTGAGTGGTAGGCTTCCTTGTCGCCATAATTTTACATTCAACTTTTCTTGCCAACCTAAATACCTTCTCCAATGAATCAGGTTCCAAAACGCGAACTTCATGTTGGATGTTATCCTTTAAAGTGCCTAGGAAGAGATCAATCCTGTGTTCCTCTGTAAGATCAGTTACCCATATATTCAATTTTTGGAAGTCCTCAATGTGCTGCCCCACTAAACCCTTTTGTTTGAGATTTATCAATTGGGTAAAGAAGGTGTTGCTCTTTGTATCCTCATAATGTGCTACCATTTCCTCCGTAAAAATTGACCAAGTGACAATTTTTTTACGGGAGCAAAGCCATCGATACCATACAAATGTATTTTGTTCTAAATGTAAAGTTGCAATGCGTACCTTTTGTGTGTTTTGCACATTATGGAGATCAAAATATTACTCCATCTGTAGTATCCATGTTACAGGATCCTTTCCATCAAACTTCCTCATATCCATTTTTGGAATATGGTGGTTCTTCCCGCCAACATTAGATTTTATGAAATCACGATTAACATTTATTTGTTCTCATCATGAGTTTCCTCTACTATATTTTCACCATTAGGAAACATTTCTTGTATCAAATTTGTCAAACCTTCCATGTATGCTTTTAGATCATTCTTCATGTTTTCCATTTTCTCATCGATCTTAGCTTCCATGTCATCCATCTTAGATTCCATGCCAGCTTCCATTCCATCTATCTTAGATTCCATGCTATCTATCTTAAATTCCATGCCATTCTTCAAAACATCCATCTTATATTCCATGCATTTCTTCAAACCATCCATCTTAGTTTCCATGCCTTTCTTCAAAACTTCCATGTCATTTTTTGTTGCTCTTTGCGAGAGTGAAATTTGTTGCACTTTCTCTTGTAATTTTGATATGTCATGTTGCCATTCTTCGTCGTCATGAGTCATAGTAGATCTTTCTAAAGGCTTAATGGGTGTTGAATCCTTTTTAGGGGAAATTTTAGAATCCAATACTGATATCTATTCTACAATATGCCCTTGGAATCAATTCAACTTGATTCTTCAAACAAGACTTATGCAATTCGGAAGAAAAAAAATACACTCCTTTTACTTGCTTTTGAGGAGCTCGATATTGAAATTGAATTATCTCTATAATTTTGGATCCTCAATATCTGAAATTCAGCCTTGTAGTAGCCCTCTGGAGCTTCTTTCAAATGCCACAGGTCTGATTTGATTTGGATTCTTCAAGGCAAAGTTATGTCCAATCTCCCACAATGACCCAATTTTGGACTAGTTCAGTAGAGTGAACTTGTATGACTTGCCACAAGTCATTGTTTCCTCCTTTGGCTCTGAAATTGATAGACCAAAAACTAATTCCATGTACTTACGACCACTTTTTATAGCATTCCAATCCGATGCTCACAGAGAGAGCTATGCATATTTTCCCACGATCACCTCTTTGAGATGAAATTCAAAAGCCTCAAAAAGCCCTAACTTCCACAAATCATATCTCTGAAAATATTGCGAACAAATATCTGAAATTTTGTGATGATGTTCCTCAGGATTTTGGATTCACACTCTAAAAATTTCAGCTTCTGAACCTTTGTTGAAAAAAATTTATTACGAAAATACCATGATGACATGTTTAGGTTAAATTCAGGAGCCTGCAAAATGACCTAACTTGCACAAATCATATCTCCGAAAATATTGCGAACCAAGCTCTAAAATTTTTCGAAGATATTCCTTAGGATTTTGGCTTCGCACTCTAAATATTTCAGATTCTGAACCTTCGTAGAAAAAAATTTACAGTGATAATTCCACGATGACCTGTTTGGAGCAGCAAAACCCTAGAATCTCAAACCTCTGATACCAAATGTTGTGAAACCAGCTCCAAAAAGAGAATAAAAGAGATATCAACGCCTTATAAATAAGCCACTTCGAGGGGGAAATCTCCAATACATTACATGAATGAACAATTCTTGGATGATTCAAATTACAAAACCCTCTTTCTATATATAGGAGTCCATGGGGCCACGATGTAATCCTAGTGGGGCCACAATGTAATCCTAGCCAACCTAACAATAATAATTTAATGGCACAATAATAAAAATATGGGGGTTACAAGGGTACAATAATAAAAATAAGGGGGTTACGCTAACAACAATAAGGGACTATACTAGTAATATAGGGACCTAACACTTACATATATCATAGTTCACATGTACACCCATATTTAGTCGGAAATGTTCTAAGGAAGAATATTACATCAAAAAAGCCTCCATAGAAAAAGAAAGTATCCCAATACCTATATCTTAACAAAAAAGAAACCCAAAATAAAATGTAGTTATCATCATAGATCCACACATTCCTCATGTCAAAAACATATTGTTACCTCGACAATCCATGGGTTGTAGAAACAACAACCAATGCTCAATGGATGGAAAATTTGCCATTGTTCTGATAGATATAATTTGTAAAGTACTTGTAATGCAACATACTGAAACGCAACGAAAGACCATTTTTGGATAACTTTACGACAACCGAATTGAATTCCCAGTGTGTATGTGCAATTTTCATATTAGTGAAGTGTTCCATGATTTTCTGGATTCTACCTAACCAGTTAAAAAGGAGTGGCGAGCATAAAGCAGATCTATTAGAAACCCACTCCATAACCGCTTGTGAATCTTTGAAGACTTCCAATTGTACCAAACCAAACTAACATGCACAAAATAGAAGGCCCCAACTTTAGCTCATGTATTTGTCCCTTTACCCTCATTCCAGTACATATGGTACATAGTGCATGACCTAATGATGATGTAAGCACCACAACCACAAATCCCATCCTTAGTTTCACCATCAAATAATTCTCTTGGCCTTTGCAACATCCTTCTTCCATTAGGCTAATTGTTGTGCATCATAATGTTTGGATTTTGCAATGTTATATTTAACATATTCTAACACACCATTATCATCAATAATTTCTTCCATTCAATCCTTCCAGGCTATGAAATTATAGCTACTCTCCAGGGCACACTCCAATCTCAATCAGTCGAAAGACATTCTCCCGACCCTGAAGAAAATTGTTGCACTAAAGGTACAACTTTGAAATTCTTGAAAGAAAATTTTTAAATACTAGCTCTAATCTTATTCAAGGGCTTTGATACCATGTAGAAATTTGATAAAAATTACAATTGCTCAATATTTCAAATTGAAAAATAATAGACACAATTCTACTCTACTGATTTGCGGAATGAAAATCACAATATAGAACAACATGCATATACATGCAACAAGCAAAACCACAAGTACAAAGTGACTTCTAGAGGAACACAACCAAGAAAAACCCCTCAAGTATCTTTGCATTAATCAGTTGAATAGAGAAACTATTACAATTTCTTGCTCCAACTCTAAGCACAGCCTGCAAAAGAATAATTATTCTCTTCGTTGAATGAGAAACTCTGGCCAACACTTAGCCAATTATCTTCTCATCTAGCCTCCTAATTTCTTGCGAAATTCCTAAGGAAATTAGCTCCTAAAAGATAGGAATTTCCTCCTATTTTCTTCGCAATTCTCAAGGATTGATCTTCCAACTTCATGCAACACCTGTACACTCAACTAGTATATAACTCATGTTACATTGCCTTGTCATCTCCACTTCAGCTGAGGAATTAAAATTCATTACATGCATTAGCTATTTTGGATTTATTAATTAGTTAACTGATAAATCTTGGATTTAGACTATTGTCCCATTGCATAATTGACCTTCAATTGACTCTATCAATAGTTAGAGGTTAGCTAACTGAATACAACTGAAAATAACTAAACTAGATTGCTAAAAATTAGCAATCACACATCCATAACTAAACTCTAAGCCATTTAACTTGAATTTACTGAGCTAACTAAGTGACAAGAGTGACGTCACACTACTTAACTGCCTCCAAGTTATCTTGCTGATGTGGAAATTCGATTTACTCAATTTGAATAAGGCTAGAGTCAAATTGAGTCATTCTTACTACACTTTTTAATATACATGGATATTTTTCCTTAGGAAGAAATATAAAGTATTTCATAGGTTTAAAGAATTTTAAGGCTCTGGTGGAAAATAAAATAGAGAAGAAGATTAAGGTGTTGAGGACGGATAATGGTGGAGAGTTCTACATGAAAAAATTCTAAGATTTTTGTACCTTTCAAATTTACTATCCAATTTGGTTCTTTTCTCCTTTGGAACATGTACATATGCATCACAACCAAATACCCTAAGATGTGTGAGAGAGGGTTTCTTACCACTCCATATCTCATGTCGAATATTATCCTCCAACGTTAAAGAAGGTGATTTGTTAAACAGGTAAGATGTAGTATATGTTTCCTCTACCCAGGAATTATTGCCCTAATCCAACACATTGAGATGCAGATGCATTGACAAATTCTGTGAGCACTGAAATTTTTTCTTGATGTAGAGAAACAATGGTCGTTGCAGCTCTGGACCAATGACTATGCACTCCTGCAACCCCCTATGTGGAAAGAGAACAACAAGTGGGAGAATATTGGGTATGTGTTATATCCTTTCCACGACTAGCCCCAAGTGTTTAGCAGGGTGATTTCAGGGGGTGACATCCCCCTGCACGGGGTTCGGGTGGTGCCCTGAGAATTTTTTATTTTATTTGGACCCAATAATGGTTGGGTAGACCCAAGGATAGGGTCGAACCCAAGGATGGTTGGCGAACCCACCCATTGTTTTTCGCATGGTTTTTGGCATTAAGGTTTACCCTTGGTGGGTAGACCCAAGGATGGTGGGAAGACCTACCCATGGTTTTGTGCATGGTTTTGGGCATGAATGTTTTTCCCATGGTATTTTGTAGATCCAGTTAAGGGAACTACATTTATGCTATGATCTAGGGTTAACAGATTGGGGTTTATGAATGCTTCGACATTTATATAATGTATTATAACATTAAAAGGAATATAATGAAAAATAAATCTGATTTTCTCAGTTTTGAGTTCCAGGATAAAATCTCTATGTGTATTTTTTATGTTCTCACCATTATATACTTTTATATTTTTAAGAAATATTTTTGCTAATAATTTATGTACAAGATTAAAATCTACATAAATGAGAAGAAAACTTGATACACCAAGGTATTATAATATTAACAAATGAAAATTCTTATCTAAAAAACACATCTTCAAAACAAATATAATATTTAATATAAATATTTTAAAGTAATTATTAAAAAAAAATACGTCGTAACGCGTTATTATTTGAAAACAACTCCCCTAGTTGCCATCGTGTCATCATCTACACCATTAAATATAATGTTAGACGATTGAATAAATTTTGACCATTAGATTTCACCACTGACTTTGTAACTGTCAACCACATCAATTTATTTCATCTGATGTGAATTTGTTCATTCAGAAGTACCACTTTTCAGGGTTTCTACATAATTCCTTTTCATTCTTTTCTGACATTTTCATAGGGGTTTCTACCATTTCCTTTCGGCCATTTTCATAAAGGTTTCTACCCTAATTTTTAGAATGGAAAAGACAAATTTCCTTGTGAGGATATATTTCATTTTGAGCATAGATGGAATGGTTGGTGTTATTCTTATTTTCCTCCAGAAGGGTTTAGGTCTTACGCTGAGGGCGTGTGATGGTTTATATATTCATTTTTAGAATGTCGATATAACTCAATGATGTTTCTATTATATGATCAATTTATGTATTGCATTATGTAACCATGGATTTCTATGTGTGTAGGATTCTCTGCAAGTTGATTTTTGTGTTTGTTTTGTTCTAATCTCATATTTTTTGTTGGTTATTGCAGATAGCGGGATTTATGTTTGGAGAATTTTCCCCTCTTTGGAGCTTTTTAGATGAAGACACCCATTACATTTATGTGTAGGGGAACATGGAAGCCGGTAAAGAATATTATTGTGTTGTCGTTTTGAGGATGGAGATCGTATGAAGAAGGAAGTCCACGATCTTGCAAGGAAGAGAAGGGAGAAATCTCTCCATTCATCATTTTTACAGAGAATAACACCTAAACCCACATAGTGTGGTGAAAGAAGCATCTGATTTTGTTTGTGAGAAAGGTAATCTTTATTACATTCAAATAGCAACACTACTTTTTTTATATAATATGAAGAAAATTATGTTTTTGAGAAACTATGTAATTTTCCATCAGTTTCAATTTTTATTTTGTAAGTTAGCAGTCTGGTTGAAGTCAAATTCCTTTTGGAAAGTAGGATCAGTCTGAAATTAAGATCATATTGGTAAATTAACAAAGCATGTGAATTTGGTTGTGAGAAAGGTAATTTTTATTGTGTTTAAATAGCAACACTAATTCTTTAGATAGTTTCTATGTAATTATCCATCGGTTCCAGAAGTATTGAATTTTTATTTTGTAATTTATCAGTCTGGTTGAAGTCAATTTGTGTTTGGAGAGTAGGATCAGTGTGAATTTCAGATCATATTGGTAAATTAAGACAATGTTCGAAAGTGCAGTGAACAAATATTAAACAGAGGGTAGAGGGTAATAGAAAAATCACATAATAAGATAATATTCTTCTGAAGAAACTTTTGAAGCCTTATGGAAATTATCTGGGGAAGTAGCACAACACAACCTTTTGAAGCCTTATGGAAATTATCTGGCAAAGTAGCACAAATGATGCGTAAAGAATTTTTTCGATTGTTAATGCATTAAGACTTTAACATGTACAAAGAGGAAAGAAATTTTGATAGAGCTTTCATGGTCAAGGGAAACCTGGAGTAGAATATGAAATAGAAGAAGCCAAAGCCTCATACGCTTTCCATCTTACATACTTTTCTTAGTAGCCAACTCATCTTGTGTGTATATTCTGTTTTAAAGCATTATACTTGCCATTTTTCGTTAACTGAATTGGTTATCATACATTTGACGAATTAGCAATGAAATATACTACATTCTATGGGAGTAGTAGTTGAGTACAAGGTCTACCTACTGCTTGAATTTTTCAGGATTGACCTTGTTAAGTATTCAAAGATGCAGATTGCAGTCAGAACATTAAACTAAGACTTGGTTGCATCTTCAAGAATGCCCCTTCTGTAAAGACTTGGTTGCTTGTTTTTTTATGAGTTCAAAAGGAACCAAAACATGATGGGCAGAAGGGGATGTAAGAATTAAAAATCCTAGATTCTTCGTTGGGGCCAAGTGCTTACAGTGGAGCCATTTATGTGACCCTCAATCATGCTATAATTGCAACTCAATGCATTCACTGCCATTTAAAACTAAAAATTGACAGTTAATATTGATGTACATCAAACCACTATGGTGACAAATGATGTGGATGTGATAGAAATCCGTAATTTTTTTTTTGAGTTATACTCTCAGGTCAAAATGGTTTTATCTTTGCTGCTGAGCTACGTCATGTCATGAAAAACCTCAGAGAGAAGCTTACTAATGAGGAAGTGGATGAAATGATTTGGGAGGCTGATGTGGATGGGGATGGACAAATCAATTATGAGGAATTTGTGAAAGTTATGATGGCCAAGTGAACCCTTAACATGTTTTTCCTGAATGTCTCAAATGTATTGAGCTTATTATAGGATCGGGTGCCTCCAATGAATACTTGTATGCAACATCTTTTCAGAATTTCATGACTTACCTTTGTTGTATGGGGCATGTTGCAATGTTGTGTGTTTACTTTGGAAGTATAACTCTGAACCTCTTTGGTTATATTTTCCTTTGGGATTTTTAAGGACTGTTTAACTATGGCTTTTTTCCTATTGTGACCAAATGTAGATTGTTTTGCTTTTTTATTTCTGTATTAATATTGGCTTCCTGGTTTTTTGGAAGTCATGTTTTGTTGTTATTGGGAAATTTGTATGGTATTATCTTTTTTTTTTCTTCTAAAATTTCTATTATGTTACTTAATTTTTGTGACTCGTGATTGTAAGGCTTTTTCCAAGCATGCTTTCATATTGCATTCACTATGGAAATTGTTAAATAACATATTGCATTTTTAAATAACAAAACATGTTTATAACCTCCCTATTGTTCATGAAAAAGTGTTCAATTGTTCACGTGAAAAGGTGCAAAGGCTCCAGTCAATCGAAACAAAGTATAAGTACAACATCTCAAATATTTCGGCTTGTGACTCTAGTTATATTGCAAATGATATTTGGAAAATAATTTGTCTTCTTCCCAGCCATACCTAAATAGTAAGATGTACTACGATTAGGCTTCTTGGTCAAGTAATATTTTTGGTTGGAGAGTTTGAGACCTTTGCTGATTTGTAAAAACTGTAAGCACACAAATTGTGTTTTCACTGTTCCTGTGAACAATAATTCTACCACGTGGGTGCCTAGGAAAAATTTATTCAACTATTAATAGCATTTCATAAAACTGTTTTGGCTCATGTTATTGTTTTGATAGTTCTCTTTCCATTATTGGAAATTGCGAGTGTAGATTAAAATGCAATTCATGAATGAAATCTGATTCTATGGTTTTATGTCCTAGTATCTTTAGAAAATATTAAGACATGACTATCTGATTGATTGGACGTCGTCCTTATTATATTTGATTGGTTCATTTTTTCGTTTGTCAACTTTGCAACTATTAACAAGTGGATCATGGATCCAAGATGGGAATGAAAGATTATGTTTCATTTAGGATTATTCACAGGATGCTTTTGCATCAAAACCTTATTGAGATGCCAATGATCGGAACTAACAATGACTGACTTTATAGAACCATGAGTAATTTTTTTTTCCATTAAAAGCCTTTTTGAGATGGCCAATACGGTAACCCACAATGTGTAAAACAAGGTTCATTACCTTAAAGCTTCAAATTAATATTTTATCACATAATGTGAAATTGGATGAACCTATAGTTAAAATGGATTGCATACATAACTGATCTACATCATTTCTTTCTTCCTGCATGGGTTACGAATCTTAGGTAGTAGTTGTCATCCGATCCTTGTAAAGTTAATTCAATGTAAGTTAAACCATTTCTTTCTTCTTTCATGGGTTACGAATCTTAGATGGTAGCTACCTTTCGATCCTTAAAAATTAATTCAATGCTTGCATGGAAGTGTATGAATTATATCAAGAAATGTTAGTTATATATATATATATATATATACTTAAAAAAATAAACATAAACTTATTTTTGTAAGCTAGTATTTATGTAAAAATATATATAAAAATCAAATTTTCTATAAGATATAAAAATCCGTATGGATAACATAGTTAAGTGTGCAATTCTTATCATTGAAAAAAACCATTGGTTTTTATAATGTATTTTTCAATATTTTTAAAAACCAAAGTTTTTCCTATTGAACTTAGGCATTATCAAAAGGGGTTAGTGTATCTCTTTCCATGGAATTTAAGAAGTGTCAATAAAGATTCATCTTAATCTCACATTTATTATGCATTCAAGGACAAAAAAAAAAACTAAATCGTAAGTCTCCTCGTGGGAAAGACAAGGGATGTTTGGAATGGAAACATACACCAAATTGATGTATGAGACCCCCTTATTTGTGGGACAAGGGACCCACAATTTGACTGCTAAGTCTATGAAGGCATACATATTCTACCCCCCTTTGGTTTTGAACCTGTGACATCTTAGGAGGAAACACATTCTCTTAACCATTACGCCCACTCAAGTTGTATTTTTTATTTTAAGAATTTAAAATGGACTTAATAGCAAGATTGAGAATTTGTATCAAAATTTTATATTGTAGTGTTCAAATTACATCCATGGTCATAGTAATAATTTTTTTTTTGAAGAATTTAAAATGGACTTAATAATAATCTTGAACTTAGTATGTAGATTGACTGTTTTTTTTGGCATTGCACAAACTTTAAATCTACATGCCTGAATTTCATACCTGTCAGTTATCATTGCAAATATACATTTTTAGACATCTAATGTTCTTTGTCATTTCAAATCTAAACATCCCAATATCACATATTGCAAAAGATTTGCTCTTTTCCTCTTCAATTGTTTTTTTCATAAATTGTCCTTTCTCACACATATATATTACATTTGGAAACTCAAGACAAACATGTTACACAATCTAAAGGTCTATGTAAAATGTTGGTTGAAGCTACATCTTACTAAGGAAATTGAAAGACTTGCCTATATGAACAATCTTAATAAAGCCATAGGTTTGATTGGACTATATTTTTCAAATATTCTCATGTTTCATATCGGTGAATGTAATGCCAAAATAGAGTTAGGAAAAGTTGAATTTACTATTTCAAAACCAAATTGTCATCCCTTGTACCTAATGATCCTTATTCATTGAATATTTTCTTGAATGACATTTTGTTTACTAATTTTTATCTTCAATTGTTTTTTATAGAAAGAAATAAAGAAATAAATTAATTTTAACGTCCAAAAGGCTAAAAATAGCCTATGGGACAGATTGCTTCTCCATCTGGTTCTTGTATTCAGCCCTTTTCCTGTGGAGTCTTACAATAAACGCTCCCAGCTTCTCGAAAAACTCTTAACTAAATAGATTATCCCAAGAGCTAGATGCCAGAATATCTGCATAATTTTGCCTGCTTTCTTTGAATGCCTCACATTCTAAAATGAAATTTTTTTATGTTTTCACTTTTCCGGAAGAGAAAAAAATACATACTCTTTCCTCCCACATTTCTTTTGGCCTTTTTCCAGCGCCATGTTTCACAACTAAGTTGATGAGAATTAGTCCTTAATTGAGCAATAAGAATTTTGGCTCTACAATAAATATTGGCCCCACTTTTTGTTGATGATTATGAGTGGGGTTAAAATCTTTAATGTAGTACTTCTTCTTTCTCCCTAGATCTTTCTCCCAAGTATGTTTGTGGAACTTATCCATAATATTTTTTTATCTCTATATTGTTTGCGGGACACATGCTCAAGAAAATACCCCATCCAAGTCTTCTTTATTTTGCACAATATGTCATTAAACACAACCTTAGGCCATCTACCCTCTTCCATTTGCTCAATTTTTTAAATACCTTATGACTCACACCATAGCAATTGCTTCAATAGGCGCATCCCCTTTTCACTTAACAAGATATCATAAGGAACTACACTTTTAATTTTGAATTTTTTATAATCAAATGCTTATGAATTTATGCCTTACGATTCTTCTCGTTATTATGCCTCATGACGTTTCCCTTACAACATCTGATTCAATTACTAGTAATTATTATTAATGAAAAAAATAATTTAAAAATAATCATAATTCAAATATATATATATATATATATATATATATATATATATATATATATTCCATAAAATTTCTAAAATCAAGATAATAAATCAAATCACTCCCTCTATTCTCCATCCATCTAAAATAGACTATAAATCAACATTATAGCATCTATGTGAAATCATCGAATCATATTGACATACACCCTAAGTTCAATTTTACTTGTAAAATCAATATATAATAATTATGTTCCATTCAATGAGATAAATATTTAAAAAGAAATATCACGGGAAAAAATTTTCTCCCATTTACTTCTAAAACTTAACAGTGTACTTAACACAAATTTGTCAATATGGAAAGAGTTTAAACGCTCCATACTTTGAATGCAACAAAAATGTAACAAAAGATGGTTCATACATTTATTCTTTCTCCAAACAATTTAAAATTTAATTATATTATAATAATTAAATTTTATAAATTTTATTATTTTATACATTTTTCACAATATTAAAAGAATTCATATAAAATAAATTAAATTTAATCATTTTATTTATTAAATAAGACTATAGTCTTCCAAAATCTCATTATGGGATTGAATTGTTTATTACTTCAACCTAGAACTTCATAGTCAAATGTCGTTGCAAAGATGGGGTCAACCTCATGATCTCGCTGGTCTTATAAAGTTGTTTTCTCCCCGGAAGAACATACACCACACACGCAAGACCTTAATGTTTCTTCATAGGGATAACATTTGCTCATATTCAACTCAATATTTGAAGTCGAGGTACAAATTCGGTACAAATTTTTAACATTTCGGGATAAATATTCAGCATTATGTACCAGGGTTTGGGAAATGTTCCTAATAATACAATCTTCAAATTTGTTGTTTTTTTTTAATATTTTTTATTTATTGAATAAGCATAGAAATTTTGATTTTTTAATTTTAAATAACACTAAAATCATCATCAGTAAATAATTAATAAATATTGAGAAAACTCAACATTGGCAATAGAGTAATTGGCGTAGAATTTTTCTTAATATTTCTTTATTTTATTTACTTAATTAAAAAAGAAAAATAAATAAAAATTATAGTTGATTTATTCATTAATTTGGATCTATCTTAATTCTGGATCTATCAACTGTTAAGAAAAATTAATTCTCTCAAAATGAAAAATTTGAGGAAAGGTTTGCATCTTGAGATCTCTATCTTAACTCAGCATTTATAAGTGCTAAGAGGGATTAATTCTCTCAAAGTGAAAAATTTGAGGAAAGGTTTGTATTTCAAGATCTTTGATTTTTCTCACACTCAATAGATCTAGAGTTAAGATGGATTTAGGCTAGTATAAAATAAATTAATAAAGATATATATAGGCTAGATTACATAAGAATACCATTGACAAAACCAAAATTAGGTTAAGCCTAGGCCAAGTCCAACCCTTATGTTGGATGGAGGAATGATGTGCACACAAGTGGGAAATTATCACCAGCATAGATCCATCTAAAGCACCGATCTAACATGAGCCGAGAGGGATCAAATTTATTTTGTTGCAAGCTTATTTTAGAGTGCAAAAAAATGTGCAAGTTTTTACTGTTTAAATTGCATTTTTAAATGTTACAAAGATTAAATAACAGGTATATTGAGTCATTTTATATTAATTGATATTAAAATATTTTATTCATAATTAACATTGGATGTTTTATCTCTGTAAAATTATATTATTTAAAATAGACATGGAAATATTGTATTTATTACTTGAAGAGTGAAAATGAAATATCAACAACTGAGTTAATTGTTTTGTTAATAGATTTTTAATTATTGTTTATATGGTTATTTAATTTTTGTTTTCTTTGTTTGGCCAACATGAGCGAAAATCATTTTAATCATTTTTTTGAGGGCTTGACATACTTACACATGTCCCTCATGTAGGCCAAACAAAGAAAAACAAAAAATTTTGAATGTTACAAAGATTACATAACATGTGTATTGAGCCATTTTATATTAATTTATATTAAAATATTTTATTCATAATTAGCATTAGATGTTTTATCTCTGTAAAATTATATTATTTAAGATAGACATGGAAATATTGTATTTATTACTTGAAGAGTGAAAGTCAAATGAGTTAATTGTTTTGTTAATCAATTTTTAATTATTTATTTAAATGGTTATTTAATTTTTTTTCTTTGTTTGGCCTACATGAGCAAAAATCATTTTAATTATTTTGTTGAGGACGTGGCATACTTACACATGCCCCTCATACTGGATTGTAGAACCACTCACTTACACATGTCCCTCATACTGGATTGTAGAACCAACACAGATCCATCTAAAGCACGGATCTAATATGAGTCAAGAGGGATCAAATTTTGTTGCAAACTTATTTTATAGTGCAAAAAATCATGTGTACTTTTTTACTGTTTAAATTTCATTTTTGAATGTTACAAAGATTAAATAACATGTGTATTGAGCCACTATATTAATTGATATTATAATATTTTATTCATAATTCACCTTGGATGTTTTATCTTTGTAAAATTATATTATTTAAGATAGACATGGAAATATTGCATTTAGTACTTGAGTGAAAGTGAAATATCAACAATTTAGTTCATTGTTGTGTTAATAGATTTTTAATTATTTATTTATATGGTTATTTAATTTTTGTTTTCTTTGTTTGGCCCCTCATTTTAATTATTTTTTTGAGGACTTGACATACTTACATATGTCCCTCATACTAGATTGTAGAATGAGCCTCTTGGCACAACCAGAATTGAGCTTGGATGCCCCTTGGAAGTTGGGATAGTTTAATTCACCAAAGGTGGCTCCCATCCTCAACCCCTCCCTATGAGATTTGAACCTTTGACCTAGTGAAGAGTAAACCCCTAACTAGTAAAAATTAATCATTGACATATTCGCCATAATGATAGTATTCTTCCCTTCCTCTTTTACATTTTATATAACATAAATATACATATATAATTCAAATAAATTTATTTTGTATATTATATAATTTGATATTAAATATGACAAAAATTATAACCTTATTTAATAACTAAATTATTAATATAAGTAATTTATTGTGCCGAGAGGATCTCTCCAACCCAATATGGTAGCGATGTTGTAATGCAATGCTTAACATTTTGATTAAGTAAAATTACATTTTAACTAGATCAAAATAAAATAAAAATAAAAAAGCAAAAATCATTTTAATTATTTTTTTGAGGACGTGACATACTTACACATGCCCCTCATGTTGGATTGTAGAACCAACAGAAGATCCATCTAAAGCACAGATCTAATACGAGTCGGGAGGGATCAAATTTATTTTGTTGCAAACTTATTTTAGAGTGCAAAAAATAATGTATAAATTTTTACTATTTAAATTTCATTTTTGAATGTTACAAAGATTAAATAACTTGTGTATTTAGCCACTTTATATTAATTTATATTATAATATTTTATTCATAATTCACCTTGGATGTTTTATGTTTGTAAAATTATATTATTTAAGATAGACATGGAAATATTGCGTTTAGTACTTGAGTGAAAGTGAATATCAACAATGTCGAGCTTGGATGCCCCTTGGAAGTTGGGATAATTTAATTCACTCAAAGGTGGCTCCCATCCTCAACCCCTCCCTATGAGATTTGAACCTTTGACCTAGTGAAAAGTAAACCCCTAACCAGTAAAAATTAATCATTGACTTATTTGCCATAATGATAGTGTTCTTCCCTTCCTCTTTTACATTTTATATAACATAAATATACATATATGAGTCAAATAAATTTATTTTGTATATTATATAATTTGATATTAAATATGACAAAAATTATAACCTAATTCAATAACTAAATTATTAATATAATTAATTTATTGTGCCGAGAGGATCTCTCCAACCCAATATGGTAGCGATGTTGTAATGCAATGCTTAAAATTTTGACCCATGCTTAAAATAAAAATAAAAATGGTTCATCGTATTGACCCATGGTATTCATGTGGAATGTAGTCTATTTAAAGGGAGAAATTAAACCAACCTATATCCATCTTAACTCTTGATCTACCAAGAAATAAGAGGGATCAAATCTCTTGATTTACAAACCTCTTTTAGAGTGAAAATAAATTTGATCTATTTGTACTTAGTAGATCTGGAGTTAGATCTGGAGTTATGGATCTAGATTGGTAAATATTATCAAGACTATTTCATACATAAAATGAGATATATGAAAAATATCTTCAATGTCTTTTAAATTCTCAACCTACATTAAATTAATGCATTGTGATAGATTACATATCTTTTGAGTTTAAGCTTTTGTAATCCATATTGTATGTTTGAAAATTCTTAAAATCTATAAATAAAAAAATTTGATTCCCAAAAATTAAATTATAACACAGAAACAAGAAACATAATAAATCACATTTTTTTATTCCCAATAGTGAAATTATAACACAAAAAGAAAGAAAAATAATAAATTGTCTATTTGGTTTGAAATTATAACACAAAAAGCAAAAAAAAAAATAATAATAAATTAATTTTTTAACCAAAAGTTTGAAAATGTAACGTCGAAAAATAATACTAAACAAGATTTTAGAAACTAGTAAATTAAATAACAAACAATATAAGAATTGAAGTAAAGAAAAAGGAAAGGACCATGCTTTAAATCATAAAATTAAACATTAAAACTAAACCATTAAATGAAAATAATTAAGCAAATAAAAATAGATTTTAAGATTTTAGTAAATATATATTAAAAATACTAATTGATTTGAAGTGAGAATTTTTGAAAAGTTTTTAGGTTTATTTTTGGATTTAATTTGTTTAGAATTTAAGAGGTATTTAGTCAAATTATAAGTTTGATGAGTGAATTCAGGAGAATCAAAGTGCTTCATGGGTGTAACGTACTTACCAATGAAAATATAAAAACAAAAAAACAAAAATTTACCTTTACCATGTAACATTGAACTTTGATAAGCATGAAATTTCCACTATGTCATCTATTAATCATAGTTTAAAATAAATGGTTGTGTAGCATATACATACAAATATAGACACTATAGCAATCTACCACATTGTGAAACTCATTTCATGATTCCTTAGATTTTGTTTCTTAAGTTATGGATCATAATTATTATTAAACTTGATTGTTGGGTTGATTACTCGCCAACTAGCTGCAACTCTTAATTCGTGGCATGAGATTTAAGTGGTATTGTTTATTTATGGTTTATGGAATTATTAACCCTTGGCTTGATTCTTTGTATCATCGGGTATGGTGATGTTTTAATGTTGGACATCTGGGTTGTTCTCCGCCCTTGATAGCTTTGATAATCCGATGGTTGTAAAGGAGGTTCGGACGGTTAGGGTAATACCCTAGCCCCCAAAACCCTAACAACTTACACATTTGTCATCGTTGCGTTACTGTCGAGCTCTGCAACCCTTTTTTTGCGTTTTACTTCTCTGTGGTTCGTTTTTGGTCTAAGCATGCAGGTATTATTCATCTTTCCTCCACCATTTCTTTCGGAATTATCTTCCAACACTTGTTGGGTTATTGTTGCTCTCACGCAGTGTTTCTTTTTAGAGAAGATTACGGGACTCCGGCTTGTTCTAGCCTATGTTGCTCAGCAGAGGCTGCGCACCAACTGCCATGACAGTTCTACTTGGTTTCTTCAGAACTCTTCGTGCTTGTCTTCATCCAACGATGGCTACCCAACTTCGGCATGGCCAAAACAGGTAAGCTTTTTCCCTTCTTCACTGTGATTTAGGTTGGTTTAAGCTTCAAATATATTCTTGACCTCACAGCTCGCTTTGGTTTCCTTTCCAGGCCTTCGTTCTAAACTCCCTTTTCTTTTGAGAGGTAATATTTAGTTCTAATCAAGCTTGTAAATATTCTTTTCGTCGATTAAAACCTATTTGGGGAATTTCTTGTCAATTCTCGCAGTTTTGTTTCTTTGTTTTTGGTAGGTATATCTTTCGAACCCTAATCTCATCTACAGCTCTGGCTTGCAAGAATTCTATCAGATAGTAACTCCTCTCCCATTTGTTTCCAAGTACCATAGGAATCCTCAGGTTGTCTCTTCCGAGATATTTCAGACCCTGACCTTAGTTTATATATGCTCACCTTTTTTGGTTGAATATTGCGATATCATTCTTTTGCATACAAGCCATGGCACTCTTAATTATTGTGGAAGTGTATGGCCCTTCGCGGCCTCTCTGTAATTTATATAATGAACAATTTTGGTTTCTTTTGGTTTAATTTAGTTCTGACTCTGAGCATTTTACTGAATAGCACTTCTATTCTTTTGAAAATGGATTGCAATGAATTACATTCCGACTCTGTTTCCAATGGCTTGCATTGAAAAACATTTCAAATTTATTTTCCAATGGCTTGTGTTATCACTCTAGTAAATTTTCTATCAGAAATATTTAAAACTTTCGAACTTACTAGAGGTAACCACAAACCTACTTTGGAAAATTAGGGTCTAGCCTTCCTAAATTTCAGAGAGGGCTCTGTCTTTCAGATTTAACTTTGTTTTGAATTGATATTTTAGGCTAAGTATGATTGGGCACTTGGTTTTTTTCTTGAAAAATTTGGTGGGAAATAAGATTACTTGGAGACAAATTAAAGAGGGATCTACTAGTCCATTGGGCTATGGAGTCAAGATGTAGCAAGCAAAATTGGAAGGCAAGGCCAAAAGGATGCTAATGTACTTAGGGAAAGGTAGATAACCCTCATAAATTTGAATAGTTTGATTTGATGGGATGGCTTGCTTTCGAGATAAAGGACAGTGAAGGATCCTTTGATCCGGAAATAAGGGGAAGGAGGCAGAGGTAAAACAGGACTAGGAGAAATTATGGATTCCTAAGTCCGGAAATCAGCAGAAAATATTGAAATGATCAAGTAGTTAAGACAGGGAGTTTTTTACACTTATCCTAAAATAATATTCCTAATTAATCATTTGGATTGAATAACATATATGAAATTGAATGAAACTTTAGAAGAGGAAACAATGACAGTAAGAAATCACTTTACTCATTAGCTTATCGCATGAATCCTGAGTTATGAAGTCTTTTTGGTTGTTGTCCAGTCTGCTGCTATGAATTCAACACATGAGCCTCCAAAGTAGCAGCAAAATTTTCTATAATAATCTCAACAATTTTATTCCACACAAAATACTTCAAAGAGTGAAGTATTTATACAAATTCTAAACTAAAATATCTTGAAAAATATCAAGATTGGTTTACAAAATATCTCAAACTGTTTTACATAAATAGAACTTAATTAAAGGACACTCAAAACTAATGCATCTATTTGGCATTATTTTTTATGGATAGGTGATGAAAAAGAGGAGAATTAAAATTTTATCCAACTCTTAGTTGATGATGAGGCATCCAAGTCACTAGCTGTTTCATTTCTTTCTGCATTCTGCTCCAGCAATTCTGCAAAATTGGGGTCCAATGATACCATTGTATTTATCAATATGAAATAGATATGTAAAACATGAAAGAGGTTATTGTGTATGAACATGTTGGTGAGATAAACCTCTTTCAGTTTCCTAAAATTCCTCTCCAGTTTTTCACAATAGGCTCTGCAAAAATATGTGTAAAACAGATTTTTACAGAGTCTGCAAAATAGGCTGTAAATATGTGCATGTATCTCCTGTTCTGTAATACATGTGCAAAATTTGAGATATTTTTTTGTAGATAGGGCTCTTAGAAACAAAAATCTCCTTCATTTTTGTATGATGTATTTCTGATTGGCCACAATATTCTCTGCAAAATGATGACTTAACAGGAATTTTCTGCAAAAAGTGCTTTAAAATATTGTTTAATATCTACAAACCCATAATGACTGTTAGAAAAGTGAGAGAGGTTTTTGTGGTTTAAAATCTTAGGAACATAAACCTCGTTTAGTGTTGCAAAATTCATCTTGGATTGGTCACAATAATTTCTGCAAAACAATGACTTAAACATGAAATTTCTGCAAAAATGTTCCTTCTTGTTATGTTTTCATCTTTTCACCTTTTTGTTCTTTTAATTGTTTTACTTTCACTTTGGATAAACTTCATTGTTGGTGAAAGTATTTTCATCTCTTTTTTCCATTTACTGCCTCTGTATTTACCTTTACTGTTTACCTTTGACAGCTCTGTAACTTTGTTTTAACTTTCACTCTGACTTTTACCTGATACACTTTAACTGTCTCTTTTTCACTATTATGTTTTCACTGTCACTGTGAATACTTATTTCACTTTTACCACTTTCTGTGCAAATTTCATCATTCTAATCTCTCTCTGACTTGATTTTATTCTTTCTTTGTATACAAACTGTTTGTTGAATGAAGCTTTTGATTTAAAATATGAGAATCTGGAGCAAACAATTTTGTCAACTAGTATTGAAATTGTTGGCCCAATTTATTTTTTTGATAATAACCTGCAAAAATCAAACAATTTGTTAATGAAATCTTGGTTGCAGGGAGGTGATTGAAGGCTCTTGAAAGACCTGTGGAATGAGATCAGTCTGTGGAGGTTTAACTCTGTTTTTAGGCATTTTGTCTTCTTATGTAAGATTAAATGGTTTACAAAAGTAATTTACTTTAAACAGAGGGGTAACTGAGAAATTTAGGCTAAAGATATCTTCTTTTGGGATTTTTGCTCAATTTAGGTTTATCTGAGGATTGATACTGGGATAAGACAGGAAACAAGGGTTTCCTAAATGGTTTGAGACTATAAAAAGGAGTTTGGTAGGCCTGAAAAACCTTTTTGTCTTGGAATTGATCTTCAGAGATTTTAAACTGAGGAAATTGGCTCAGACAAAAGCTTTTATGAACATAGCAACTTCTGGGAAAAAATTGGCCATGGTTTGGCCTGTTTTGGGTGTTTTGGGAAATTTATCTAGTGGATTTTTCTCATTAACAGACTTCAATTTACTTATAGATGGTTTAACCTTGAAATTTTCAGGTCTATTTATCGAAAAATACCTTAAATAGCAAGTATTTGAAGCTTTGACAGGGTTTTCCAACTTTGAGATTGTTCCTGCGGATGGGTCTGAATCATTGGTGCAGAGAATGGATTATTGGTCTTCAAAATAGGGGATCTATGGTCAAATTTGAGTTTAGGACAAGAAATTGATAGACAGGGGCTTTGAATACAGTCGGGTGGCTTAATACAGTGGGCAGAGCTCTTTTACAATGCACATGCGCAGTTT
Source organism: Pinus albicaulis (assembly GCA_034641835.2). Lineage (NCBI taxonomy): Eukaryota > Viridiplantae > Streptophyta > Pinopsida > Pinales > Pinaceae > Pinus > Pinus albicaulis. The sequence continues at coordinate 252,006,522 of CM076584.1, read as the reverse complement.
AAACAGTCAGAATAGTATATCATAAGTTAGAAACTTTGATATTTTAAATACGGATCTTATCAAAGGCAGTAGGTCGTTTGATTTTTAAAATGAAAAACAGGAAGTGGTTTCCGCGTTCAACTTGGGTGGTAAGTTGTTTTTACCCAATCGAACGCGATCAAATAAAAATACACCACGTCACATTGGGTGGTTTTAGAATACAACTTTTATCGCGTGAATTTGGACAAACATCGAGCGATCACTTTCGGAGCGTGAAAGTGAACGCACACCATTGGATTTTCTTTGATGATGCAAACGGTCAGGATTATTCTTAATAGTTGCGGTGGAAATTCGGGTGGGACCAGGGTTAAATGTAAGCCGTTTGATATGAAAGGTTTAGGTCTACGGCAGAGTTTCAACACAATAGCAGGGAGGAGTATGGCTGGGAATGGTGGGGCCTAGGGACTAGATATCGTGTTGTTTCATGACCGTTAGATTAGAAAGGATATGGTTGATCGGGTGGCTATGGGTGAATGCGGAGGCACCGGGAGAATGAAGGGGATGTGGAATATATCAACAAGGGTTTATGCATTTAAACCATGGTTTAAAACAACATAAGAATCATCGGAAAGGCTTTATTTATTCAATGATATATTGTATTCCGAAAACTTTCCTTCATATTTTTATTATATAGTTATTTAAACCAAAATAGGCTTAATAACTATAGGGGGGCGGGATATTTGAGTAATGTTAATTTTAACCAAAGGGATTTTATTGTGGGTGTTTATTTAAAACATGTGGGATAATAAAATTTGGCTAAAGTTTATAATAGTGGGTTTTTAGGGGATATTTTAGTCAAAAAAGAAGTTCTATTAATAGGAAAGGGTCATTTATATAGGGAATTAATAAATAAGTTAGAGATTAATATGACAAAGGGGAAAATGAAAAACACAAAAATGCACTAGATGACTAAGTAAAGTGAAAAATTAAAGCAAAGCTTATCATTTTATAATTTCACCACCTTTACTTAGGATATAATGTCTTTTTGAGGGTTTTTATGCTTTATGAGATGTAGACAGTTAATCAAATGGTGGCTTTATGTATCATTAAGTAAAAATGGAGTCTTTACTTATGAAATTGCATGGTGATGAATGCATGAATGGAAAATGATGTAAATTTTGGGATTAACATAGAAATTTAACATTTTCAACTAGCTAGCCATTGAGCCTTGGGTCCGGTCCCAACAAAAGTCAGAGAAATGCTCTGAGCCTCTTTGACTTAAAGTTTAGAATGTCAAATAGCTATAGGGAAGGGAAAATTAGTTATTGTAGCTTGGTGAAAGATAAGATTTTCCCACCTTCTTCTACCTACCCAATCTTTAATCTAACATTTTTTCTTCCATTTGTGCAGGTGCATTTGAGCTGGCAACCTTGAACATTTTATTCTTTTTGAAAGCAGTAAAAACTATATAATTCTACCTTATTTCATCCAAGGACCCAGATTAAACTGTTGGGTTCCTTTTTACTCTATACCTATCTACTAAATTGTCAGGATTAAAGTGTCTGACAACTCTTTATTCTCTTTCTAAAACAAGTAAATTGAAACATGACAAGTCAAGATTAAGCAGTTCAACTCATCATGAATTATGGAATTTATTGACACTCTGCCATGATTAGCTGCAAAAAGTAAAAAGTAGCGGCATTTAGACTTGCACACTTTCATGTTTTATTCATCTTTTTCCTTTTGGGGTATATCATTTTTTCTAAGTCCTTTGATTTTTCTTTTAGGACTTTTACCCTCTTTTTGATTTTTTATTTTTTTATTTTTTCAAAATATGGGAAAACAACTTGCAGAAAGAAAAGTATGTACATATTTACAAGACTATCATAAGTCAATTCCAAATTATGAATCCTATATTTATAGGACCCTAACAGCTTGTATTAAAAAGAACATTCTGACTCTGTTTCCAGTTGTCTGATTTCTTGTATAGACAGTTTTTTGAGTTATATTTATATTTTCATGTTTATTATGGCCATGTCACCTTTCAATTTTGTTATGATTAATGTTTCTATTGCCACTCCCTCGCAGGTTGTGCACAATTCTCAATCACGTTCTATATTCTTCGCACCATTATTAAGTTATTGGGTAATGTTTACATTTGTTTATATACATGCAATATTTTCTTCTAGCATTATGAATTATAGTGTGGTTCTAGCAAAGTGCTCGTGCTCGTTCTATGCGATGGGATTTTTTTCCAGTTTATTCTTATGCTATCTCCAACAAGAGTTTTACCTCTTCACGAGGGTTTCCTGTTTCTTTTTAAGAAGTATCCCTTGATTGCTTAAGTATGATATTCTACAAAAAACCACTCGTTCACTGTAATGTTGTTATTCTTATATTTTTTTTAAGTTACATTGCATATCAATATTGTAGGTTTAGTACTCATATAATTTAATTTAAGTTCAGTATTTCTTTCCTTTTAAATAAGTTTCTTAGATGTCCAGACCATCATTTAAAAAGGGTTTATTCCTCAACCCTTAGTCCGTGTAAGATTGTCCTAATCTCTTTACAAGACAGACTGTCATGTCTGGGGATTCTTCCTTGGATGGACTAACTGTCCCATCCATTCATTTTTTTCTACATAACCTCAAACTATTTTCCACTACTGCTTGAAATATTAGTTATACTTAAATATTAAGATTTCTTTATGCATATAAAGGTGTATGCTTCCTAGAATAGTATACTTCATACATATACTAGGGAGATTTTTACACACATCAGGATATGAGTATTTAACCCTGACTTAAATAGTCTATTCAACCATTCAGTAACAAGAATAAATTCTACTTTTTTGTATTCAACTTTCACAGTGAATAGAAAATTAATTACAGAGATTAACATATTTATAAATGCATAATAAGAACTATCTATTTCAATATATTCCAATTTTTTAATACTTATTTCAGATAAATAAAGTGTTACAGGGCCAAAGACCTCCTCATCAGCTCAGAGGAGAAGGTAACATGGAAGGAAGAAATGACCCAGACAAGACCCATTTTTCCAAGGTAACGCACGCCCAGAGACATCTAGGCCGAGTTATAACGCACCCTAGCCATGAAAAGGGAGCGTTAGTTCCTAGGGTAATGCTTTTTCTTGCCTAAGGAGTAGCTTTATCCATGTTTGAATGTGAAAAGGCAAATATCTTGTGGAAACTGACTGGTGTTTCCAGATTTTTCTCAGAAAGAGTCAGTTCAAAAATAGAAACTTATGGCACAAACCTTTTATTAGATATTTCCAAACACAACTTAACTCCTATGGAAGGAAAAAGCAAATAAAAGCTAGGAAACATCTATATCTTTCTCAATTTAAACTAGTTGCAAGGATTGGCAAGGTTTTTCCTCTCCATTTCCTATAAATTGGAGGTTTGGGCTCTTGGTCTAAGGTCGAAGGTTTGATCATATGCAGAGAAGAATTTCATTGTTGAAGTGTGAGATGTGAAGATCAGTGAGGTTCATTGAGGAATCTTGGCTCAATCATCATCACACTCGGAGATAAAGAAAGAGAGAGAGAGGAATTGGGAGACAGAGAAGCGCTTAATACAACCAACAGTTGTAATCCTCCTCTTTATAAATCAATAGAACTGTATCTGTTTTTTCCATTCGATGCTTCAGTGTCACATTTGTTGTTCATTTTTCTATGTAGTGTGATATGAATGGCTTAGATATGTATAGTTTAATGTCGATTATATATTGGTTTAATTATTAGAAAGCTATATTGTTGTGAAGATTACGTGGGTGCTTTGATTGGTTGCAAGATCTGGATTTGGAGTCGGTGAGGAAGGACTTCGACCACACTGCTTAGAATTCTCCATAGGATCAGCTATTCACAAGGAGGTAATCATTCCAAATCTTTCTTTGTCGATTATATATTAGTATGAACATGTATGCAGTATCTTTGGAAATTTACAGCTAATATTACACTCTGTCTCGGGCACCAGAAAGCCCTGAGAGGGATATTCATCAACCACCACCTAATAATTTTACCCTATAGCATAAATGGTGACTCTGCTGGGGATTTAAACCCAAGTTTCCAGATTGTTCCTAAGATTTTACCTCTTTCCCTCTGCTCACATACCCTTCTGATCAATTTACATGCTTAGTAACCATCTCAGTAGCTCACAGAGCCCAGAATAGACCCTGCCTAGCCATTTGTACAACTTTACCCTAAGTAACGCTCCCCATGATAGTGTTTCAGTGCATTATAGCACTTCTTATGCTCAGATACAGTGTGTTAGTCCCATCGTTAATGCTTTGTAGCCTCTTCTTTCCAGCGTTACCCAGCCAAAATCTATTGTTTACACCCATGTTGTGTTTCCCTTTGGCTGTGCAGCTATTGGCTACCAGATTAGCTTCTTTTCTTGGATCCATGTGCTTGATTACTAGCTAGCATGTTGATCTGAAAGGTGTGTATTAGTTTTTCAGTGCTAATTTTTTTTTTAGTAATATAAACATGTATAATTTGTCTCCATTTGTTTTCTTAAGGAAGGAGTGTTTTAACCATGAAACATAGATGAATTTGTGAACTTTAAGCATGAAAATAAGCCTTAAAAACACCATACAGTAGTGTATAATAAAGAAAATACAATCACACATAATTTTTACACAGTAGCATGATGAAGCAGTTCACCCCTCCTAGGCTACATCTGTTGGTCCAGATCCCAATGGCATGTCCCACTTTGTCATTATGCTCAAAATTGTAAATTACATGTGTTTACAGGCCTCTAATGGTTATTTTCTCTGCACCAATGGCTCCATAATGCTCAAATTAGTCTAGGTAGACTCTTGTTTTACCCAAATTATTCGAAAATTGACCTCCCATTGCATTTTTCCCAAAGTCAACTAGAAAAACTCCACTAAAAGTGGATACTGGCACTTAACTGACACTAAAAATAGAAAAAACCCTAACATTAGGGTGTCGCTACAGTTCCCGCCAGTCGAAACCATTTGAATTAACTATTAGTGGTTAGGTCGAGGTGGTCACAAGCCGACCCCCCTCCTAAAACCATGTGGTTATGGCTTTTAAAACTATGTGTTAAGTTGGAGCGGAACCCGGACTTTACGGTTCTGCAAACTATGGCATTTGTTACCATTACTCTTCCATGTGACAGGTACAAACCTCCACCGGATAAGCCGCCTAGAGAAGCCGTTAACTGAAACCTTTAGATGTTACCGTGGCATGTGAACGGATGTATTGTTGTTGGTTAAGTTTATTGTTGCGAGGTTATATAATGTTTGATGTTGCAGTTGTAATACACCATGTGACCACTGCCTTGAGGCCGCTAGTGGGTTGGGACCGCTAGCAGTCCCCCCCCCCCCCCCAACATAAAACTTATACAAAATAAAAGAAGGCAGGAGACATAAGAGTTAAGAAAAAACTCGTAGGTGGATTGGTAGAGCTGTTCGCGCCCATGCCCGAGGTCTCTGGTTTGACTCCTATGCCCTCCAAAAAAAATTACCACAGCCTCCTAAGGACACGTGGCAGCCTCCAGGATTGCCACGTGTCACTCATCTGACGGTCCAAAACAAATCCATCAATGGTCAAAATCACCATCCCATACCATAAAAATTAACGGCCCAGATTAAGCCACATGGCACGATCTGGTTGATTGTGAGAAAAGGGAATATTTCCTACAATATACCTACTGACTATACTTGCATGCTGACTGGGCACCCCAGTCACAAAATTTTTTATGTTTGGGAAAACGGACAAAACGCAATATCTTCCTCATACGACATCAGTTTTTTGAACCATTCACGGTGTCGGAATCGCAACAACAAGACCTTGTTGGTCACTCAAGTTTGGTCCTGTTTCGAGAAATTTCAATTTTGAGCATAACACATGATCTCCTTATCACACCTCCCCATTGGGAAGCTTTTGGATCCCAAAAGACTTTAATTACCAGTTCAGAAGATGAGGGTACAACTCCCTCACCTTTTCCACTTCCATCCATCTTGCCTTACTTGGTTTTCTACCCTTGAGCCCAATTCAAAGATAATCGACACTTCCCCTCTTAGAAGTGAGTGTCCTCCTATCGAGGATGAAATCCTCCTTGAGCTCGTCTAGAAATTGTGGCGAGTAATCTTCTATTGATGGCAGTTGAATATCACTCCCTTGATCATCAATCAAAGGAGGCTCATAAAAACGTAAATTCTCCACATTGACAACGGAATACATTTGCATATATGAAGGCAAGTCAAGTTGAAATGCATTATTACCAACTTGTTTAATGATCTTGAATGGACCATAACAAATAGGCTTGATATTTTTACCTTCTCCTTGCATCATTTCTTTGCTTATGTGCAACCATACTTCATCGCCTTCTTGAAACTTGTGATCAACTCTATGTTTGTCATGCCTATCCTTGTACTTGCTTTGACTCTTCTCAAGTTGTTCTTGAACTTGTTGATGAATAATCTAAATTTTCTCAATGAACTTTCGAGCCTTGTCAATATCACTATGCCCATAAATTTCAACATCCTTCTCAAAGATGAATTCTAATGGTGATTTTGGAAAATACCCAAAGCAGGCTTCAAAAGGTGAAGTATTTGTAGAAGAGTGCTTGGCCCAGTTGTAAGCATGCTGAATTTAATGCAGTTTTTCATCCCACAACTTGGGATGTTTGCTGTGATATCCTCTCAATATATGCACAACGGTTCTGTTCACCACCTCGGTTTGGCCATCAATTTGCAGATGAAAAGTAGTACTCTTTTTCAACTTTGCGTCCATCATCTTCCAAAGATTGGACCAAAAATTCCCAACGAACCTAGAATCCCTGTCACTAACAATAGAAGTTGGCAAGCCAAAATGAACCCATACATGTTGAAAATAAATTTCAGCAGTTTGTTCAGCAGTAATGGTTTTCTTACATGGCACAAGTATACACATTTTATTGAATCTATCCACAACTACATAAACAGAGTCATGTTGTTTTCTTGACATAGGTAGACCTCCAACAAAGTCCATGGAGGCACTCTCCCATGGCCTTAATGGTACCGGTAGTGGCGTGTACAAACCAAGCTTCCTATTGCTAGGTTTTCTTGTTGCATACATAGAACATCCTCTTATAAAATGTGACACACTATCTATCATGCAAGGCCAATAGCAATACCTCTATAGATGTGCCACTGTTTTTCTTACCCCAAAGTGTCCAGCAATAAGAGACGAATGAGCCTCTCTCATGACACTAAGTCTCTCTCCTTGTGGTATTCACAGCTTGCCAAAATGAAACAGTAAATTGTTATGCATGTGATAATCATTTTCCTCAACTTGATTCCCTTCACTCAAACTAGCATACACATCTTGAAAATGAGCATCAAATGCATATTGTTCAATGTAAGTCTCATGTACCATAGAATAATTTTTAAGCAAAGTAGAAGCACTTATAATTGGCCTTGAAATCATATCAAAAACGTTATTGAAAATTCCTTTCTTGTACCTTATAACCAAGTGAAATTGTTGAAGAAGTCCCATCCACATGAAATGTCGTGATTGCTGCAATTTTGTTTGTGACTGCAAGTACTGTAATGGTTGATGATCAGTATGTATAATTGTCTCTTTACCCATCAAGTAGTGTTTCCACTTCTTGACGCTTTGTACCAATGCATACAACTCTTTTTCATATGTAGGATAATTAGTTACAGCACCATTAATTGTTTCATAATGAAAAGCGATAGGCTTACCATGCTTCAAAAGTATTGTGCCCATGGCATAATCACTAGCATCGGTTTGTATCTCGAATGGTTGTCTAAAATCTGGTAATGCAAGGACCGGATCTGAACTAATATTGTCTTTTAAAGCTTCAAAAGCTTGTTGTTGTTTGTCTCCCCATTGGAAGCATTTCTTCATACTTGTCATTGCATGCATAGGAGCTACTATGGCAGAAAAGTTAGCAATAAACTTTCTCCAATAATGAGTTGCGCCTAAGAAACTTCTTACCTCGGTTACTAATTTTGGAGTGGGCCAATTCACAATGGCTTCCACTTTAGAAGGATCAATTCTCAATTTCCCTCCTCCTACAATGTGTCCCAAATAAACCAAAGAAGTCTTTCCAAATTCGCACTTAGACATCTTAAGAAATAATTTCTCCTTCCTCAAAACATCGAGCACCTTTTTCACATGCAAGACATGTTCTTCTCTTATTTTTCTGAAAATGATTATATCATCTAAATACACAATCAAAAAGTCATCAAGAAATGGATGCAAAAAAATATCCATAACATGCATGAAATTCGTCAGTGCATTACACAAACCAAACAGCATAACCAACCACTCAAAGTGTCCTTGTTTGGTTTTGAATGCAGTCTTCCATATATCACTTTCTGCAATTCTTACTTGATGATATCCACTTCGTAAATCTAATTTTGTGAAAAAAAAATCTTCTTTCAGCTGATCTAGATCAAATCATCTATCCTTTGGAGTGGGTAACGATTCTTTACCGTTATCTTGTTCAAAGCTCTGAAGTCGACACACATGTGCCAAGTCCAATCTTTCTTCGGAATCAGGACTATAGGTGAATCGCATGGCGAAGTTCTTGGCCTTATGAGTCCCTTGTCCAACATGTCCTTGATTTTCCTCTTTATTTCAGAATTCTCCATTATCAACATGAAATACATGCCAATGTTTGAAAGAGGACAATCTTGTTGTAACTAAATCTCATGTTGAATCTCCCTTTTAGGAGGCAATCCTGTTGGCTCCTGAGACATCTCATGATGTGCATCAACTACATCATATAAATCTGATTTCAACTTATAATCACAACCTTCAAATGACTCATGATTACATCAGCTTTAGGCTTAATCGTTAGAATAACAAAATTCTTACTTGAATTTACTAGCCCCTTTACCTGTCCATCATTTACCATTGTAATATTTGTCTTCATGTGATGTACTGTAACAATGTACTCCTTTCCATCTTTGAATAAATGGTATTTTCTGTCATGGCGATGGAAGATATCTTTCCTATCATACAAGTAAGGACTTCCTAACACAACAGCTATAATATCAAGCAAAACCATATCTAATTCAACTGTGTCAACAAAATGTGCAGTTATTGCAAAGCACAATATGCACTTATCTGAAACCTGTAAATTTGCATCCTTACAAATCCACCCAAGTGGATGTGGTTTTTGATGTGGAATGGTCTCAATATTAATTTTCTTGACCAAGTCTTTAGAGATTAATTTTTCTTGTGACCCACTGTCAAACAGTGTATCAATCTTGGTAGGTTTGGATATGACCCTCACATGAAACAATTCAATTCTCTCTTCTTCATTTGGAGCTTGTATGTGACAGTTTGAAGTACTAGTATTTGGTTTTGTTTCAATTTCTTTCCCCTTCATGTTCTTCAATCCCATGACTGTAATTTTAGTTTCATCACCTGAATCCTCTCCTAAGTCATGTTGAGTTGTAGCTGGAGTTTTCTCCTTCCCTTTGTTATTGTTATATTTGGGTCTCTTTTCATGAGGATGTAATTTCCAACAATTTTTCTCTTCATGGCCTTATCTTGAACAATGTTTACAAACCACTTTCTCTCCCTCTTTCTTGACAAATGCATTTTTTTTTCCCTTACCTTTTGAGGTCTTCTGTTTTTTTTTCCCTTAAAAGGTTTCTTCCTACTCTCATCAGTAATGTTTTTCCCTCTTGCTTCTAAATGTGTAGCTTGAACACATGCCTCATCTAAGCTTGTAGGGTTAAACATGAGAATAGTATGTCTTAGGTAGCTATGTAAGCCTCCTATGTACTTGAGCAAATTATCTTGACTCTGCAGATCTACCCCTAATAAGAGAGCTCTTCTCCTAAATTCTTGGGTGTAATCTTGTACATTTTGTCCTTTCAAATGTCTGAAATTTTGCCAATTCATTATGGCTTTCTGCATATGAGCTAATGGATAAAAAAAAAATTATTGCAGTAATGAAATCAGTCCATGATAGTATAATATTACCATGCTTTTTGATCTCCTCCTTTGTCTTAGCTTCCAACCAAACAAGAGTTGCACCTTCCATCCTCAATGAAGCTAGTTGGATTTTGGTATCATCATCATGAAGGTTATTAATTCTCAAATAGACCTCCAATTGCATAATCCAATTATCAAGCTTTTCTACATTGACTTCACCATTAATAAACAGTGGCAATTCAATCTTAACATCAAGTTTTAGAAAATGACTTTTACTAGTGTTCTTTGACTTGTGTGACTGGTGTACTGAATATGAAGTAGAGGATGATGATGATGAGGGTGAGGATGGTGACTTTCCACTGCCTCCATTTCCTCCATTGCCGTTATTTAATTTATCTTCATCATTGTGACCTCCTGATGATCCCTGACCTTACTTGTGAAGTTTGGATCCTTCTCCTTCTATTCTTTCATTCCTTTCTTGATAAAGGACTCTCACCATTTCATTCATGTCAAGGAATGCTTTCTTGAACACTCTTTCTTCTTCTTTGGGATCCACCTCTTCATGGATTTCTTCTTCTCCTGGATGCATGCTTATTGCTTCTTCTGCTTCTCTTGGAGTTGAACTAGGTTGTGGAGAATGTGGAAATATTTCCCTCCTTTTCTGTGGCTCACTTTGAGAACCTCTTGCTTCCACCAATTTGCCTTCTCCTCTCTTAAGCTTGAGCCTAGTAAGCATGAAAATCCTTGCAAACAGTTAAAAAATATTTGCACACTAAAACACCATAGGTTAAACTCTAGCTCTGATACCAACTTGATCTGAAAGGAGTGTATTAGTTTTTTTGTGCTAAGTGTCCTTTCAGTAATATAAACATGTACAATTTGTCTCCACTTGTTTTCTTAAGGAATGATTGTTTTAACCATGAAACATAGATGAATTTGTGAACTTTAAGCATGAAAATAAACCTTAAAAACACCATAAAATATTGTATGACATAGAAATACAATCACACATAATTTTTACACAGTAGGCATGATGAAGCAGTTCACCCCTCCTGGGCTACATCTGCTAGTCTAGCTCCCAATGGCATGTCCCTCTTTGTCATTATGCTCAAAATTGTAAATTAAATGTGTTTAAAGGCCTCTAATGGTTGTTTTCTCTGCACCAATGGCTCTATAAAGCTCAAATTAGTCTAGGTAGACTCTTGTTTTACCCAAATTAGTCGAAAATTGACCTCCCGATGCATTTTTCCCAAATTCAGCTAGAAAAACTTCACTATAAGTGGCTACTGGCTCTTAATTGACACTAAAAATGGAAAAAATGCTAACATTAGGGCGTTGCTATAGTTCCCACCAGTCGAAACTGTTTGAATTAACTATTAGTGGTTAGTTCGGGGTGGTCACAAGCCGACACCCCGCCTAAAACCACGCGGTCATGGCTTTTAAAACTATTTGTTAAGTTGGAGAGGAACCCGGAATTTACGGTTCCGCAAACCATGGAATTTTTTGTCATTACTCCACCATGTGACAGGTGCAAACCTCCACTGAATAACCTTCCTGAAGAAACCGTTAATTGAAACCTTTAGATGTTACCGTGGCATGTGAACGGATGTATTGTCGCCAGTTAAGTTTATTGTTGCGGGGTTATATAATATTTGATGTTGCGGTTGTAATACAACATGTGACCACTACCTCGGGGCCGCCAGCATTTTGGGACCACTGGTGGTCCCCCCCCCCCCAAAAAAACATAAAACTTATACATGATAAAAGAAGGCGGGAGACATAAGGGTTAAGAAACAACTCGTAGGCAGATTGGTAGAGTTGTCCTCGCTCGGGCCCGAGGTCTCTGGTTTGACTCCTGTGCCCTCCAACAAATTTTACCATAGCCTCTTAAGGACACATGGCAACCTTCGGGGTTTCCACGTTTCGCTCATCCGACGGTTCAAAACAAATCCATCAACGATCAGAATCACCATCCCGTACCACAAAAATCAATGGCCCAGATTAAGCCACATGGCGCGATCTGGTTGGCTGTCAGAAAAGGGAATATTCCCTAGAATATACCTGCTGACTGTACCTGCATGTTGACTGGGCATCCAAGTCACAAAATTTTTGTTGTTTGGGAAAACGGACAAAACGTGATATCTTCCTCATACGACATCATTTTTTCGAACCATTTGCAGCGCCGGAATCGCAACGATGAGACCTTTCCGATCACTCAAGTTCATTATTGTTTCGAGCACTTTCAATTTTGAGCATAACACATGATCTCCTGATCACATGTTTAGTTTTCTTGTTTAAAAATTTAGTGTTAGTAGCATCTACTTTTTGAAGAAGGAAAATTTTTTTTTTAGTTTTCTGAACATAGCTGAATTCATTCTGAAATTTTTTTGGTTAAAAATTTGTTAGAGAGAATAGATAGATGTCTAAACCTTTTAAGGTTGAACTGCATTATTTGAATGTTTGGTGGATGGATGTTTGAAAGATCTATCCTTGTAGAACAAACTCTTCATTGAATTGAATATTTAGAGCATGTTTCTTCATGGTTTTTGAGTCAGAGTCTCATCACATTTCATACGTACACTCCCCCTCCACAAGACTAATAATCAAGTACACTAAGAATAAAGCGATAATAAAATTAATCATATAAACTTTTATAAGCTCACACCAACAGTAGTTCAGGCTAGGACCTTGGGGTAGGAGAAGTGAGAAAATCACCCAAGATCTCAAAACTTGAAACCATTAAAAAGAGAAATCCTACTGCACTCATACTGTCGGGACCACTCCACTACCACTAGAGTTAAGTGTGATACAACACCAGGGTGCATAAGAATGTAATCCACCTTCGTGTGCATTCAGTGGACATGCTATATATCGGGGTTCCCTTCGTGGATGTTGAAACTAGATCGAGTATCTAGGTGTTATGTCCATATAGTGTGTTGTCTATGACCATGACCCCCCTGACAGTGTCTGTGATTTGAGGTATCTTTAGTTGCTAGAATTTTTTAGGGACTTACACAAGGTGACTGGGGCGGGCTTCCCTAGTACCTAAAACAGATGAACCTACTCTGTCTTTAGTCTTTGGGAGGGTACTCGTCTTCATGAGAGTGCTTACACCTATTTTTTGAGGTTCGGGCGAAGTTCTAGAGTAACTATAACTATATATTTTACCAACTCTCTTTGTATGCTATTGTGATACTAGGTTTCATCTCCACCAAATGATAGTACTCAGACAAGATCATACCCGTTCTGGCTTCTTGATTGATTGATTTTAGAAGTCCTTTTTCATTTTTTATTTTTTAGGTGTGTGGTTACTATCACTGAGACTTTATAATACATCGCAACAATAAAAATTTGATAAAATTAAACAGGTCACAGTGGCATCCTTCGACCCTCATCGTCTTTCTAGATGGCAGCAAGGTCTCCCTCCGTTGACAATGGGGGAGGAGTCGAGTCTTGGTGAGCCATTTCCTTCTCTGGAAGAGAAATCTCCAGTGACAACCCCTGACTTTCATATAGCTCCATATCATACGGATTTTCCAGAGGATCCTTTTACAGAAGGAGTCGTACCTCCTTACAATCATCCTCTCACTAACCCGTTGGGGCCATTGTTAGTTCAGTTTACACTAGGCCAAGTTATGTCTTCGGCTGCACCTACATCCATTCCACAATCGACACCCATGGGCTCGATGTCGTTGGTGAAAAAATCTGGTCCACCACCATCTTCCTCGCCGGTTGTCAGTTATACGCCAATGATTGGCAACCCCAGTAGCCAGGCTATACCTGGTCCCAACAATCTGGTCACCACAACTGTAAGTGGACCGCCGAACCCTTCGGGATTTGCTCCTATTGTGATTGCGCTGGGACCCACGGTTTCCGCTCCCGCTAGCGGGGCTACTTCGGTTCCTTTTAGCAACCCTTTTGATTGGAACCCATTGTTGAGTTCAAACCCCTTATATATCATGCTAGGGGGCAGTGTCACCAATACATATATGCAAGGGGGTACTTTGGTACCCCTACATTCACTATGACAAACAGGATAGCCAATTGTTAACGATGTTCCTTTAAGTGGTCAAACTTCTAGTGTAGGGTATATCCCGATGGTTAACTATGCAAATATAAATATGCCTCTGGCTAACTCTATCACGTCCATATGCGCGAACCAACCACAAAGTCAATTTGGGCAAGGGGGAAACTATTACACTAGGGGAAACCAATATTTTTCCCCCCAGTACAACATACCCTACAAACAGCAACCATACACCCCTACACCCCCACTCACTAGGAACTTTTATCAGCAAAGTCCTACTTATCCCATTGGTAACACATTGATGGGCAAACCTTACTGTCTGAATAGTTAGCCAACACTTCCTTGGCTAGATCCAAGGGAAAACACGCAATTTACATTCTTGGAAGCTCTAGACATCCTCGACCTCTACAAATTGACCAATGATCCCATCAACCACAACCCACTCTAGCCTGAAGTACCACACAAGATTCTATCTAACATCCCTAAATTCGAAGGGAAACAATGGGGTGATCCGGCTACACACATCACCACCTTTCATCTATGGTTTGTTTCTAACTCTATCATGGATGATAGTATCTGGCTCAGAATTTTCCCCTGCACTCTCACAGGCAACGCTGCCAAATGGTACATTGAGTTACCACGTGGGGCCGTCAATAATTTTGGCGCCTTAGCTATGGAATTTCTTAAGAAATTCCAATTACCTATTCGATACAAAACCAACACAGAATTATTAACCTCGTTGCACCAAGACACCACCACCCACATCTCTGATCATATTCATGAATGGAGACATAGGCAGAGGCTAGTCAAACCACCAATCCTGGATCATCTCTTATAAAACTAGTTTTGTAAGTCACTCTTACCACCCCTAGCTAAGGGCGTTTTCTTGTCTGGTGTGGTCACGGAAGACCAATCCACCCATTGTGCACAGCATCTATATCTCATCTATTCGCATTCTGGCACGCTATATGACTTACTCCCCCATGCCCTTGGAAATCTGAATTCTCCCGCTACTCAATTACCCAAAGCGCACACCGATGGACTCGTTGGTGCAACCTCTGGCGTAGCCATAAAAAATCTTATTGGGAAAACTTCCCAACCATCTTTGGCTGCCACCACCCCTAACCAATCGACTACTCTTCCCACTGCTGAGGTAAAATTTGTGTAGTTTACACAAAAAACTAGTGGTAAGAACAAGAAGAAAAAGAAAAATACCTCTCCTTCTGAAGAGCAATCCAATACTCAAAATAATCCCATTCAAAAAACCGCTGCTAAAAATGACAAAGGAAAGGAGAAACCAATGAGATTCCCTTATAGAATTTGTACGGAGGACCACTTGACATAAAAATGTCCTCGGCTGCAGGAATGCATAGATTTTATCACAAACAAGGACTCTGGAAGGACACTTGTCGTCCTTCACAATCCCTTCCATAATACACAGCAGCAACAACAACACATGGTTACAAACCTGCCACAACCCCCCAAAGGGGCAGCCGTGGTACCCATCCTTTCGGTGAAGGATCATCCACCATTTATGGCGTAGAGAGTGTTGAACTCCAAACCCGAGATAAACTCTATGGAAATCCAGTCATTGAGGCTCAAGAACCTGGTACAAGTTTGAATCCACCGTCGCCCAACAATTTTCATATCGAACGGCCTGTTGCTCTACAATTCGTCCCCCAAAAGGGACAATTCAACGCAAGACTCATAAAACCTTTGTACGTGCTGCCCAAAAATACAACATTGTAGAATATTTGACACAAGCACCGTCATCCATGTCTGCACTCAAAGTATTGCAAACTTGCCTAGCACAAAGGAAAGCTCTAGTTTCAGCCATTGGTGGAATTAACCCCCAGGATTCCATGCTAGCCATCTTTAACATTGAAAAATCCAAACCTCGCCTTTCACACCAGCTTTCTTTCCAGGTACAACTTGTGTCGAAAGGGAGACCAATCCATCGCACTGTCATAGACGAAGGTGCTTCGACCTGTGTTATGTCAAATGCGTGTTGGCTCGCTTTGGGTTCTCACACTTTGTCTCCGTCGTCGAATTCCCTCAAATATTTTGACGGCCACACTTTCCTCCCAAAAGGCTACCTTGCTAGATTTCCCATTTCACTCAGTGGGAAAACAATAACGGTGGACATAAAAGTCGTAGGTCATCATCTCGACTATAATTTGTTGCTAGGTCGCAGTTGGTCTTACGTAATGACTGCCATTGTCTATTTGGTTTCCTGACTCATCCTTTTTACATTGGATGGGAAGATAGTCACAGTGGATCAATTATCCTTTTTCACCCCCTATTATTCCACATTACAAAGTAGCATTGTACCCCTAGTAGGAGGCGTTATTGACTCTTACATTAGTATTGGTACTGGTCTTTTGAAGGAATCTTCCCTGATGGGTTGTTTTCCTCTCCCGCCGCCTGAGGTTCCACATACAATTGCAATGATATCCACCATTTCTAATGGCTCTATCAATCCATGGATCCTACTGGTGCCTTCATACATTGATTCCTACAGAGATCAAATTCCACTATCACTAGCTGAGTTGGTTTATCAAGCCATCCAATTAGCATCTGAACCCTCCACTGCTTTGGTTTCGACCAATGGTACCACCCTCTCGCCCATCACATTTCCTTCTAAGGATATCCTCGATGAAGTCCTTCCTATATATGAAGCTATTCATAGATCATGTCTCTAGAGGAATGACATTGGGGAGTGTTTCACCATCGCGCTTCGATGTTCGATTCAAACGCAACCACTACTCAAATCCCATCTTTTGACCCACCTGAGATCGTTCCCTCCACTTACACGACTATTCAAACTATCGATACGGAAGGGAAAATGGGAAATATTTCCAAGACTATGCTCATAGATATCTCGGTCAAAACAGGTATCGTGGAAAATATTCAGATTGGAGCCAATTGCAATCCCAAGGAAGTTGCACGCTTCACATCCCTTTTCAAGGAATTCCATGATGTTTTTGCTTGTTCTTACGACAAAATTCCCGGCATAGATCCATCTATCGTTGAGCAAGAAATCAAGATTTATGACAATGCCAAGCCTGTCCGGCAAAGGCTCTAACCTGTCCACCCTCGCAAAGCAACAACCATCAAGACTGAAGTTGAAAAACTTTTACACGCTGGTTTGATCTACCCCGTTCCTCTGATGGAATGGGTATGCAATCCGGTTCCCGTAGATAAAAAACAAGGCACCATCTAGGTCTATGTTTATTATCGTAATCTGAACGCGACTTGTCCAAAAGACAATTATCCTACTCCGTTCATAGATCAAATTCTCGACGATTGTGCCAGATGTGAATCTTTCTCCTTTATGGATGGATTCTTGGGATATAACCACATAGTGATTAAAGAAGATGAACAACATAAAACTGCCTTCATTTGTCCTTGGGGCACATTTGCATATCGTAAACTCCCATTCGACCTGAAGAATGCGGGAGAAACTTTTCAAAGGGCTATGGACTATGCATTTCACAATATCAGACACATTGTACAAGCTTACTTGGATGACCTTCTGGCTCACTCCAAGAAGGGAGCCCATCACCTTGCACATCTTAAAGAAATATTCGCTCGGTGTAGGTTCTACAACATACGTCTGAATCCGCATAAGTGTGTATTTTTTGTCGAGTATGGACGTCTTCTTGGCTTTATTGTTTCCAAGCACGAGATTAGGGTTGATCCCGATAAGGTTAAGGAAATCGTTGAATTACCTGTCCCACAATCCATTCTACAACTCCAACGTTTGCAAGGGAATGAAAACTTATTACATCGTTTCATCGTAAAATATGCCAAGATGACAAAAGGCTTCAGGCGCTTGCTCAAGAAAGGGATACCGTATATGTGGGATGATCAAGCTCAACTGTCGTTTGATGACTTAAAATGAGCACTCGTTTCCGCCCCACTTCATAGTGCCCCCAACTATTTTTGCGACTTTCTCCTCTACCTGGCAACCTCACAATCCTCATGTTGGGGTTCCCATTTTTTGGCCAGATTGGCAAGACCAAAAGATGAGACAACATCAGAACCACTTTTGGGCCCTAGGATCTAGCCCTCCTAGACCCGGAGAGGGATCTCTCCAAATAGAGCTAAGAATGATATATCTATGAAGCTCAAAATGAGATGTTAGGCTAGTTATGAAGCACAAGGGGTTTTAAATGGTTTGGTTGAAGGGTTGCTGGGTTGGTCACGAGATCATGGACTGAGAAAGAAATGGGAGAAAAGGAACAAGGCAGCAGGACATTTCAGCAAAGAGGATAGGCCTAGACAGTGCCATCCATTGGGCTATGGAGTCATGAAAGGAAATTACTTGCATCCACTAGCCAAGGCTTTCAAAGGGCAAGTCATCTACACTAAAGGATCTTTTAGGCAGATGGTGGAATGGAACATTAAGGAGGGAAAGTGGAAGAAGGAAAGACAACCAAATTTCTGTCTATAGATCAGGTCAGAGGTCATTTAACTCCAGGCCTGCTTGGACATACTCTAAGGCAGCTCTCAAAGAGACAAAGGGGCTGCTTATAGATCGGACCAGAGGTCATTTAACTCCAGGTCTGCTTTAGCAACTCCAAGGGGAAAACAGAGATAAGATCAACAAAGGGATCTTAGAAAGGCCAGCTGGTCACGCAAGGATCCTAGTGGACAGGGCTAACACTTATCCCCAGTGTTCCCAAACCTTCCAGCTTAAACCCAATAAGAACATCTAAGAACTGATCCAACCAATTCATACATCAGAGAGTAGGCAATAACATCCACTACACTGGTTAAATTGACTGAAATCCATTCTCAGATAACACATTTAGCAGAAAACATTGAAGGCAAGGAGAGAAGACAGCATAGGGCACCTAACAAGGGTGAATCCTATACCATTATTCTGATGCAAGCCCAGAAGAACAATGAAACAATATGGAAATGCATTAAACGAAGTAAGGAGAACATCACCAATAGTAATAGACCAGGATCCTGTGAAATGTGCTTTGATTAATTGATGCAAAACCAGTCATGTACCATAAGCTCAATGGCTAATACAGTCCAGACTTTCTCCTCCCAGCCTATTACATACAACTACTCTGCTACTCCTTCCCAAGACTGTTCTAACAGTCGGAATGAATCCCTCTAATAGCAGGTGCCCAACAGCTGAACAAAAACAACAACAACCTTTTCATTATGTTCTCGGGGATTTCTTATAGGAGAAGCGGAAGAAACAGAAGTAGGTGAACAATTTAATGAATCTCATTAAGACAGAATGGTGGATGAAGCCGAGCCCATTCCACTTAATGGCTTTCTGCAGCGCTGAATGTACTCTAAGACTGGTTCGGAGATCTCTGTCAGGTCGAAATTGACCTCTGATATTTCTTTGGGGTCCTTTCTGGTGCTTGGAGCTTTGCGCTAGCCTTCTGAATAAATGAACTGGGTGGAAGATCTGCAAGGTTTCTCTACTCCTCATAACTGCTGCCTGACTGTCTTAAATGAACTCCAGTCAGTGTAATTAATCATTTCAGGGCTCGAGGAGGCATGGAGATCTTCTTGTAGGGAGGTGCACATCTGGAGAGAACATACTCTGCTGATATAATACACAGATAAGACTCTTTGCGTGCTCAAGTCTTCAAACTGTGCTTGAATCCTTTGAATGCGGGATTACAACCATTAATATTTGATTACCGGCTCAAATCCCTTCTAACCTGCCTCTGTTGACTCGCTTGGTCGCTGAATTAGCCTTCCTGTGACCTCTGCATAATGAAATAAACTCATCACAGAGCCCGGGCAGCGGTGGCAGAGGAAATGCTGCGGAGGCGGTGAAATGGTGGCGGGATAGTGGAGAAACAGTGAAAAATGGCGGAGAAATGGTCGCACAGTGTAAAGCCCGAAGATTATCGTTTGGGCGAATTACACAGGAAAACACGAAAAAACAATGCACGGAGGCATGAATGTGGGACCGGGTACTGAAATTGCAATCGCAAATCGGAGCGGGAGTGAATCGCAACACACCTTTAACAAGTTCCGATTGCGATTGGGGTCGGAGACGCGATTGAGCGATGACCGTCGATCTGGGGGAGGAATGAACGGCGGGGATGTAATCGGAGGGGCAGCACGATCGGGGGGATCGGGAGAGGACTTGCGATTTGGAGTTGCGATGACCGTCGGATTTGCGGGGAGAATGGACGGTCAGGATTGAATTGGAGCATCGTAATCGGAGACAGGGAGATGGGACTTGCAATTGCGATCGGAGGGGCGGGTGCGATTAACGCTGAGCCGTTGGATCGGCTGGGAGACGGACAGCTGCGATTAAATCGGGAGGTGACACGATCGGGGATCGGAAGGCAAGACTTGCGATTGCGATCAGGAGGGGGAATGCGATTGAGCACTGGCCGTCAGATCGCGGGAAGGATGAACGGTCAGGATGTAATCGGGGATCGCAATCGGAGGTCGGAGAGGAAGGCTTGCGATCAATCGCATCACAATCACTTGCGATGGACCGATCGGAGGGTGCACACAACACATTGCGATTGCGATTGGGCGGGGGGCTGCGATTAGCGCCCAGCCGTTAGATCTGGAGATCAGATCAACGGTGCAGAACAGAGCGGAGGACTTAACGCTGTAACCCAATCGCATCGGGACTTTGGAGTTTACAAAGGAAACACGCCCGCTGACAGCTCCGATTGCGATAAGCGCTTTGGACTTAAGCGCTTGGTCCTGGCGCCTGGGCACATGGGGAAGTGGTTCACGGGGCTAGCGGGGAAGGGGCTTAGACCTATAATAAGGTCAGGAAGTGGGTTTTGGCCCATTTCAATGTAATTTGAGGGCTGGGGAGAGGTAACGATAGAGGAATAAGGGAGGATAATGGCCACCAAAGGGGTAAGGGTAGAATTTAAGGGGAACTTGGGGGGATTTGAGAGGTAAGAAGGGGAATAGAAGGGGAGAGAAAGGGGATAGAAAACAAAGGCTTTGGGGAATGAAATAAGAGGGAAAAGGGGGCCTTTGGGCATTTCTTCATAGCAGAGAGGCTTTATAAAGGAAATCAGCAGAGGGGATACTATCAAAGGGCAAAGGCACAAGGAGGCTTCAAGGAGACTGTGTTTTCAGAAGAAATGCATTCCTTGAAGGCTCAAAAACAATTTAGCCCCCTATTTGTTTGTCAAAAATTTCATAGGGGGGCTAACACCTCACTCGAAATGGTTTTGGTTCAAGTTCACGATGATGATAGTGAGCATGTGATATATTAATTGTCAAAAGTTACCATTGGACCTGAACTATGATATTCACACGTGGCGAAAATATCTCTCACGGTGGCCTTCGTTGTCACTCGCCTCTGACACTATATATTGTTGTGGTAGAATACCGTAATTTCTTTGGAGAATCCCATGCGACACATCTTGTCTCATCAGATCATTGGAGGAAAATATTCCAAATGGATTATAATCCTCCAATAGCTTGATTTTTTTTTCACTACTACCAAAGCAAAGAAATCTCTAGTCTTTGCCAAATTACTATCGGACCTTCCAAGAATTGGCCTGGAAGAAGTAGCTCATGATCCATTTCCTGATGAATCTGTCTATTTGGTCGATTATTTTGATCCTTGGTATGGAGATATTCTGGTCTACCTCCAAACTCTACGATTCTGCCCAACTCTCACATCAGACGATCGTCGTCGTATAAAACCACGTGGCATCGGAAGCTATGCTCTGCGTTATGGGCATACCGAACATCAGTAAAAACTGCTACAGGCTTCACGCCATTCCAACTAGCATTCGGCCTAGAATCAGTACTTCCAATCGAGTGTGAGATTCCATCACTCAAGCTTGTTGTTGAACTCCTCCTTGGAACCACTACCAAATAAGAGCACTTTCTCTCGCTTGATCAATTGGACGAAACTCATCAAGATGCCACACTGGCACTTGAAGCTCACAAGTGCCGAGAAAAGGCTCAATACGACAAATCTATCAAGCCTTTTTCTTTCCAAGAAAGTGATCTCTTTCTATTATACGATCAGTCAGACATGACCTCTTTAGGGCAAGAAAAATTCAACAATTATGGCTTGTTCCTTGCATCATCACAAAATTTATTTCAAAAGGAGCTTACGAACTTCAGGACTGTAATGGGATTCCACTTGCTGAGCCCCGGAACGGGCTCTATCTGAAGAAGTATTTCGCCTGGTGTTCCACTGGGCATATGCTTTGTAATTTTATGGATATCAGTTTTTTTTTTTTTTTTTTGTCTGGATATTTTGGGTTTTTGAGTGTTTTTCTCATGAAAACTCTCTTCTTTTACACAGATGTCTTCGTCACCCTTACCATACGTTGGATACGCAGATGGCGCCAGTCATTACACAGGGCACATTGCATCATCTTCTTAGGTCCTCTATACACCTGAGTCGAAACTACTTGGTTCCAGGGGAATCTTCCTTGGTAATGCCACCAACAATATTGTTGAGTACATGTCGGTGATACAACTTCTCACGGAAGCTGCATCTCGCGACATCTCCAATCCAGTGGTCACGTTAGATTCCCAGCTAGTCGTTATGCATTTAAATAATTGTTATTGCGTCTGCCATCCAGTCTTATTACGTTATTACTTAAGGGTACGACTTCTAGAACATCAATTTCAAATCATCACGTTTGGGCACATTTCTGTAGAATCTAATACATTAGTTGATTCATTGGCGAATTATGTGTTAGATTGGCATTTGTCACATTTATTATAGAATGAGTCATGCATGTGTATACTTTTCCATCATAAAAATTACATAAAAATTAAAAACACAAGATCAAAATCGCCAAAATATGTATATGTATATATATGTGTGTGTGTGTGTGTGTGTGTGTGTGTGTGTGTCATGTCCAGTCAATTTACATCAAAAAACTTCCCAAAACTTGGGTGTTTTACAAAAAATTAGCTCTGCTAAGCCTCACTCTGACATTTATACATCTATCCACTATTCCTCTTGAGCCTGTTGCTCATGGTAGTAGATAACTACTCTAGCTAACCTCCTGAGAGGCACCAATAACCTCTCTGTCACACCCATTGTGTGTCGCTACAGGTGAATCGGGATCTCCCTCATAGGAAGAGGCGGCACACCCATGCTTAATCCCTTGATGTTCCTAGCAAGCTCGTGCAAACTACGTGCGTTATCACCCTCTTCGGCGGCTGCTGCACCAGCCCTAGGTAGCTTCATTCCTCACCTTGCATAATGAGGGGCTCCAGCTAGAAGGATGGGTGCCACATCTGTGTCAAGAAATAAGCTTCATGTCAAAAAAATTCACCCATTAAACAAAAAAGTTTCATAAACATTCAAAGGATAAAAAATACTTAAACATTAATCATGTTCCTTCTTACCATCTGGACCCCACTGAGTTCCTGGTGGCAGTATCAATTCCGGATCTCCTGTGTAGTTCATCCCTGCATATGGATAATCTTCAATCATCAGGATCTATCCATCTAGCCACTCGAAGAATGCATCATCAAAACAGTGACAGATTGGACCCTCTCCAGCCTGCAGCATCAAAGCTGACCAACGAACCTGTCTTGGCTCTCGCAGTCCCATTGCATCCGTGATCATCCTTGGCCTCATTACGGGCACCCGCTCTAGTATGAAGGACACAATTAGTGTGCCAAACCCAAACTCTCGTTGGGTCCGGGTCTTACATGTCATCAGTTCTTCTCGACCTGGCGGACAACACCTTCGCACTAGTCAAAAACCTGTGGCTGCATGAAATCTAGCGCCAACAATACCTGGTCCTTGGTGGCCACGTGCTGACTCTTGGCTCCTGCCAAGCAAACTATCATCCACGAGAGAGACCTCATCAGTCTCGAGATCACCCGCACTGTAGGAACCCGGGTTCTTACCGACGGAGTATTGTTTATGTAGTGAGCTCAGATCAAATCCGCAGTAGTGCAGGGATCAACCCTGGAACCTATTAGATTGGGCCTCGTTCCTCTACATGACAGTCCAATCAAGTAGTATATGTCATATTTCTCGATCGAGATTTCATTACCCCCGATGTGAAAGACATGTTGTTGATCATCCCACTGCTGGATGATCCATATCAGAAGGTTTTCATGCCCCCTCATCAGCTCTAAACGAGCATACTTTAGTAAGTCGCATCTGCAGAGAACGAGCAAAGTAGCAGCATCAATTACCATTTCGTGTTATTCCCATTCATGCTTTCTTTCACGCCAAATACTCATGGTAGCTTCACACCTACACAAGACAAGTTTCTAATGGATTATTTTTAGGCAGAAACACTTTGGGATTGAGAAAAAAAAGTTTAAAAAATTATTCTGCCGGCTAAAGCAGGCCCTAGTGAAAAGAAGAGCGTGCTAACACACTGTCCCTTAACGGGCAGTGTGTTTAACGTGGCCCTAACACTAGGCACTCGTGTTAGCCGCATAAAAATTTTAGGTCCTGCTAAAAATCAAATTTTCAACTAGTAAAAACAACTAAAATGATAATGGAAAGCTAGATGAAGGCTCAAGCTCTTACTAGGATCTCACAGAATCAAAAATCGTTGCCGAGATCGTCCACAATTGACAACAGAAGTTTCACCTCTTTTTCGCTCCAAAGCTCTATCACAGCACTCAAAAACAGTGAAAATGAAGGTTTTTTTCCTTCTTATAGACATTCTGGAGGTATGAATCACTCAGCTAGTATGTTAAAATTGGTAAATTCCTACTATATTTTGTCACAACTATTGGGTTTTTAAACATCACCGATGCTCTGATGAGTTGTTAGTGTTCATGTGCATATTTGACCGTGTTTGACCCGGTTACGAGCTTTCTTTTTAGGGAATTTTTCTAGCTCGTAAAACTATAAAAAAAAAAACTCTGAGTTACCTTAGTCAGGCTCGTTAAACTACTATGACAAAGAAAAATGAGCCATTATTTTCTATATTTTTCTAGCTCGTTAAAAAATCGAAAAATTAACCAAGTTATTCTCTGTTGCACTTGTTAAAACTTCACCGAGAGAATTGAGTTTTTTCGTCAGACTCGTTAAAATGTCACAAAGAACGTTGAATTTACTTTGTCTCCTCGTACTCATAATAAAATGAGGTAGATGTCCATTGAACATAGGTTTATCACTTTATCCAGATTCAATGGACTAACTTACGGAAAATGAACTGTGTCGGGCTTAATATTCTCCCTTCGTCGTGCCCGGTTATCAAACATGACAAAGGTACCCCATGGAGTTGTCTTTTACGATGTTTTTCAGACTCTCCAAATATAAATAGATCACCGAGTTTACACATCTAGACTCGTTAAACTTAATCAGACGGGGAAAAATTTGGACAAAGTGGATACTTATTATGTTATACTCTAAAGGTCGATTTCGCAGCACAAAATATTGATCATTGCACTTCCCTGAAAATTCACGAGCAATTAGTTGAACCCTACCATCTATGATTTTAGCGTTCGTATGGCAAATGCCCCTGCATTGGTGAGTCCTAACACTCTTTGGTGTTCATTAAGCCTAAGTTGCTTGGTACCCTGTTACTGTGCCTTCTATTGTTCAAGAGGATCCCGTTATCTACTGCTTCCAGTATCAACCAAGCCATCATATACCAGAAATTATTTGTCGTCAGTTACTCCCATTTTCTCTTAACTACAAAACAAAATCATATTTTCCCGTTTCGTGTCGACTGATGTAGGATGCCTAAGTGCCTACCTTTCGACAAATCTCTTCCTATCGACTTCAAAATCTTATCTAGGAAGTTGATCCAGAAACACATCAGTACTCGGGTGCTTACAGACATCAGTGGCAGGTTACCTTGTGTTTGATTGGGGGTTCTCATTATTGGCTCTCGATTGAATGATTCTGCGAGTGTTTGACATCAACTCCTTTTATTCACACTCATTAGATTGTACTATGCATCTTGGGGACCATCATCATTATCGGTGGCCACCCTCGTGTCTGTTAATAGTTTCCATTATTGACTAGTAATCAGACGATTTCCTGCATGTTTGACTACAACTCTTTCATTCACATGTGCGGAAATACGTATCTTAGTGAAGTGGTGACCAAGACCTTGGGTTAAGGCTTACATCATTTCAGCTGTGTTTCCTCTCCCAACTTGCAATATTTTTTTTGGAGACAGCTTATCAGATTGATCCTGTCATTATAGAAGCTTCCACATTGTGCTTATTGGTGGACACGCTAGTCATATCTCTATTTTAGAGAAATCATTTTGCTATATTTATTGAGCATGGGAATTCCCAACTCAGGAAAAATACTTATATTTCTAACATATGTTGTTGTTGTTTCAGGTTCTCCTCAGTCTTCCAAACTCCTATCACTCTATTATATATTATAAAGTATTTCGGCCATCATCTTCACCTCTGAACTCACACTTTATGGGGCATATGTTACAGGGAAACTGACCTCTTCATCAGCTCAAAGGAGAAGGTAACATGGAAGGAATAACATGACCCAGACAAGACCCAATTTTCCAAGGTAATGCACCCCCATAGACAGCTATGCCGAGTTATAATGCACTCTAGCCATGCAAAGGGAGTGTTAGTGCCTAGGGTAACGCTCTGTCTTTCCTAAGGGGTAGTGTTATCCGTGTTTGAATGTGAAAAATGGAAATATCTCGTAGAAACTGACTTTAATTTCCAGCCTTTTCTCAGAAATAGTTAGTTCAAAAATAGAAACTTATCACACAAACCTTTTATTAGATATTTCCAAACACAACCAAACTCCTATGGAAGGAAAAAGCAAAGAAAAGCTAGGAAACATCTAGATCTTTCCCAATTTGAACTGGTTGAAAGGATTGGCAAGGTTTGTCCTCTCGATTTCCTATAAATTGGAGGTTTGGGCTCTTGGTCTAAGGTCGAAGGTTTGATCATATGTAGAGTAGAATTTCATTGCTAAAGTGTGAGACTTGAAGATCGGTGAGGCTCATTGAGAACCCTTGTCTCAAGCATCATCACACTCGGAGATACAGAAAGAGAGAGAGAAATTGGGAGACATAGGAGGGCTTAGTACAGCCAACGGTTGTAATCCTCCTCTTTATAAATCAATAGAACTGTATCTGTTTTGTCCATTCAATGCTTCAGTGTCACATTTGTTGTTCATTTGTCTATGTAGCATGATATGAATGGCTTAGATCTGTATAGTTTAATGTCGATTATATACTAGTTTAATTGTTAGAAAGATATATTGTTGTGAATATTACGCAGGTGCTTTGATTGGTTGTAGGATCTGGATTTGGAGCCGGTGAGGAAGGACTTCTACCACACTGCTTAGAGTTCTCCATAGGATCAGTTATCCACAAAGAGGTAATCATTCCAAATCTTGCTTTGTCAATTATATATTAGTATGAACATGTATGCAGTATCTTTGGAACTTTACAGCTAATCTTACATTCTGCCTCGGGCACCGGAAAGCCCTGAGAGGGATATTCATCAACCACCACCCAAGAATTTTACCCTATAGCATAAAGTTGATGGCATCCTCCCAACCATGAGAGAGGAAATTACATCCTCAGCTCTGCCCGTGCTCCTCACCAGAGTAGGAATAAATACTAGTTCTTCTGGAGGTAGACCTCAAGACCTCTGCCTCTCCTCCAATTCTCAGGTTGCAGAGTTCCACTGGTTCTTGCTAGCTCTAGACACTCTCACCTTTCATCCCTCTAGTTGTTCCTTTATTTTTTGCACTGAAACCCTTTTACTCTCTAGGATTTCATTTTTATTCCCAGAGGAAAAGGTAACTGTCAAATAGCTACTTTAATCTAAATACTCTGGTATCTTGGAAACTTTTACCATGAGTTTATGGAAACCACACCATAAATTAATCGTTATTCAAAAAGAAATAAATCTTGTTCATAATTTTCTTAACATACGTGTTAAGCTTGTTTAACTTAAATCAAGTCAAATGTATCATTTAAAATAACATAGCAAACTTAAAGCAGGTGTTACAATGGGTTTTTCAGGGTGTTGAATCCATATATACAATCAAAAAACCCAGTTTAAACATTGCAAATCAAGATTTGACCACAATTTTTTCCGCTTGATTCTAGCCAGAAATCTACTAGAAACTCCAAAAAGTCTCACTTAAAGACAACTCCTAATAAATAAATAAAATTAAATAACTATAATTATATAAACTTTTAAAAAAAAAGCAAATAATTAACTACTTATTAGTAAAAAAGAAAGAAAAAAAAAACACCATCACATAATATAAAATATCAAAAATGAAATAAGAAAGCCAAAGTTAATAAATAAAGGAATTAATGAAAAGAATCAAACAAAATAAGAATGAATCATTATAATTATAGTTATTTATATATATGAGAACATTATAAAAATAAAAAAGTAAAGATTAATAAAGGAAAAAATATTAGGAAAATACTAACTAAAAATAAAAGGATTCTAAGAATAAAGATTAATAATGGAAAAAATATTAGGAAAATAGTAACTAAGGATAAAAAAGATTCTAATAATTGAATAAAGTATATAAAAATTTAAATATCTATAAAAAGTGAAAATAAATAAAGAGTGAGGATACATGAAACACATTGTGCACTTGTATGTCTCGGTAAAGCTAACTGATAGGCTACTAGTCCCATTTTTTCCAAGATTTGGAAAGGTCCATAGAACTCGGGGGCCAAATTGGCGCAGGTAGTCCACTTTAAGGTGCTCTTTTGGGTTTAATTCTCACATATACATTATCACCCACTTCAAATTCTCGATAAGTCCTCTTTCGGTTTGCATATACTTTTTTCCGATCGTGGGCGGATTTTAGATTTTGTCAAATCTTCCTTACTTCTTGCTCCATCTCAGCCAACATTTCTGGTCCAAGCATTAGTTTGGTTTCTGAGCTGCTCCAATTAATTGGTGTTTGTCATTGCCTACCGTATAATGCCTCAAAGAGACTCATCTTGAGGGATTCCTGGTATCCATTGTTGTAAGAAAATTCTACGAGGTGCAAATAATATTCCCACTTCGTGGGTTGCTGCATTACATACATCCACAACATGTCCTCCAAAATTTGATTCACCTATTCAATCTACCCATCCATCTGTGGATGATATGCGGTACTAAATTGGATTTTGGTGCCTATACCAGTAAACAGAACCTTCTAAAATGTTGAGGTGAAATTTACATATCTGTGTGACATAATTGTTTTCGGAATTCCATGTAATATAAACACCTCTCTCATGAATATGTCAACAATTTGTACGGTTTTATATTTTTACCCTACTGGAATAAAGTGATTTTCCTTGCTCAATCGATCAACTACCACCATTATCGATTCATTGTGTCTGTTTTTTTTTGGTAAGCCTGTAATAAAATCTAACGATATAACTTCCCACTTCCATTCTAGCACGTGAATAGGTTGCAACAAACCTGCTAGGTGTTGATGTTCCACCTTAACCTCTTGACATTCCAAACATTTAGTCAAGTATTCAACGATATTTTTATGCATTCCTGGCCAAAAATAATCTTTTCTGATTGTTGTTAACATTTTTTGGTAACCAGGATGTCCAGAATAATATCTTCGGTGATATTCATCTAAGATCAACGCTTTTAAACTTATTCGATTAGGAATGTATATGTTTCCAAGAAAGGTAGATAGCTTTTCATTGTTGATCTTATAATCTGTTTGTTTTCTTTAATTTTCTACTTTTTGTGTTTGTTGCCATAAAAATTGATATTCAAGATCCTTTTCTGTAGCCTCCTTCACCTATTCCTGGAACCTAAATTCCACCCGGTTAACATAGAGTTCATGCACATAATGAAAATTTCTACTTAAGGCATCGGCAACACGATTTTATTTTCCTTTAACATGCTGAATTTCGAATTTAAATTCGCTTAGGAATCCATTCCACATGGCTTGATGAGAATTCAAGTCAGCGTTTTTAAAATAACTAGTCAAGATATTGTGATATTTTTTTAACATGAATATTTTTCCCAATAGGTAGTGCCTCAATACCTTGAGTGCATGCACTACTGCAGTCAACTCTAGATCATACACAAATTATTGTTGTTCATGATATTTCAGCTTCCTAGATTCATAAGCCACAACTTTTCCATCTTGTGACAACACTGCTCCCACTCCTTCCTTGCAAGCATCGGTGCAAATTTCAAACTCCTTGTTTGTATTAGCAAAATTTAACACGGGAGATGTATCAACATTTTTTTTAACCATTCAAAACCAGTTTGGCATTCGCTAGTCCATTTAAACACTCGTCCTTTTCGCTACAATGAGGTTATAGGAAAAGAAATCTTAGAGAACCCCTCGATAAAACGCCTATATTAGCCAGCCAATCCCATGAAAGAACGTATGCCTGCTACGTTTTAGGGTACTTTCCATTCCATAATAGTATTTATTTTTTCAGGTTCTACTGCTATGCCTTCAGCAGAAATCACATGGCCTAAATATTGGATCTGTTCTTTGTAAAAATCACACTTACTGAATTTGGCATAGATTTGATGTTCTCTCAACATTTTTAATACTATTTGCAAATGTTCCTTATGTTCCTCCATGGTTTTTGAGTAGATTAATATATCATCAATGAATATTAAAACAAATGTATCCAAGAATGGATGAAAAATGACATGCATTAAACTTATGAATGGCATTGGTGCGTTGGTTAACTCAAACGGAAAAACCAAAAATTCATAATTCCCATATTGGGTATGAAAAGCTATATATATATATATATATATATATATATATATATATATATATATATATATATATATCCCCATTTTTTATTCGTATTTGATGATACCCAGATCGTATATCTATTTTCAATAATACATTTTCCCCTTTTACCTGATCGAAAAGGTCATCTATCCGTGGTAGTGGGTATTTGTTCTTAACGGTTAATTTGTTAATCTGTCTATAATCCATACACATTCACATACCATCCTTATTTTTCACGAATAGCATTGGTGCCCCCCAGGGAGACACACTAGGATGAATATATCCCTAGTCAAGCAATTCTTGTACTTGCATTTTCAAATGAGTCAATTCAGGTACACTCATTCAATATGGTGCACGTAATATCGGTGTTGTCCCTGGCATTAATTCGATGGTGAAATCAATATCCCGCTTTGGAGGTAGTCCCAGTAAATTTTCCAGAAACACATCCATAAAGTCTTGTACCACTGGTATATTCTCCATCATAGGGGTCTTATCTTTAGAATTGGTGAATCTCACTTGAATAGCATAAATTTGAAAACCTTTTCTAATGCATTTTCCCAACTGAGATTCAGTAATAGGACACAACTGAAGTGGTTTCTTAATCCCTTGCAATTCTTGGCGAGTTCCATCTTCTACCTTGTAATAAATTATTTCCTCTTTGAAGTATACTAGTGACCAATGCACTTCCAAACAATCCATTCCCAGTAATATATCATAGGAGCCTAAAGGTAGAATGTTCAATTCAACCTTTATGTGTTGGTTTCCAACTTCTAGGGGACAGTTGGAAACTTTAGCATTAACTCTTATCTTTTCCCCAGTGGCCAATTGTACCAGCAAGGTATTTTAAAATTTCTGGCTCTGTAAGTCACATTTTTCTACTACTCGGGGATTCACATAGCTTAAACTAGCACCAGGATCAACCAAAATAGAAGCATTTTGAGAATACAACTTACCTTCCAATTCTATCATGATCGGCTGGTAATCTGCTTGCCGATCCTCAAGGGTTGCGTTGATTCTTGTTATGTTTTGTGCCACGTCCCCCACCGTGGATGCCTCTTGAAGATTAGTTGTAGTTTCACTTCTCCCACAGTGAGGATGGTTCTTATAATAATGTGCCTCACCACATCCCAAGAACTATAGTGGCGGTTTCTGGGTCTGCCCATGATCTGGTCTACTGGATGCTTCAGTGGGTCGTTCTTCTATTGCCCACTTGGTTTTCTACTGGTTCCTTCCTTCTTGTCTATTTTCTGTATTTCTGGAGCATTCTTATAATTTCCAGATCTACTGCCTTTAAAATTTGAAATACTTTTATGCCCCTTCTTTGGTGGCCAATTCCTACCAGCTTCTCCTTTTACCTTGGACTGTTGAATCACCTCACCCATGGTCTTTGGATTTACAAATTTGATCCTCTCCTTCATATGAGCAGGTAGGCTACTCAAGAATCGCTATACTTTTTCCTTTTCATCTCTCAGATACGGCACATACCTTGATAAGGAGGTAAATTTGGTTTTGAATTCATCCATTAACAATTTCCCCAATCTCAAATCATGAAATTCTCGATATTTTTCATCGTAAAAGCGCTCGGTTAAGTATTTGTCTTTAAAATACTGTTGGAATTCATCCCAAGTCACATTGTGGTCATTGGTTCCTCGCACATTTTTAACTTCCTCCCACCATAATGTGGTTTTTTCCCGTAGTTGATAAATAACCAAGTGAGCTTTGAATTTGCTGCTATATTCATAGACTTGAAAATATTTTTTCATGTTAATTATCCATGTTTTTGCTACCTCTTCAACCTCTCCATCGAATGTAGGAGGTTTAATTTCTAGAATTAACCTTGCGGCTCCACTTTATGTTTTTTCATCTCTTGCTGGTCTGAGACATTTCCTGACTCTACTTCATTATAATTCTTGTTCTTATTGCTTCATTGGGTATGGCTACCTTCTGACTTATCATTAGCTTGATGTCGTTGTTCACCCTCTTCTCGGGTGTCCCTTTTTGGGCTTGGTTGAGTTGTCCCTTGATTTTTTCTATCTGAGAGATTTTTAATAACCCTCTCCTATTCCCGCATCAACCTCTCATTATCACTTCTTACTCGAACCATTTCTTCTTGTAACTGTTGCACAGTATCCAGAAGTCTGCTGGTTTTCCTTTGTTGTTCCTCGAGTAATCAGCTAGTTTGTTGATGTTGGTCCACGCTCAACTGCAACCACATTTTTGGATTCATTTCTGGGTTAGACTGGGGGTGAGCTTCCCCTGTAGCCCTGCGAGTTTGATATACAGAACGCCTCCTCATTTTACTATGTCAATCCCTTCTTCCTATTTTTGTGCACAATTTACACACCAAATGTTATTTAAGTGGCCTATCTAGATCCCAGCGTGTGAACGTTTCTTTGATACCACTTGTAACATCTTACCATGTAAAATGTTGTAACTTACCAATGAAAATATAAAAACAAATAAAAAAAATTACCTTTACCATGTAACATTGAACTTTGCTAAGCATTAAATTACCACTATGTCATCTATTAATTATAGTCTTAAATAAGTGGTTTCATAGCATATACATACAAATATAGACACAATAGAAATCTACCACATTGCGATACTCATTTCATGATCCCTTAGATTATGTTTCTTAATTTATGGATCGGAATTATTATTAAACTTGATTGTTGGGTTGATTACCAGAAACTAGCCACAGCTCTTAATCCGTGGCATAAGATATAAGTGGTATTGTTTATTTATGGTTTATGTAATTATTAACCCTTGGCTTGATTCTCTGTATCATCGGGTATGGTGATGTTTTAATGCTGGACATATGGGTTAATCTTTGCCCTTGATAAATTTGATGATCCAACAGTTGTAATAGAGGTTGGGGAAGTTAGGGTAATACCCTACCCCCCCCCTCCCCCTTAACCCTAACCACTTCCACATTTTCCGTCACTATGTTACCGTCGAGCTCTTCAATTCTATTTTCATGTTTTGATTCTCTGTTGTTTGTTTTTGGTCTGAGCATGGAGGTATTATTCATCTTTACTCTACCATTTCTTTTGACATTATCTTCCATCGCTTACTGGGTTAGTGCTGCTCTCACGCAGTGTTTCTTTTCAGAGAATATTACGGGACTCCGACTTGTTCTAGACTATGCTGCTTGGAAGAGACTGCCATGATAGTTCTACTTGGTTTCTTCAGAATTCTTTGGGCTTATCTTCATCCAGAGATGGCTACCACACTTCGGTATGGCCAAAAAAGGTAATTTTTTTCCCTTCTTCACTGTGTTTTAGGTTGGTTTAAGCTTCAAATGTATTCTTGACCTCACAGCTCACCTTGGTTTCCTTTACAGGCCTTTGTTCTGAACCCCCTTTGCTTATGAGAGGTAGGATTTAGTTCTAATCAAGCACGTAAGTATTATTTTCATCGATTAAAACCTATTTGGGGATTTTTCTGTCAATTCTCATGTTGTTTCTTTGTTTTTGGCAAGTATATCTTTCGAACCCTAATCTCATCTACAGCTCTAGCTTGCTAGCAGTCTGCCAAATAGTAACTCCTCACCCATTTGTTTCTAAGCACCATGGGAATCTTTGGGTTGTCTCTTCCGAGATATTTCAGACCCTGACCTTAGTTTAGATATGCTCACATTGTTTGGTTGAATATGGTGATATCAGTCTTTTTCATACAAGCAATGGCACTCTTAATTACTGTGGAAGTGTATGGCCCTTCGAGGCCTCTCTGTAATTTATATAATGAACAATTTTGATTTCTTTTGGTTGTTCTAAGTTTGAGCATTTTACTTAATATAACTTCTATTCTTTTGAAAATGGATTGAATTGAATTACATTCTGACTCTGTTTCCAATGGCTTATATTGAAAAACATTTCGACTATGTTTTCCAATATCTTGTATTAAAAATAACATTCTAACGTTGTTTCCAGTTGTTGGATTTCTTGTATAGACAGTTCCACGAGTTATATTTATATTTGCATGTTTATTATGGCCATATTTCCTTTCAATCCTTATACTATAATATTTCTATTGACACTCCCTCACAGGTTGTGCACAATTCTCAATCTCGTTCTGGGTTCTTCGTACCATTATTAAGTTCCTGGGTAATGTTTACATTTGTTTATATACATGCAATATTTTCTTCTAGCATTATGAATTATAGTGTAGTTCTGATAGAGTGATCGTTCTTGTTCTGTGCGATGGGATTTTTTTCTAGTTTATTATTATGTTAACTCCAACAAGATTTTTACCTCTTCACAAGGGTTTCCTGTTTTTTTTTAAGAAGTATCCCTTGTTTACTCAATTCTGATATTCTACAGAAAATCACTCGTTCACTGTAATTTTGTTATTCCAATAATTTTTTAAAGTTACATTGCATATCAATATTGTAGGTTCAGTACTCATACAATTTAATTTAATTTTAGTATCTCTTTCCTTTTAAATAATTTTCTCAGATGTTCATACCATCATTTAAAAAGGGTTTATTCCTCAACCCTTAGTCCGTGTAATATTGTCCTAATATCTTTACAAGACAGACTAACCTATATAGGGATTCTTCCCTAGACGAACTCACTGTCCCATCCATTCATTTTTTTTCTACATAACCTCAAACTATTTTCCACTACTGCTTGAAATTTTAGTTATACTTAAATATTAAGATTTATTTATGCATATAAAGGTGTAATTTTCCTGGAATAGTATACTTCATACATATACTAGGAATATTTTTACACACATCTGGATCTGAGCATTTAACCCTAACTTAAATAGTCTATTCAACCATTCAGTAACAAGAATAACTTCTACTTTTTTATATTCAACTTTCACAGTGAATATAAAATTAATTACAGAGCTTAACATATTTATAAATGCATAATAAGAACTCTTTATTCCAATCTATTTCGGGTTTGTAATACTTATCTCAGATAAGTAAATCTGATGGCATCCTCCCAACTGTGAGAGAGGCAATTACGTCCTCAGCTCCCCCCGTTCTCCTCACCAGAGTAGGATTAAATAGCAGTTCTTCTCGAGGTAGACCTCAAGACCTCTATCTAGCCTCTCCTCCAATTTTCAGGTTGTAGAGTCCCACTGGTTCTTGTTAGTTCTATACACTCTCGCCTTTTAGCCCTCTAGTTGTTCCTTTTATTTTTGCACAGAACCCATTTTCCTCTCTAGGATTTGCTTTTTATTTCTAGAGGAAAAGGTAACTATCAAATGATTGCTTTAATCTAACTACTATGGTATCTTGGAAACTTTTATCATCAATTTATGGAAACCACACCATAAATTAATATTTATTCAAAAAGAAATAAATATTGTTCATAATTTTCTTAACATGATTGTTAAGCTTGTTTAACTTGAAAAAATTCAAAGGTATCATTTAAAATAACATAGCAAACTTAATTCAGGTGTTACAATGGGGTTTTCGGGGTGTTGAATCCATATATGCAGTCAAAAAAACAAGTTTAAACAACACAAATCAAAATATGACCATAGTTTTTTTCACTTGATTCTAGCCAGAAATCTACCAGAACTCCAAAAAGTCTCAATTAAATTCAACTCCTAATAAATAAATAAAATTACATAACTATAATTAAATAAAAATTAGAAATCAAATCAAATATTCAACTAATTATTAGTGAAAAAGAAAGAAAAAAAACATCATCACATAATATAAAGTATCACAAATAAAATAATAAAGTAAAAATTAATGAAAAGAATCAAACAAAATAAGAATGTATCATTATAATTATAATTATTTATATATATAAGAACATTATAAAAAAAGGTAAAGATTAATAAAGGAAAAAATATTAGGAAAATAATAACTAAAGATAAAAGGATTCTAAGAATAAAGATTAATAAAGGAAAAAATATTAGGAAAATAGTAACTAAGGATAAAAAGGTTCTAAGAATTGAATAAAAGTATATAAAAATCTAACTATATATAAAAGTGGAAATAAATAAAGAGTGAGGAAAGGATAAAAATAAAAAATCAATAGTTTAAAAAGTTTATACCGTATTAAGAAAAATTTTAGGAATAAAAATATAAAACAAGGGGGTTGCATGGCAGCTAGTCCTTGCCACAAAAAAGTTTCAAGGAAATTGCAGGCGCGGAGGGACCAGACCCTATATCAGTTGAAGAATGATCACTACACCAATGAGGCCAGGTAGGCTAAAGGGGCCATCCAAATCAAGGTCATCCAGCAATTAGAGACGTGCGCAGTGGCATCAGTGGTGGCATGGATCGTGGGTTCACATCCTGAATCGTGTCTCTGAAGTTAGGCTTCTCTTGATCGTCGTCATTTTGATTAAAAGCACCAACTAATCCCTTTTCCTTAGTGAATATACCTACAATCACCCACTAACAAACGCTTTAATTAACTGTATTGATAATTATGGTGTAGATATTTATCATGAAAAACAGCATATGGATTCAAGATAATCGTAGAAAGTATATCCTAGCATAGGAGGTCATTGTGGACAGAATTTATTATCATAGCGACCAGAAAGTGGGTGTCTAGCTCTGATGCCCTCGTCAAGGAGTTGACCGAAAACACAAAAAACAGAATTATATTGATCCGATGTGTGAATAGAATTTTTGTTTCAACCCATGATCATTTTGATGTCATTCTATGCTATTTTAGAGATTTGTTTTTGAGATTTGTTCAAGTTCATTATATGGTCTTTCAGAGAGAGTTCTTGTGAGCACCTATTTTGGTGGATAATAAGCATCGGTACAGTCACTGCGCCAAGGTTTGTGTTTACTCACAATGGACAACGGGATAAAATAGATAAGCATTTAATATTTTCCATCAATTCACAAACCAGAAGCTGCCATCAATAAACTGCAGTGGGAACATGGGGCACGATCCATTACAAAAATGTGGTTAAACGACATGAAATTAAGCCATTGATTCAAATACTAGAATTTGTCATTAATAAAATGCATTACAACGCCACATAGAAGCAATGAAACAAGAGAGTAGATCGTTCGCCTGGAACTAGTTTAAACCTATGCATTGATTTAAATAAATGATAAATAGAGATAAAAGATACAGTGACAGTACCTCGTCACGCATAGCCCAACAAAGTGCATTATGTCCCTTAACCGATCTGGTGGCATTGTCTAACTAGGATGCTGCTATTTGGTTGGGATGGATACTCATTAGAAGCAGATCATGGTGGAAGGCCTGATTGAGGGATTGAGTGATTAATTGAGAAAGTGTTAAGGGGTTTCACTATTGATATTCTCGAGTCACGGGGACGAGCTGAACTCAGGAGACCATCCACATACCATCAATTAGCAGCACTTTTTTGGGCTTTTAAAATTATAGTCGTTGAGCATCAGCATCAAAAATTGGGGTAAATTGGGCATAAATGTTTTCAAAGGTAGTATCCATCGCTAAGGGGATCTATTGCTAAACATAATACATAGTGGGGTAAATTGTGTTGTCAAGATTGCTAACGAGAGCCATTGATAAGGAGAACCATTGAATGAAATCCCCAAGGTTACAGGTGGTCTAGTAGAGCATGTCAATTCTACAGGCAACGATATCATCAGGGGAATAAGGGAGCAACTGATATCATCAATGGAATAAGGGAGAGGAGAGCCGAGCTCAACCAAGTAAGGTCACTAGGCCTAAGTAGAAAAGAAAGTGTCTAAGTATAGGCACGTTATAGTTTATTAGTTCAGTTCAATGTATGAATGACCTTCGTACTACGCTTTATCAGTTCACTGAAGGAATTCCATTTGTACAAGGTTCAACACGTTACGCTTAGGCCATCTAACGCTTAGTTTCTTGTTCACGCTTTGCTTCGCTACGCTTAAACCAAAGGAAAAATGTTTCACATGGTGTTACACGATGATGAAAGGATTCTAGTTGATTGGTGCAGAGCTTAAGGACTCATAGAAGTTTGATGGAATTACTGACATTGCAGAATTTTGAGAACAAGTGGTGGAGAAAATCATGTCAGAGCGGAGGATTTCATTGTTGGATCTCACTTTTGCATACAAGATGGTCGGCAATGCATAAGAGCATGTTGTATTCTTGAGAGGATATTCCATAGTAATTTAGATACCTTAAAACAAAAGGAAAAGAGAATGTCACCTAACACAGATATGGGATTTGTGTTATTTGTATATTTCCATGGCGGTGTAGGTGGGAAACTAGAAGTATAGGCGGCACACAATAATTTTGCATGTGTGTGAAGGTGGCGGCATAAGAACTGCATGGGTGTGCAGGTGGCAATGGTAAATGGCCCGCATGTGACTCAAACACCAGTGATGGGCACTTTGAGAAACTTTGGGCGGTGCTACAAGTTAGACAACGTTTGGCAGATGGAAATATGCAAAGCAAACATTTCATGCCATGGAACTAATGCTACCATTATTTTTCTTTTTGAAAATATTAATGAAACAATCTTTTTAACCATGAAAAATATATCTTTATGGCATCTTCACCTCAGGAAGAGGCCAATAAGATGAGAAATTTTCTTATTCGCGGTAAAAATTGATACTTTTATTGATTGGTTGTGGCGTCATACTTCATGAAATAGTAATGGAAAAATATAGGTTAACCTGAAAAAGGATTAATTTCATGTCTTCAATTCGATTGTTATAGTCCTATGTCGTGGGTGGCAGGGACTTTCTATTTAGAGTATTTGGATTTCTCCCAATTTTTACGGCCTCTCTAAACTTTCGGTGATGGAAATGACCAGTCGTTGCAAGGGAGAGGGACTCTTCAATACAGATGTGGTGTTTCATCTTCTTTGCATGTTCCGCCAATGCTGAGGAGTGAGTCCTACCATGTCTGAGGTCTATTGCATTCTCATGAACCTTTGATTAATGGAGCGTCCAGTTTCTCCATTGTAGGGTGTTCCACGGGAACAGGGGATAACATAAACACCTTTCATATTTTTAGGGTCCACCAGGTCTTTAAAAAATATTAGGGAGATATGAATGTGCTTAGGGGCCTAAATACGGAAGGAACCTTGTGCTTCCTAAGGATCCAGGAAATCCTATAAGTGGTCCTTTGGATAAAGGGAAGATGCACCCTAAAAATCAAATCCTTGGACTCCTTCTTTATACTAGGACCAATGGTTACTTTTAGGAAAGCCCTAGGACCCTAGTGCATACTATAACCATGATTTTTGAAAACTTGAAGGAGATGGGTTTTCTCACTATTAAGATGACTTTCATTAAAAATATTTAAAGCAGAAGTGGCCAATGTGTTGAGAAATCCCAGTCTTTGAGCAAGATAATGATGGGATTTAGCATGAAGGTATTTATTAGTGTGTCTTCTTTCGAAATACCTAGTGAGAGAATGAAACATCATCCTTCTTAGAGAAAAAAACTTCAACGAAATCTAGACTATCATTGACTCCTTATTCCATTGTAAATTTGATGGAGCTAGATTGATTGTTTAGATGCTGAAAAAATAGATCCAATTTCTCACGCCCGTGAGATCAGAGGATGAAAGTATCATCCACAAACCTCTTCCACAGCTTTAGCTTGAATTTATTTGAGGTCAATGCTTTGGATTCAAATTATTCCATGAATAATTTTTCTACAATAATGGAGAGTGGATAACCCATGACAAATCCACAAGTTTGTTCATATAATTCACCTTAGAAGCTAAAAATTGTTGAGGTGAGGAAAATGTATACTAATTTGGTTGTTGTTATAGGTCAATTTGGGCATCATTCCCAATGACCTGGTTAACTGGGAATCATCTCCAGGACCAATGTATAGGGTCTATCATCCCCTAACATTTCAATTGCTATATGCCCTAAGACAAAGAACAAGACAGATCAATCAAAGACTTTCATCTACAAAGGTTTCCAAGGTTTGAAGTTTATAATATGTCATATGAGAGCTCACCAACGCTGCCTCTAAATGGACTTAGTGCATTGCATATGCAATTAGCCCCATGCAAGGTTGTTATGCAAAGCACTTCCCGACATCTATGGGTGTGTTGGTCAGATTGGGAGAGAAATTCTCATTGTTCTGGAATCTCCACTTGGCAGTTCCTTCTAGAAGAGATCACATGTGTCAAAATTTGAATCCATGTGTCCATTTGACATCTACAAAATTGGGAACATGTCTTGCCTATTATTGGAAAGTCATTGATTATAAAACTACCTCAGCTACTCTATAAATTGAGCATAGATCTTAGTGTTTGATAAGGAATAATTTGTGTAGAGAAATGCTGGTGGAATTTTCATTGAGGAGATTGATTTGAGTGACAATTTGTTGGAGATATATGCATTGTGATGAGGTTGGGATGCTGCTAGAGATGGTGAACTAAATCAGTCATTTGGTTGTAACCTCCCCTTCTATCATTAATAAAGAATACATCTTACTTTTCCCTATATGCATCTGTATTGGCTTTGATTTTCCATATTGCAAGATCTGAGTTGATGTAGATGGTTTATGCTTTAATGATTTAGAAAAATAACTTGAATAAACATATGTATTATTGCTATCTTTTGTTGTTTAGTGTTCATTCTTGTAGGAAATATTTTTCACAGCCAGCTGGAATTTGAAGCTACAATGGAAACGACAGAAGGAATTCATTTGGAAGCACTTGGATTCCAAGTAAGAATATAACCCATTCTGTGTGTATGTTCCTAGTTAGGAAAAGTAGTCGTATAGTCTTTAACCTATTGTTCTAGATTAGAAAAATGTCTAGGGAATCATGTTTTATCCGTAATTCACAATTTTTTCCAACAAATTGGCGACTCCACTAGGGAGATTACTCTTTATCCCAGGTGTTTTAGCCTCTGATTTTCTCTGTTTATTCACCCAGTAGTTGTTACTCACAAATATTAGGCTTTTTAAGATCCCAGTTTGCAAAAGAAGTGTGTTAAACAACTGTGTTTTTCCTTTGGCACTACGCCCAACACACTCTTGGACACTGAAACAAGTGAATGCCTCCCTCACGGAGGGAATAAGTCATAGCAGAGTGGAATGCATCATCTCTGGCCATCACTCTTATGCATCATCTCTTGCTCACTGGACATGTCGTCACTCTCATTCATGCATCTTTTGCGGGCTATCCTTACCTATGCTGGCTGGCTGGAATAAGTAATGGAAATCCAAACAACCACTTAATCGCTTCGCTCACACTCTCATATAGCTAGATTAATAAAGAATGATACGCTCTTATGCGCTAGGTATGGAACACCCTATAAACTCACTTGGGATGGAACACACTCACTTAGTTTATACGCATTGACTTGAGGCAATTAACCTTCATAGAGCTACTTAGATGTTTCAGTCCGCGAAGTCCTGTTATATGGTTCCGTTCCCAAAGTATTCAATTGGGCATTTCCCCCTTAGATGAGGGGATCGCTCGTAAAAGGCCCATTTTTCCCATTTATTGGAGACTCTTTACGGACAATCCTCTATAGTATTTGCTATTCTTTTTTATGAATGTAACCGGCCGATATGATAATCCTCCAAATAAATGCCTCTTGGGCTTATATGCCTGGCCTGCCTTCATCTATTGGGCTTATATGCCTGTCTCCTCCAAAGAAAGGTCTCTTGGGCGGATAGAGAATCCCTCCAAATAAATGCCTCTTGGGCCGATAATCTATCTTGGGATTAGAATCCCTCCCTCCAAACTATCTTGGGCGGATAATATATATATTGGGTGTATATATAACCCCTCCAAAGAAAGTGATCTAACGAACCAAAGGGATTGATTGCACTGTCTCTCTTTAGAGATTGTGTTGCCTCCTTAAGCCATCCAAATTCCCTTGAATTTTTCTTTGCAATTTGTTTCAATTTGTTTTTTGATGTGTTTTGAAAAGCCTAAGCCTCATATTGACCAGTGAATTCTTCTACCTCTTCCTCCTTTGAAAGAAAATTTGTTCAATGTTTGTTTAAAGCATTTTTCTTTATCATTGGAAAGTTAATTTCAAAGTATTTTATTGTCGCATTAGATCCATTTGCTTTTGAAAAAGGAATTTTTTGTAAAATCTTCGTTTTCTGATAGGAGAAATTGTTGTTTTATTCCTCATTTTTCCTTCAAAAGATAAATTGTTGTTTATATTCCTCATTTCTCAAAATTAAAAGGCATTTGATTTTGTTGATTTAATGCACTTAGTTTCTCTTTTGCATTCATAACATTAAAGGAACTGGGAAGAAAAATTTACATTTGCATGTAGTGGTTTGTGTGTTTTGCAAAAAGGAACAATTAGGACATCTGCATTCAGTTTGTGTTTTTTGATTTGTTTGCTCGCAAATTGATTGCTCTTTACCTCTAGTAGCTAGGATTTTCATTGAAAACTAAAAGTGAAAGATTTCTTATCATTCTTAGTTTCATTTTAGGAATTTTCCAAATACATCATCGTGGTGAACCTTTGAAAGGAAAATTGTTAAGCAATATCAACTTAAAATTTATATCAATTTACCTAACAAAGCATTGGAACCATAACGATAACATTTAGAAGGTCTAGGCTAGAGACGTGTTCCAGCGTCGTAAAACATAGCAGTTGTTGTTAACTTGTCCGCGATACATTCTGAGTGTGATACCTCACTCCACATATGTAAGTATATCGTAGCTCGTCCACGTAATTTCAGGTATATCGGGCGGTGTTACAGTATGATAAGTATAAAGGGGTGCTCTCATTGTCCAGTTTCGCATCAGACAACGCTAATACGGACTTGGGCCTCCACGTACCTTCGGGAATATTTGGGAGGACAAATTTTAGGTGCTATCCATCCATAGTGAACCGCGTCGGCCACCTTGTAAATTGTGATACACCGAACACAACATTCGGGGAGATTGCCTGCCCGTACTTCTTGGTTCACGAGGAAGTATTCTGCAGTTCACAGTTTCTTGGTAAACCTTTTTGCCTAGAATTACCCTTTTATTTTTTTTATTTTTATTTTTTAAATAAATCATTCATCATGGAAGAAAAAAATCCTTTCCCCCGTCATTCGCGTAGAGTAGCATTGAAACCACCTTTACCACCAAAATTTACTCTTGGTCGGCGAAGGCGACATCACTCTATCGAAACCAGTACTATTAGTACCTCTGGTGAAGCATCATCTTCCTATATACCAGAGTTTGCACAAGTTGTTTCTACAAATCATGTTTTGTCTACTGTTGTCGAGACAGAGTCCTCATAGCTACTTGTGGTCACAATCCATCCAATCTGTGAGACCATACCTCCTGAACCCGGCGCTGTTTAACTGGAAGTTGATCCAGATCCCATAGTGCTTTAGGGGGAAGTTGTTATTGGTCAAATTGGAAATCATCCCCAGGACCAATGAAATTGGGTCTATCATCGCCTTATATTTCAGTTGCTATATTCCCTAAGTGGAGAAAATTTTGATCTCGAAGTCGAACATCTGGAATTTGTTTTTGTATTGGTCACTCCACAATCTATTGTAGCCATTGAGTCTCCCATATCGCGTATTCAACCACCTGAAATATACTTTGGGCCTGACGACGAAGTTCTTCCACCTGGTTTGATTTTGATTGAAGAAATACTACAAGATGAGACACATTTAACTCCAACTCATTTTTAGTAGGAGCTTTACCTATACGATTATTTTCCTCAATCACCTTCCTTTGATTTTTTTGATCTTGTTTCAATTTGAATTCTCGTAGATTCTATAGGGTATACACTGGGTCATTTGACCATGGCTGAGATAACATTCCAGACTAAACCTTCTATTTCAGCTACGACAGCATCTACTATTGCTTCATCTTCGATGTTTTGTCCATTGAATTCACCCATGTCATCATCTAGAATCCTATCTGGTTCCTCCTTTATGAGTATTGAACGGCTTGATCCTTTATTCACATCTTTAGTGCAATATCAAGCTGTTCCCTTCAGTTATTCTCCTTGGTGGCCAGTGATACCACAGAAATTACCCTCGGAAATTCAAAAATTCAATGAAAACCCTAGAGAATACCCTTCAACACATGTTATAACTTCTCATTTATGGTGCTCATCAAACTCCTTAAATAATTAC
Organism: Pinus albicaulis; assembly: GCA_034641835.2. Classification (NCBI taxonomy): domain Eukaryota; kingdom Viridiplantae; phylum Streptophyta; class Pinopsida; order Pinales; family Pinaceae; genus Pinus; species Pinus albicaulis. The sequence goes on along the minus strand of CM076584.1, from coordinate 251,961,906 downwards.
TCTGTTAGACTACGTCTTTTCCAGCGCACTCTCACTAGTCCAACTGCACAATGAGGATGGTTCTTTTCCTGTGTCAACCTCATTAAAAAATGAATCAGGTTATGAGGATAGTTCTTTTTTCTTGTGTCAACCTCGTTAAAAAATGAAACAAGTGCCTATGAGGATAGTTCTTTTACTGTGTCAACCTCGTTAAAAAATGAAACAGGTCATGAGCATAGTTCTTTTCCTGTGTCAAGCTCGTTAAAAAATGAAACAAATCCATGAACCTTCATTCCATCCAACTATTAGTAACCAGTAATATACTTAGGTGAATGAAATGAAGCTTGGGGGGCATCTTCTCTTGCAGGGGGAATTCAACATGTGCTCTTGCAGGGGGCATTCAAAACATTCTTACTAATTGCACGCAATCAGCAGCTGAAGTTCGAGGGAAAAATCAAGTTTAGAGCTCCAAAATTCAAATGGTAACTATGGAATGGTAAAAATGAATAGTGAAACTACTTTTAATAGTCATTTAATTATTTTCAAGTTAAATTTATTGCTATGACTATATTTTTATTATGTTTTTATCATGAAACGAGTATTTTTAATCCATTTGATGTTGTTCTGAATAGGATATACAACTGATGAACAGATTAGTCATGCAGATTTATTTCAAAGAATGAATTGACCACAAAGCATAATTTTTCTCCTTATTTTTTGAGCTTTGTTAAAATCGAAAAAGGATTTGAAGCGCACTTTTATCTCTTTTTCGAGCTTCTATAATAGCAAAAAAGGAACCCCTGGAGTCTTCTTTCAGCTCTTTTCAGACTCTGATAATGTGAAAATATTTTCAAGCACTTGTCTTTTCAAGCTCCTAAAAGTAAATGAATTGATATCTACTCAATATAAGTTTAACCATTTTCCGAACTGAGATAGATTATTTACGAAAAAGGAATAACTTGGTTAAACATGACCAAAGAGGTTCTCTTAGATATTATTTTACACTTTTTCGGATCTGAGTGACAAATTTATGAAAAAGTACTTATGGAGTTTTCTTTTGTCCTCTTTTTCAAACTCTTTAAATATGAAAAAGGACCGAGCTATCACTATCGTTAAGCTCATTAAAACATAAAATAGCGACGGGCTTGTCGACCATGGCAATAATTGAGTTTCATTCATCACTAGACTCATTAAATTATTAAATAGTGATACTTTATTCACCTAAAGGTTTGAATTATAGATCAAGCAAATGTTATACTCCTCAAGCTTGTTAAAAAATAAAGAGGTACTGGTCGACAAATGACCAGGGGAAAATTTGGGAAAAGTGAGCAAAAATTTTTTATGGTAGCAAGTCACTCTTGAACATGACACTTCCTTCACTCCATGTCCGTGACTGTTTGGGTTGGGTAATCATCTTGACGGTTCATTCATACCTATGGTTCATCTTACCTTCACTTTGGTTTTGGGTCAATGCTACCAACTCATCACTGTGTCGCCGATATTTTCAAGAGAAGTCATCCAATGAATAAACTCATCCTTCTGCAATACTCGTAAACCTCTATTCTCATGACCGTCATCCCTAAAAATTGCTATATCAAGTCATACCCTTGTCTTTGAAATCAGTAACTCCTGTTTCGCAATAAGGTGGCTTCTTGTCGACAACAAATAAATATCCATGAATTTCATTTAGAAACATCAGATTCCAGTACCATGAGGCTTGTTACAGCATCGACAAGATCCTCGCTTCCGTACTTTTGACTGAAAGATTTTGTTTGGCATTCGACATCAAATCATCTATTCACGCCTTATGAAATGTACTGTAGTACCTTGAGGGTCATTTTCATTAATGGTGGTTCTCTCGTGTTTGTTAACAGCTCACATCATTGGCTGGTAATCAAATGATGTTTTTCCATGTTTGACGACAAATAATATATTCGCATGGCTAGACTTGTACCTGAATGATCGAGTGAATGAGATAAGAAGACCCCGGATCTAGTTTCAGCCATCCAGGCTGCGATTTCAGAATTGTTTTACACATCATCTGTACAGTTACCTTACATACAGATCGTCATCCAAACATGGGCCTATATATGTAGGCATGTCTGCATTGGGCAACATTCCAATGTCGACGACTTTCTGAATTATGTACATGTTATTAGATTGTTTATGTGTTGAACATGGGAATGCCTACCCTCAGCAATTATGATCAAAGAGGATATATCATGATGTAATGTATTGTAATATTGATGCAGGTCTCCACTCCACTTCATCTACAACTCATCATAGTGTAAAGCATATCAATAAAAATATTGTTGTTATTATTCTAACTTCATGCTTTAGGGGGAAATTGTTATAGGTAAATTTGGGCATCATTCCCAATGACCTGGTTAACTAGGCATCATCTCCAGGACCAATGTATAGGGTCTATCATCCCCTAACATTTCAATTGCTATATGCCCTAAGACAAAGAACAAGATAGATCAATCAAATACATTCATCTACAAAGGTTTTCAAGGTTTGAAGTTTATAATATATCATATGAGAGCTCATCAATGCTGCCTCTAAAGGGACAAAGTTTATTTCATATGCAAGTAGCGCCATGCAAGGCTGCTATGCAAAGCACTTCCTGACATCTATGGGTGCATTGGTCACATTGGGAGCGAAATTCTCATTGTTCCAGAATCTCCACTTGGCCAGTGCCTTATAGAAGAGTTCACATGTGTCAAACTTCAAATCCATGTGTCCATTTGACATCTACAATATTAGGAACATGTCTTGCCTATTATTGGAAATTCATTGATTATAAAACTACCTCAGCTACTCTATAAATTGAGCACAGATCTTAGTGTTTGATAAGGAAGAATTTGTGTAGAGAAATGTTGGTGGATTTTTCATTGAGGAGATTTATTTGAGTGACAATTTGCTGGAGATATCTGCATTGTGATGAGGTTGGGATGATGCTGGAGATTGTGACACTAAATCAGTCATTTGGTTGTAACCTCCCCTTCTATCATTAATAAACAATACATCTTACCTTTCCCTATATGCATCTATATTGGCTTTGATTTTCCATATTGCAAGATCTTATTTGATTTATATGGTTTATGCTTTACTGATTTAGCAAACTAACTTGAATAGACATCTATATTATTGCTATCTTCTGTTGTTTAGTGTTAATTCTTGCAGGAAATATTTTGCACAACTAGCTGGAATTTGAAGCTACAATGGAAGCGATGGAAGGAATCATTTGGAAGCGCTTGGATTCCAAGTAAGCATCTAATCCATTTCGTGTGTCTGTTCTTAGTTAGGAAAAGTAGTCGTATAGTCTTTAACTTGTTGTTCTAGATTAGCACCTATCCAGGGAAGCGTTTTTTATCCGTAATTCACAATTATGTCCAATAGTTGTATTTGGATCTACAATGTGATTGATCACTTCTATAGCCTCGTTGATAGGGACATTATTGTAAAAGGATACTACATTAAAACTAAAAAGAAGATCCCCGAACTCAAACTTTATATCCATTAACTCGTTGATAGAAGAGGAAGGGTCTTTGACAAAGGACTCAGTAAGGCCAACAAGGAGCTTGATATTTTGAGTTAAGTATTTTGCTAGAAAATAAGTTGGCCCACCAATAGTATTGACAATGGGTCTAGGGGGGGGCTCCTTATGGATCTTGGGAAACCCATAGATCCTCATAGTAAGAGGGTTAATTTCTTTGAGCTTATGGCTAATGGAGCTAACTGTGTTACTGGATTTTATAGTCAAAGACACAAATTTTGAGACATTCTTTAGGGGATTTTTATTAAATTTATTCTAGTTCCTATTGTTTCAAAGGTGATCCAACATATTTTTCAGTAATCCTCTTTATCTAATATAATAACATCCCCACCCTTATCAACTTTGAGAATAATCATTTCGGGGTTACTATTCAAAGCCCTAAGGGCATCAAACTCAAGCTTGCTAATTTTTCTCTTCGAGGTATAGCCCTTCTAAGAACAACTGCACAATATTTCCTAATGACATCCTTTGTTTTATCGGGCAAGTCTTTAATTCCAAATTCAATGCTACAAATAATATCTTCCACCGATATTTTTCTTGGAGAAAAGACAAAATTTAATCCTTTCTCTAGGAAATTATAAACTAAAAGATAAAAAGAGAATCTAGATTTACTACCCTCTTATTACAAGGGAAGGGTGAAACCAAATTATTTCCAAGAGGAGGGAAATGAATATCAATGGAAGAGTTATCCACGAGGGGGAAGGTCTAGGGTTTAAAAAACAACTAACAAGAAAGGGCTCCAAGTTAATAATATGGACACAAGAAGCGTTGTATGGGGAAGAAACATAGGAGATGTGGGTTATATCTCGATAGTAAACCAATGGGTGGATTGTGATAAGGGAGTGGTGAATATTAGCTATTTATAACCAATTTACATTGTTAATATTATATTAGGATGAAAATTAATACTTGGTTATAAAATACATTTTTATAACCAACTTAAATTATTTACATAAAAACTTGGTTATTTTTATAACCAATTTACATTATTAATATTATTTTATGATGGCAACTAATTTTGGATTTTAAAATATATATTTTATAATCAACTTACGTTATTTTTTTAATACTTTTTAAATAATTTTTATTTAAAATTTAATTAAAATATAAAACCTTTTTATAACACCCTCCTCCCATTTCTACCCAAGTAACCATCCAACCTGGGTAAACATGTGATGATAGGCTACTAGATATGATTCAACACCCTAGGTCACCTTAAGGAAATGTAACCAACACCATACAAATACACAGACCTTCTGCACCTGCTACAGGACACCCATGAGCCATGACAACCTTCCAGGAGGCTAGCCACTGAATCAAACTGGCATTTTCATGCATCAATCCCCCAATTACTCTCTTGACATGAGCAAGAGTGTGACTAGAAACCCCTAGCCACATGCACAACATGGGTATGCATGTGACTGGGGACTTTTCCCAATCATTCTAAGCCTATGACCCTGATTTTTGTGCCACTTTTTCAGGTCCACAGCCCAAGTCATTACTCAGAACTCCATGACACTTTTAGAACTGAAATATAACAAAAAAATAATGATACAAATTCATTTACTTGAACAAGGACTTGAATGGACCCCTATTGTCTATGACAACCATTTCTTCAAACATGTCACAAATATGTAATCTACAAGTTTAAACAACATATCTAAGCATAAGGTCTCATAATTATCTGAAAATCGCTAATAATAATTGTTCCCTTACATCATTAGTTGCATTATCATTTATTAGGTCATAGATACATTGCTCATTCATTTACAAATCAAAATTTGAGGAGATCCATACGTCATCGCTATCATAATACATGCTTATAACCAACATAATAACAACATAAATATCAAGGATACATTAGCCATAAAATCTACATATAAATTAGTACATTTACACATAAGATACCAATGAAAATAAACTCTTATTGATGAATGAAAAATCCAACCCGGTATGGGACTAACACGTTCCATCCGACCATAGATTGGCTGACCCAAATATCTCTTCAACCAATCACCCCCGTGCCATATTCCAAGCATGAATTTGGGACTCAAACGAGAAGAACCAACCAGGGCATCCCGAGGCTAAACCACCTCATCCTCATCAACATAAAATAGGCTTTACCGTAATCCACACCAAATCACTAGGCCAAAATAATAAACATGTAATAACAGGCTTTACCATGATCTCCACCAGATCACTAGGCCAAAACAAGCATGAATACCATCGGATTTCTCCACCTACACCATGAGGAATTTTCCTGTCTCCTAGTCTTTAGGATTTACCACAATCCATACCGAATCACTAGGCCCTAACCTAGACTCCACTCTCAAGGATTTACCATATATCCCATCCCAAGATTCCTAGGCCTAATGGAGAGCACCCACCTCTAGGCTTTACCGTATATCCCACCATTCACTAGTTGATAATTCCTAGTCCCACCGAGGCAACACGAAATTTTTCTTTACTGCAACCCACGGTCTGGTTCAAAGGTTACTAGGCCATGTGTTATTTCATTTAGAGATCCACATCACTCAGCTTTGAATCCATCCAACAATCTAGCTCAACCAAAACATGAGAACCACATCATACCATGGATATCCGGAAATGGAAAGTCTATGATGAAAAACACGATCGCACCTAGAAAAACCCATGCCAATGACAGAAAGAGAACCAAGAACACACATGCAACACCATGCATGAAAAATAGAGTAAGAAAACAACACATGCAAATCGATACCTGCAAAGAATCCTGATGTAGTTGCTTGCATTAGAGAAATTTTGAGGTCTAAAATGGGCCTCCTAAGAAAAATGTACAACCAAAATAAACTGTATAATAACCAATAAGATTCAATATGATGATGTCAACCATGGGGGATGATTCACCATTTTTGGAGTAAAAAAGAAAAAATATTAAAAATAATGAAATAATAAAACTACTTTTTCAACTCGTATTTTCAACTTATCCTTGAGGTTTTACTCAAATTTAGAGTTGGAGTACTCGTTGGAGAAAATTTTAATTCCTTTTCAAGGAGTACCAATGTTGCATACTTTCGATGGACCCTGCTACAAGAAAAATGAGAAATACATGAAAAACATGATTCGAACCACGTTTTTCATGTATTTCTGATTTTTTGAGTAGCAAGGTCCATCAAAATTATGCAACATGGGTACTCTTTGGACAAGGAAACAAATTTTGCATCCAACGAATGCTCCCGCTCAAAATTTGAGTAAACCCATAAGGAGATAAGTTGAAAATACAAGTTGAAAAAGTAGTTTTTTTCTTTTTTTCCCTCTAAAATTTGATGATGTAATCTAATATTATTTTATTATTTGCACTATTATTTTATAATTTCCTTAGGAGGCCCATTTTAGAGCTCAAAATTCCCCTAATTATCTTGCTCTTACTTGCTTGATCTTTTCTTCCTCTTTGCCTTCTTTACCTTTCTTGATCTAATGTTGAATTTCTCTGAGAAAACTCCAAGTGTCCAAGAGTATGAGAGAGAGAGATAATAGGAGAGCTCCAAAACTGAATTGACAAAAGGTAATACTGACAAAAGTTACCAACTGATCCTCAAAAGTCTTTTTATCAATTAGGCCTCTATTTTCTTCATTTTCCACTATTTTCCTTCATTTTCCTCCTCACATGCAACCTGTGACCTTTCACGTTTATTTTCTCCTAATTTCTATTACTTTCATAAATAAAATGAAAATTAATGCCACTTTTTCTTTCCAAATCCTTAGCCATTTTCTTTGCCAATTTCCTTAGCCATAACAAACCAAATGAACACCCACACTAGGATGTTTTTCCCTACATTCAACTTGGAATAACTGTCTCATAACTGTGGTTATTATTTTGTCTTTATTAACTTTATTTACATGGAATTTTCACCAAGATTCTTATATAACCCTCCTCGTTAGGGGACACCGTCCTCGGTGTTCAACCACACCTATAACTCGGCAAAACCGTTGAAAAGAAAACATACTGCCCATGGATCTTTTTAACTTATCTCGATGCAATATTTACAATGATCACCCTTTTGAAAAGAAAACCAACATGACAACATAACAACATGACAACTACAATAACATGACACCCATACCACTTATTGGAGTTTTATAACATATCTCATGGTGGTATTTACATCCATATACATATACAAAAGCATCACACCAAAAAATATGCCAAAACATATACCAAACATCATACCAAAATTGCTTTGCCTCAACCGGAAAACAATGAAGGATACATAGCCTGCATCTGATCTGTCATATCCCATGTAGCTTCATCGGGCCCAAAGTGTTTCCACTGCACTTTAACCTACTTGATTTCTTGGTTCTGAAGCATGAGCACCTTTCTCTGCAATATACACTAAGGTTCTGGTTGGAATTCTCCATCTGGCTCCACTTGCAATACAAACCAGTCAATCACATAATCAACATATTCAACATACTTCTTAAGAAATGATGTATGGAAAACATCATGTACTTTCACTATCGAAGGCAGTGCAATTCGAAATGCTACTTGCCCAATCCTCTCAATAATATTGAAAGGTACACAAAACTGAGGTGCCATCTTGGCACATCATCTAATCCACAAGGAGATATTCTTGGGTTTCATGCGCAAGTACACATGTTCCCCAACTTGAAACTCCTTACACAACCTATTTCAATATGCATAGTTCTTTTGCCTAACTTGTGCTACTTTCAAATTCTTCTTTATTACATGTATTTCTTGTTCCATCTCTTCCAACATGTCTGGTCCAATCAATACCCTGTTCATTGGATCACTCCAACTAATGAGAGTATTACAACTCCACCCATACATGACTCAAATGGACTCATCTTCAACGATTCGTAATACCCATTGCTGTAAGAGAACTCTACCAATGGAATATAATCTTCCCACTTTCGTTGATGATGCATTGCATACATCCTCAACATGTCCTCCAATATCTTGTTGACCCTCTCTTTTGGTCCATATGCCTGTGAATGAGAAGTTGTACCAAAGGCCAAGTTTGTCCCAAACCTGCAAAAAAATCCTTCCAAAACTTGGAATTGAACTTTTCATCCCTGTATGACACAATCTTCTTTGGAACACCATGTGATCTTACCACATCTCTGATGAACACATGTGCCACATCACTAGTTGAATACATATTCTTCACTTGAATGAAGTGCACAACTTTTTTCAACTTTTCCACAACAACCATGATGGAATCATGTTGTCTAAATGTCTTAGGAAAACATGTGATGAAATCCATGGAAATGACCTCCCATTTCCACTCTGGAATCGCAATCGGTTGTAGCAGTCCACCTAGATGCTTACAATCTTCCTTTACTTGCTGGAAATCCAAACATCTAGCCACAAACTTTGCCACATCCTTCTTCAGATTCGGTCAATAATAAATCTTCTTAACTACAGTCAATGTCTTTTGATAACCTAGGTGACCGGGGTATGGTTTCACATGAAACTCCCTCATTATCACCTTCTTGAACTCACTAATGTCTGGCACATATATCTTGTCTCTAAACTTGAGCAATCCATCTACTGTAAGGCAATAATACACATCTTGTGCACATACACATGTGCTTGCACCTATACCTATACCACTAATTGTACATGTACATGTACCTGTACTTTGTTGTAACATGTGCATAAGCTTTCTATACCTTCCATCCTCATATAATATCTGATCTTGTTAGTTTGTCCAATAAGAGCTCATACTTGTTATATGAATCACCTATATCCGCATGCTAAGTGCATCTGCAACCCTGTTCTCTTTTCCCTTAATGTTCTTGATCTCGAAGTCAAACTCATTGATCGTGGAAAACCATCTAGCTTTCCTAACATTGAGATTCGACTAGTCAAACAATTATCTCAACCCACTGTTTTCACTCATCAGTACAAACCTCCTTCCAAGAAGATAGTGCCTCCACATCTTCAATGCATGAATGATCACTGCCAACTCAAGATCATGTGTCAGATAGTTCTGATCATCTTCATTTAGTTTTCATGATTTATACAATACCACCTGTCCATCTTGCATAAGGACTCCACCAAGTCCTCTTTTACAAGAATTTGTGCATATCACAAACTCTTTGTCCATATCTATGATCTTTAACACTAAAGAATGTGTCAACAACTGCTTCAACTACTCAAAAATGGTCACACATTCCTTTGTCCATTAAAAATTATTACCTTTCCTTTGCAATGATGTAATAGGATAAGAAATTTGTGAGAAGTTCATGATGAACCTCATATAATAACCTGCCAACCCCATGAAAGACCTCACCTGATCCAAATTTCTAGGAGCTGCCCATTCCATGATATCTCTTAATTTTCTGGGTCCACGGCTATGCCTTCCTTAGAAACAACATGTCCCAATTAATGTACCTTTTTCTTAAATAAATTGCACTTGCTAAGCTTAGAATACAATTGATTCTCTCTTAGCAATCTCAACAATGTTGCTAAATGTTCGACATTCTCTTCTTCACTTTTATAATATACCAGTATATCATCAATGAATACAATAACAAACTTGTCCAAATAAGGATGCAACACACGATTCATCAAGCACATAAAGGCATTTGGAGCATTATTCAAACCAAATGGAACTACAAAAAACTCATAATTCCCATACCTGGTCCGGAAAGTTGTCCTGTAAATTTCCTCTTCCTTAATGTGTCTCTGATGATATCTAGATCTCATATTAATCTTTGAGAAAATTGTTTCTCCATTCAATTGATGAAACAAGTCGTCAATCCTTGGCAATGGATACCTATTTTTTATGGTCACTTTGTTCAACTGCATGTAATCAATGCATAGCCTAAGAGTTCCATCCTTCTTCTTCACAAAAAATATTGTCATGCCCCAAGGTGATATACTTGGCATAATGTACCCCTTTTCAAGCATTTCCTTTAAGTTAAAATTCATCTCTACCAACTCTGAAGTGTTCATCTTGTATGGTGCTTTGGATGTTGGTGTTGCCCCCGGTACCAACTCAATAGAAAAATCTACTTCCATGTGAGGTGAAAACTCTGAAATGTCTTCGGGAAACACATCCTAAAACTGATGTAGAACTGGGTACCTACTCAAAACATATGCATCCTCAACTTACTTACCTTTGTCACTGGAAATATGCACTACAAATAATACACATCCTTTTCTGCGACTATGCTTTTCTTGCACAACTATCACAATCCTAACTGATGTTTCTTTCCTCTTACCCTGTAAGATTCTTTTCTATCCATTGCCATCCAAACACTCAATGGATTTTTCATAACAATCCACCTTAGTCCTATGAATATATAACCAATCCATACCCAAAAGCATGTTATATGAACCCAACATCAATACATTCAAATGTGTTTATGTAGAAATACCATTTAGTTCAAATTCACAAGACCTTACCCAATGATGAACTCGCTTCCTTTTACCTGTAGCCAACTGCACTAACCAAGATTCTGCATGCACTTCTTTATTCAAACCAAACTTATCCACCAAGTTAGGACTAACATAACTATAATTATATCCAAGGTCAATCAAAATAGAAACAACTTGATCACAAAGCTTACCGTCCATTTCAATGATAGATGCTTGACGGTTTTCCTACCTATTATCCAGTGCTACACAAATACGAGGAACGTTCTGACCAACATCCCCAACATTTTATGCCTCTTGTGCACTATATATCTGAGGTATACCACCCTGATTCTACCGAGAATCTCTCTTGAGATGTTCCTTACTGCATATCCAACACTCCAACCACCCAATACCATCACCTCTATGTTGTTGTTGTGACCCCTGTCCCTGTCTAGTTGTATTGAACTTCTTTTTTGGTGCCACATTTTATTTCTCTTTTTCATTCTGAGGCCTTTTTCTTTTCAGCTGCCATTTACCTTTACCTTTATATTTCCCTTTCCATCCTTGCTTCTTACATTTCAACTACTCATAGCAATGCTTCAATTCCTAATAACTTCCTCAAGTGACCGAGGTTCATCGTACTCAATCTGATCTCTAAATGCTAATTGAAAACCACTGAAAAATCGTTGAACTTTATCCTTCTCATCTTTGAGATACGGTACATACCTCAATATTTCCAGGAACTTCGTCATGTACTCTTCATCTGTCATTGATCCCATATTTAGCTTGTAGAATTATTTGGCCTTATCATCATAGTACCTTTCTGACAAGTACTTCTTCTTGAAAATTCTCTTGAACTCATGCCAACTCAAGTCCTCTATCATGATTTCTCTAACCTGCTTCACATCTTCCCACCAGATATATGTTTTACCTCTCAGGCTCAAAATAACTACTATGGCCTTCATATTATCTATGTAATTATGCAACTCAAATAAATTTTTCATCCCAAGTACCCAAGCCTCAGCATCTTCCTGATTCTTCAAATCTTCATCAAAAGTAGGTGGTTTTTCTTTCTTGAACTCATCTGGAAAGTATCCCCTATCACTCCTCCTATAAGGATGATAGTTGTGATGATCAAAACGCCCATCAGAACCTGAAATAGAATAATACTTGTGTCCATCATTTCTCCTATATGGAGTATCCAATAGCCTGCCATCTCTCATTATATCATCTTTATCCGACATGTGACCACCATGAGACCTATTTCCATATGCCCCATTAGTTTTTTCCTCCTATCCATGGTTAATTTGAAGTGCCCTTGTCGTTGAAGTTATGACAAACTCTGAAGGATTATTGCATTTTCCTCTACTTGTTTTTCATGTGCCTGCATGATTTTGTCATTGTCCACTTTACAACTTCTTATTTATTCCTTCAATCTTTTCAATGTGTCTTCTAAATCATAAGAGTTCCCAACACCACTTTTCTCATCTGATTCATATGGATAATCTTTGTAGTATACCATCTTGATATTCATATTTGATCTCTTTCCTGTAAGGCATACTATGTCAGCTAAACCAATTCACAATAAACCAACGTACCTTAGCATAATTCGGGGAGGATTTCTCATCTACAGGATCAACCAATCAATGTAATACATGTATATACATAATCATAACAACATATAGACATATAAAAAATAGGTTTATCAACACATAAACATCATTCCTGCTAGAGTCCAGTCATCAATGCATGCCCATATCAACTACACTTACCATGACCTCGTGCATGAAAACAACAACCATATCAATGTATAATGACAACATGTGAGCATAAACAACATGTAACCAATCATACACTCATGAAGACACATTCCACGACAACACCCTGATTTTCACATGGCAACGTCACTGCAACCATGAATAACACCAGACATATGCAACAAGCATATAGACCACAAGGATGAGTAACACATGTGAAACTGACACAAATGCATGACCAACACACATTGCCCATCCAGTCCAAGGGGTGACCCATGCTCTGATACCACTTTGTAGCACCCTCCTCCCATATCTACCCAAGTAGTTGATCAACTGGAGTAAGCATGTGACAAGAAGCTACTATGATCTGATTCAACATCCTAGGTCACCTTAGCAAAGTGGAACCGACACCACACAAGTACATAAACCTTTTGCACCTACTACAGGACACCCAGGAGACATAAAAACCTTCCAGGAGGCTAGACTCTAAATCAAACTAACATTTTCATGCATCAATCCCCCAGTCACTCCCTTGACATGAGAAAGAGTGCACCTGGAAACCTCCAGACACACGCACAACATGTGTATGAATGTGAATGGGGATTTTTCCCATTCATTCTGAGCCTACGACCTTGATTTATGTGCCACTTTTTCAGTCCTAAAGCCCGGGTCACTTCCTAGAACTCCATGAAACTCTTAGAACTGAAAGATAACAACAGAATAATGATACAAATTCATTTACTTGAAAAAGGACTTAACTGGACCCCTACTAGCCATGACATGCACTTTGTCAAACATGTCACAATGTGTAATCTATAGGTTTAAACAACATATCTAATCATAGGGGCCTCATACTGATCTAATAATCACTAAGAAGCATTTTTACCTTACATAATTAGCTGCATTATCATCTATTAGGTCATAGATACATTGTTCATTCATTTACAAATCAAAACTTGAGGAGAGCCATACATCATCATTGTCATAATACATGCTTGTAACTAGCATAACAACAACAAGAATATCAGGGATAAATTCTACATAGAATACATATATAAACCAATACATTTGCACATAAGATGCCAAGGAAAATAAACTCATAGTGAATGAAAAATCCAACCCGGTATGTGACTACCATGTTCCACTCGACCATAGATTTTTTGAGCCAAATCTCTCTTCAGCCAATCACCCGCATGTCATATTCCAAGCATGAATGTGGGTCTCAAACCAAAATAACCAACTAGGACATCCCGAGGCTAAACCACCTCACCCTCATCAATAGAAACTAGTCTTTATCTCAATCCACACCAGATCACTAGGCCAAAAAAATAAACATATAAAAACGGGCTTTACCATGATCTCCACCAGATCACCAGGAAAAAAAAATCATGGATTCCACTAAATTTCTCCACCTACACTGTGAGGAATTTTCATGTCTCCTAGTCTCTAGGTGATGCAGGAGCATCCTGCTAAATTGTCATTATTCATTTGGGTGATTTAGGGGGTGATGTTTTTTTAATTATTTTATAAATTATGTACACTTTAAATAAATTGAGAGGAAAATATGAGTGTGAGGTTTATTGTAGATATTCTCTTAATAAATTGAGGATATGAGTGGAGTTGGGTTGTATAGATATTTTAGGGATTATGAACTCCTTAAATGGAACTTAGTTGTTTCAAATGAGGGATAAAGCTATTTTAGAATTTGGTTGAGTTATTTGTGGAGGAAATCATGGATTCAAATTAATCCACAATTATGTATAAATATGAGCTTTGTGTGAGGATGGAGGACAGAGATATAGGGAGAAATGGTGTGAGAGTTTATGTTAAGGGGTGAGAGCCGAGAGGCCCACAAATGTAATATTCGGAAAAGAAGGGTTTGAATCTGTAAATTTCTTGTTGTATTTATGCAAGTATTTTGTTTGTATTTGGCTCTCTCTTCTTATATATTTTGTATTGAATCTAAGTAGTTTTTATGATTATTTTAATGAGGATTTCATGTTAAAGGGAACACACACTCTAAAATGCACAAGTATCTGATTTGGGCAGAATTTCTGCATCATTTGGTATCAAAGCCATTATGATAATCAAGCATGTAATGTAAGCTTGGTGCAGTAATGAGAATCGTTGGTGCGGTAATGAGAAGCCATTTTCGCTCTAATAAGCCACAAATGTTTCTTTTGTGCATTAAGAGATAGTGATTCTGAAGGTGGGGTGTTCAAAGGATGAAAGCCTGCGTGTGAGAGAAGATCAAATGTGCAGGTCGAATGCGTGTTTGAAAAGCAGGTCGGAAGGGAGAATAAGAGGATTATGTGCAGAGCCTAGAGAGTCAGCTGCAAGCCTCCATTAATTAAAGTTGCAATAACATTTTTGAACAACATAATCAAAGGGTTAAGGTAGATACATTGTTTGCATAATTTTTGTTAGCGTTGCTGGTATGAGAATGTTGGGTGTGGAGCCTGATTATCTTGTTTATTTTGTATCACGACGTTGGACCCCTGTACCTTAATGGGGCGGCAACGCTGCCCGTAATTAAACGCTGCCTGGGGGGTCCAGGGGGGGTGGCTGCGACTTTATGGAGCCCCCCCCTGGCAGGGGGTTTCGGGGGCAGCACCCCTGAAGCTAAAAACAGATGTAAAATTGCCTTGTAAAAGTATAGTAATTTCTAGTCAATCTGGGTCGTTCATTAGGCGGATGATATGACGGTAGAAGTTATGTTTAGTTTAGGGTTTTTTTCCCTATAAGGAAACCCCTCTCTTTGTATGAGGGTATTGTATTGCATCTGTGTATGGTATCAGTATTTTTTCTCAAAGCGAGAAACAGATAGGGAGACTGTGAGAGAGAACAGATGATATTACAGTGGATATGTTGTAGGTTGTGTCTCTTCATTTTGCTGGATAATAGAAAGGAAGGATTGGTTGTTCGAGGTGGACGTGGCCCAAACTGGGTGAACCACGTATATCTGTGTCTCTCTGATTTTATGTGTTTTTTTGTGCTTGTGTTTTTCGCATATTTTATGTGTTTCATTGCTCTGTAATATATATATAATTTTCTAATAGAGAAATCGTATTAGGAATGAAATAAATGTGATATATCCATTGCACACATTTGTATCAATTTATCAAGGTATGCATAGTTTCACTTGGTATCGATTATTGGGGTTCAGTGATAAATCGAACAAGCAGAAGTGGTATTGTTGCTTGTGAATTGTGTGTATTGAGATTTCTGTGAATTTTTATTCATGTGCACTCTGGCTTGTGTTGAAATTTCTGTTGATATTTTTTTATGCTTCCTCCCATTAAGATTCTGCAAATTTGTACATGTATACATGTGAGTTCATTGTTAAGAATGTTCTTCCATCTGTACTAAAGCATCTTCAGGAGTTGGAAGATAAGGTTAATGGGAGTAGTGCAACGCCTCCTCCAAAGCCAGAAGAAAAGGAGGAATTATTGAATGTTGATACAAGTCGGATTCACGCTTTAGAAACTAAGTTGGAATCAGCGAAGAAGGCCTTGAAGGAAGCACTTGCTAACCAAGAGGAGCTTATTGAATCCATGGAGAAAATGAAGGAACTTCAATTTCGTAAAAGGAGATCTTGTTGGTAAAGCGTATTTTTTGAACCACCGTATTTAAAGTTTGATTTAAATGGTTTTTGCCCTTGTTTTAATACTCAGAAGACTTCCCCAGTTTGATAATTTTGAAGTCACTATATTGATTTGAGAATAAAAAGTTGAGATTGGACTTTGGAATGTGAGTGTGAATTTATAATGTCATGATGAATAACCCTGCATGAGAGATGCCTCCATGAATATAATGTTTCTCTTTTAAAAGAGCTAGAGCTATCAACGCAGAAGGCGTTGAAGTGTTGTTTTCACTATGCAGAGAGCGTGGAAGAATTTAGATTGTACTTGTTATGTTGAGGTGTTACACACTTTAAATTATTGTTTGTGCATCATGAAAATACCTCATGATAGCGAATTGGATTTCAAAAGTATAGCATTAAGGACAGGAAAACAGTTTGGCAATTTTAAGAAGGAATTTTTCAAATACATCATCATAAGGAGCATTGGACATCTACTAAGGTAAAGCAATAAAAGTCAACACAAAATTTAATTGACGTATAAGTTTATTGACTACTAGAAGTCGAGTTATACATTCTCCAACTGAATCAAAATTATGAGGTATCGACTCTCTCTCTGTTTGAAGATCGAGCATTCCTAAAGGTAGAAGAACGATTTCTTGGGGAAGGGAAACATAAGAATCACTAAATATAAGCTAGTTTTTTAAATCTAGGGATATTTATGTTTAATTTTCTTCTATATTAAGGGATTTGAATAAATTTTGTAGTCCAGTGCCCAATTTCTGTAACGTCATATGGAAAATCATGTCAGGTCTTAGCATATCTTGCATGTGATGTCATTGGTCTTTATTATCAATTCTGCAACTAGATGCGGAATTCACACATTTATATTCAGTTATGATAATCTGACTACAAAACACTCTTATTGGAAGATCCGGTGCATTGTAAGAGTGGTATTGTGCTAACTAGAATATTGAGTGACATTTGGAAATCATTGTGACTTTTTTTTTTCCCAACCCCACAAATATGAGTTGTGTTGGATTGAAATATTCAGGAAGGCTAGGACAGCAAGTGTTGAACTGCATGAACAATCTGTAGGGTTTCGATAGTTCTAAATAATTTATGCTGTGTGATTAACCATATTCACATCATAACATGATTGTCTTAGAATAGCTCGACAAGAGAATGAAATTCCTGGGAAATGTATTTTCCATACAGTTGACATACATTTTACAATTTTAGGAATATCTAATATGGTAGATGTGGTTTAGGTTGTATCTAAATATTTTGTTTGAGGTTCTTTGAAGTGGATTTGAAATGGGATAATTAATGTACTAGTGTCAAATTTGAATTAAAGGTCCATATATTATGAAGTAAAAGGAGTCTAGTACATTATGTTAAGGTCAACTTGAATTGTTTTTCTGAGAAGATTTTTTTTTCAAAATTGAATAAATTGGCCAATCAAGTGAGTTTGTCAATTCAATTAAAATTCATTGCAAAAGTTGAGAATTTATGTCAAGTCTGGAGTCAAAGAGTCATAAATCAAGTCAAAGGTTTGAATGTAATTGGGTACATGATCGGCGGATCCCGACACCCAAAGAGTGTGGTCATTGTAATGCAAGAAATACTGCAGTTCTTGTTTGCAGCATAGAGAAGCAAGAGAATTGCCCAGAAGATGATTCCAAGGAAAATTTCAAGCACAGAAAGAGAGCTTGCAGTGTTGGATGGCAAGTATGAAGTCTTGTTGAAAATGGGATTGAATGAAATCCACAAGTGAACAGATGAAGTTCACAAAGGAGGGAAAAATGGTTGCAGATAGTCATTTCAAATATTCTGTGAAAGACCACAACAGAAGAAAGGACAAGTTAGATGCCAAGGAAAACGGCATGTGGAAGCAGTTGACTGATG
Source organism: Pinus albicaulis (assembly GCA_034641835.2). Lineage (NCBI taxonomy): Eukaryota > Viridiplantae > Streptophyta > Pinopsida > Pinales > Pinaceae > Pinus > Pinus albicaulis. The sequence goes on along the minus strand of CM076584.1, from coordinate 251,943,757 downwards.
CATAATATGAGAGGGAGAAGGCTAAGATAGAAGTTCATCTTGATTTATTGATGGAATTGTTGTAGAGAAATAAGAAATACTAGATACATGGTTGGACCATGAGGAAGAAAGTGAAATGGCAGAGACTACAGGTAAAGATGAATCAACAGGTAAATATGCAGTTAACAGAAGAACTGAGAAATATTGAGCATATGGTGAGTGTGTAATTGAGATGTGAAGAACTCAGAGAAGCTGAGTTGGAAATGGAAGTTTCGATTTGTGGATCAGAACAGGGTGAAATTTTGGGTGAAGAGAATAATGAGAAAGATCTCATGAATTATTGGAATAATTCATGACAATTTGAAGATATACTGACAAGGGAAGTAGATGAGGCCATGAAGCCTTGTATTTTTAAATATCATAGTTTGTGTATGTTTGCAGGATGTATAGAAGGTGATGGATAGTCTGGTGAAACTGTCACAAAGATGAATGAAGCTCTTGAGGTGAGGTATGATGGAGAATGTCTTTTAGAGGAGGAAGGTACTAAAATTATGTCCTTAGAGACATAAAGGAAACAGAAGTATTGATCCAGCAGGATAAATATGAAAGCATCCAAAAATTCAAAAGATGATTTACTAAAATCCAGAAGGTCTATGATGGGATATTGGTGCTTGCAACATCAAAATATGCCGAAAGGTATTGTATTTTTAAAACTAGTAATTTGTTGATGAATCAATGTACATCACCGGATGAGAAATTTGTTACTATAGGAGAAATCAATGACTATAGTTGTGATCAAGAATAATTTCTTGATTATTCTTCATTTCAGAAAGTTGAGTGTTCAGTGCAATTGGAGACGGAAGCATTAGACAAAGAGGAAATTACTCCAAGTAATTGGCAAAAGTGATTATTGTAGAGGCTAATGGAATCTGGTTGGCAGAATGAGTGATGTTGGTGATGCTGATGTAAATCCAGTTCGAGATTATTTCAAAGCTGGGAGACTAGAATAATGGGTATCAATGTTTCTACACAAGTCTGTATTTCCTGAAATAAATATGATGTGGTATGAAAAAGCGGGAGTTACATTCAATAGTGTTCTGAAAATACTATTCTGGGAATTTTGTGCAAAATTACAAAATGGAGTTGATACTTTAAAAGACCAATGGAAAAATAGAGTTTGGAATCCTATGGGTAGCAAGTCATTGAGACTTGTGGTTGTCGCATTATTACAGAAAAGTGACAGACCTCATAGACATGAGTCTATGGAAACTTTTTTACATGGGGAGTCTGATGTAGGACCATCCTACTAAATTGTCATTATTCATTTGGGTGATTTAGGGAATGATGTTTTTTTAATTATTTTATAAATTATATACATTTTAAATAAATTTAGAGGAAAATCTGAGTGTGAGGTTTATTGTAAATATTCTCTTAATAAATTGAGGATATGAGTGGAGTTGGGTTGTATAGATATTTTAGGGATTATGAACTCCTTAAATGGAACTTAGTTGAGTCAAAGGAGGGATAAAGCTATTTTAGAATTAGGTTGAGTTATTTGTGGAGGAAATCATGGATTCAAATTAATCCACAATTATGTATAAATATGATCTTTGTGTGAGGATGGAGGACATAGATATAGAGAGAAATGGTGTGAGAGTTTATTTAAAGGGGCGAGATCTGAGAGGCCCATAAATGTAATATTCGATAAAGAAGGGTTTGAATCTGTAAATTTCTTGTTGTATTTATGAAAGTATTTTGTTTGTGTTTGGATCTCTCTTCTTATATATTTTGTATTGAATCTAAGTAGTTTTTATTATGATTTTAATGAGGATTTCATGTTAAATGGAACACACACTCTACTTTGTGCAAGTATCTGATTTGGGCATAATTTCTGCATCACTAGGTTTTACCGTAATCCACACCGGATCACTAGGACCTAACCGATACTCCACTCTCTAGGCCATCCTGGGATTCCTATGCTTGATGGAGAGTACCCACCTCTAGGCTTTACTGTATATCCTGCCATTCATCGGTTGAAGATTCCTAGGCCCACTAAGGTCACACAAAATTTGGCTTTACCACAACCCATATTTCGGTTCATGGGTTACTAGGCCATATGTTCTTTCATTTAGAGACCCACCTCACTTAGCTTTGAATCCATCTGAAAATCCATCTCAACCAAAACATGAAAACCCCATCATACCATGGCTATCTGAAAATGGAAAGGCTAAGCTGAAAAATATTGTCACACCTGGAAAAACTCATTCCAATTACAAAAAGAGAACCAAGAACACACATGCAACACCATGCATGCCAAATATGGCAAGGGAACCACACATGAAAATTGATCCCTGCAAAGAATCTCGGTATAGTTACTTGATCATATTCTTCCTTACTTGATCTCTACTTCCTCTTTGCCTTCTTTTTCTTTCTTGATCCAATGTTGAAATGCTCCAATAAAACTCTAAGTGTCCAAGAGTATGAGAGAGAGAGAGAGAGAGAATATAGAGAGCTTCAAACTCACAAAAGGTACAAACTTATCGTCAGAAGCCTTTTTATTAATTAAGCCTCTATTTTCTTCATTTTCCAATATTTTCCTTCATTTTCATCCTCACATGCAACCTGTGGCCTTTCACCTTCCTTTTCTCCTAATTTCCATTATTTTCATAAATAAAATGTGAGTTAATGCCACTTTGTCTTTCCAAAGCCTTAGCCATTTCCTTTGTCAATTTCCTTAGCCATAATAAACCAAATGAACACCCACACTAGGATGTTTTTTCCAACATTAATCTTGGAATAAGTGTCCATAATTGTAGTTATTATTTTTCTTTTATTAACTTTTTTTAAATGGAATTTTCACCAGGGTTGTTACATTATTAATTTATTTAAATTACTAGGTAAACAATATGTATTCTTGTTATAATTTATTAACATGTTGTTGTAAAGTAAATTTTATTTGATAAAAAAAGTTAAGATTATTAGGTTGCTATTGATAGTTGTGATATTGATATTAAACTCATATTATTAAATGTATTTAAATTTTTTAAGGGACTAGACCATTCTACGTTGTAAAGTGGTAGAGTTGAAGTTTTAAATGATAGGGCCAAGGTGTTAGCAAACTTGGATAGTTTCTTAAATTAAGATATACTAGATTTATTGTTCCATGGTTCATCCCTTTCAGGCTTCTACTTGTGAAAGACAGACACATACACACAACAGGAAATTAATGATGTTTTAGGCAGAAAGGAATCTTCTATCTTATCAAAAAATTTATCAAAGTCTTTGTAGTTATTATTAAAAAATTGGTTATTTTTATCATATGTTATTGCATCAAAGAAATTTTCAAACCCATATCATTTTTGGAACTGAGAAAGTTCATAGATATCAGTTTGGGAACAAAATGCACTCGCGTCATCGACTATGTGTTTTTTTCATCTCATAGAAACCAAAACGAAATAGGTGTTAGTGTAAAGAAATCAAGTTATTGAGAAGAGAACTTATCCATCTCTAAATAAAAGTTTCAACAATTTCTTCCATGAGAAATTTAATTCGATTTTGAGGAGATGGAAAAAAATATGTTGAGATTCAATTTTTTTAAAGAGTGGAAACAAATTTGTATTATTGAGCGGAGATTTTTATAGTCATGAAGGATGTGTAAACTTATATGTTTGTTGTTGAGTTAACACATATTCTTTTTCCCCGATCGAGGTGCCAAGTGGGAAGTGGAAGGCGTGATGTGGAAATAGTATGTGTGGGTCAAATGGTGTAAAGGCGATGACGCATGGTGACAATCATGGACGGCTCCACCTAGGCCTGGTAATAACCGAATTTAAGGTGGATGGAAGACAGTGGGGATTTTCATAAGGGTCTAGGGGAAAACAACATCGCGAGATGAAGTGGAGGTAGGTTAAAAAACTTATGTTTTCCTAAAACTGGATCATTGCTAAGAAGGTTATGAAGGAAGCTAGGAAGAGGGAAGACAAACAGTTGATGGAACTGGAAAATTTTGTGTGTCGTCTCCTCAGGTATGTATCTAGATTCTCCCTGAGTATACTAGTCTCTGTGATGACGAATTTCTCTAGTTCATATTCTTTGATTTTTTGTCCCTTGTTTGGAATGAATGCGTACCACCCTGATCCAGCAAAGAAGTTTTCCATGAAAAATGTTTTGTTCGAGCCGAATGAGACGTCGAGTGTGAAGGTTGATAGTTCCTACCTGTCTAATTTTTGGGTTTTAATTTGGTTTGGAACCCTTGCCTTGGTTATCTCTTTTGAGTCCATTACGATTCTGAATGCGCCTAGTTGTGTTTTGTTCCATCTCCTAGGCATGGAAATTGCATAGGAGGTGGCGGTTCAGAACTTTGGGCTTTGTTAGTCTAATTTCCTTCCTCACTTTGCATGCTACATGAATGGTCCTGCATGTCAATATTACAATGCTTCATATCTTTCTCTGACCCTTGCATGCCAACTTCATGGCATTTCATGTGAGTTCCACATCCCTATTTTTCATCTTCATTATTTTCAAAGTATGTTTCATGGCCCAACTTGCAATTCTCTATGTTCTACTAGATATTCATGTAGTTCTCAACATCATGTTAACATCACTGTAGGCAATTTTCAAACCCCTTCCTGCAAATGTTTCAATTCTCTAAGGAAATTATTTGAAATCACATGCATGTCTCTCAATGACAATTTTGGGGTAAGAGGCTCTGTTGGTAATGTTAGTAAAGTCGGGGGCAAAATGGGGGTTAGTGGCTCCGTTAATATTGTTATAAGAATCAAGGATATTTTACTCTGTCTGAAAAATTTTGGGTTAGTCGGGGGGTTAACTTAATTTCACTCTAGGATTGCATGGGATTAATTGTTCAGTTTATCACAGTCTGATGATGAACTGCATTCAGTAGTTTGAAACGCATCTGTTCTAAAAAATTCTCATGTGATTTCCCGGAAGATTTATTTTAATAGGGTCATTTATTGTTTGGTCTCTGCCTTTTGGTTTTTTTCAATGGTGAGAAGGGGAAGAATAATAATAATTGGAAGGCTGCGGCATGTTTGTGAGGCAGGGGTTTTGGAACTGTAGTAATTGTGAAGAGGGAAATACCCTCAGGCCAGTTTGTGAGGAAGTTACTGGCTCCCAGTAAGTAGGATATTACTCTAAAATATCAGTTTGATTTCATTACTATCATTTTTTCTCCTTCTTCGAGTCTTCCAAGCATTTTTCACCCTTAGGCCATTACACGTCGGGGGAGAACCCGGTTGTGGATCTGGGTGAACGCTCAGTTGTTGGGAGACTAGTTTCAAGTAAAAATGGTTAAATCATGATATGGAAGAAGAAAGGGAAAGGATAAAGGTAAGGCCAAAGCGAGGCCATGCAGACGAGGAAGGAAATCTAGGAAGGAAATCATGGATAAACTTTTCCAAGCATATGCAAAAGGGACACCTGGCCATGTCAAATATTTGATTTATGGATGGTAACAATATCTGAAAACCAAGGTAGAGGAAGACATTCCTAAGGATGAGATGGATCCAATCTTAACTAATCCCGGAAATATCATAGGTAGACTGTCACTTTTCAAGCAGTCTATTCATATTTACTAGACTATGAAGTGTTTACTAGCTAAAGCAATTGTTACAGTTCAAGAGATTGGAGGAGATCTGAAGGGTGACTCAATTTTAGCAGAAATCTACAAGGACATCCAAGAGATTCACCTACAGCAGCATCATCAGAACTTCTGCCTTGGACGAATAGATAGGAAGCTTCAGAACCTAAACCGGGTTGACATGCCCGGGTCAAGTATCAAGGACCTGGCACCCATTAAATCATATAATGACTGAGTATACTGAATACTTGTTTTTTTGTTGATATGCAGACAACAGATAACATTTACTTTTCTTATATGTCAATAGATGTTAAGATAGACAATAAACATGTTAAGATAGCTAGAGACGGATTTAAACTCTTTCAATTATGATTGGCCTGTAACTATTTGAGATGGCCAATAGACTTGGTTTCCTATGGGCAGGTTGAGGTCATCAAGTATAAATATTAATGTAACCTACAATTTTGTTAAGATGAATGAATATCGAGGCACTACCAAGTTTACAAAAAAAAACACATATTCTTTTATAAAAATAAAAATAAAAAATATGTAAATAATATTAAAAAAAATATTTCAAATAGTTTAATTCCAAAAAAAAGCATCTTCAATCACTTCCCATAAAATTTGAATATGAAACATAGAGACTAAACTCCACTCAACCTAACTAATTTAAATAATAAATTTATTAAACAAATCAACTCACATAAAAAAATATAACCAATCATCTTTATCTTCAATTTTAATAAACATTTTTTATTTATAATAGATTTTACCAACTCCCATCCCAAAAAAAATCATTTTTCTATATTTATAAGCACCCTTCCGCATTTAAAAGGTTTGTGATACCTAGGAACATCTGAAGGCTGAATAGGCATGCTTGAAGAGCCAATCTCCATTGGTTGTGCTGATGATACACGATTACATTAATCAAGACCAAAGAGGTGCGTACATCTACGAAGAAAGTACTTCGAGGTGTAGGGTGGAGATATAATGGATTTAGAGTCTAGGCACATGTTTTTTCGTACATTTCAAAGCATAATACGTCAAATGGAAGGGATATTTTTTTTTGGATGAAAATATTTTTTTTAAATGTAAAATGTGTAGAAATTTTTTCATTTTAAGAGATAAAATAAAATTAAAACAGATTATAAAATTGGAAATTAATTTCCATCATTTAGTTAGTGCTTTACACCAATTGATCTCTAAACTGTTATGCATATTCCATTATGGTTATTCAAAACAAATATGATAAACTATCTTACATCTATACTATGTAGGTGATTTTCTTTTAGATCTATACTATAAATTGCACCATATGTTGCAAAGGAAATGTTGTAAAGAAGTAATATAGAGGAAAAAAATTGTGATATGTTATGTGATTTAATTGAATATTTAACTTATAACTATGAATTATTTTATTTTTTTTAAAATAACATACATCTAGGTATAAAGATGTGCTCAAAAGATTAGGAGTGGAACAGTTGTGCATTTATAAGTTAAGGGGCCTTCCTAGATGACACTCGCAACAGATCTTTTGTTCATACGCCTTTTGTCAAACATATTCATTCCATGGATTTGAAGCTTTTCTAGTTCAGCATATCCTTCCAGTTGCTCGGATCATCCATTTCCAGCACTGTGTTGCTCGGGAGCCCCATTTCCTGTATGGATAGAATGATATCAGGAAAACGGATTGAAAATTATCATGAATTTGAAAGAAAAGTCGTCGTTATGATGAATTTACCTGCATGCGGATATAATTCTGACTGTTGTCACCGAAGGTCATGCTGATAACATGATCGACTGTGTCAGAGACACCGTCAAGGATGATTTTCATCATGGGCTTAGCCCACTAGAAGGCCCTCTAACATGGCTATGTTCGTAGGTACAATCGAACTGGGTCGTTCCAAGAGACAGCACGAGTAGTTCGTCGACACCGTTAACAAAGGGGAATTATTGTTTATTTTGAAACACATGCAGTATGGCTATGGTGACATTGTTATTCATCACTAACACACCGTCCACGACAATACAATCCATTTGGCTGTTGATGGAAGTCATGGAGACGGGCTTGAAGAACCCTGGCGTGGCCGAAGTGGCACAGAAAACCTCCCGCATTTTGAAATAATAGTTTTCGTTTTCCAAGGCGTCGCCACGGGAGAAGAGATATGGCCCGGCACTGGAGATATCATAGCAGGGGATCAGAATCAGCTTCATCGTATCCTTTAACGTCAGATATTTTCTATTGGCCCTGAGGAATCAGGCCTTGAGCAAGCGTTCTAGGATTTTTGTGGAGTAGGTTGGGGCCACACCCTTGAGCCTAGCGAGAAACCACGAGGGGATAAATATCTTCTTTCCCTTCTCTGCCAAGAGTGTCAATGTGTCCATAGCCTTGAGCAGGGGGTGGTTGGTGCCGTTGTTGGAGAAAAGCATGCTTGTCAAAATTCCTCCCGTGCTTGTTCCCGCAGCCACGTCTTAATAGTCGGCGATAGTTAACATCTAATTGTTAACATACCTTTAACCTTTGTCTCAATTGGATCTCCACTGGAACCAACATGCATGCAGATATTAATAGTAAATCATCAGTTGCATGACAGATCATTGCATGTGAATTAAATTTGACTTAATTCACTTGATCCCTCATTAGTGCAACAAACTGTTACAACTAGTTCAATTGAATTTAACTCAATTAATTGAGTTAACTTATTTCTCACACATTAAACTAATGCGCTAAATGCAACTCTAAGTCCATAACTAATATAATCACTTTGCATGCCTCACCAACCACCCTCAACTCGAAATTCATGAGCTAACTGAGTTTATCACACTCAGTTAACTATTACAAGTTATTATGAAATAGGATTACCTTTTATTGTCCAATTTAATTAAGGGAAAATTAAATTAGACATATCGCCAATTTATTAAATAAATTGGCTTTCACACTAATGTATCACTAGGACCTCTGGTCCCACACTAGTGTGTGTGCTGCAATTTCTTATTGATTTTCAACACTCCCTCTCAACAAGAAATGGATTATCAGCTACCCCGATCCTGCCTCTGTGGTATTTGAATTTTCTTCTGGCGAGCGCCTTCGTCAAAATATCAGAATCCTGATCTTTCGTGGGAATGTACTGAAGTAACATAATGCACATCTAAACACAATCTCTGAGATGGTGGTACCGGATTTCTATGTGCTTGGACCTATTATGGAATACCGGATTAACCGAGAGTTTAATTCAACGGGTTATCACAATGTATCACCATTAGATCCATCTGAGAACAAAACAAACCAACCATAATATTCCTCATCCAAATGGCATCACATGCAGCCTGACTTGATGCCATGTACTCTGCATCGGTTGAATTGAGTGTTATAGATCTCTGCTTCCTACCGTACCAAGAAACTGTTGTTGATCCTATGATGAAGATCCCTCCTAATGTGCTCTTCTTGTCTGATGGACTTCCTACCCAATCTGCATCCGTGAAGCCTTGAAGCATCACTCCTTCTGTCCATTTGTACCATAATCCATACTCTTTCATGCCCCTGATATATCTCAATACATGCTTCCCCGCCTTCCAAAAGAGCTTGGTCGGATTAACCATAGCTTGACTGTTTCGGGGAAAAACACCTTAGAGGTTTGTTGGGTAAAAACCTCCACAGATCAGGGCATGCTATTCAAGAAGGACTCACACAACCACTCTTGTATGCTAAAAACTAGATAACATCGATAGTAGAACTCACCCGTAATCCTACGTTTGATGTAGATCCCGCGGGGTCCAAACCCCCAGCAACCCTTCTTCCTCCTTAACCTGAAAACCAAGAAGAAACGTGCACGGAAATCTAGTTGTACAGCATATATTTACCCTAAATGTCAGTGAAAACCATGTAAAACATCATATAAACAATAATAAATGCTTAAATAATAACCTTTTCACATATGCAAGCAAATATTAACACGTGAATTCAGGAACAAGATGGTTCTTCTCTATTACGAACAGCATGTACAGTAATAAAAAGTGGAGAGATCACCTGAATCCTTCCACGATCTTCGAACAGACTATCGTCTGGATCCGTCCCACCCTTGCCTCGCTAAGATACTTTCAAGACTTGTGCACTCGAGATGGCATATAAATGGATGAACATCTCCAGGAAATAAGGGTTTCCTGTAAAAATCTGGGAAAGTGCAGGAGGCACGGGAATTCAGACTTGAATTGGGATTCCAACAGAGTATAATATCTATAAAATTTCTCTCTCCCTTAGGCCATGCACATTACTCCCTCAAAGTAGTTTCAATCAGTTGGAAACAGTTGGCCACGTGCTAGGGTGGTTGAACTACTAGAGTAACCATCAACCCAGCCCGAAAATAGGGAATTTTTATATATTTTTTAATGATTTTAATGGAATACGCGGAAAAGTACATGTGGACTCGCGTATACACGCGGAAAAGTCTGGGCATATCTGCGTATGGGAATTTTAACACTGTTTTTTAATGAATTTTGTTCAAGTCTGTGGGAATGGGTGCCCAAAGCCATAAAGACAATCATGAATCACCTGAGGGTGAAAAATGATGCTATAACAGATGCCCCCTAATATATGAGGTCAGAAGGGGTACATGATGGCAGAAATGTATTATGCACATAGAAAGAACTTCACAAGGACAAGAGAGGACTTCACCAGATTTCAGCCTGCCAAAAACCAATGAAAGAAAATAGAGAGTCAACTCATGCTGAGGCGGGCATACCCATGCTCAGTCAAAAATACATCATATAGAAAGTACTGAATGGATCCAAAATGTATACAAGTATAGCTGAACTGAAAGTACACAATGAATCCATCGAGCATGGCCCGGAGTACAGAGTCGAGAATCAATGTCTAAGTATCACATATAGAAAGTTGATCAATGATGCTGAAACTGAATGTCTGATCATATAAGTAACTGAATCTCCAAGTACCAAATCATAAAAGGTGGAATAAATGGTACAAGCATGCAACTGGGGAGCCAACATAGAGGATGTTGTTGTACTGACACTACAACATATAAGGGTGAACGGCATCACTAGCAGAAACTGAATGGGCTGTCAAAAGTGAACCGAAAAATGCTTATGCAACCCGAGGTCTTCACCAATCACTATGGCACAATTCTACACAATGGGAATAAATGAGTTGAAGTCGACCATGTGAGAAATCATTGGATTACCGGTCAATAATGTAAACCGTTAACCAACGCGAGACAACCCACCAATAATGAAAATGAGTGTCAAGGTGCCCCAGTACAATCTAACAAGTGCGAATGAATGAGTTGAAGTCGAACACTTGAAAGAATCTACCAATCAGGAGGCAATGATGAATCCCCACTATCGATAGCGAAGAGTCTACCACTGATGACTGCAAACCCTAAGGTACTGACAAAAGGACTCTAGACCTTATTCCCAGAGCAATGAGTCGGAGTCGATGGGAAAAGATCTGCTGGAAGGAAGGCATTAAGGCATCCCACATCAGTCCAGCGCGAGTGTAACCCGCAGGCCAAGATTTGGAAGGAATCGGATGAAGTAGAGTGACAGAACCAAAACCGAAGTACGTTTCCGACATGCACAAGATGAAGCTAGCGCACGGAAGAAACCCTCTGAACCAACCAATAATGAAAGCTGACACAGAGGCGAGAAATCCACCGATGGGGTCAAATGGAAATCAAGGTACTGCACGAATCCCAAGTGTGATAATGTATGCTGACGTCGAACACAGGGGAAACCACTCAGTCAAAGACCCATAATGATGATCAAATGCTGAGCACAAGGTCACCTATCAATGATGGAAATAGGGCCAGGGTGCGGCTCTAGGTTTGCTCTCAGATAAATGTGTCGTAGTCGATAAGAGACAAACCCGCCAGCGAGAATTCAATGGAGACCTTCTCAAACCAGCATGAGCAAAAGACCAAAACATCTGATGTGATAGAACAAGATACTGACAAAACCGGGAAGGCTGACTGAATAATGAGTCAAGAGACACCGCAGAATGGTCGACTCTGGTTAGACTTCCCTTGAACAAAATCACGACTCGTGATGACCATGGCAGTAAAAAGTGACACTGTATAATTCTGTTATGCAGTAGGCAAAACAAACTCTCCATATGATTGGAAGATATAACCAATCGGAGGAGGACTGACCAGTGAAACAAGGCAAAGGCTGAACCTAGGTCAAAACTAAAACCATCCCAAATGGAGGAAATATATAAGTGTATGTGCTTTGTTCAAGGGCGACAAACTGACACTATACTGCCATCAAATGACGAAGTTATATCCCGTTCCCGCTCTTTTTTTTATATTTGATTTTTTTGTCTTTTTCATATAATAAGCCTAAAAAAGAATAAAAGAATTCTATGGTACAGTGGATAGAACGAGTATCAAGAAACAGATGCACTAGTTCCTGGGATTGGAACGATCCTATGCTCAATGCAAGGTGGCGGAAACTGGTAAGCGATACTCAGAGGAATGTTCCATCCATGGGTAAGAGGGTGTCAAGTCGTGATAGCTAAGTGCATGTAATGGTTAACTTGTACAGACAGTCAAGGTCAAAAGTTGGCTTAAACATTGAGTCCAAATGAAGCCGGCTAAAGGCCAGGATAAACAAGTAGCCAAAATGCAATGCAGTAATACAACTCAACAACGCCAGGGAGCCTTTAGGGTAATAGCCAGAAAAATGTTAGTGGAGAAGAAGAAGAATGAAGCTTCAACACATAAGTCATGGCGGGACTAAAGAGGACTCCCGAGCGTACATAAAACGCAGCATGGGCAACAAGTGATAGCGAGGAACTAACTAGGAAGCCCATGTAAAGGAAGGCTCTACCACCAAGTCATGATTAAATAATCGGCGAGTGAAATGGGTGAAATACTCATGACCTGATGGGATTGACCCTATGGCAAGTGATCAGAATGGAGGCTAGTATGCAAAATGCAACGAAAAGTGGATTCCCTAACCTATATGCCAGTAAAGATCATATACCTACCATGACGGGTCAGCAGTCATGGATCAAAAACCGGAAAAAATCTCGAGTTCATCAAAATGTACCTGAAAATATACCAATCTGGGCACTTCCAAGAATCCGGGTTATGCAGCTTAAGACAGATTGAAAAAATAAGCATAACAATTTTTTGCGAAAATTTTCAACTTTTTGGGCATAAATAGACAAGTTACCTCATATTTGGTTCATTGTTACATTGCTGATTTGGGAAAAAGTGCTCTGGAGAAAAAGCCTCTTTCGTCAAAACAGGAGCATTCGACCATCAAACTTCACCGAATTTGTCAGGTAAGCTCTTAATTCATCCTTGCTATTCATTTTGTCTGTTCATAAGTTAAAAATTAGGAATTTTCACCGTAGAATCATTTGTTTAAAATCACGGGTTTGCGCATACGCGGGTTTATAATGACCAAGTCGCATATATACGCGACTGTGCACAAAGAAAGTCGCGTATGCGCAACGCAAAATGAAAAAACGCGTATCTAATGAACGAATTATTGAATTTTTGCAGGATGACTATATCTTAGAGAGAACGTGAACATAGTGCCATTGACAATGAAGTCATGCAGGACCAAGTATCACTCAATATTCTTCGAAATTGCGGGTTGCTCAAGTTTTTCAAAATGCCAAATATGAAGAGTAATGTCTGGTTGCTCGAAATGCTTGTGAATTATTGGGAATTTGAAGAAGACTGCTTCATAATAGATCAGATGCCCATACGCATCGAGGTGGAAGATATTTATTTTATTACTGGACTCTCCCGGAGGGGGGAGCCAGTAGACTTGCATGGTAAGCCTTTGGGAGGGCTAACCATGGAAGATTACGTCCACGTCTACTGCGTAGAGGGTTCCAAGAAAGTTGGAACTCAAATTGCTGTCAAATATTTAAGAGACTTGCACATGAAAATCCTCCTTTTTACCATTGCCAGGGTAGCGGGATCTGCTTCCCTACACCAGGCATCCAGGACTCAAATGAGTATAGCAGTGGAATGCTTAACTCATTTATATGATTGGTGCACAGCTCTACTGAAGAACATGAAGCAACAATTGACTTCCATCCGAAAAACAAAGACAAAACATTTCGGATATGGTACAATATTGATGACATTCTTCTTCGAGAAGATTCCTGGGCTGAGACCCAAAGTGATCTCTTCTATTAACAGCCCGAGAGACCCAAGAATTGCCCGATGGGCTGACCTGATGAAGAGATTAGGGGGAAGTGAAGTTCCCCGAACCACTTGGGATGATGAGTTCTTCCAATGGTGGGGAGAAGAAATCATTGCTGTGGAGGACTATCCCTATGACGAGATGGATTTCTGAGGTGATTCAGACCTCGTCATTCCACCTGGCGTGGCATGGGGCACAGTCGGTAAGTTTGCAATCTTTTACTTATATAATTTTTTTGGATTTTTTCAATATATGTGAAAAAATGTGGAAAACAAAGATGTTTTTGATTGGATTCAAAATGACTTACAATTTAAAAATGATCATGATACAGATATTGGACCAGTCCGACCTGAGGGTTACCCACGCCATAAGCGTCGCAGAGGCGAGGCGGATACAGTAGATCCAGACAGGACCCTCCAGGCTATACAAAGGAACTTGGAGGGATTAACTTGCCAAGTACCTATGGCTGCAGTGGAAGATCTGCCTGAAGCCATCCAGAGACGGGTGGTAGGAGTACCCCGTGACTGGGTACGGTTGTTCCACCGAGTTTCCACCACAATCGTGTTCTATAGGGACCACAGGAGTAGATAGATATGATATACCAGATGATTGTATATTTTTTTAGATTGAACATGATCGGGCATAAGCCCAATTTTTTGTATGACTTATGAATCCAAATTTTGTATAGTTTTTTGAAACACTCTGATGATATATATACGGCGATTTGATGTGATGTGACAAATGTATAAAAATGTATGATGTTTTTGATGATTAAATTTTATTTTATGGAATGATTAATATGCCAATCAATTGCTTGATTAGCTAATGAGTCTGTCATCCAATTGTTAACTCGAGGAATATGAATGAAAGTTAAAAATTGAAATGATCTTTGTAACAAACGTACCCTCAAGAACAACCGAAGTAAAAATGGATCTCGAACCCGATAAGTATTGTTCAACTGCGACACCACCAGGTGGGAGTCCAAGAAAACTACCAACGAATCAACACCCAAAGATATTGCGTCCGAGAGTAGATAAATAACTGCAGTGTATTCTGCTATATTATTGGAAGCAGGACCAATGCAAACCCCTCTTGATACTAACAGCTGACCGGATGGATGATGAAGCACCCAAGCCGCGGAAGCCAAGTTCCGGGTGTGTCTACTAGCACCATCGGCGAAACCAAAATGACTCATGACATTCGACACAACCTGCCAAAGCAGATCAAAAAACATCACCATCCCATCAAAGATCGAAAAACAACCAGATATGTACAAAGTAAAACTACTATACACAAAAGCAAAATGTCAGGCCGAAGCCTGGGCATAATACTTTTTCAGATAGAGCCCATTTCTAGGCTTCGGAAACTTGTTTCCTTCAAAATCAACCAATGTATATGCTCCTTTTTTAAGGACTTTTTTAACGATGAAGGGGCCATACCACATAGACTTAAACTTTCCTGCCCCCAGGGCATCTTTTTCTTGGGCATAGACCAAAACAAGGTCACCTTCCGAAAAAACCCTAGGTTTGACCGCTTTATCGTACTGAACTTTAACTCTGTTTTTATGAGCTTCATTCATCGTGGCGGCATCCCGACGCTGCTCATCAAGATGTTCCAGATGAAGGAGACGTTCTTCAAGACTAGAAGTGTCAGGAGAAGTTCAACAGCTAACTTAAGAGAAGGAATCTCACATTCAATGGGAAATACGGATTCCAACCCGTAAACTAGCTGAAACGGAGTAAAGCCAGTTGCAGTTTTCACTGACGTCCTGTATGCCCAAAGTGCAGGATATAGCATAATATGCCAGTTGGATCGAGCTTTATTAATTGTCCTTTGAAGAATTTTCTTCAAGGATTTATTCACGGCTTCCACTTGCCCATTGGCTTGAGGATAATACGGAGACGAATGCTCCTGCCGGAAACCTAATTTTAGAGCCAACTCAGCCATCATGCTATTCTGAAAATGACTGCCATGATGAGTGACAATCTCTCTAGGAATACCAAAACGAGCAATAACCTGGTTGAAAAGAAAAAGAGCTGCAATCTCACCATCATTCCCAAAAGTAGGCATAGCCTCGACCCACTTCGTAAAGTAGTCTACTGCTACAATAATGTACTTGTGACCTTTAGCCGAAGGCGGGTTACAAGTAGTATAATCAATACCCCACTTTGTAAAGGGACCGATAGTAATGACTGGAAAAAGCGGAGCTGGATGAGCGCGCATTTTTCAAGTATAAACTTGACACGGATGACACTTTTTGACCGACTCCATACAATCTTTGAAAATCGAAGGCCAAAAGTACCCAACACGCAAGATCTTTTGGCTGTAGCAAGCCCAGATAAATGACCACCACAAGCTCCACTGTGGCAATCATTCAGCACAGCCTCAGCTTCTTCGAGAGTTAAGCAACGTCTAAGGATTGAATCAACCCCTCGACGGTATAAAGCATCCCCAATGATCAAGTAATTCTTAGCCAAGTGACGCAACTTACGACGCTCATCTTTCAAAAAAGTAGAGGGAAACTCCGCAGTCTGGAGATACACAATTATATCTCCATACCAAGGATCATGTGGAGAGGTAAGAAACAAATGTTCATCTGGGAAGGATTCATCATAGATTATCTCATCCCCACAGGGAAACTTGGAGATCAATTCCACGAAAACCAATGATTTCTTGGACTTGGAAGACATAAACTCAAGATCAAATTCCTGCAAAATCACAATCCATCTATTGTATTTGCCCCCAATCACTCGCCTACTGAGAACAAACTGAAATGGATTGGCTGCTGCCAAAACATAAGTTTTTCGTAGAAGAATGTAATGCCGGAGTCACTGCACAGCATGAACATCTGCTAAAGCTAATTTTTCTATCGGAGTATACCGGAGTTCAGGTCCTACCAATCCTCGACTAAGATAGTATATAACATGCTCTGCGAGAGCATCATCTTCCTGAACCGGAACCATACCAATGGTAGATTCTGCTGCTGCAAGATACAAAAGGAAATCCCTGCTATAATCAGGTGGACTCAAAAAAGGAGCAGAGGTCAATGATTTTTTCAAAGCATTGAATGAGCGTTGAGTGAAGTCATCCCAAAAAAATGGAACTCCCTTTTTCAACAATCTCATAAATCCCTTGGTAACTTTAGCATAATTTACGATAAATCTCCGAAGAAAATTAGCCTTTCCTTGTAGACTTTGAAGTTGAAAAATAGATGACGGGGGAGGAAACCGAATTATTGCCTAAACCTTGAAGGGATCTACCCTAATCCCTTCCCTAGACACAATAAATCCCAATAACCGACCGGATGTAACCGCGAAAACGCACTTGTTTGGATTCAACCTAATCTTGTAGAAACGACATCGTTCAAAAACTTGATGGAGGTGAGCAGGATGATCCATCCTCTTTCGAGAATGAGTAGCTAAATCATCCAAATATGCCTCGATAATGTGTTTGATGTCATGGAAGGCATATGACATGGCCCACTGAAACGTAGCCCCAGCATTTTTAAGACCAAAAGGCATCTTCTTGTAAGCAAACGTACCCCAGGGACAAATAAAGGCAGTCTTATGCTGATCTTCAGGATGGATAGTAATCTGATTATATCCAGAGAAACCGTCCATGAAGGAGAAAATTTCGTTACTGGCACACTCATCGATGATCTGATCTATAAATGGTGTGGGGTAATTATCTTTTGGACATGCTTTATTAAGGTCTCTGAAATCAATGCAAACTCGAATTGTTCCTTATTTTTTATCCACGGGAACAGGATTTGAAACCCATTCAGTTAAAGGAACCGGATAAATAAATCCTGCCTTAAGCAGCTTCTCCACCTCAGCTTTGATAGCTGCAGCCTTCCTAGGATTAACCGGATGAAGTTTTTGCCTCACCGGCTTAGCGTTTTCGTAAGTCTTGATCTCATGCTGGACAATAGATGGATCTATACCAGGAATTTCTTCATAAGACCAAGCGAATACATCCCTATACTCTTTAAAGAGATCGGTATAAATCTGAATCTCTTTAGGGGAACATTCAGCTCCGATGAAGACATTCTCAATAACATTGGGATCCCTGGAAATGTTCACCGGGATAGTTGGAGAAATCACAGCCATGTTCCCTTCAGCATATACCTGTGTTGGTGCTAAAGGGTTCAGGACTGGGCGAACAGGACGAGGAGACGTAGGACTTGGAAAACTCGTTTCAACTTCGCTTAACTCGGGTAAAAAGTAGGACCCATGATGCAAATCATCCCACGGTCTATCTATACCAGTCATAGTTTCCAGGATGGCCTCTTCAGATGGAAGAGTGGTATCAAGGCAATCCTGGGCAGAAGAAGATCTAAGTGTCCAAGCCGGGGCCACATCTCCATCCAACTCTTCCGGTGAAAGAGGAGCTGGAATGGACTCTACAGATTCAACAATAGATTGATAAGAAATCTCAGCTGTAGACATGGGAAACACCATTCCACCCACTTGACCTTCCGCTAATGTGGTGGTAGGGGAAGGCAAGGTCCAAGGGTCCGAAAAATAATGAGTTCTAAAGAACTCTCTTCGAAGAGGAGCCCTGGAGGATGAAATTGCATTTATATGAACCGTAGGAGGTGGAATATCAAAAGTACCCATCAAGGAAGAATACATTCCAACCCCTAAATTCTCAACAGGCAACTTGGTATTATCCACCTTTGGAATAGTCGAGTCAGTAGATGTATTCGGGTCTACAGGAGGACAATAGAGTTGGTCCACTGTAACAATCCTCCCTTCGTGAGGGAAACAAATAATCCGAAACAATGAAGATGCAATGGCATCCATCTCATAAATCTAGTTTCTCCCCAATAGAAGGTTGTAGTCCAAGCTTGCATCAACTATCTCAACCTCTATATTTACAGTTTTTCCCCCAACACAGATAGGCAAAGCCGGGACAATACCATGCGGTCTGCGAGAATGACCGTCAAACGCAGTCATAAGAGTAGCAGATGGAACAGCTGCGGGAGATCCAATTCCCTTCCAGCATGTGAGAGACATCACACATGTGGAAGCACCCTCATCAGCGATCGTCCGAAAAATATTGCATTTCTGGTACGATGATTTAATATGAAAAGCCATATGATGAGGGAGTCTCTTTTTAAAATTAGTCATATCGAATGTAATCATAAGAGAGTTCTTTGGATCGACAGCCCCAAGAGCAGTGAGCAGAGCACTGCGCTGAGCCGGACAAGACTGGAGCACCTCTAAAGCCGACATGGCACAAGGACTCTGCGCCAGATCTTCCACAATAGAGTAGTTCTGGGCAGCCCTAGCATTTGGATTAATCGTCGTATGCTTAGTAGATGCTTTGGGCATCCGAGGTATAGGCTCAATAGTAGGCCTCGTAATATGAAGCGGCTCGGTAGCATCAGGAGCACCCTTAGCTTTCGAAGACTCATCTTCGCCATAATCACGGGATCTCGTGGCGACATCCACGTGAGCACTCATCATGTATATGTTTGACAAAATTTCCCCTTCCTGGGTGCCCCTGGAGGAAGCCCCAGTATTTTGATTCGCACCAACAACTAGTTGTTGCCCTTGGGGAAAAGGGTTTGTCAACACAGCCTGGGAACTAGAAGAACCCTGCTGAGCTAACAAGCGCTGCGCATCTTGAATTTTAGGGCAAAGGTGAGTAAGATGGTCTCCAGCACATAACTTGCATGGAAACTTCACTTTCTTTTTATCCTTTGGACCCTCACCAACATGCTCGTTGGTTTTATTTGCATTACCCTTCCCATTCTTGCCCTTTTCCTTATTATTCTGTCCCTTCTTCTTCCCTTCACATTGTTGATTTCCTTTAGGGTTGGAATTTTGGATGGCATTTACCGACAAAGATTGGGAAGGCGATGACTCAGCGGGAACAGCCTGACCAGAAGGAGCAGATTGTATAGACAACTGCTGCAATTGAGTAAGCAGGTTAGCTGCACCACTATTGATCGACCCAATAAGTCCATCACCATGAGGACCAGGCTTAGTCTTGGTTAAATCTAATTTGGAGCGAGGAGCATTGGGCAAATATTTATGAAGGACTCCAGACTGAGAATATATCAATTCAAGCTGTTAGACCCTAAAAATAGCCTGTTCCTCAGAAAATACCCCAGACAGGGATACATCCTTAGAAATGTCTGACTACAGAGATTTCAAAAACCATTCCAAAAGGAATTCTCCTGGAATATGAGCTTTAATAAGCCTCTTCCTTCTCCGCCATTCCTGAATATGGTCAGAAATGTGGGTTGCGTCGTCCTGCTTAAAATTAGCTAGGAGTTCAGTCCCGGCGTCATAACGGACGGGCAACTGGAAATGATTTAGAAATGTAATAGCCAGATCTCCAAATGTAGAAAAATTTCCCCCAGTTAACTCAATATACCACTTGGCAGCGTTTCCAGTTAAGGTGCGTTGAAACAATCTCAACCTAATCGAATCATCGATCAGGGAGTTAGAAGAGCACCATAAATGGAAGGTGGTGATGTGATCAGCCGGATCTTCTCCATTCTTTCCTTCAAACTTTGGAATGTCTGAAGGAAGTTTGGTGGGAACCGGAGGCCACCCCGGACTGTACCGGATCGGATCATTCGTCAATTTCGATAGATCTGGCAAGTTTAACGTTGCCAGAAAAGGTAAACGAGGCAGAGCCTGAGGATTCCATCCTTGATGGGATGAATTCCCAACATTCTGAAAAGAATACCCTGGATTTGATAAGGCACCAGGTTTCCAGAAAGAACTCGTAGAAAAAGGAGAAGAACCTCCTCCCAACGCAGAGTTACCAAAGACCGGACCAGTCCCCCCCCGAAGTATTAAATGAAGAGGAAAGCCCTTGATAGGGGTTCCAGGCATTAGAAAGAGGGGAAAAAGTCTGATAAGCACTCGACGAAGGGAAAGAAGCATTCCCTTGGTGACCAGCGTAAAACTGATTCCCTGCCCCCGCTGTAGTGAATACAGGGTTCCAACCTATAAAAGTAGTTGAATTCTGACCTCCATACCAAGGGTTGAAACTCTGAGTCTAAGAAGTAAACAGAAAGGACCCTAAAGAAGGATTCGAACTAGGAATATGCCTAGTTCCAAAGGGGAACCCTTGAAAAGAAGCTGATCCACTAGCCATGGAAGACATGGGTGTAGATCCAGCTGCAGCAGCGGAAAAGGAAAATGAAGGAATCCCACTAGTGGGCATTCCAAAACAAAAGGGACCAGATTGAGAAGCATGTGCTTGGGTGAAACCAGAGCCAAACATAGTAGTACTAGAAGCAATCGAAGATATAGCAATAGTGCCTCCTCCTTGTACAGAAGCAGGAGTCTGAATTCCTGCAGCACTCACAGCAGAAGCCGCATTCCCAGTCGTGGCCATCGAAAGGTATGAATAATATGGAGGATCTTCTGGTCTTTCAAACTCGGGTCCGATGTATTTAGCAAAAAACGAATAATCAGGAGGAAGAGGAGATGGAAGTGACTCAGAGGGTTGAGGTACTTCCTCTACTTGTACTTCTTCTTCCTGCGGAAATAAGACTCTCGAGGTGAGCGGAATGCTCCTCTCGGAACCAACACCGGAGCCAATCACAAAACCTTCAATCCCTTGTGGAGGATCTCTCTCCACTGCGTCAGATGCCACAGGGTGATATTCACCTGCTAAATTACTCCTACGCCTTCTTGAAGAAGGCTCTGGACTCGGGAGATAACCCCCGGATTCTCCTCGATCGACGAGGCGCTTGATCAGCCACTTTAAAAAAAATTAATTAGACTAAAAAAAGTATAAAGCTAGGCAAGCTAGGAGCAAAGAGCACTCACTACAAAAAAATCCCTGAGATACAATCAAGCAAACAGCCTTCAGGTATTTCCGCTCCGAGTGATTAGGACCGGACACCAAAATACAAGAAAGTGAAGAATAGGACCTCCCGAAAGTAGTCTGGGATAATTACGGCCCATGCCTACTAGCGAAGGTAATAGAAACAGTTACGCCGACCTCCTAACAACAGCCTTTGCCGGCACAAGTACCCAAGCTTCGCAAGGGCACCCCCTAGAAGTACTGCTGGAAGTGATACGACGTTTGCCTCAGGTACCACAGGTATTCCCCCCCGCAGTCACCTATGTGGAACCTAGGAATGGCAGCTATGGGAACCAATCCGTGTCAGAAGCCAGGCAGAACGGTCTTGAGGCAAGATCTATCAAATCAAAGAGGGGTTATCTCTCTTCTCGGCCTTCACTTCCCCTCGCGCTTGACTCTCTGGAGGAGAGCTTTCCTGGTCCACCTAATGGAGTTGGATTTCGCTCAATTAATAAACTTCTGTGTTTTTGTTTGAGCAGCCTTGGAGAGTTAACTCTCCACTCACCTAATCCAAGGCCCTACAACCTAGCTAGTTGGTGTATGACACTTAATAAAAAACTTGCTAGTTGCTTTTAAATTATAGCGCTTATTTTAATCAGCTGCTATATTAAGTCAAAGGGATACGGAAATGAAACTCGTGGTGTTTTGTGACGCAGAAAAGAAATTAATGAAAACCAAACTACATGCAAATGCAGTAATTTGCTTTCGATGAAAAGAAATTTCTACACGGGTTCTACGAGATTATATTTTTTTCTTTTCTTTTCAGATAACAAACTTCACACTCGCAAAAACTATGAAAAATACTAAATGCTTAAGTGCACCTGATGCAAATAACTAAGAGCATGCAAATTCTAAGATGCAAAATCTACTAAAGCAGAGAGAAATTTCCCAAAGATCCTTCAGTTTTATCACTTTTTGGTTGTCCACAAAGCTAGTTCCCAAAATCAGAAACTCTCAGTATAAAGACACCAAAATATGTTTGAAACAAGAGGAAGAAACCAATGACAATCCATTTCCAAAATCAAGTCAAAAACCAAAGGCAAGAAATCTCGACAAAGCTTCAAAAGATGTAACAAAAAAAAAACAAAAATGCAAAACAAAAGCAAATGACAAAACAAAATGTTTTTTGAGCTTTTGAATTTTATAAAAAAGAAGATCTCTAAGAGACCAAGGAAACTATCAAATTCCAAGCCAAACAACTCTGAATTTCAAGCAAAACTTCAAAAACGCTCCAAATCTTATAGGGCTACTTAGTAGCAAGATTTATATGAGCAAAGGAAGACAAGAAACTCAGTAACTCAACCTAGAAGAATAGTACGACCTTGCAGCAAACAAAAACTTCAAAGAATCAAGAAAGACTCTTAAACAAATGCAACAAGACCTAGTCAAAAGAACTCAAGAAAACCAACCAAAAAAAAAATGGGCAAAAATCGAAGTGCAAAGCAAGACACAAAGGTAGGAAAGAGTAAATGAGCAAAGGCTCTCTGTCCTGATGAAGCAGAATAGCCAAGAATCTCCAGGAAGAGATCTTGGTACTCAAACCAGAAATGCAAGCACTAAAAACAAGATTTGCCTAATAAGCCAGTTTTCAACCAAGAGAGAAAAAAGACCAATGACCACTTTCAACACAATCCAGAAGATATAAAGACACTGCAGGAGCAGGTCTCCATAGGCAGACAAGACTAAAAAGTCAAGAACTCAAAAATTTCAAAATTTACCCAGGCATATGCTACTTAACAGTTTTGAAACAAGCGTGCATACGCGACTATGTCAAAGGAAACCCGCGTATACGCGACTTCCTTTGAAGCAAACTGCGTGTATACGCGTCTGTGTACAGACAAACTCGTGTATAGAAAGGTAAATAATGAAAAACAAAAAAGATCAAGCCTGGATAAAGAACCAGGTCTTCAGTCTGACTGAGAAAAAGTTCACTGGACTGGAAATAAAAGTTAAAATTGTTGGAAACCTTTCAAATAGCTGAAACCACCCAACAGGGGAATCACAAAAATGCGATCCCCAGCGGAGTCGCCAGTTCTGTTTTGGGGAAAAACACCCTAGAGGTTTGTTGGGTCAAAACCTCCACAGATCAGGGCATGCTATTCAAGAAGGACTCACACAACCACACTTGTATGCTAAAAACTAGATAACATCGATAGTAGAACTCACCCATAATCCTACGTTTGATGTAGATCCCGCAGGGTCCAAACCCCCAGCAACCCTTCTTCCTCCTTAACCTGAAAACCAAGAAGAAACGTGCACGGAAATCTAGTTGTACAACATATAATTACCCTAAATGTCAGTGAAAACCATGTGAAACATCATGTAAACAATAATAAATGCTTAAATAATAACCTTTTCACATATACAAGCAGATGTTAACACGTGACTTCAGGAACAAGATGGTTCTTCTTCATTACGAACAGCATGTACAGTAATAAAAAGTGGAGAGATCACCTGAATCCTTCCACGATCTTCGAACAGACCGTCGTCCAGATCCGTCCCGCCCTTGCCTCGCTAAGATACTTTCAAGACTTGTGCACTCGAGATGGCATATAAATGGATGAACATCTCCAGGAAACAAGGGTTTCCTGTATAAATCTGGGAAAGTGTAGGAGGCACGGGAATTCAGACTTGAATTGGGATTCCAACAGAGTATAATGTCTATAAAATTTCTCTCTCCCTTAGGCCATGCACATGAGGGGCTTTTATACTCCTCAAAGTAGTTTCAATCAGTTGGAAACAGTTGGCCACGTACTGGGGTGGTTGAACTACTGGAGTAACCATCAACCCAGCCCGAAAATAGGGAATTTTTATATATTTTTTAATGATTTTAATGGCATACGTGGAAAAGTACATGTGGACTCGCGTATACACGCGGAAAAGTCTAGGCATACCCGCGTATGGGATTTTTAACACTGTTTTTTATGAATTTTGTTCAAGTCTGTGGGAATGGGTGCCCAAGGCCATAGAGACAATCATGAATCACATGAGGGTGAAAAATGATGCTATAACATTGACTCAATTGGTTAAATCCATAGCAAATGTCTGGTCTGGTGTTCACCAAGTACATTAGTGAACCTACTAGCTTCCTGTAAACAGTAGCATCCACTACCTCACCTGAAGTAGCATCCTCCTTTCTCTAGTTTCCTAGAAAAGGAGTCTCCATGGGTTTACATCTCTCCATGTGAAACTTACTCATAATATCTTTGGCATACTTGCCTTGAGAAACAAATAGCTCACCATCCCACTGCCATATTTCCAAACTAAGGAAATAGTGAAGGAGTCCCATGTCCTTCATCTCAAACTCTCCTGCAAGGTCCTCTTTTCAAGAAATTATGAGCCGATCTTCACCTTTCAAAATTATATCATCAACATAAGGTATGATAATCAAGAGCTTACCATCTACCACAATCTGGTACAAGTTCGTATCTGCTTGACTCTTCGTGAAGCCCAACCCAGTGAAATGGCTTTCAATCCTGGTGTATCAAGCACAAGGTGCTTGCTTTAGCCCATACAATGCTCTCTTGAATCTACACACATGTGACTCATTTTCAAATATCTCAAAACCTTTTGGTTGATCTATGTACACTTATTCCTCAATAACTCCATTGAGAAACGCAATCTTCACATCCATCTGATGTATCTTCCACCCCATCTGCACTGAGAGAGCAAGGATAGATCTAATCGATGAGTATCTCGCAACCAGTGTGAAAGTCTCCTCATAGTCAATCCCCTCAACTTGTGAGAATCCTCGGGCTATAAATATAGCCTTGTACTTCTCCACACTCCCATCAGCTGCCTACTTCACCTTATATATCCATCTAATCCAACCACTGATTTTTCGACTGGTTTTGGGACAACTTCCCATGCATTATTCTTGACGATGGAGTCATACTCCTCAACCACGGCGTCAATCCAAATTGATTGTTGCACTGCTTCCTCGGAGGAGGATGGTTCTGTCACAATACACTTTCTCATAAGAGCCATGTATCGAGTAAACCTTTCTAGAGACTGCCTCTCTCTACGTAGTGAAGTAGGTGCTCCAACATGTTATGTCGCATCAAGTCTCAATCTATCAGCTTCCATGGTGCGCCTTCTACCATTTCTGGTGGATGGATCTGCATGAGTGTTTTATGCCACTCCATGATCCTCCCCATGTGGTCGCTGCACATCTTGAGGTTCATCCTTTGGAACCAAGAGTTCCTCATTTGCATTTAAATCCATCTCCCTCTCAAGGGACAATCGCATGGCTTTCTCCTCATCAAATTTTGTATCCCATCTGACAACAGTCATCCTGTTGTTTGAAAAATACTCCTGATAGTTGTGGGGAGTATCAGTGTACCCAAAAAATATCCCAATCTCAGTTGTTGTTTCTAGCTTCTTCCTGGAATATTTGGTCACATGGCAATAGACGGATCAGCCAAAAATTTTAAAATATGAAACAACGGGTTTCTTACCAGAAAAAGCCTCCTCTGGTGTATTAATGCCAAGTATCTGATGAGGACTATGGTTTTTCACAAACACTTTTGTTTTGTATGCCTCTACCCATAGGTGAAAAGGTAGGCCCTGATCATGCAACATCGTTCGTGTTGCACCCACAATTTTTCTATTCTTTCTTTCTGCGACCCCATTTTTTGTGGGTTATGAGGCCCAATCAACTCTCTTTGAATTCCTTATTTGCTACAGAATTTATTTAATTCATTGGAGATGTACTCACCACCATTGTCACTCCTCAGAGCCTTCACATGCTTCCTCGTATCTTTCTCCACTAGTGCTTTGAACTCACAAAATTTTGAGAACGTCTGATATTTCTTCTGCATGAATTAGATCCAACACTTTCTATAAAAATCATCAACAAAGATCACATAATACCTATGCCTTGTTGTTGAAGCTATAGAGAATGATCCACACACATATGAGTGAACTCTCTCAAGGATTTCCACTACTTGGTTCTCCTTCTCGTGAAAAGTGGCCTTTGCATACTTCCCCATGGTACATCCCTTGCATGTGTTTATCTGCGCAAGTGTTCCCTTGGGAAGACTAGTAGAAATTTGTTGCATGACCTTCAAGGCTCCATGGTGTATATGGCCCAATATCCTGTGCCATAAATCACCCTCATCCTAGCTCACCACTTTGTCTGCCTACCCATCAATGTTGCGCAGCAATATACATCAAATTTGTATAGATTCTTCACACGAATCCCAATATTCTTGGCTCGAAGGAAATATTTCCCTTCACTGAAAACCACATCATAACCCCTATCCTCCAACATTGCAACTGAAACTGAATTCCTTTTCAAGCCTGGTATATGCATTGTAAATTTTAATAAGAAGGGTTTACCTGACTGTCTCTGGAAGGTAACTGTACCAATCCCGGTAGCGTTATACCTCCTGTCATCACCCGTTTCGATATCCATCTGGAGTTCCTTCTCGTTCAAGCTACTAAAAATTTTTTTGTCTCCCATCATGTGGAAATATGCACCACTATACAAGTACCACATTGATCCCATCACACTTGACACCATGCATGCGATGAACGAGAAGTCAAACTCAAATTGTGAGGCCAAAGCCTCACCAACTATAGATCCTGAAGCCTTCTTGTTCTTCTAATTTTTTGGACAATTAGTGGCATAATCTCCATGCTCGTGATAGTGAAAACACTTCACTCTGGACATGTCACGCTCTTTCCATATTTTCTAGTCTCAGATTTGGAATAGGATTTCTTTCCTCTCCCCTTCTTCTCCTTACCATACAAAGCACAAATTTCTTCATCATCTATCTTAGATGAAGATCCATCCCTGGTATTCCTCCTGAATTCTTATTGCGCCAAATCTGACCAAAGTCGCTCCCAATCTAGAAACTTCTCCCTCCCATTGACAGAGTCTTAATAACTTTGCCAACTCTTGCGAAGGCCTAGAAGAGTTAGGCTCACCAATTCATCATTCGTGACAGTAATTCCGACGCTCCCAGTCTCATCTTGACATTGCACAAACTTGGTTAAATATTTCAGTATAGTGTCTCCTTTCTCCATTTTTATTTTCCTGAGCTTGTCCTTTAGTGCCAATTTTCTACGATCACTACTACTCTGAAACAGATCTATCAAAGCCTTCCACATTTCATATGGAGTCACTTTTCCATGGATACTTGAGACAATGTGGTCTCGAACTCCCTCCAGTAAGATCCTCCTTGCCTTTGCAACCTTCTTTTTCCAAGAATCAAGAAGGGATGCATTTGCTACAGTGGGTTTGGGAATGCCATTATCAATGAATTATTTCAATCTGATGTCCTCTAGAACTGCCTCCATCCTGTCTTTCCATGCAATATGATTGGAACTGCCCTCGATTGCATACTCCAATCTCAAGCCATTGAAATCCATCTTGATCTTGATCCACCTGTCACACCAAAGAATACTTTTGCAAATTCGAATTCTATTCAGTCACAAACTCAAATTCTTCTCCACTATAGTGATTTCATGTGCTCTTATACCATGTAGTAATTATACAAACAATGTTTATACCAATGGATTCAATCTGATCATGCGATATGCTAAAGCAATATATTGAATCCTTCTACAAATCAATTGCGGAAAATAAACACGATCACTAATCACAAGAAGTAAATAAAGAAGCAAATCAAACCATAACACAAATATTTTCCTGGGAAAGTTTATTTTTCAAAACCCCTCTATCTTCTATTGTATATTCACCAAGGAATTATGAAACAATTACAATGCACTCTTCTCACAAGAGTCTCGTGCACTCTCACAATTTTCTCACACTGATCCAGACAAAATTGACCAACACTTAGCCAATTTCTTGCCTCTACTAAGCCTACCTTTCTTGTGCAATTCGTGATGAATGAAATCCCTATTATTTAGGAATTTTAGCCTTCCTAAACTGTGCAATGTGTTGAGTGTGGAGCCTGATTATCTTGT
Source organism: Pinus albicaulis (assembly GCA_034641835.2). Lineage (NCBI taxonomy): Eukaryota > Viridiplantae > Streptophyta > Pinopsida > Pinales > Pinaceae > Pinus > Pinus albicaulis. The sequence continues at coordinate 251,915,232 of CM076584.1, read as the reverse complement.
TTATTTTGTATCACAACATTGGACCCCTATACCTTAATGGGGCAGCAACGCTGCCTGGGGGGGCTAGGGGGGGGCAGTTGCGAATTTATGGAGGCCCCCCCCATGGCAGGGGGTTTCGAGGGAGTGCCCCCGAAGCTAAAAATAGATGTAAAATTTCCTTATAAAAGTATAGTAATTTCTAGTCAATTTCAGTCGTGGCTGATGATCTGATGGTAGAAGTATGTTTAGTTTAGGGTTTTTTGCCCTAGAAGGGAACCCCTCGCTTGTATGAGGGTATTGTATTGTGGTTGTGTGTTGTATGTGTATTCTTGGCATGAGAAACAGATAGGGAGACTGTGAGAGAGAACAGAGGATATTGTAGCGGATCTTTCGTAGGTTGTGTCTCTTCATTTTGTTGGATAATAGAAAATAAGGACTGGTTGTTTGGTGTGGACGTAGCCCAAACTGGGTGAACCACGTATATTTGTGTGTCTTTGGTTTTATGTGTTTTGTGTGCTTGTGTTTTCTGCATACTTTATGTGTTGCATTGCTTTGTAATATATAATTTTCTAACACAATGCTCATGGGAAATCCTATGGTTTTCTTGTTGCATGCAGGCAACCTACTAATGATACAATTGGTAGACAACATCCCTTTAACCTTTGTCTCAACTGTGTCTCCACTGAAACTGACTTGCATGCAGCTATTAATATTAAATCATCAATTACATTATAGATCACTGCATTTGAATTAAATCTCATTTAATTCACTTGATCTCTCACTAGTACAACAAATAGTTACAACATGTTCAACTGAATTTAACTCAATTAATTGAGTTAACTAATTTTTCATGCATTAAACTAATGCACTAACTGAAACTCTAACTCCATAACTAATAGAATCACTCTGCATTCCTCACTAGCCACCCTCAACTTGAAATTCATAAGCTAATTGAGTTTATCACACTCATTTAACTATTACAAGTGATTATGAGATAAGATTACATTTTATTGTCCAATTTAATTAAGGGAAAAATAAATTAGATGCATCTCCAATTTATTAAATAAATTGGCTTTCACACTAATGTATCGCTAAGACCTGTGGTCTCACACTAGTGTGTGTGCTACAATTTCTTGTTGACTTTCAATACATTTGACTCAATTGAATAAGTTGCCTAACACTATTGTATATTGTGATTGTGTTGCTTCATAAAAATATTGTTACTGTTTTTGAAGCACGTATTGAGATGTTGGTTGTATAGTATATTATTGAGTTTATGACATGATAATTTTTGTGATAGTTGTATAATAGATTATAAAGTTTATGGAAAGATAATTTTTGGAGCATATTACTGAAAAACACACTAAGATTCTTATAGAATAGATTGTCGAGTTGATAATCAAGCCTTGCTTTGCCTTTGGATAATTGAGAAAGCATGACATTATAGAAAAATTGAATGGATCTCAAGCTCCCATGCCTGGATTTGAAGAAACCCTCCTCTATCCACTACTCATCGAAATTTGATACTCTAATTATGATGCCTCAAATTTAGTTCCCTTGCTATCAGTTCCATTTGAATTCTTTTCTTGAGATTCCTTGACTATGGATACATCCAAAAAAATGCCTCTGTAAACAACGCTTACTTGCCTCCTTGTAGGGTAACTCAAAATTAATATTCTCCCTTGCTCATATTTTATTTGAAATATTTATGTCCATTGGAGTAACTCTATTTTCATATATCTAATAGGACGATTGGTGTTGAGTAATCAATCATTCGCCATGGAAAGAAATTAGCCTTTGATATTTATAAACTAGTTCTCTCTCTTTCAAGTTAAATGGATGTTTAGCATAATATTTAAGATTTCATTTTTATACTATAAGTAATGAGAGAAGTATTTCCTTGTAAGCATTTGAAGAAACAAATATTATTATTATTGCAACATTTTTGCTTATCCATTTTTCAGTGTCAACTCAAAGCCTTGTTAAATATGTATTCTCGTGTCTTTATTGTTGGCATCATGCTAACTAGTAATGACAATTACTATGAGCGGTCCAGAAATATTACACACACCATAATTTTTAATGACTTATAGAAATAAATCTATGAAGGAGGTGGAAAATACACCTACAAAGCCAACATCAGATAAAGAGCTAGCCATTTGGGAGAACAAAGATGAAAAATCCTATGCCTTGATTGCTACTTTTGTAAGTCAAGAGGAAAGTCGTCATAAATTTTCAATTACATATTCTTATAGTGCATTGAAGAAGTTGAAGTATCTATATAACTCGCACTAAGAATTTTATATTTTTCAATTGAGGGTCAAACTCTCCAAACATAATTTGATAGATGATGACCCCATGGTTATATCCTCTAAAATTACAGCCATCATGCATGTTGTAGATGCCACTAGAATTAATATGGGAATTCCTCTCATAGGATTTTTCAAGGCCCACTACCCTACATACTCTAATTATCTTGAATCCTTGCAAGCTATTGAGCAACTCAAGTCCATTACTTTTGATACCCCAATGGATAAGTTTGCAGAACAAGAGAAATATTTCAAGAAGAGGAAGACAACAACTCAATCGCATCAAGAAGAAATGCTCCTTTCTAATAATGGGAATAATTAGTCACATGATTCTCCTAAAATAATTCACACCATAAGAAGACATGGAAGAAAATTTTAGAGGTTAGGAGTAAACACCATCAAGTAGAAAGACTTGATATTCATTGTACTCGATCTAACAGAGATGGACATGATGCATAAACATGCATAATCCATCGGGAGAGAACCAAAGACAATAAAAAAAAAAGAATACAAAGTTAAAACATCAATTCCACCTAAATATAAAGCACATGAATCTGTTCATTATATTGTTTCCCATTGCAATATTGGAGCAACTGAAGATATGTTTCACATTTTATTTATTTCTTGGATAAATTCATGACTACTTGATGCAGGAGAAACATGCCACATGACCTTTAAGATAGACTTATTTGAAGACTTAAATGACAATCTAGATGGAACACTATATTTTTCATACAAATCAAGTCTCAAGCCTCATCACTTGGCAGTATCAGGGTTAAACTGCATGTATTTCCTAATTTTCTTATAGATTATGCCCTCTACCTTCTAGAGATATGGAGAAATATATTGTCCCTTGTTCACATTCACTAGCAAGGCCACTCTGTTGATATGTTTGATGGAAAAGTAGAAATAAGGAAAGCCTCTCATAACTTGGTTGTCATGATTGGAGTAGAGGAAAAAATATTGTTAAAGCTACTTGGAACATTTTCTCATCCATAGAACTTTGCATACCTCTCTCATCACGATGAAGGTAAATTTCGATCTAGTCTTTTATGGCACACTAGATTTGGATATGTAAATTATGATAGCCATATTGTATTGAAAAAGAATGGTGGTTCTGGTTTGCCTACTATTCCTATGAAATTGCAGCAATGTGATGGTTGTATCCTTGGAGAGCATATAAAAAATACCTTTTCATGATTCTACTTCTAGAGGATGTAGAAAACTTGGATCGATACACTCTTAATTCAGTGGCCCTATTCCTATTGCAAATGGAAATAAATATATGATGAATTTTATTGATGATTACACCAAGATGTGTTGTGTATACTTGTTGAAAAGCAAAGCACAAGCTATTGAAACCTTCAGAAATTATCATGTATGGATTGAAAATGAATCATGCACAATCACATTTTGGCTCCCTTATTACTAATAATGGAAAATAATATACTTTTAATGAATTTGAAAACTATCTTCACCAACATGTGATTCAACATTAAACCATTGTTCTATACAATCCTCAACAAAATGGTGTAGTTGAAAGAATGAATAAGACTATCTTGAATATGGTTAGCTCAATTATGCTTTTCAAAAATATAAATTTGATGTTTTGGGTTGATGCAATTCTACGTGCAATATATGTGAAAAAAAAGATGTCCATCTCATGCTCTTAGAAACAAGAATCCTTATGAAATGTGGTATGGCCAAATTCCTTCGATAATGCATCTCACGGTCTTTGATTCCACCTGACATGAATTGATTTCTAAGGAATGTGGAAGCAATCCTTATCCAAGGAGTCATAATTTTATAGGATGAGATCAATAATAAGTTTATTCTTTATATAGATGTTATATTTCTTAAATCTTCCAAGATTGACAAAAAATTTTAGCAAAAAATTGATCTTTTGGATAGCTTCAATCATGTAAAAACATACCATGAATTTGATAATGAGATTCCACATCTTGAAGGGAGGATCCCTATCTTGGATCAATCTATGGAATCTCCTTCTACAACACTCCCCATCATGAATCCCTAACCAATTTTTTAGATTAGGAAGACCCTTCAATTGATATGATTGAGAGGATTGGAAGGCTAGGACTTTATGCATCCCCATCTTAATCAATGAAGCAACTGAGACCATCTCAGAAACGTCCCCAAAAATGGATCACCAAAAAAATTGAAAGTGTTCATCATTATGAGGTCAGAAAGACAGGAACCAGAGGTTCCACAAGACAAGATGGAGGTGATGTAGATAATTCCCATTTAGTTGATGTAATTGATATGGATGTTGTGTATGATTCTGAATTGAATTTATCTATTAACTTTGAACCAACTTCATTTAGATAAGTTTTATTTCATGATGAATGGAAAGAAGCAATGAGGAAGTATGATACTCTCATAAATAATAAAACATGGAATTTGGTGGACCAAACCACTTGGTTGCAAGTCGGTCTACAATAACAAGAATAAATATGATGGCTCACTTAACAACCACAAACAAAGGCTCATGGAAAAAGGATTTGCACACAAATAAGGAATTTATTTTGAAGATATCACCCCCCCCCCCCCCCCTCTCCCCACAAAAAAATGGGCCACCATCTGAACTTATTTTCCTTGGTGGTTCAGAATGGATGGAAATTTCATTAAATGGATGTGAAGGCTACTTTCTTGAATGGAGACTTGAAAGGGAATATTTTCATGGCTAAACCAAAATATTTTGTTGTAAAGGGAAAATAAAATAATGTATGTAAACTTATCAAATCCTTACGTGGCCTTAAACAAGAACTGCAAGCCTCTTATGAAAAGTTAACTAAGCATCTTCTAAAATTAAATTTCAAGCATTTTAATCTTGATGATGCAATTTTATTTGTCAACAAAGTTGGAAAAACTATTGTATATATTGTGGTATATGTAGATGATATGTTGATAATAGGGAACAATGAAAATTTTACTGCATCCATAAAGAATGAGTTGAAGAAGGTCTTTGAGATGAAATATTTGGGGCATCTTCACTATTACTTAGGAATTGAAGCAAATCAACATCCAAATTCTATATTCCTATCCCAAAATAAGTGCATTGGAGAATTGTTGAACTTGTTGGGCATGGATAAGTGCAATTCTTTATTTAATCTGACGAAATAGAATATGAAGCTCGCACCAAAAGAAGGGAATCAGTTTTAGGATGCAACAAAGTATAGATAACTAGTGGGAAGTATTATCTACCTCACCACTATCAGACCATATATTTAAGTTTTTTTCAACATTATTTCAAATCCATGCAAAATTCTTGTGAAGGACATTGGTCTACTATAAGAATAATTATGAAGTACTTAAAAGTAACTCAAGGCTTTGCACTCAAGTATTGAAATATGAATGAATTCAACTTGATTGGATATTCTAATTCAAATTTTTACAAAGAAAAAGAACATGGAGTATCTACTTTGGGCTATCTTTTGAGTCTTGGATTGGGAGTTGCCTCCTATTGGTCATGCAAACAATCAGTTCTAGTACATTCCATGATAGAGGCATAATATATGGTAGTTGAAAAAGCAACAAAGAAGATTTTGTGTCTTGGGAAAATTCTTGAAGACTTGTAGGAGAAACAAGTGAAATATACTCTTTTGGTTGACAATACTTTTGAATCAAGTTAGACAAGAATCCCAAATTCCATGACCAAAAAAAAAAAAAAAACACAATGTATCATTCAATTTGATATCGTGTAGATACCAATACTATTCATCTAATAAATTGTTTCGCAACTGTGAAAATTGCAAACATCTTAAGTAAATCACTTGGAAGAGAAAAGTTTGAAAAATTCAAAAGGATGTTTGGGCTCACTAACGCCCCTTAGGCTTAAGGTGGGATGTTGGACACATAATCCTTTAGGGTTTTGTGTTTGTAAATAATTACTAATTAAATTGTAAATAGCTAAAATATGAAGAGTCACTCCTCTTAGGTGGATAAGAAGAGACACACTGACCTTGGAAGATGAAACCAAAGGTCATTTCCAATGGTCGATATATCACTCTACATTAATGCAAAATAATCAAGTTTGGGAGTTACTTGGGTCTGGCCTGAGAAAAAGGATACAGATGAATCGAAGAGGGAGTGACCAACCTAGATAACTATAAATTCAAAAATGAAATATGTTAGAGTGTTATAAATTATGAGCTATGCAAAGGGTCGAAATCGAGGGAAATCCATGACCCTTTTTCCTACTGAATTTTTGATGGGAATAAAAGATTTTAGATGCAAAATTTCGTAAGTTTTAGCATGATGATTAATCGTTGATACATGTACAATTGGAATGATTAAAAATGAAAAATGTATTGCATGTAAAGATATTAAGTTAGTTGTTGATTAGAAGTGTTGAAGCACATGTTTAAGATCAATTTGATTAATAGATCATTTGTGAATGACAATATACATTAGGAAAAGATGCAGACTATTCTCAAGAATTGATAATAAAAATGGCCACTTGTTCAAAGTGGGATTTGAGTCAAGGAAGTTCCTTCAACCATTGAAAGAGTCTTAAGGACAATTACAAGGGGACGCAGGCTATAGAAGGAGCAAAATGGATGCTCATATCTCCTCACCCCTATGATAGTGGGATGAAACGCCAAGGTATACCTAAAAATAGCATTAGATAAGTTATTTTTCTAGTTGTTACTATAGTACACCAAAAACAACACTAGGGGAGGCCACTCTATAGTACTTGGGTAGCCAGGTAGTGTGATTAAGGGCATAATTAAGCCTCCTTAGTTAGTTCCCTAAGATATGGCGATAAGTGCTATTGTTGGATCCCACACATATATCAGAGAACTATAACACCTAACACTCTCTTATCCTTAAGAATTGATAACTCTTTTCCATGGCTCCAAAGAAAGATCCAAAATTGACTTCACTAATTAAACCTCCAGAAGGCTCCTCCATGACTCATGAAGAATATGAAGAGATGCAAAACCAACTATCCAACTTGGAAAATTAAAATCAACAAATTGCATGAAAATAAAAAATAGTTGGAAATAAATATTGTTATGCAACCAGCTCACAAAATAGAAGAAAAGATAGATCAACGACTTAAATATTAGCCTCTTCAGCGGGGAAACCTCCTTTGCATCACATACATGAAAAATTCTTGATTGATACAAATGATAAGACCTCCTCGTTATATATAGAAATCTAAGGGGTCACAATATAATCAAAGCCTACATAACAATAATAATGTAAGGTAAAAACAATAACAATAGTGGGATTCTATAGGGCACAACAATAAAAACATGGGGGATACATAAGCACAAAAATAACAATAGGGGATTACACTAACAATAAAAATAAGGGGAATACACTAGTATTATAGGGACCTAACATGCCCCTCTCCTTCAAAAAAGTGTTGTCCTAAGCGCTTGAGTAGTAGGAGATCCTTCTATATAAAATTCTCATCTTACCATGTGGAATATTCAGTGGGTAATTTCTTCCACTTAATGAGATACTCTAAATTTAATCGATTTCGTAGTTGTCGAGTTCTTGTTTCCGTGAATGCTTCAGGCTCAAATATGATTTTTCCTTCTTCATCAAGTTCCAGAACCACTGTTTGAAATGGGAGCTTGTCACCGATAACCTTCTTTAAGCATGAAACATGGAAAACTAGGTGTACTTGGGAAGATATAGGAAGCTGAAATTTGTATGCCATAATACCAGTATTTTGCAACACCTTGTAAGGACCATAGTAATTGGGTGTTAATTTATTATCATTATTAGCTTGCTTGAGCGACATTTTATTGTATGCTTGTAGCAGTAAAAATACCCAGTCGCCTACATCAAAACTTCTTTCATTGTGATGTTGATCTGCCTATTGTTTCATTCGATTCTGCACTAAAGTGAGGTTATCATTTAAGAGTTGGAGAACTTTTTGTTGATGCTCGATGTGATATTCCACTACTTGAACCTTATAATTTTCTCTTAAATATGATGTGATGGATGGTGGATGATATCCATAAAGTGCCATAATTGGGGTCATTTTTGTTTCATTATGGAAAGAAGATTTATACCACCATTCAGCTAGAGGTAACCACTTGACGCATTTTATTTATTTATCTTATACAAAGCAACAAATATTTCCTTCCAAACATTTGTTCACTATATCAATTTTCCTGTCAGATTGAGGATGATAAGATGATCTATGAGCTAATTGAATACCAAGACAAGAAAATAATTTCGTCCAAAAATTTTCAATGAAAATGGGATCTTTGTCACTTACAATAATATTTGGGTTTCCATGTAGCTTTTGAATTGTTTCCATTAGTGTAGTAGCAATTGTATTGGCTTTAAAAGGATGAGATATTGCACAAAAGTGTGCATACTTGGTAAGTATATCAACTACCACCATGGTAACACTCTTTCCTTCAGACTTGGGTAAACCTGTGATAAAATCCATTGAGACCTCATCCCAATGCTGAATTGGAATGGATAAAGGTTGTAACAAACCCGAGGTATTACGTGTCTCACTTTATTTTGTTGGAAAACCAAACATTCTTGCACAAAATTTTGAATATCAAATCTAAGTTCATCCCAAAATAATTCCTTCTAGACTTTGTGGTAAGTTTTTTAAAATCTTGAGTGCCCTCCTAAAGGGGATGTGTGCAGTTATAAAAGAATATTTTGCTTGAATTGGGAATTCTTACAAAGATATAAGCTATATTTCTACCATAATGAATCATTTTTCCAGATAAATGTATCAGATGTACGAGGATCTTGCTGCAAATTTTGAATGACTGTCTACACCTTTCTTCTTTTTTTCATTCATACCTTACTTCGGTTATCCAATCAAGTTGGATAATAGAAATGGAAAAAAGCAATGCTTCCACATCCTCATCCTTTCTAGAGGGTGCACTTACAACAACATTTTATTCCCTTTTTTGTAGATAATTTCAAAGTCATAACCCAACATCTTTGTGACCAATTTTTGTTGATCTTCTGAAAATAATCTTTGTTCCAAAAATTATTTAAGACTATCATGATCAATTTTACCTTGAAGTTTCTTCCCATTAGGTAAGGTCATCATTTATTTAGAGCATGTAGTATTTCCAACATTTCTTTGTCATATATATGTTTGTGTAAATACTTTCCTTTGATTGGACGACTTTCAAAAGCAATGGTTTTTCCTTCTTGCATTAAAACAACACCAATTACATTTCTTGAAGCATCACATTCCATAATAAAGGCTTTTGTGAAGCCTGGCATAGCTAAGATCGATGCTTGGCACATTGACTATTTCAGATGTTCAAAGGCCTTAGTTGCTTATGGATTCCAAGAAAATGCAATTTCTTCAGTAATTTTGTTAGAGGTGCTGATATTCTCCCATAATTCTTAACAAACTTGTGATAATACCTTGTCAACTCGAGAAATCCTCGAAGATGATTTATGGTTGTGATGATTTTCCATTCCTTAATGGATTTAATTTTGTTAGGGTATATGTTAACACCCTCATGAGATACAATATGGCCCAAATATTCCACCTCATGTACTCCAAAGAAACATTTGGAGGTTTTTGCATATAATTGTTTCTCCTCCAATGTTTGAGCCCCCTATCAACATGTTGAACATGATCCTTCCAAGACTTGTTGTAGATTAATATATCATCAAAAAATACTAACACAATTTTCTAAGGAAGGGTTTGAAAATGGAATTCATCAAACCTTGAAATGTGGAAGGTGCATTATTAAGGCAAAAGGCATCACCAAAAATTCATAATGACCCTTATGAGTTTTGAATGTTGTTTTTGGAATGTCTTCAATATTCATTCTAATTTGATGATATCCTAAACGAAGATCCAAGGTGGTGAAGTAAATTTCTCCATGTAATTCATCCAACAATTCATCAACGATAGGAATGATAAATTTATATTTAATAGTTGCCTTGTTGATCTCCCTATAATTTGGACACAGACATTATCCATCCTTCTTGTGCACCAATACTTCTAGAGCAGAGAAATAACTTTGACTAGGTTGAAGTATAGTAGCCTCTAGCATTTATGCAACCATACATTCAATTTCACTCTTTTGGGCATAGGGATATTTGTAAGGTATGAAGTTTGGAGGAACACTTCCTGGAATCAAATGAATAGCATGATAATGATCACGAATAGGTGGGAGGCCTTTGGGAGTCTCAAATACCTTGGAATGATTGTCCAATACTTTTTGGATATCTAGAGAAATAGATGATTTTGATGTTTGAACCTCTAGTAGGCATAATTGTGTAATTACGCCTCGTTGATATTTCTTCAGAATATTTTTCATGCCATTAGATTTTATTATCTTTCTTCGTTTCCTTATGATACCCCTTATTTTAACTTCCTTTCCTTCCCAAAAAAAATAAAGAAAATTTCTTGAAAATTAAATCTATTGTCCCAAAATATTTTAATAATTGGACTCCTAGTACAACATCAACACCACCCATTGGGATGGAAAGCATTGGACTATCGAATATATATTCCCCTGTGGTTAGCTTGATATTATGGCATTTTCCAGAGAAATTTATAGTTCCTCCATTTTCAGCCATCACTTGACACTTTGGTGTTGGATATAGGAAGCAATTCAATTCCTTGGCTATCTTACAATGAATAAAATTATGGGTACTACCCGAATCAATCAGAACTATTACCTTTTTCTTCTTGATATATCCTTCTATCTTGAGAGTTTTAGGAGTGTTAATTCCTACCAATGCATTACAAGATATGGTTAGATTCATTTCTTCTTTCTCTAGGGTTGGTTCTTGGTGTATATCCTCCTATTTTGATGTTTCTTGTTCCTTTTCTTCCTCCTCTTCACAATCTATGTAGATTAATTTATTCTCAACACACTTATGACCTTTAGTGTATTTGTTATCACAACTGTAACAAAGCCATTTTGTTATTTTTTCCTCAAATTGTTGTGGTGTCAACCTTGTAGGTTGTGGAAGACTATGAGCAGCAACACTTCCATCTTTATAGTTGTGAGTGGTAGACTCCCTTGTTGCCATAATTTTGCTTTCAACTTTTCTTGCCACCCTAAATTCCTTTTCCAATGAATTAGGTTCCCAAAGGCGAACCTCATGTCAAATTTTATCCTTTAAATTCCATATGAAGACATCAATCATATGCTCCTCTGGAATATCAGTTACCCCAATATTCATTTTTGGAAGTCTTCAAGGTGCTCCACCATTGAACCCTTTTGTTTGAGATTCATCAATTGGCTAAAAAAGGTGTTTCTCTTTATCTCTTCATAATGTGCTATCATTTCCTCTGCAAAAATTGACCAGGTGACAAGTCTTTTACGAGAAAAAATCCATCTATACCATACAAATTGATTGGGTTCTAAATATAAATATGCAATATGTACCTTTTGTGAGGGTTGCACATCATGTAGATAATTTAAAAAAAAAATTCTGAATTGGACTATTTCTATTAAGCGAAATATGGTACATGATGAGAGTACAATCAAGAGAAACAAGAAGCTGGCCAACCGGAAATGACAAACTGTCAACCTCGGTGCCGGAGAGAGAGAACGAAACAAGCATGGAGCTACAATAAGTGACTAGAAGGCTGGAAATAACCAGCTTCTACCCAGCATGGGTAGAAGCCTCCACACGAAGTTTTTTCCCTTTATTTTTGTTGAATTTGACCCATCCATCCTAGAGTGTATGAGCTAAGATGGCTTGAATACTAGAGTTCTCCAAATGGGGTATCTCCTTATCTAATTCGGAAGAGGAGGACTCATGAGTGCATTTCTGAGTGATGGTAGAATCAGGAGGATGCATAGGGGCAATAGTGGACAAGTCCATCGTCTGAAGGGCATGATCTGATTTTGCATCACTACCTTCATCTTCTGAACTTGAGGATTCTGAATCAACAGCTAGCGGCGGAGTGCAAGGCACCCATATTTTGGATTTGGACTTTGTAATGCTTTATTTTTTATTTTTTGCAGAGAAGGAGGGGTAGGAGTTCTGCAAATGCCCTGTTTGGTGACAATGGTGTCAACGAAAGGCAGTATTCTCATAATCTAGGATCTGAGTCCAAACAAAGTTGCTTATCTTGATGATGATTTGGTCGGGCAAGCCCTTACTTATGTCTATTTCCACACATATTATGGCGTATGTGTATAGACCTTGATTCTCCCTCCAATGATCTGCCATTAAAAAGCGGCCCAAGGCGTTGCCTATTCCTTTGTAGACTATTATATGCCATAGATGGGCTGGTAAGTTGGGTAGCCTGATCCAGACAGGGGTCCTGGTGATGACTGCAGTAGCTTGGTCGAAATCTAGGAACCATGGGATTAAGAAGAGCCCTGTTGTTCCCAGAAACCAAGGACCCTCTTCTAAGGCCTGATTATAATGCTTAATGTGATCAAACAGTACTATGAAATATCCTTTAGAACAGAAGTTGACCTTGCAGTGGTGAGTCCAGTTAGCGTGGATCCATTCACAGAGATCCTTAGTGTGCGGCCAAAGTCCATTGAATCTGCATATGATGGCTCTTTCTGCAAATTTTTGAAGATCTTCTGCCAAATCTGGATGGGAGATTTCAACAGAGGGAACCTCCTCTAATTTTTCAACCAAAAAAGGCTTGGGTGTGGGGGCTTCAGGGGGTTTGGGGGACCCAGAATGCACAACATCTTTGTAGGAGAATGTAGGAGTAGAAGATGACTGTCCAACTACGCCTCCCCTCAGACGAAGTGTTAACACAATAGAATCGTTTCTATTAATGATGTAAACAGAGAGGGGAAGAAGATCCTCAAGTTGTTTACCTTGATAAAGAAGTCTCTGGAGGACTGAGGGGATCCCAATCCAACATTCCAGATTTAGCTTAATATTCTGCACTAGGTTTGAAGAGCTAACCCATTGCAATATGGTTTTTCCAAAGAGTATCACAATCAGGATCTGAAAGGAGGCAGAGTAATTTCTGAGCTTTGTATCTGCGTGGCTGTCGAGGTTCTGGGAGACCGTCTTTCGTGCCATCGCTACCTCCCCTTCCTGCAAATAAACCCCCCTAGTTAGATCTGAGGCAGTCTGGAGACTGGTCGATCTCTAGGGTTCCAGATCCATCATGTCGCTACAAGATTTGCTTGAGGCTTGATCCGCATACAATCTTTCAGAGGTGAGAAACCCCAGATCGCCAGCGTGAGAGTTGCACCTTATATCCGACGTTGGGTTCTTCGCTCTCCCTAGTTGTAGACCCCATGGAATAACAAATTCAACAGCGGCACCAACAATGGAGATTTCTGCAGAATTCTTTGTGCTGACTTCATTTGCATTACTGTGAGCCCCGATCAAGCTGGAGCCGAAGTGAATAGCAGCCAGGGCCAAACCGGAAGCGACGGCTGCAGGGGATGCTGTGTCGAATGTAGGATCAGTGCTTTCCTCGACGGCGGCGACAAAGTTCAGTAAAACCCTAGTGTGATCCATCTCTCAATCCTCGAGGAGCTAAGTATCTTTCTTATGGACAGATTGAGGCCTTATTTTTGTATGTAGATAAAAATATTGCTCCATCTGTAGTATCCATTTTATCGGATCCTTTCCATAAAACTTCCTCAGGTCGATATTTGGAATGTGGTAGGTCTTCAACCCAAATTTAGAGTCTCTAAAATCATGATTAATGTTCCATATATTCCCATCATGAGTTTCATTAGGAAGCATTTCTTTTAGCAACTTTGTCAAACCTTCCATTTCTAATTTTAAACCATCCTTCAAACCTTCCATTTTTTAGTATAAATCATCCATTTTCCCTTTTAAACCATCCATATTAACATTCATCATTTCCTCCTATTCATTTATGGTTACTCTTTGTGAGAGTGAAATTTGTTTCACTTGGTCTCGTAATTGTGATATACAATGTTTCATTTCTTTTGAGATTCAACAAGAAGATCGTAGTGAAAATTATGCACCTACACTAGGATGGAGCCTCAGACTATTTTTAGGTGGATGTATAATTATAGATGCATGAGAAAAATTTGTTTATAGATGAGGTCTATTTATAGATGTATGTGCAAGTTCTATTTATAGATTGCATGTCTATTTATAGATGCATGTCGACTATTATTATCCCTTAATATTAGTTGGACAATAAAAAATGATCTATTCTCAATGAGCACTTGAAAATTGTTAAATGAAGTGGAAAATCAGTTAGCTATAGGAATTTCGAGTTGAGTGGTTGGTTGGTGGGACATGCAAGTGGACTTAGTTCTAACTGAGTGATTCGAAGTTGTAACAGAGTTGGAAGTGTAGTTATGAAAATTGTAAAGTAGTTTAACTTAGTTAAGTGATTTAAACTAAGTTGTGCTAGTTGTAACTGAAGATACACTAGTGATAGATCAAGTGAATTAATTATTAATTAATTCACAATCAGTGGCCTCACATGCAACTGAATATTTACTACTATTAACTACATGCATGTCAAATCCAATGGAGACCTAGTTGAGATGTAGGTGAAAGGGAAAAATTGATTATCAATTGTGACAATATCAGTTGCACACATGCAACCACACACACATTGGATGTGCCCATGAGGATTGCGTAGTCAAGGCAAGAAGGATTCCATTCATTCAGGGATTTCTATCAGCTGGGATTGCGCATTGGAGGTAGGTTGTTTGGAGACAGTAAATTGGCTAAAGAACTTGCCAATTTTTGTATGACAGTGTGAGACAATTAGCTCATGTACTGAGAGCCCATGGATTGGAGCTTTGTATGTAATTGTTTCATGATCCATGATATAATACATAATAGAAGGTAGTGGGGTTTTTAGCTATATGCTTTCCCCAGGTAAATTATCTGTGTTATGTGTGATTGATCTTTCTTCATGATATTTCTATTGGTGATTATGTTTTAAATTCCACAAAGATTTTTTAGAAGCGATTATGTATTTAACAGTGGCATATAGTTGTTAGATCAGAATATTCCAGGAAATACATATTTTGTATTAAATTTCTACAATTTCCTCCTCTTCTTCATGCGTCATAGAATAGCTTTCTGGTTTCTTGATAGGTGTGTCCATTTTTATGCTTTGAGACATTTTGGAAACAAACAATTATATATATGCTTCTCTATGCCTTTTGAATCACTTCAATCTATTTTTTCAAAAAAAAATTATGCAAAATTTTAAAAAAAATACACATATTTTTCTTATTTTTTAGGAGCTCGATATTGAAACTATTATATATATGCGATT
The DNA here is from genome assembly GCA_034641835.2 of Pinus albicaulis. Lineage (NCBI taxonomy): Eukaryota > Viridiplantae > Streptophyta > Pinopsida > Pinales > Pinaceae > Pinus > Pinus albicaulis. The sequence continues at coordinate 251,899,746 of CM076584.1, read as the reverse complement.
TCAGATCTCCAAGGTCAAAAATTTTGTCTTGTGGTAGCCCTTTTATTCTTCTTTCCAACCCCACAATTCAAACTGAGATTGGATTCTTCAAGAAAGAGTTATGCCAAATATCCCACAATGACTTGATTATCAGTTGGCTCAGTAGAGAAAACTTGTAGAAAGTGCCACGTGTCATTTTTTAGACCTTCGACCCTGAAAATGATACACAAAAAACTGTTGTTTATGAAATTTCAGCCACTTTTTACAAAATTGAAATCAGATACTCGGAGAGAAAATTACGACAATTTTCCCTGGATCGTGTTGTGAAACCAGCTCCAAAAAGAGAAGAAAAGAGATATCAATGCCTTATAAATAAGCCACTTCTAGGGGTAAACCTCTAATACATTACATAAATGAACCATTCTTGGATGATACAAATTACAAAACCTCTTTTCTATATATAGGAGTCCATGGGGCCATAATGTAATCCTAGTGGGGCCACAATGTAATCCTAGTCGGCCTAACAATAATAATTTAAGGGCACAATAATAACAATATGGGGGTTACAAGGGTACAATAATAACAATAAGGGGGTTACACTAACAACAATAAGGGACTATACTAGTAATATAGGGACCTAACATGCCCCTCTCCATCAAAAAAGTGTTGTCCTCAACACTTGAGTAGCTCTGGGTGCTTCTGTATAAAATTCTCATCCTCCCATGTAGAATCTTCAGTGGGTAAGTTCTTCCACTCGATGAGATACTCTGAAATTGATCGATTCCGTAGTTGTCGAGTTCTTGTTTCCATGACCGCTTCTGGTTCCAATATGATTTTTCCTTCCTCATCAAGTTCTGGCAATATTGTTTGAACTGAAAGATTTTCTCCTATAACCTTCTTTAAGCATGAAACATGGAAAACTCGATGTACTCGCGAAGAAGCAGGAAGCTCCAATTTGTATGCCATAGTACCAATCTTTTGCAACACCTTGTAAGGACTATAGTACTTTGGCGATAATTTATTATCCTTCTTAGCTTGCTTGAGGGACATTTGTTTGTATGGTTGTAGCTATAAAAATACCCAGTCTCCTACATCAAAAATTCTCTCACTGCGATGTTGATCTGCATGTTGTTTCATTTGATTTTGTGCCAAATTCAGGTTGTCCTTTAAGAGTTGGAGAACTTCTTGTTGATGCTCGATGTGATCTTCCACTGCTTGAACCTTCAATTTTTCTCTTAAAGATGATGTGATGGATGGTGGATGATATCCATAAAGTGCCATAAATGGGGTCATTTTTGCTGTAGTATGGAAGGAAGTGTTATACCACCATTCAGTGAGAGGTAACCACTTGACCCATTGTGTTTGTTTATCAGATACAAAACAACGAAGATATCCTTCCAAACATTTTTTTACTATCTCAGTTTGACCATCAGATTGAGGATGATAAGATGAGCTACGAGCTAATTGAGTACGCAAACAAGAAAATAACTCCTTCCAAAAAATTCCATTAAAAATGGGATCTTTGTCGCTCACAATAACCCTTGGGTTTCCATGTAGCTTTTGAATTGTGTCCATAAATGTAGTAGCAATGGTACTTGCTTTAAATGGATGAGATAAAGCACAAAAGTGTGCATACTTGGTAAGTCTATCAACTACCACCATGATGACACTCTTTCCTTCAGACTTAGGTAAGCCTGTGATAAAATCCATTAAAATCTCCTCCCAATGTTGACTTGGAATGGATAAAGGTTGTATAAGTCCCGGGGTTTTAATTGTCTCAACTTTATTCTGCTGGAAAACCAAACATTCCGCCACAAAATTTTGAATATCAGATTTAAGGCCATCCAAAAAAAATCTTTCTTTACCCTATGGTAAGTTTTTAAAAATCCCGAGTGTCCTCCTAAAGGAAAAGTGTGCAATTCCAAAAGAATATTTTGTTTTAGTTGGGAATTCATACGAAGATATAAGCGATCTTTGTACCATAAGGAATCATTTTCCCAACTAAATGTATCAGATGTACTAGGATCTTGCTGAAACTTTTGAATGAGTGTCCATACTTCTTTTTCCTTCTTCCATTCATCTCTTGCTTCGGTTATCCAATCTGGTTGGATAATAGAAATGGCACAAAGAAATGCTTCCACCTCTTCATTCTTTCTTGAGAGTGCATCTGCAACAACATTAAGCTTTCCTTTTTTGTAGATTATTTCAAAGTCATAACCCAACATCTTTGTGACCCATTTTTGCTGCTCTTCTGAAGATAGTCTTTGTTCCAAAAAGTGTTTAAGACTATCATGATCAGTTTTTGCCTTGAAGTGTCTTCCCATTAGGCAAGTTCGCCATTTCTTTAGTGCATGCAGTATTGCTAACATTTCCTTCTCATAAATAGGTTTCTGTAAATACTTTCCTTTGATTGGACGACTTTCAAAAGCAATGGGTCTTCCTTCCTACATTAAAACTGCACCAATTCCATTTCCTGAGGCATCACATTCCACAATAAAGGTTTTTGTGAAGTCCGGTGTAGCTAAGACCGGTGCTAGGCACATTGCCTCTTTAAGACGTTCAAAGGCCTTAGTTGCTTCAGGAGTCCATGAAAATGCATCTTTCTTCAATAATGTTGTTAGAGGTGCTACTATTCTCCCATAATTCTTAACAAACTTGCGATAATACCCTGTTAACCCGAGAAATCCTCGCAATTTCTTTATGGTTGTGGGGACTTTCCATTCCTTAATGGCTTTAATTTTGTTAGGTTCTACTTTAACACCCTCGTGAGATACAATATGACCCAGATATTCCACCTCTTGTACTCCAAAGAAACATTTGGATGTTTTTTCATATAATTGTTTCTCCTGCAATAGTTTGAGCACCCTGTCAACATGTTCAACATGATCCTTCCAAGACCTGTTGTAGATTAGTATATCATCAAAAAATACTAGCACAAATTTTCCAAGGAAGGGTTTGAAAATGGAATTCATCAACCCTTGAAACGTAGAAGGTTCATTGATAAGACCAAAAGGCATGACCAAAAATTCATAATGACCCTCATGAGTTCGAAATGTTGTTTTTGGAATATCTTCAGTCTTCATTCTAATTTGATGATATCCTGAAGGAAGATCTAACTTGGTAAAATAAATTGCTCCATGTAATTCATCCAATAATTAATCAATCACAGGAATGGGAAATTTATCTTTAATGGTGAGCTTATTGAGCTCCCTATAATCCAGACGCATGCACCATGATCCATCCTTATTGTGTACCAATACTATAGGAGCATAGAAAGAACTTTGACTAGGTTGAATTATACCTGCCTCTAATATTTCTGTAATCATACGTTCAATTTCGCTCTTTTGGACATAAGGATATCTATAAGGCCTGATGTTTGGAGGATCACTTCCTGGAATCAAATGAATAGCATGATCATGATGACGAATAGGTGGGAGTCCTTTGGGAGTTTCAAACACCTTGGAATGATTGTCCAAGACTTGTTGGAGATCTGCAGAAATAGATGATTTTGATGTTGGAACTTCTAGTGAGCATAATTGTGCAATTACGCCTCGTTGTTACTTCTTTAGAAGCTTTGTCATGACATTAGAGCTTATTATCTTTCCCGGCTTCCCCGCAATACTCCGTAATTTGACTTCCTTTCCTTCTGAAAAAAATTTCAAGAAAATTTCTTGAAAATTAAAAGCTACCATCCCCAAAGATTGTAACCATTGTACTCCTATTACAACATCAGCACCTCCCATAGGAATGGAAAGCATTGGACTAGTCAATACATATTCCCCCATGGTTAGCTTGATATTATGGCATTTTCCAGAGCAATTTATAGTTCCTCCATTTGCAACCATCACTTGACATTCCGGTGCTGGGTATAGGAAACAATTTAATTCCTTGGCTACCTTACAATGAATAAAATTATGGGTGCTACCTGAATCAATCAACACTATTACCATTTTCTTCTTGATATGCCCTTCTATCTTGAGAGTTTGAGGAGTGGTAATTCCTACCAGTGCATTACACGATATGGTCGGATTCATTTCTTCCTCTTCTAGGGCTGGTTCCTGGTGTATATCCTCTTCTTGTTCATTTTCTTCTTCCTCTTCATAATCTATGTAAAATAATTTCTTCTCAGCACACTTATGACCTTTAGTGTATTTTCTATCACAACTGTAGCAAAGCCCTTTTTCTCTTTTTTCTTCCAATTGTTGTGGTGTCAACCTTGTAGGTTGTGGAAATCTAGCCGTAGCAACACTTCCTTCTTTATAGAAGTGAGTGGTAGGCTTCCTTGTCGCCATAATTTTACATTCAATTTTTCTTGCCAACCTGAATGCCTTCTCCAATGAATCAGGTTCCAAAATGAAAACTTCATGTTGGATGTTATCCTTTAAATTTCCTATGAAGAGATCAATCATGTGTTCCTCTGGAATATCAGTTACCCTTATATTCAATTTTTGGAAGTCCTCAATTTGTTGCCCCACTAAACCCTTTTGTTTGAGATTTATCAATTGGCTAAAGAAGGTGTTGCTCTTTGTATCCTCATAATGTGCTATCATTTCCTCCGTAAAAATTGACCAAGTGATAATTTTTTTACGAGAGCAAAGCCATCGATACCATACAAATGTATTTTGTTCTAAATGTAAAGTTGTGATGTGTACCTTTTGTGTGTTTTGCACATTATTGAGATCAAAATATTGCTCCATCTGTAGTATCCATGTTATAGGATCCTTTCCATCAAATTTCCTCATATCCATTTTTGGAATATGGTGGTTCTTCCTTCCAACATTAGAGTTTATGAAATCATGATTAACATTTATTTTGTTCTCATCATGAGTTTCCTCTACTATCTTTTCACCATTAGGAAACATTTCTTGTATCAACTTTGTCAAACCTTCCATGTCTCCTTTTAGATCATTCTTCATTTTTTCCATGTTGTCTTTAATGTCATCCATCTTAGCTTCCATGCCATCTTCCATGCCATCCATCTTAGCTTCCACACCTTTCTTCAAACCATCCATCTTCGCTTCCAAGCCTTTCTTCAAAACTTCCATTTCATTTTTTGTTGCTTTTTGCTAGAGCGAAATTTGGTGCACTTTCTCTTGTGATTTTGATAAATCATGTTGCAATTCTTCATCTTCATGAGTCATAGTAGAGCCTTTTGAAGGCTTAATGGGTGTTGAATTATTTTTACAGGGTATTTTTTAGAACCCAATACTGATATCTATTCTACAATATGCCCTTGGAATCAATTCAAATTGATTCTTCAAACAAGACTTATGCAATTCGGAAAAAATTACACACATTTTTCTCTCTTTTGAAGAGATCGATATTGAAATTGGATTATCTCGGTGATTACATCTCTTCAATATCTAAACTTTGGCACTGCGGTATCCTTCTTAATCCTCTTTTGAATGCCATAGGTCTGAGCTGATTTGGATTCTTCAAGATAAATTTATTTCCAATCTCCCACAATGACCTAATTATGGATTGTTTTAGTAGATCGAACTTGTATGACTTGCCACATGTCACGGTTTCATCTTTTAGCTCTAAAATTGATATCAAAGAAACTAAAGCCTATTTAATTGTGGACACTTTTTACGGCACACCAATCTAATGCTCAGAGAGAGAGTTATGAATCTTTTCCCACAATCACCTCTTTGAGATGAAATTCAGGAGCCTAACAACAATAAGGGACTATACTATTAATATAGGGACCTAACAAATCACCTAATTGAGATTGAATTCTGAAGCCTGCAAAAACCATAACTTCCTCAGATCATATCTCCTAAAAAATAGCGAAACAAGCTCTAAAATTCGTACATGAAGTACAAGAATATTTTGGCTCCATGTGGTTGCAAATTCAACTTCCGAAGCCTCGTAAAAAAAAATTATAGAAAAAATTCCAAGATGACATGTTTGAAGAAGAAAAACCCTAAAATCCAAAGCTCTGATACCAAATTTTATGCAACCAGCTCACAAAATAGAAGAAAAGATAGATCAACTACTTAAAGATTATCCTCTTCAAGGGGTAAACCTCTTTTACATCACATAAATGAACAATTCTTGGCTGATACAAATTATAAGACCTCCTTGGTGTAAGTTTTTAACCCTGTATAGAAATTATCTACAAACCAATTCTTAAAAAAAGAAAATAAACAATAGCAAGAGCATAACAAATAAAATAGATATAAACAGAGATTTTCCCCTGGATTCCAAACAGGGACTACTAGCTTGATTTTTCATTATATTCCTTTTACTGTTACAATTCATATATATACATGGTGAAGCATTCATAAACCCCAATCCGTTAACCCTGGATTAGAACATAATTGTAGTTCCCTTGTCTAGATCTACAAAATACCATGAGCAGAAAACCATCATGCCCAAAACCATGTGCAACCCCATGCACAAAACCATAGGTGGGTCCGCCAACCTAATATAGGGTCCAAAAAAAATTCCTGGGGCGCTGCCCCAAACCCCATGCAGTGGGTTAGTACCCCCTATTGCGCTTAACGCAAGCAAAAGGGAGCTACCGCTTCATTCCTACTTCTAATCGTGGAAAGAATATAACACACACCCAACATTCTCCCACTTGTTGTTTTATTTCCACAAGAGAGCTTGGTCATTGTTCCAACCCTGCAACACCCATTGTTTCTCTACACTGAGAGAAATTCTCAGTGCTCACAGACTTCTTCAATGCATCTGCAACATTCTTCAAAGTGTCCACCTTTGCCAGCAACACCTTTTTATCCTTAACCGTATCTCTCACAAAGTGATATTGAACATCAATGTGATTTGTCTTTGAATGATAATCAGGATTCTTAGCCAAGAAAATTTCACTTTGGCTATCAAATTCTATCCTTATAGCTCGCTACACCAACCCCATACTTGAACACAATCTCTACAACCAAACTACTTCCTTGCTTGCATGAGTGGTTGCCATGTATTTTGCCTCTATAGTTGAAAGAGCCATTACATACTGTCTTTTACTCATCCAACTGATTGAAACTCCAAATAGGCTAAACACATACCCACTTGTAGATCTTATTTGATCCAGATCTCCAGCCCAGTCTACATCAAAAAAGCCATGAATGTCCAAAAATTTGTCCAATCCTAGTCTTCCTTGATAGGATAGACAATAATCACTAGTGCCACGCAAATATCTGAAAACTTGTTTTACTGATGTCCAATGCTCCTTACCTGTTTTTGACATAATCCTTATTAATACTCCCACTTCATGTGCAAGGTATGGTCTAGTACAAACCATTGCATAAATCAGGTTACCCATTGCACTTACATATGGAACACGGGACATGTCCTCCTCTCCTTCTTGTGTCTTGGGACAATGTTCAGCAGATAGCTTTACACCTATAGGAATAGGAATTTTCATTGGTTTAATATTGTGCATATTGAACCTCTACAATATTTTATTGACATAATTCCTCTGGTTTAACCAGAGCTTCCTCTTTGCGTGATCTCATTTGACGTCCATGCCCAAAATATAGTTTGCAACACCAATATCCTTCATGTCGAATTTGGATAACAATTGCGTCTTCAAATCTTAGATAATTTCTTTGTCATTTCCAACCAACAACATATCATCCACATACAAGACCAAATAAATAACATGGTCACCAATTAATTTAAAATACACGTAGTGACCCTCTTTTCTTCTAGTGAAGCCAGGTCCTCGTAAATAGGTATCAAATTTCTGATACAACATCCTTGGTGACTGTTTTAACCCATACAGACACTTTCTTAACCTGAATGTCAGTTATTTCTTACCCTTCACCGCAAATCCTTTGGATTGCTTCATGTAGATCTCCTCTTCCAAATCCTCGTTAAGAAATTTTTTCTTCACATCCATATGTTCTACCTCAAAATCAAATGCAACGGCAACTTATAAAAGTAATCTAATAGAATTAACCTTGGAAACAAGAGAAAAAATATCACCAAAATCGATTCTCGGTACTTGGGAATAACTTTTGGCTACCAACCAAGCTTTGTATTTCTCCACCTTGCCTTCTGCATTCATCTTCTTCTTAAACACCCATTTGCTCACAATGGGCTTCCTTCCAGCCGGCAACTCCACCAAATACTGTGTCTCATTTTTGTGCAAGGATTCCATTTCATCAACCATGGCCTCCTTCCATAGTTTTCCATCCTTTGAATCCACTGCCTCCTTGACAATTATTGGATCATCATCAGTGATATTTAAAGAAAATTTTGAACAAAAATCAAATGGATTACACCTTTTTGGCCGCCTTCTTTCTCGAACTGATCTTCTCACAGCTAGAGTTTGTGTCTCTTCCTCTTCTGAATCTTGTTCTGTTGCAGAGTCTGATTCTTCCTCCTTTAGCTCAAACTCTATCTTCTCAAGTTCCTTTGGTAGTAATTCATGTTTAACAACATATTTCACCTCTCTAAACACCACATCTCAGTTACACATAACATTCCTTGTTTTTGGGTTCCAAAGCTTGTAACCTTTTAAACCATTCTTATACCCAATAAATATGGACCTTTCAGATTTATTATCCAACTTATTCATTTTCTCCTTTGGAACATGTACATATGCATCACATCCAAATACCATAAAATGTGATAAATAAGGTTTCTTACTAGTCCAACATTGATGAAGGTGATATGTTAACCAAGTAACATGCAGTCTCCACTACCTCTGCCTAGAATTCATGTCCTAACTCTTTATGCAACTTCATTTTGATGAGGTGTGTATGGAGTATTCTTCTACCATGGTATACCACGCTTCTTACAAAACTCTTCGAATTCCTTCTTGTAGAACTCTCTACCGTTATCTATCCTCGACACCTTATCTTTTTCTCTGTTTGGTTTTCCACCTGAGCCTTAAATTCTTTAAATTTTTCAAAGACTTAAAATTTTTTCCTCAAGAAATATATCCATGTATTCCTTGAGAAGTCATATATGAATGAAACATAGTAAGTAGACTTACCCAGTGATGGAACCGAAACAGTTCCAAACAAATCACTGTGCACAAGCTCTAATATCTTGTTCGTCCTCTTAGCACTAGAAGGAAAACTCACCTAATTCTGCTTCCCATATACACAATTTTCACGGAAAATCCAGAGAGAAATTAGACATACCTTCTACTGTACCATTACCACGTAGTATCTGAAGGCCCTTCTCTCTAATATGTTCAAGCCTCTTTGATGCCATAGCATGGTAATTTCTCGAGAGATCGCTAGGCTTTCTTCTCCTTTTTTAGGAACCACAGAAATGTTGCACCCATCAATAACATTGCTACCTAGAAGCTTTTACATAGTTCCAATCCGAACTCCTGGCATTAATACCATTTCTCCCCAGACCATCTTGCAGGTATCTTTCTCGAACACTATTTTTACACCTGCATCATACATCTTGCTTACAAAAATTAGATTTATGGCCAATACAAGAATATGCAGAACACCAGGAAGAGTTCTAATCCTTCCACCTTGCATCTTTAGCTTGACTTTTCCACGTTCGACGATTCTGGCCTTCCTATCATCCCCTAAGAAGACATCACCGCCATCATACTTCTCATACTCGCAGAACCAGTCCCTATGGGGAGTGAAGTGAAAGGATGCACCTGAGTCAATCAACCATGCCTCATGATCTACATGTGAATTTGAAGAAGAAGCCAGATACACATCCCCACCTTCATCTGAGGTGTTTTTCACTTCTGCAGAAGGAGCATCATCAGATCCCTTTCCTTTATCAAGAGATTTATATTTTCAGTCCTTTTAGAAGTGCCCTTCCTTTCTGCATTTCAAGCACACCTTTACAAGATTTCCAGGAGATTTAGATCTCCCAGTCGAAAAAAAAAATTTGTTTCTATTATGGGACCTTCCTCGTACATATAAGGCATCTCCATTATATCCCTCCATATTTTCATCTCATTTCCTCCGACAACAAGGTTGGGACAATTTCATAAAAATTCAAGGTAGTTGTATTTATACCTATTACAATAACCAAACTATCCCACGAATCTGGTAAAGAACACAACAACCTAATGCACTTATCTTCATCTGATATTTTAATATCAACATATGACAACTGACTTACCACAGTATTGAAGGCTATAATATTCCCAATTAGAAGACAACTAATTAGAATATTCATTTTTGGTTAGTTTTTGTTTTTCTAGAGTTTAGCAAGAAATAAAGGAGTGAGGAGGCACATGAATAAAACATTAGAATAAAATCACGTTCCTAAAGTAATTAGAAAAAATAATTAAAATGTGAAGTGGGGCCCATAAGGCTAAGTGACAGCACAGGAGAGGAGGCACTTAGGACAACGCAGTGGCAGCGTGGGCGAGGTAGTGCAGCAAGGGACAGTGTGGCAAGAGGGACAGCACAGCATTGGTGGGCCCAAGGTAATGTAGGGTTCACAAGCATAAAAATGGATGGAGGCAGCATTTATCATTCATTATTACATCTTATGATTTTATGTCTATCAATACTAGAGCACGCTTAAGTTGCAGTGTTCTTTAGCACAAGGGTGTCTCTGAGTGGAGATCCCAACCTTGTCCTTAGGGGACTTCGAGTGCCCGCTCAGGAGAGGATCCATTCCACCAGTTTTTTAGAGCATCTTTTTTGTTTCAACCACAGTATTACGCAGTCACCTCCAAGGCAGCACAGTCTCCCATGGGAATATGCATTCATAGTAGAGCGCAGCTCCGGGAGAGGAGGAACTTCATGAGATTTCAATCTAGGGGTTTGTGAGGGGGTCATCCCTTCCATATTTAGTCCCTTGGATAGTTGGAGGTCCTTCTTCCAGCATTTTCATCACAGAGGCCAGCGTACCCAGCAGGAGAGCGTAGCCATCCAAAGAGGGTGAATTTCCATATTCATCCATTATGGAATTCCTTTCTAGGTTTTTCTGAGTTTTTGGAGAGATCGATTTCCGAGTTTCATAATTTTTTAAGTAGCAGAGTAGCCCCATTTTGAAGTCCCTTTCCAACTAGCAGCAGCATTTTCTGCAGGACTACATAGAGGAGGAGTAATGCAGAGTAGAGATTCTGATAAAGGAGTGATAGGTCATTCCAACCTACCTTGAGCAAGTCAAGGTGCTATCATTCTAAGCACACTATGTACTTATTCCTAATTTCAGAAAATATAATAAAATGGCTCAGCTGTTCTGGTTTATTTGCAGTGTTTTAGGTGTATGCTTCTATTTGTTGTAGTTTTTGGTTATGTTTCTTTGTATTGTTGTCCATTTCCCATTTGGGATATTACAGTGGTATTAGAGTTCATAGACTTGGCTCAGCTCGTGGAGAAATTATTCTATGGCACCCGAAGAAAAAGATTTCATTACTTGCCAGAAGCAGAGGTATAGGGACAAAGAGCGTAGGCTCGAAATTACACTTGAAGGAGAGGACAGTGTTCTGGTTTAGGAAGACAAAGGGAAGGAACCAATGGCAGATGAGATAGATGACGAGAAGGAGTTTGGTAACCTCCTCTTGAAATTTGTACTAGAGCTTTCCAGAAAGATAGAGGAAATGGGGCAAAAGATTGTCGAATAAAACAGACAGCGTGAGATTCCAAGGGAGTTTCACAATGGAGAAGGGTCTAGTACTCATCACCATGTTTTGGAGTAGAACATTGTGCAGCAGATGGTGCTACGCACTCCCCCATATTCCACCATACCTACTTCTTGACTTCAGGAGTAGGAACGGGAGGACCCCAGCAGCCAGAGGTGCCTCATTGTGGGGAATATTTTTCATAGTATCAGTCGTATGGGTGGGAGTTTGGAGAGGCCCTCACCTTTAATGAGTTTTTCCAGTTAAAGAACAATTGAAAACCTCGCAGCCATAATAGAGGAGGAGGGTACACGTAGGGGAATGACCTGCAATGTACTGTGGGCATATTTTTCCTGCCTACCTTTGATGGATCATCAAAGTTTTCAGCTAAGGCTTGGGTGGAGAAGCTAGATATATACTTTTAGCTAAACCAAATGGCAGAGGTAGAGGCTATCAAGGTGGCAGTGCTGCACCTTGAGGGGGAAGCCCATGATTGGTGGTTCCACGAGATGTCCACATCGGATCACGCAGGGGTGACAAAGTATGTAAAGTTCACTCAGAGGTTAGTGGACAGATTTGACCGGAAGGATCCTAAGGAACACTTAGTTGAGCTCACCAAGCTCAAGCAGTCAGGAAGCCCAGAAACTTACATTTCCAAGTTCCTGAAAATTTCAGTGATGGTGCCAGACTTGTCCATGGCCAGGAGGGTGTATATGTTTATTGACAGGTTGGCATAACCATTGCATGGGCTAGTCATATCCACTAGGCCTACTACGCTGCAGGATGTAGTAGGGAGGACTAGGGACTTGCAAGATGCCCTGCCAAGGACAAAAGCTCCTTTTATCCACAAACTAGTGTTCCATCAGAAGGGGAAAGACATGAGAGCTCCACCTCGAGGGGGAACTAGGGCCGAGGGCCATTGGATGATGATACCCAAAGAGAATTGAATTGGAGGAAGCTATGCTTCACTTGCTGGGAGCCATGGGCACCGAGTCATCATTGTGCCATAGGGAAGGCACACTACGTTGATGTTTTCTTCGACATTGAGGGAGAAGAAGAGGCATATGAGGAGCTTGAGGGAGATGCTAGCACTGGTGAACCAAGAGGAGATCATCCACCACCACCACCGCCAGTAGTAGGAGGAGTATCGTTTTCACCCACCAGAGGAGTCCTTGCATCTTTGCGGGGAGTTCACAAGTATTTGATGTTGAGAGTCTGAGGCACGGTCCAGGAGCAGCGCATTTCAGTGTTGATGGATAGTGGGGCCACACATAACTTCATGCCCAACTTGTGCATCGGAAAGGCATAATGACGGAGAGCTTTGATGGGTTCTCTATGTTGGTTCCAGGTTCCAGGACTATGCAGTGCATGCAGTATGTTTCAAAATTAGTAGTGACCATGGGGACATACACCATGACGGATCATTTCTTTGTGGTAGACATCCTAGATACTAATGTGGTATTGGTTGTGCAATGGCTTATCAAACTTGGTAAGGTCACTACATATTGGGAGACATTGGAGATGGAGTGGATGGATAAGAAGAGTGGGAAGCATGTGATGATCAGAGGCATGAACACATACCCTCCCCAGATAGTCTCGGCACACCGACTGGAGGCAGATTTCTAGAAGGAAGATGTAGAGTGGGAAGTGGAGCTGTGTATTTCAGAGTCAGGAGCTACAGGGAAGCCAGTGCATCCCGACGTATAGTCTATATTGGAATTTTACGCCACGGTTTTTGGGGACATACCACCAGGGCAGCCACCAAACAAGGGATTTGAGCATACTATTGAGCTGGAGTAGGGGATCCAGGCAATGATTACCACCCCCTATAGGCACCCCAAAGCCTACAGCGATAATATTGAGTGATCAATACATGAGCTCTTGGCGTTGGGGCACATCAGGCCCAGCAGTAGTTCCTTTGCTTCTTTTGTGGTCTTGGTGAAGAAGAAGGATGGCACATTGTGAATGTGCATCAACTACAGGGTGCTCAACAAGAAAACCATGAAGAACTATTACCCCATCCCTAGGATTGATGAGTTGAGGGGAGAAAATTTCTTCTCGAATATAGATCTGAGGTTAGGGTCACCATCAGATCAAGGTGAGGGACCAGGATGTCCCTAAGACTGCGTTCAGATGCCACTATGGCACACTTTGAGTTCTTGGTGATGCCCTTCGTGGTGAACAATGCTCTGACCACATTCCAGTCTTGTATGAACCACATATTTCATGGTCAGCTGAGAAATTTTGTGCCAGTATTCTTCGATGACATTCTCATCTATAGCCGCACATGGGAGGAGCAGCGTTTATATGCTAAGATATCCAAATGTGAGTTTTGGCTTACATAGATGCTCTACTTGGGTCATATCATTAGATTGGATAGGGTAAGAGTCCATGAGGAGAAGATTTGGGTCATTCGGGATTGGTCGGCACGGAAGAATGTGATAGAACTTTGGTTGTTTGTAGGCATATTCACCTACTACCGGAAGTTTGTCAAGGGATTTTCACAGTTTGCAGCACCCCTCACAAACCTTGCCAAGAAGGGGGATTTTGGATGGACCGATGTTGTGACAAGGGCCATTGACAAGCTAAAGGAGGTGATGAGCAGTTTTCCAGTGTTGGTATTGTAGGATTTCACGCAACCCTTTGTGCTGGAGTGTGATGCTTCAGGAGAGGGTGTCGGAGGAGTCTTGATGCATGGAGGCCATCCTATCACTTTAGAGAGTCAAAATCTACTACCTCATGAGATACTATACCCGATATATGACAAGTAGATGCTTTCCATCATTCATGCAATGGCTAAGTTTTGACAATACCTAATGGGTAACAGATTTTGGGTGAGGATTGACTACAACAGTCTCCAGTTTTTCCTTGAGCAGAAACAATTACAGTAGAGACAGCAGTATTGGGTCAACAAAATCCAGGCCTATGACTTTGACATCGAGTATGTCAAGGGGAATAACAATGTAGTGGCAGATGCCTTGTCAATGAGGCCAACATCATTGTCTTTGATGAGCCTTAATGCAGATTGGAGAGCCCAACTGTTGGTTGAGTATTCCAAGGACCGTTTTGCTTTTGAGGTGTTGGATGGACAAGTAACAGATGATATGTATCAGGTGATGGATGAGGTCATCTATTACCATGACGAGATTTATTTGACAAGTAACTCCCAGCTCAGGGAGAAGGTCTTGTGTGCAACCCATGACTTGCCTCTTTTAGGTCATCATGGGTTCACCAAAACCTACAGGGGCATACGAGAGAGGTTCTCATGGAGGGGCCTCAAGGATGATGTACTCTGGCATGTCAGGGAGTGTGAGGTTTTCCAGAGGAACAAGGGATATTTTAGTCATTCTGCGGGTTTGATACAGTCACTTCCCATTATGGAGGGGAAATGGGAGAGCATCTCCATGGATTTCATCACAGGGTTTCCCATGGTGCAGGGAAAGGATTGCATATTTGTAGTTGTGCATCGACTGACAAAGTATGCACACTTTTTCTCCATATCCTCATGATACACAACTTCACAAGTGGCCGAGTTGTTCATTTGGGATTTTTTTAGGCTCCATGGTCTCCCAAATACCATAGTCAGTGATCGAGACAACCGGTTTACAGGCTGATTTTCGCATGATTTGTTCCATTTGGTCGGTACTGAGTTGACACCCAGTACTAGTTATCACCCATAGACGAATGGGCAGACAAATATAGTGAACAAGTGGTTGGAGTGCTACTTGAGAAACTATGTCTCGGGGTAGCAGAAGGCATGGTTGTGTTGGCTCCACTTGGGGGAATACTGCTACAACACGACATTCCATATGTCGATTGGTATGTCTCTATTTTATGCTTTATATGGATATCATGATCTAAATTTTTTTGATGTTATGTTTGGAGCAAGCAAGGCCCCAAGGGCCAAATATTGGATCCAAGAGAGCTAAGACATCCTCCAGGCTCTCAAGGATAACCTGGTCATAGCGTAGAACCAGTAGAGGTTGTATGCAGACAGAGGCCGCGTAGAGAGATAGTTTGAGGTAGAGGATTTGGTTTACCTCTATCTTCAGTCATACAAACAATCCACCCTGAAGAAGAAGGAAGCAGAGAAGCTCAAACCTCGCTTCTATGGGCCATACAGGGTGATTAGACGAGTTGGTGAGGTGGCATATGTGCTAGAGCTATCAGCGGGGAGCCGGATCCATAACATCTTCCATGTTTCATGCTTGAAGAAAGCTCTGGGGTAGCAAGTGACTACCATTATGGATCTCCCACCTACATATGATGAGGGTAATTTGGTGTTGCAACCAAAAGCTATTCTAGACACTCGACAAAGATAGCTATGGAGCAGGACATTCAAGTAATATATGATGAGGTGGAGGAACCTTCCAGATGAGGATGCCACTTGGGAGGGAAAAGATCCTGCAACATCCATCCTTGAAATTTCTTGAAGACAAGCAAAATTTTGGTGAGGAGGACTGTAATATTCCCAATTAGAAAACAACTAATATTCATTTTTGGTTAATTTTTGCTTTTCTAAATTTTAGCAGGAAATAAAGGAGTGAGGGGACCCATGAATAAAACCACTTTCCTAAAGTCACTGGAAAAAATAATTAAAAGGTGAAGTGGGGCCCATGAGGCCAAGTGACAGTGCAGGAGTGGAGGCACTTAGGATAGCGCAGTGGCAGCGTGCGGCCAGGAAGCCTAGTGGTAGCATGGGAGAGGCAGTGCAGCAAGGGACAATGTGGCAAGAGGGACGGCGCAGCATTGGTGGGACCAAGGGAATGTAGGGTTCAAAAGCAGAAAAAGGGATTGAGGCAGCCTTTCTCATTCATTATTACATCTTATGATTTTCTATCTGTCAAGACTAGAGCACGCTTAAGTTGTTTAGCTGAGTCTGCAGTGCTAATTAGCACAAGGGTGTCTCTGAGCGGAGATCCCAACCTTGTCCTTCGAGGACTTTGAGTGCCCGCTCAAGAGAGGAGCCATTCCACCAATTTTTGAGAGTAGCTTCATTATTTCAGCCATAGCATTACGCAATCACCTCCAAGGTAGCGCAGTCTCCCAAGGGAATATGTAGTCATAGGGGAGAGCAGCTCCGGGAGAAGAGGAAATTTGTGAGATTTAGTCCAAGGGTTTTTTAGGGGATCAGCCCTTCCATAGCAAAGTCTGTTGGATATTTGGAGGCCCTTCTTCCAGCATTTTCATCATAGAGGCTAGCATACCTAGCAGGAGAGCGTAGTCATCCCAATAAGGTGAATTTCTAGGGTCAGTCATTTCAGAATTCCTTTATGGGTTTTTCTAGGGTTTTTGGAGGAGAGACCGGTGTCCGGGTTTCAAAATTTTCTAAGTAGTAGAGCAGCCTCATCTTGCAGTCCCTTTCCAGCCATCAGTAGTATTTTCTACACGACTACATAGAGGAGGAGGAGCGCAGAGCAGAGATTGAGAAGAGATTCTGATAGAGGAGGGAGAGATCATTCTAGCATGCCTTGAGTAGGCCAAGGTGCTATCATTCTGAGCACACTTTGTACTTGTTCCTCATTTAAGAAAATATAATAATATGGCTCAGATGTTCTAGTTTATTTGCAGTGTTTTATGTGTCTTCTTCTATTAGCTGTAGTTTTTGTTTATTTTGCTTTTTATTGTTGTCCATTTCCCATTTGGGGTATTACAAAGGCATTCAGATGCTCTATCACTGAGTCTCCATCCTTCATCCTCAGGTTATACAACTTTTTCTACAGGAAAAATTGATTCACCAGAGACTTAGATTGGTACAAAGTCCACAACTTTATGTTGAAAATGCAGCAAGATGATGGAGCTTAGTGAAATGAAGTCACCTTCACTAAGTGGGCCCGCAGGCAAATTCTGGCGCAAAGTCTATTTTTAGACTATGTCTATTTTTAGACATATGAAGCATGGTCCAGGGGTTGCAGTATGTTATTCTTGGAGTATTGGTCATGTTGGTAAAAATATATGGGACTCTATTTTTTGACCTATAGGTCGATAGGTCGATGTCTATTTTTAGACTGCCTATCCTAAAAATAGGGAAGTCAAATATTATTTACCCTTAATAATATTTGGACTCTAAACAGCAGTTTACTCTCTTGGAGCACTTCAGTTCGAGCTACAGAATTGGCTCATGCATCTGACAGAGGAATTACGTTATTCCTAGGGTTTTGGTGAGCTCATGCATGGTTGACTTCAGTTAGGACTTCAGTGGCAGAAGTTTGGTGGAGTTAATGAGACAGCTAGTGGAGTTGTGTTCGGTTTATTTTAGTTGAACTGGTTGAGATTATTTTAACTAGCTAATCAACTAGTTATGAGTGGAGTGAATTAAATATTATTTAATTCATTAATTAGTAACTCATTATTCAACTCAATAACACATCAGTTCACTACAGTGCATGATTAGTTTAGTGGAGACCAGTGAAAGAGGTAGATGAAAGGGTGGAGTTAGCTATCAGTGGCGACATCAGTTGTGCATGAGATTTGCACCACACTTGGAGGAATTGCCCATGATGATTGCACTGTCAAGCCAAGGAGATTTGAACCTTGGATATCTATATAGACAGGCCATGATTGCGCAATAGAGGCAAGGCAATTAGTGGTGAGTTTTGAACCAGTAACCTGTTCAAAACCAAGCTAGTTTGTGTGTAACTTTATGAGAAAGTACTGAGTACTTGTGAGGAGTATTGTACTGAGTTTGTTATATGATTTCTCCATTATAATATACACAATAGCTGCGGGGTTTTCAGCTATAAGCTTTCCCCATACATACTGTGTTAATGTGTATGATGATTTGATGTGTTATCGCTTGATTTTATTTTCGCATGTGTGATGATCTGAGTGGAAGAGATTATGTGTTGCATATAAATTCGAATTGTATGTGATCAGGATAGTCTCGGTGGATAATTAATCATTATTCAGCAAATTTCTACATGGTATCGGAGCTATTGAAGCAGAGATTGATCATCACGGTGATTACAAACTTATTTCGGTAGACAGAGTCTGCATGCGGGCCAGGTAGCCTCCGGATTCATCTTTCTTCGGAAAGTGAAAGGTCTGGTAAATGCCCCTTGCAGTCAATCTCTGTGCTAGAAATAATTTGTTCTCACAGATCTAGAGCGATTGAGCTTTGAGGTGGAATTCGAAATTTTGCAGCAGTTTTGTTTTCTTGGTGTCGGTGTTGAAAATTTCTTTCAACGGTTTGCGACTCGAATATGCTCTTGAAGGCAGTTCGAATTATGTTGCATGGAAGGATCACATGGAGGCAGTATTAGAAGATAATGTTCTGAAGGAGTTTGTAGATACGGATGTCCAAAAGCCCACTGATCCTGCTGAAGTCGAAGCATGGCAAAAGAAGATGGCGAAGTGTCGAAGGATCCTGTTGGAGGGCGTCAAGGATCATATTGTATCTAGCCTGCATGGAAAGACTACTCCATATTTAATGTGGAAAGCTTTGACGGATCTATTCCAGAGTAAGAGCGACCAAAGGAAGCTGGCGCTCAAAGATAAGCTCAGGAACATCAAGATGGAGAAGGGCGACAGTATCGCCAAATACCTAACGAAGTTCACTCAATGCAGAGATGAGCTGGGAAGTGTGGGGGTTACTGTCGAAGACGAGGAAATGGTCGAACTGGCTCTCCTTGGTCTTCCAAAGGCTTAGCACTCATATCAAGATAGTGTCAATGGTCGGGAGAAGCTGCCGGGATGGAAGCGCCTTTGGGCGGATCTCATGCAGGAGGAGATAAGGAGGACTACTCGAGATGGATCTTCATCAAAGGGAGCTGATGAAGAAAACTGCGCTTTGGTTGCCAAAGCAAAGAAGGGGAAGGGTAAGAAAACCTCTCATTCTGGTGCAAAGGGCAAGAAGCGGGATATGGCGAAAGTGAAGTGTTTTCACTGCCATGATCACAGACATTATGCTACCAATTGTCCAAAGAAGAAGAAGAACAAGCAAGCGGGAAGATCTGCAGATGGAGAAGCTTTGGCTTCACAGTTCGAGCTTGACTTTTCACTGATTTCATGCTTGGTTTCAAGTGTTTTCACTGCCATGATCACAGACATTATGCTACCAATTGTCCAAAGAAGAAGAAAAACAAGCAAGCGGGAAGATCTGCAGATGGAGAAGCTTTGGCAGTCGCGGTTCGAGCTTGACTTTTCACTTTGATCGCATGCTTGGTTCCGTGTGATGGGACGGTGTGGTTCTTGGACGAGCGGTGCGTCATTTCATATAGTAGGGAGATCGAGATTTGTTCTCGGACTGGAGGACAAATATTTGGGTGTGCACATCGAGATGGGCAATGATGGTAGATACAATGCGACTGGTATCGGTACCATATCCTTTCAGAGGGAGTCTGGTAAACCCTTTGTCTTGAAGGATGTCATGCATGTACCTGGATTGAAGAAGAACCTGATTTATGTGGCGATGTTGGAGGATAAGGGGTATGATGTGGTCTTCAGCGAAGGAAAAGCCTTCCTGCGCAGTAAGGCTACTAGAGAGACCCGGAAGATAGGGGTTCGAACCAAGAACCTTTATCAGTTGCAGGTAGATGGCTGCGCAGCAATGGCATGCAAGGCGGGAGAAGTGGTAAGCCGGGATGATGAGGGCGAACTGTGGCACAGGAGATTGGGCCACCTTCACCATGGAGCTTTGAAGATCTTGCAGCAGATTTCTATTGGGCTTCCTAAGGGCACTCTTGCGCAGTCAGATCAGTGCAAGGGGTGTACTTTAGGGAAGTATGTGAAAGCCACCTTTCACGAGAAGGATAGTCGCGCCACGACGATCCTTGAGAGAGTTCACATAGACGTGTGTGGTCCTTTCTCAGTTGCTTCGACAGCAAAGCACAAGTACTACGTGATCTTTGTTGATGATTTCTCTTGAAAGTGCTGGATCTTCTTCATGTAGAAGAAGAGCGATACATTCGCGAAGTTCTGTGAGTTTAAAGCACTGGTCGAGAAGGAGTCGGGGAAGAAGGTGATTGCTCTAAGGAGTGACAATGGTGGTGAATTCATCTCGGCTGAATTCAAGGAGTTCTGCAGCGCAGAAGGGATTCGGAGAGAGCTCATCGCACCCCATAACCCACGGCAGAACGGGGTGGCTGAGCGGAAGAACAGAACGATCGTGGGTGCTGCACGGGCGATGTTGCATGATCAGGGCCTACCCCTTCACTTGTGGGCTGAGGCATGCAATACAACGGTGTATGTGCAGAACCGTTGTCCTCACAAGGTTCTTGGCATGAGTACACCAGAGGAGGCTTATTCTGGCAAGAGGCCTGATATTTCCCATTTGCGGATTTTTGGTTCTCTTGTCTACATGCATGTGACGAAGGATGCGAGAAGGAAGCTGGATCCAACTGCTGAGGTTGGAATATTTGTGGGGTACATTGATACACCTCACAACTACCGGGTGTATTTTTCAGACAGTCGCAAGACTGTTGTGCGACGGGATATAAAATTTCAGGAGGAGAAAGCCATGCAGTGTTCGCTTGAG
Source organism: Pinus albicaulis (assembly GCA_034641835.2). Classification (NCBI taxonomy): domain Eukaryota; kingdom Viridiplantae; phylum Streptophyta; class Pinopsida; order Pinales; family Pinaceae; genus Pinus; species Pinus albicaulis. Next base: position 251,878,765 of record CM076584.1, on the reverse strand, counting down.
AGGGAGCTACACTTGCATGCAGATGAGGAGCTGTTAGTTCCTAAGGAGGAGCTTCGGGATGTGGATCAGCCACAAGAGGAGGTTCAGGAGGTGGAAGAAACCACCCAGGCAGCGCCAACCATCAGAGGGCGCATGCGCACTACAGAAGCTGAGCGACTGGCTCGGGATGCAGAGAAGGTTTTAGGACCACCTACAGCACAGCGCAGACAGAGACAGTCACCGGATCGGTACACTGGATACATGGCTCTTGTGAGTCAATGTGTTGTGACGGAGCCATCCTCTTTTGAGGAAGCTGTGGAGGAACCCGCATGGGTTGATGCCATGATCGAAGAATGTGATTCGATCGTCAGGAACAGTGCATGGGAGATTGTCCCAAGACCGGTGGGGAAATCAGTGGTGGGTTTGCGATGGATCTACAAAGTGAAGCAGGCGGCTGACGGGAGTGTGGAGAAGTACAAGGCGAGATTTGTCGCCCGTGGCTTCTCACAGATCGAGGGGATTGACTATGAGGAGACTTTTGCACCTGTCGCAAGGTACTCTTCCATACGGACGATCCTTGCTCTCTTAGCACAGATGGGGTGGCACATTCATCAGATGGATGTGAAGACTGCGTTCCTCAATGGAGTTATTGAGGAAGAGGTGTACATAGAGCAGCCTGAAGGTTTTGAGATCTTCAGCAGTGAGTCGCATGCGTGCCGACTCAAGAGAGCACTGTACGGGCTGAAGCAAGCACCTCGTGCTTGGTACACTCGGATAGACAGCTACTTCACCGGGCTTGGATTCTCCAAGAGTGAGGCGGATCCTAACCTGTACCGGATTGTGGTGGAGGGGAAGCTGTTGATCATCGTACTGTATGTAGATGATCTGATTTTGACTGGCGATGAGCAGTTGATACTTTCATGCAAGGAGGATCTTGCACGAGAGTTTGAGATGAAGGACTTGGGCATCCTTCATTATTTCCTGGGATTGGAGATTTGGCAGCGCAGCGGAGGACTGTTTGTTTCTCGGGGCAAGTATGCCCGGGAGATTCTGGAGAGGTTCAACATGCAAGGCTGCAAGCCTGTTGACACTCCTCTTCCTGGTGGTTGGAGGAAGGAGGATGCTGCTTCAGCGGAGGTAGTGGATGCCACTGTCTATCGACAGTTGGTGGGGTCGCTTATGTATCTGGTCAATACACGACCCGATATATGCTATGCAGTTAACCAGCTTTCGCAAGCTATGGTTAAGCCTACCAAGCTCTTTTGGAAGGCAGGCAAGCATGTATTGCGCTATATCAGAGGCACATCGGGATATGGTCTATGGTACAGAAAGGAGGATGGAGCGAAGCTTTCTGGCTTCACTGATGCAGATTGGGCAGGGAGTCCAACGGACCGGAAGAGCACTTCTGGAGGAGTTTTCAGCATTGGGTCGACAGCAGTTTCCTGGTACAGCAGGAAGCAGAGATCCGTGGCACTCAGTTCAGCAGAGGCCGAGTACATGGCAGCAAGCTTGGCTGCATATGAGGCTATTTGGATGAGGAAGATCCTCGCAGGTTTGTTCAGGTTGCATTTGGAGCCTACAGTGATCTACTGTGATAACCAGAGCTGCATCAAGCTCTCGGCTAATCCAGTTTTTCATGATAGGTCCAAACATATCGACATCAGGTACCATCACATCAGAGATTGTGTTCGGCGGAGGATCATGATGCTTTCATATGTTCCCACGGAGGATCAGGATGCCGACATCCTGACGAAGGCGCTCACCAGGAGCAAGTTCGAATTCCACAGAGGCAGGATAGGGATTGCAGATAATCCATATCTTGCTGAGAGGGAGTGTTGAGAATGCAGCAAGATGATGGAGCTTAGTGAAGTGAAGTCGCCTTCACTAAGTGGGCCCGCAGGCAAATTCTGGCGCAAAGTCTATTTTTAGACTATGTCTATTTTTAGACATATGGAGCATGGTCCAGGGGTTACAGTATGTTATTCTTGGAGTATTGGTCATGTTGGTAAAAATATATGGACCTCTATTTTTGGACCTATAGGTCGAAGTCTATTTTTAGACTGCCTATCCTAAAAATAGGGAAGTCAAATATTATTTACCCTTAATAATATTTGGACTCTAAACTTTAGTTTACTCTCTTGGAGCACTTCAGTTTGAGCCTTGGAAGTGGATCATGCATCTAACAGAGGAATTACGCTATTCCTAGGGGTTTGGTGAGCTCATGCATGGTTGACTTCAGTTAGGACTTCAGTGGCAGAAGTTTGGTGGAGTTGATGAGACAGTTGGTGGAGTTGTGTTCGGTTTAACTTAGTTGAGCTGGTTGAGATTAGTTTAACTAGCTAATCAACTAGTAATGAGTGGAGTGAATTAAATATTATTTAATTCATTAATTAGTAACTCATTATTCAACTCAAGAACACATCAGTTCACTACAGTGCATGGACAGTTCAGTGGAGACCAGTTAAAGAGGTAGATGAAAGGGTGGAGTTAGCTATCAGTGGCGACATCAGTTGTGCATGAGATTTGCACCACACTTGGAGGAATTGCCCATGATGATTGCGCTGTCAAGCCAAGGAGATTCGAACCTTGGATCTCTATTTAGACAGGCCATGATTGCGTAATAGAGGCAAGGCAATTAGTGGTGAGTTTTGAACCAGTAACCTGTTCAAAACCAAGCTAGTTTGTGTGTAACTTTATGAGAAAGTACTGAGTACTTGTGAGGAGTATTGTACTGAGTTTGTTACATGATTTCTCCATTATAATATACACAATAGCTACGGGTTTTTCAGCTATAAGCTTTCCCCATACATACTGTGTTAATGTGTATGATGATTTGATGTGCTATCGCTTGTTTTATTTCCGCATGTGTGATGATCTGAGTGGAAGAGATTATGTGTTGCATATGAATTCGAATTGATATGTGATTAGGATAATCTCGGTGGATAATTAATCATTATTCAGCAAATTTCTACATGGTATCGGAGCTATTGAAGCAGAGATTGATCATCACAGTGATTACAAACTTATTTCGGTAGACAGAGTCTGCATGCGGGCCAGGTAGCCTTTGGATCCATCCTTTCCTTTGAAAGGTGATACATCCAGTAAATTCCCCTGCAGTCGATCTCTGTGCTAGAAATAATTTGTTCTCACAGATCAAGAGCGGTTGAGATTTGAGCTTGGAATTCGAATTTTGCAGCAGTTTGTTTTCTTGGTGCCGGAGTTGAAAATGTCTTTCAACGGTTTGTGACTCGAATATGCTCTTGAAGGCAGTTCGAATTATGTTGCATGGAAGGATCGCATGGAGGCAGTATTAGAAGATAATGGTCCGAAGGAGTTCGTAGATACGGATGTCCAAAAGCCCACTGATCCTGCTGAAGTCGATGCATGGCAAAAGAAGATGGCGAAATGTCGAAGGATCCTGTTGGAGGGCGTCAAGGATCATATTGTATCCAGCCTGCATGGAAAGGCTTCTCCATATTTAATGTGGAAATATTTGACGGATCTATTCCAGAGTAAGAGTGACCAAAGGAAGCTGGCGCTCAAAGATAAGCTCAGGAACATCAAGATGGAGAAAGGCGACAATATCGCCAAATACCTCACGAAGTTCACTCAATGCAGAGATGAGCTGGGAAGTGTGGGGGTGACTGTCGAAGACGAGGACATGGTCGACCTGGCTCTCCTTGGTCTTTAGAAGGCTTGGCACTCATATCAAGATAGTGTCAATGGTCGGGAGAAGCTGCCGGGATGGGAGCGCCTTTGGGCGGATCTCATGCAGGAGGAGATAAGGAGGACTACTCGAGATGGATCTTCATCAAAGGGAGCTGATGAAGAGAACGGCGCTTTGGTGTCCAAAGCAAAGAAAGGGAAGGGTAAGAAACCTTCCAATTCCGGTGCAAAGGGCAAGAAGCAGGATATGGCGAAAGTGAAGTGTTTTCACTGCCATGATCACGAACATTATGCTACCAATTGTCCAAAGAAGAAGAAAAACAAGCAAGCGGGAAGATCTGCAGATGGAGAAGCTTTGGCTTCACAGTTCGAGCTTGACTTTTCACTGATCGCATGCTTGGTTTCAAGTGTGATAGGATCGGTGTGGTTCTTGGACAGCGGTGCGTCATTTCATATGACGGGAGATCGGGAGTTGTTCTCAGATCTGGAGGACAAAGATTTGGGTGTGCACATCGAGATGGGCGATGATGGTAGATACGGTGCGACTGGTATCGGTACCATATCCTTTCAGAGGGAGTCTGGTAAACCCTTTGTATTGAGGGATGTCATGCATGTACCTGGATTGAAGAAGAACTTGATCTCTGTGGCGATGTTGGAGGATAAGGGGTATGATGTGGTCTTCAACGAAGGAAAAGCCTTCCTGCGCAGTAAGACTACTGGAGAGACCCGGAAGATAGGGGTTCGAACCAAGAACCTTTATCAGTTGCAGGTAGATGGTTGCACAGCTATGGCATGCAAGGCGGGAGAAGTGGTGAGCCGGGATGATGAGGGCGAAATGTGGCACAGGAGATTGGGCCACCTTCACCATGGAGCTTTGAAGATTCTGCAGCAGATTTCTACTGGGCTTCCTAAGGGCACCCTTGCGCAGTCAGATCAGTGTAAGGGGTGTACTTTAGGGAAGTATGTGAAAGCCACCTTTCATGAGAAGGATAGTCGCGCCACAACGATCCTTGAGAGAGTTCACACGGACGTGTGTGGTCCTTTCTCAGTTGCTTCGACAGCAAAGCACAAGTATTATGTGATCTTTGTTGATGATTTCTCTCGAAAGTGCTGGATCTTCTTCATGCAGAAGAAGAGCGATACATTCGTGAAGTTCTGTGAGTTTAAAGCACTAGTCGAGAAGGAGTCGGGGAAGAAGGTGATTGCTCTAAGGAGTGATAACGGTGGTGAATTCATCTCGGCTGAATTCAAGGAGTTCTGCAGCGCAGAAGGGATTCGGAGAGAGCTCATCGCACCCCATAACACACAGCAGAACGGGGTGGCTGAGCGGAAGAACAGAACGATCGTGGGTGCTGCACGGGCGATGTTGCATGATCAGGGCCTACCCCTTCACTTGTGGGGTGAGGCATGCAATACAGCAGTGTATGTGCAGAACCGTTGTCCTCACAAGGTTCTTGGCATGAGTACACCAGAGGAGGCTTATTCTGGCAAGAGGCCTGATATTTCCCATTTGCGGAGTTTCGGATCTCCTGTCTACATGCATGTGACGAAGGATGCGAGAAGGAAGCTGGATCCAACTGCTGAAGTTGGAATATTTGTGGGGTACACTGATACACCTTACAACTATCGGGTGTATGTGCCAGACAGTCGCAAGACTGTTGTGCGACGGGATATAAAATTCCAGGAGGAGAAAGCCATGCAGTGTTCGCTTGAGAGGGAGCTACACTTGTATGCAGATGAGGAGCTGTTAGTTCCTAAGGAGGAGCTTCCGGATGTGGATCAGCCACAAGAGGAGGTTCAGGAGGTGGAAGAAACCACCCAGGCAGCGCCAACCATCAGAGGGCGCATGCGCACTACAGAAGCTGAGCGGCTGGCTCGGGATGCAGAGAAGGTTGTAGGACCACCTACAGCACAGCGCAGACAGAGACAGTCACCGGATCGGTACACTGGATACATGGCTCTTGTGAGTCAATGTGTTGTGACGGAGCCATCCTCTTTTGAGGAAGTTGTGGAGGAAACCGCATGGGTTGATGCCATGATCGAAGAATATGATTCGATCGTCAGGAACAGTGCATGGGAGATTGTCCCAAGACCGGTTGGGAAATCAGTGGTGGGTTTGCGATGGATCTACAAGGTGAAGCAGGCGGCTGACGGGAGTGTGGAGAAGTGCAAGGCGAGATTTGTCGCCCGTGGCTTCTCACAGATCGAGGGGATTGACTATGAGGAGACTTTTGCACCTGTCGCAAGGTACTCTTCCATACGGACGATCCTTGCTCTCTCAGCGCAGATGGGGTGGCACATTCATCAGATGGATGTGAAGACTCCGTTCCTCAATGGAGTTATTGAGGAGGAGGTGTACATAGAGCAGCCTGAAGGTTTCGAGATCTTCAGCAGTGAGTCGCATGTGTGCCGACTCAAGAGAGCACTGTACGGGCTGAAGCAAGCACCTCGTGCTTGGTACACTCGCATAGATAGCTACTTCACCGGGCTTGGATTCTCCAAGAGTGAGGCGGATCCTAACCTATACCAGTTTGTGGTGGAGGGGAAGTTGTTGATCATCGTACTGTATGTAGATGATCTGATTTTGACGGGCGATGAGCAGTTGATACTTTCATGCAAGGAGGATCTTTCACGAGAGTTCGAGATGAAGGACTTGGGCATCCTTCATTATTTCCTGGGATTGGAGATTTGGCAGCGCAGTGGAGGACTGTTTGTTTCTCAGGGCAAGTATGCCCGGGAGATTCTGGAGAGGTTCAACATGCATGGCTGCAAGCCTGTTGACACTCCTCTTTCTGGTGGTTGGAGGAAGGAGGATGCTACTTCAGCGGAGGTAGTGGATGCCACTGTCTATCGACAATTGGTGGGGTCGCTTATGTATCTGGTCAACACACGACCCGATATATGCTATGTTTCGTGCTTGACTTTCGCAAGCTATGGTTAAGCCTACCAAGCTCTTTTGGAAGGCGAGGCAAGCATGTATTGCGTTATCTTAGTGGCACATCGGGATATGGTCTATGGTACGAAGAAAAGGAGGATGGACGCGGCTTTTACGGCTTCTTGATGCGGATTGGGCGGGGAGCCCAACGGACAGGAAGAGCACATGCGGAGGGAGTTTTCGAAACATTGGGTGGTAACGAGTTTCTGGTATAGCGAGGAAGCGAGGGGGGTCAGAGTGGCACTCGGTTCGGCGGAGGCCCAATGACATGGCGAAATGACTTGGCAGAGAGCGGGGGCTATTTGGATGAGGAAGATCCTCGTTGGATTGTTCGGGTTGCATTTGGAGCCTACGGTGATTTACTGTGATAACCAGAGTTGCATTAAACTCTCGGCTAATCCAGTATTTCATGATATATCCAAACACATCGACATCAGGTACCATCATATCAGAGATTGTGTTCAGCGGAGAATCATGATGCTTTCATATGTTCCCACGGAGGATCAGGATGCCGACATCTTGACGAAGG